>JAIXMN010000021.1:0-746481 GCA_025716815.1 Dichotomocladium elegans
GGGGCGTTGTATATGACAAGATTCCCTAGCATATTGCTGGTAAAATGCCTCGAAAGCTTGAACATGACAACGCAAAGAGTCTGCGTGTCGGGAGATGGTGTGATTCTTGAGGGAGAGAAGTTGTCGTGTTTTGAGGCGTGCCGGGAAAACTGCCAGCGTCATGGCTTGCGATTTGCCTATGAATGCTGCTATTCGTCGTGCAGACGTCCATTCTTGATGAATCAACCGGGCCGCTTCCCTCCGTAGGTCGCGGATCTTGTTCGGAGGTACCGTTAGTGACATATTCCGTGTGTCTATTTTGAAACCCAGGTGCAGAAGAGATTGAGTGGGAGTTAAATGAGACTTGCTGTGTTTGATCAGAAACCCCAGTTCCTGTAGCTTCTTCAGCACCAGACGGGTGTGTCTCATGGAAGTGTGATGGTCTTTGGCCGCAATCAAAAGGTCGTCGAGGTAGGCGGTTAGATGTATTCCCTTGCTTCTCGCCCATTTGAGGACGGGGCGAAGAATTCGGGTAAAGACATATGGGCTCAGAGAAAGACCAAAAACGAGACACCGGAATTGGTAAAGTTTGTTGCGCCATGTGAATTGTAGGTATCGGCGCGAAGAAGGATGAATTGGCACGTGTAGGAAGGCGTCCGTAAGATCGATGCTTGTAAGAAAATCCCGTGGATTGATCATGTTGCACACTTGATTGATTGTTTCCATTTTGAAATGTCGGGAAACCACATATTGGTTCAGAGCTTTCAGATTCAGGACGGGTCGGCGGTCTCCCGTTTTTTTGGGAATTGTAAAAATTGTAGAATGGAAACCAGGAGTTTGCCACAGTACTTCCTCGATTGCTTGTTTCGCGAGCAGGTTTTGAATTTCCTGGTCGATGGCCCCTTGTTCGTTCTGTTGATGAAGGGGTAGATAGTGCTGGAAATGACCCATATGAAGAGGGGGCGCTTTAAGAAAGGAATCCGGAAGCCTTCTTGAGTAACGCTTAGCACCCATTTGTCAGCCGTCAGAGTCTGCCATGCTTGTGGGAAGAAGGAGAGACGGCCACCTATTGTGAGTGGTCGTGTCTTTTGCCATGTGGGTCCCGTGGACCGAGGCGAAAATCCTTCTTCGTGTCTTGGCGTTGGCCTTGTTGGGACAAACCCGCGGGTCGTCCTTGTTGTTCTTGTTCATACTTTGATGTTTGGGTCGAAAGGGATGCGCCTTTCCCTTTTTTGTTGTACGTGGTTTGACGGCGTTGGGTCGCCTGGTGCACTGCGCGGGCGAGGGTAGCTTGTTCAACCAAGTCTTTGGGCTCCACCAGAGGTGATGGTCCTTTCTCGCCCATTCGAGGAGTAGCATTAGAAATCCCCGCAGCACGATACATATTGTCAATGCGAAGTTGTGTGATGAACGATGCTGTGTCCACCAGTAATTCATGTACCACTTTGATGAATTCCACTGTCGCTTCTTGTGGAACTTGGCCCCCAGACCGCAGAGTGCGGTGAAGGAAATAATCCAGTGGCCTTGTGATGCCGGACAGGCGAAACTGGATCTCATGGAATTGGTGGTCGATACGCTTTGTAGCGGTTCCCATGGAAATTTGATTGAGAGTGGGGGGCATATATTCGCGGTCTCTGTTGCGCGGACAAGCCGATAAAAACCGTTTTCGATCAATATCCGATAGCGGATGACGGAAGAAATCGTTAGCAAAGCCTGGAAGGGCTTCCCGAAATTCAGTGTATGGTGAAAATTCAGTATCTGGGTCACGAGTGGATATGAAAGGGTCTCCGTCCACTGGGCGAGATACGCCTTCCAGAGCAGAAACACGCTGAAGCAGAGCCATAGCCCAAGCAGGGGCGTTGTTAACGTCGTTGGGCTCATTGAAATTGTCATCAGAGTTCATGATAAGGCTCGACGGACCGTGTACCAGGAGCGAGCTTTTCTCGAGAAAAAAGATGATAAAGATGTAAAATAGGATACATATTTCCTTTTATACTAGTTTTTCTCGAGATAAACAATGGAGAGATGGTAAAACAATCCCTGGCTCCACCGATAACGAAGGATAATGAGTTAACGAACAGAGGGCGTCCGCATTTTATTGAGTTAACGAACAGAGGGCGTCCGCATTTTATTGAGTTAACGAACAGAGGACGTCCGCATTTTATTGAGTTAACGAACAGTGCGTCCGCATTTTATTGAGTTAACGAACAGAGGGCGTCCGCATTTTATTGAGTTAACGAACAGAGGGCGTGCGCATTTTATTGAGTTAACGAACAGAGTGCGTCCGCATTTTATTGAGTTAACGAACAGTGCGTCCGCATTTTATTGAGTTAACGAACAGAGGGCGTCCGCATTTTATTGAGTTAACGAACAGAGGGCGTGCGCATTTTATTGAGTTAACGAACAGAGTGCGTCCGCATTTTATTGAGTTAACGAACAGTGCGTCCGCATTTTATTGAGTTAACGAACAGAGGGCGTCCGCATTTTATTGAGTTAACGAACAGTGCGTCCGCATTTCATTGAGTTAACGAACAGTGCGTCCGCATTTTATTGAGTTAACGAACAGAGTGCGTCCGCATTTTATTGAGTTAACGAACAGTGCGTCCGCATTTTATTGAGTTAACGAACAGAGGGCGTCCGCATTTCATTGAGTTAACGAACAGTGTGACTGCATTTCATTGAGTTAACGAACAGTGCGTCCGCATTTTATTGAGTTAACGAACAGAGGGCGTCCGCATTTCATTGAGTTAACGAACAGTGTGACTGCATTTCATTGAGTTAACGAACAGTGCGTCCGCATTTTATTGAGTTAACGAACAGAGGGCGTCCGCATTTTATTGAGTTAACGAACAGAGGACGTCCGCATTTTATTGAGTTAACGAACAGAGGGCGTCCGCATTTTATTGAGTTAACGAACAGTGCGTCCGCATTTTATTGAGTTAACGAACAGAGGGCGTCCGCATTTCATTGAGTTAACGAACAGTGTGACTGCATTTCATTGAGTTAACGAACAGTGCGTCCGCATTTTATTGAGTTAACGAACAGAGGGCGTCCGCATTTTATTGAGTTAACGAACAGAGGACGTCCGCATTTTATTGAGTTAACGAACAGAGGGCGTCCGCATTTCATTGAGTTAACGAACAGAGGGCGTCCGCATTTCATTGAGTTAACGAACAGTGCGTCCGCATTTTATTGAGTTAACGAACAGAGGGCGTCCGCATTTTATTGAGTTAACGAACAGAGGACGTCCGCATTTTATTGAGTTAACGAACAGTGCGTCCGCATTTTATTGAGTTAACGAACAGAGGGCGTCCGCATTTTATTGAGTTAACGAACAGAGGGCGTCCGCATTTCATTGAGTTAACGAACAGTGCGTCCGCATTTCATTGAGTTAACGAACAGTGCGTCCGCATTTCATTGAGTTAACGAACAGTGCGTCTGTAGCAGTAGCTACAGTGACGGGTCACTATCGACCGACAACCAAGTTACTACAAGGATAACGATCACGATCAAGACCGCATCTCCGGCAACGATATTATTATAATCATCGTTCTTCTCGTCGCGTTCGCGCTTCCTCCACACTGTATATCAGACGTTCTTCATAAGTACTCGCACAACAGTTCCTGTACTGTTACAGTGTCTGCATTTTATTGAGTTAACGAACAGTGCGTCTGCACGGATATCATTTGGCTCTGCACTTAACCCGCCAAAGTCGATGGCCGCCAAACGGATAGGCTTAAACTTTGTTTTTAAGCAATTGCACTAAATCTAAAAAAAGGAATGAGTATCTATGCATTGAATAAAAACGTCATTCATGTACTTGTCATATCCCCGTCACAATTCTTGATCAATGCCAAATGCTGTTTATAGTCTCCTTTGCTGTCACGAGATTCCATCGGTTGATTTGCGTCGCAATATGGTGATTCGTAGACTTTGGTGCATAAGCTTCTCGTGCGCAAACGATGGACCATTTCGCTCAGAGGGTTGCATCTAATGCTAATACGTTCTTTGCCTATGGATTTCCTTGCATATCCAATTGTTGTCATCGGGTGGTGGCGGCAGTGTTGCTCGTATCTGACCAGATCTTCGGCAACATCGATTCCCAAATATTTGTCCAGCAACACCCACTGCGATCGGCCTTCCAATTTTTGCCATTTGACCTCATTGCTGCACGTTCACCCCACGCATGACGGCTATTGGTCCAACCCTCAATCTGCTTCGACGAACCATTTCGCTCAGAAGCTTGCATCTAGTGCTGATACGTTCTTTGCCTTTGGATTTCCTTGCATATCCAATTGTTGTCATCGGGTGGCGCCGGCAGTGTTGCTCGTATTTGACCAGGTCTTCGGCAACATTGATCCCCAAATATTTGTCCAGCAACACCCACTGCGATCGGCCTTCCAATTTTTGCCATTTGACCTCATTGCTGTGCGTTCACCCCACGCATGACAACCATTGATCCAACCCTCAACCTGCTTCGTCGAGTTCGTGGTCCGAAGCATTTTTCCAATATCGATTTTTGTTCAACTGACGTCAGGAAGATGCGCTCGAATAGGGTAGCATTCAAGGATCGGTTTACATGCATGATTTGCTTAAAATGTGCCAGGGCTTCCTATTTTGAAATGGTGACTACGCAAAAACGTTACAACTTACGAAAACTACGTGGAAAAAAGCTGCTTTTACCTTTGTATTGATTTGCAAGTATTTCACCGGACGGAAATGAAGGGATCAGGCTTTCATTTGAACAACGGTCGATAATGTCATGCATGGGTAAGAGGATGAGGAGCCGCCACTTTGGTCATCTGAATACATTAATGTCAGCCCCAAGCCTATTAATGAAACTACAAGCACACTTACTATCGTCTGCATAGTTGATATATCGTTTTTGACACCAGGGACGGCGACAGTGGGTTGGCGCCAGTAACATGTATAGGAACCAAATCCAACTCTCATAGTCTAGCGACTGCTTGAAGCCGATGTTGTTTTGTTTGTTTGGAACCAAGGGCTAGGCAAGCTGCCTGAGAAAAGCTAAGTCTGTGCATTCAGACCGTGACGAAAAAAGCTTAAGGAAGAAGAAAAAAGGGTGGGTCCACCTTCGGGGTTCGCCAACTCAGTAAAATGCAGACACACCGTTCGCCAAGTCACGAAAATGCAGACACACTGTTCGTCAAGTCTCCAAAATGGGATTTCACACCTCTTTTCAGGCTCGCCTATCAACTCACAATTTCAATGAATCCACAACTTGCAGATGTCTTTTTTCTCTCTCTCCCTCCTTCTTTTCGAATAAATCACCTTTATTGAGTCTCATCATTTTTTTTTGACTGTCTCCTGCCATCTTATTCCACATGTCCTACACACTTGAAGTATCCGCCCCTTTTTTTTACTGTATCAGTGCTAAAAGTCACCGAAATCTGGCGTCCTGTAAGTCGGTAGAGAGATACTACAATCTTACCTAGTCGAGGCTCTCAACAAAATATTCAACAGAATGTTAAACAAAGCCTTTTAAATCATTTCAATACAAGCTACCGCATGCTTCACTGATCCTAGTCATTAATGTTTCTTTTTCCAATAGTCTATTTCGCTTCATCTTACTCTTAACAACAGAGCAGAACTGCTCAATTGGATTAAGTTCAGGAGAATACGGAGGAAGATGTACGTAGCGATATCCTCGAGAATGAATATATTATCCATGACAAGACAGTGTCCCTTCATTTCCGCATACGTGTGCGTTTCGTCAAGTGTCGCCTTTAAAAAGCTCAAATAATATCCTGTTACTGTTCCTATGCTGTAACCATCATTTGCACGTCCAAGCTTTCTCTTTTTGATACGCTTTGGAACTCTCAAACTAACATTAATCAAGCCAGTGGCAAATATGGCACTTAAACTTGATGTTGCATTCGCTTTTGTTACGAGTTCTGTAATTACCGCAGGAGTTCCCTTCTTTGACCACGCCATGCCTTGTTTCAAATTGATATGAAAGGCTGGTTCATCAAGAAAGCGACAATTTGTAATGAAACCCATGTCAGTTTGCTGCCACCTTTGAACCCAATCGTACCTTTGCCAAATCTTTTCTTCGCAGTTTCTTTCCACAGGCTGAAATTGTGCCTGCTTAATGAATAGATTGCACCCAGTTATCATGAAGTTATAAGTGGTGCTACGAGAAACATTAAGATCTGTGAATTGCGTTAAACTTTCTGCCACTTCAGTTACAGAGCAGAAGGATTCTAACCAATATATTTTAAAACAAATTGCTTATGGTCCTCACCAAGAATATGACGCCGACCTGACTTTTTCTTCTTCTCCATGATGCTTTCAGGGTCCTCGTAATAACGGTTAATCCATCTCTGTGCTGCTCGGACATGAATGCCCAATTGTCTCGCAGCTGCAGAAGCATTCAAGCATTTGCTGAAAAAATCGAGTTTTATCTTCATCAGAATAAATTGTATGGGGGTGCTTGTTGCATTGCTCCATATAAACGTCCTCACTGCTCCTCTAATCCGCAATGGCACACATTACAGGATTATGAGATATCTCGGGAGGTTTATCTGCTAGGAATTGAATACGAGAACTTATTGTTTCGCTAGCAAATAACTCTTCGTCACCAACAGGATCCGTGAGCTCACTCCGTTCTCATCAAAACGTGTCCTTGCCCATCTTCATAAAATATTGCATATCCATCCTGAATGTCTCCAAAAAAAAAAAAATATACAGCAAATAGGAAAAAGACACGCCAAAACTGTCTTTACTTTTGAATCAGTCGAACATTGTTGTTGGACAGGTTTTTTTTTGGCACGACATCAAACTCAATATTAGCGACTTCACTTTCTGAAATGACTGTATGTAGAACTCCATTTATTCTGTATTTGGAATTAAAAGACAAAGGGATTGATGGTGGTGTATGGAGCACTTTATTACTTACTAGAAGGATTACATAGTAAAAAAGATAAATATATTATAGAAAACATAATAGTGATCTCAGGCCAACATGCCAGCAATGGAGGCAGAGATCCAGGTAGACATTGCACCACACAGCATTGCGGAAAAGGCCAGCTTTGAGAGTTCACCAGTGCGACTCGGTGCAAGTGCGCCGAGTGTACCGATCTGAATGCCCACGCTGGAGAGATTGGCAAAACCGCAGAGCGCATAGGTGGCGACGAGCTGCGAGCGCGAAGACAAGACGCCGGCATAAGTAGAGGTCATTTCGTTGTAAGCAACAAACTCGTTCGCCCAAATCTTGATGGCCATCAAACGGCCGACAGGGACAACGTCCTTGTTATCAGCACCGATCAGCCAGGCAATCTAATAGCAACAGATTAGTGTTTCAATGTCATTGATACTCAAATATCCGGTTATCATACAGGAACAAAGACGTATCCGGTGATGAACTGAAGCGTCAGTTCTGGGATAGTCAAGAATTTGCCGAGCCAGGTAAGGGCGGCATTGACAGCGTACAGTAGCGCCAGGACAGCAATTAAATTGGCAGCGATACACAAGGAGATGGTCATGCCTGTCTGAGCACCGTTGCCGGCCGCGTGCAAGATGTTAGTAGGCCGCTCTTCCTGAGGCGGAACCTGGACCTTCTTGCCAGTCATCGGCTCCTCGGTCTCGGGATAGCGAATCTTGCTCACCGCCAGCGAACAAGGGATAGACATGATACAGGATGTGAGCAGAGCCTGACCAGAGACACCCATCGAAATGTAGCCAAAGAGCACAGAGCCTGAAATCGTTGCGAAGCCGGATGTCATGACCTGATGAAGCTCGCTCTTGGTCATATATGGTAGATAAGGTCGGACAAGCAAGGCGTTTTCACCTTGACCAATGAAAGGCTATTGGATTTTCAAGAACGCACGCGCGCGCGCGCGAGAGAGAGAGAGACAAAGCGTTAGACTCAGATATGTACTCACATTCCTTGCATCCGGCACAAACAGATACAGCCGCACGCACATGAAGCGCGAACAAAAAAAATCTAGTCTACTGCACAAAATGCTTACCGAGGCGGTGGCAACAACAGCTTCCGCACCAGAGACCTGTAGAAGATAGACAAAGATGACAGCAAAGCGAGTGAGGAACCATTGCAGAGCACCGACATAGTAGAGCATCTGGACTGTGGCAGCGAAGAAGATGATGGCGGGGAACACAGAGATAGCGAAGTAGCCGAGGGCTGCCACGTCGGCGCTGAACAAGAACGCAGTGCCGTTTGCGGATTTTCCAAGATAACCCTGGGCAAAGGTGGCGAACCATTGGAAGATGTCGTGGCCAGCCGACGACCGGAAGACAAAGAGTGCAAGCAAAAACTGGAGCAACATGGAGCTCGATACGGTCGTCCAGTTAATCGAGCGACGGTTCGAAGACGAAGCAACCAAGCAGACCAAAAACACAACGAGCCCAAAAAGCGCGATCAGACGCCGGAGCCGGGTCGAGTCCTCGCTCTCAGGGATAGAGAAAATGGTGACGATCATGACAACAGCTACAAAGGCACCGTAGGCAATAGATCTCATACGTTTTGATAGCTTGTAAAACGGACGAGAGATCATGTCCCACAGCGCCCAAAACGGCTTGGTGACGGTCGTAAAAGGAATATATGTAAAGATCATGCTTAAAGTGAACCAAGCATAGATCAAACCAAGAACCAGGTTCTCAGAGTTATATCCCTTCGGAACCTGCAGTGCGTAGGCAGCCGCTAGAAAACCTGTAAAGATCAGCCACATGGCGAGGCTTTTGTTTTTGATGTAAGAAATGTGGGTCAAGTGTCAAAATGGATTACTTACTGGAACCAGGGCTTGAAGCGAGAATAGATCGTTCGAAAGCGACCTTTCTTTCCGTCCTCTTCAAGAGAGCCCTCCTCCGCCTTATCCACGTCACTGGCATGATTTGACTGAACGTCCCCCTTTCCTACGCTACTCTGATACTCGGTTTTGGCAGCATCCTGTGCCTTAGGTACGTCAGATGCTAGTGTGTCTGTCTTTTTATCGTCCACGACGTTATCAGGCTTGGAATCCATCGGGAACAACCAACGGTAAAAGAGATGGGGGGAAGAACAGAAGGAAACCTTATTTTACTGGGAAAAAGCACTATTGTTTATATAGATCGAATCTGTCTAACCAGAAAAAGATAAGCTGCTGCCCGATAACTGAAAGCCCCTTGTAATACCAGATGCTTGGTGTATGTTTACTTTATTTGAGTACGATAGTAGGTTAAATAGTAGATTACCAATAGGGATCGTATTACACACATGTTTGCTGTTAAACAAGAAGAAGAGGAGTATGAAAAAGAAAGTAAAAAAGCAACGACGGATGGCTGATTGGTAGTAGTAATAGTAGTGGTAATGGTGGTTGTGTATAAGGTGTACTAATAAATGAGTATGGATATAAAATAGCCAACAAGAAAAAGGAAAACGGAGGAACACAGAAATTATATAGTAGCTGCTGTCGAGCTTGAGAATCTGTTTAATTCTGTTGCTCCTGCTTCAGATGAGGCCATGCCCATCGTATCCTCAAGACCAAAGCCGAGTAGAGCAGCTGGAAGAGCGCCCATTCTATACGATTACACACATGTGAGCGCGGTCGGTTACAATTTGGGAAATTCTTCCTGGGTTTGGTGATGTGTTACCTTGACATGAGCATTTGTAAACGCAAGCGGGAGTACTCCTCGTATAAATCAGTGAGTGACCGCTGGCGATAAGCACCGATACGCAACTGCCGCAAAAAAGCGTACAGTTGGATCACCGACTCAAGCCGATCGCGACAATGGCGGTCGATGCAAGTCCAGTCCTCAAAATAGGAGGTGCGGAACCGGTAAACCAGCACCTTTTCACGCTCCTCCGGTGATGATGAGAGTGATCTACCACACGCCTGGCATCCATAGAAGACAGCTGTTGATGAGGACGAGGATGAGAATCGTTCCCAGATGCTACCGATCGAGTCGTGGTTGGCCATGGCGATCTGATGCTCGATTTGCTGGGTAGGGAAGCCAGCTGGACAGGTCTCGACAAAACAGGTCTTGACGAGGATCGATTCCATGATTTTCCGTGTGGACCCCATCCTCGGGTTGGGCCCGAAGCGCAAAGTGGGCTTGATGTCGTCGTCTATCAGGTGTTTCATATATGGGAGGGAATGGAGCTTTCGAAGTGGCACCTGACTTGCCGAGTCGATAAAGTGGCGGAAGTCCGTTAGGCATTGATTGTCAGCGGACGCCACAATCTGGAACTTGGAAACAGATTGCTGGGTTGCCAAGTCGATCTGCGCCCGGGCGATAGCGGAGTTGTGATCGATATCGGGGTGATGGTCGTCGCGACGGGTGTTCGCGAGGTTATTGTTGATGGATGAGGAGGAGAGTCTGTTGTGCTTTTGCTGGAGTTGGTGCCGGAGTGCGTCGAGTTCTGTCGTTGCTTTTGTAAGGTCCGACTCAGCTTCTTCGAGCAGCTGACGTACAAGGACCAAGTCCTGTTCGATTTTATCTTTTTCTGCCTTTTCGTGGGCCATCATCTCATGCGCCTCTTCAAAGAGTCGTTGTGACAGCTCCTCGAGTTCGCGCTTCACTGATTCTTTAGACTGCTGGATTTGCTTGACTTGCTGCCGTTCTCCGTGGCACTTTGTCTGGAGGATTTCGAGGTCGAGCTTTACTGACTGAAGTTCGCTTGTCCGTTTCTCGATAGCAGCCTGCTTCATCTGAATTTCATGCGTAAGCTGCTCTATTTGTTCCTGCTGCTCTCGCTCTTTTTCAGCCAGTCTCTCAAATTGGCTCGTCGTTCGGTCGATCGTCTGGAATCGCAAATGCCGTTCGTCCTGCCATTGTTGTAGCTCCGGCAGCGGGGTGTCGCAAATACCGCAATGCTCCGAATCCACAGAGACGAGCCAGTGATGGCATGCGCACGAAGCAGACCTTGTCATCAACAGCTGGCTATGCTGCTGGTGGGGAGTAATGGGACTGCTGGTTGTGTCGCTTTCGGATGACGAACGAGTCGAAGACGGCATTGACATGGGAGGTTCTGTGACGCCTTTGTGGAAAGGCGATGACGATGATGAAGTCGAAACGGTATGGTGATGGTTGTGGGTTTGGATACTAGGCTTCGCAAGAACCGTTCCAGCAGCGCCAGTGGGATCGTTCTTGTCAAACGCTGCCTGGAGTTGACTGTAAAGCTTAGCAATGTTGTTCGCTTGCTGACTCGATTGAGAGGACTGCAAGTTAACCCCTGGTTCTTGCAGCTCCATGCCATTGGACTGACTACTCATGTTCAAATGAAGGGACCCCCTTTTTCAAGTCTTTTTGCAAGGGAACCAATCGTGCGGGGCTTTTCAGTAAAGCTTCAAAAATGGAAATCCGCGTGACGCCATCCTCTAGTTAACTGCTCATTTTTAACGGCCCTTGAGCTTTTGTGCGCTTTTGCTGGGTTAGTCCGGCGAACTCATAACTTGAGGGTATTAATAGCTACAAGTCACACATCCCCGTCTTTTAGCCCGAGAATGTGAAGACAAAAAGCAAAGTAACATGTGCTACTACACAGTACTGTAATTTAATGGTTATCAATCTACAAAGTCACAAATTGGCTCATTATTTCTGCATTTGATAACGGACAAAACGAGGCAGAAAAGAAACATATGTCTTGTCTGTGCACCCAAACGCTTCCGCCTAGAGTTTGGCTTCGAGATAGCTAGCACGATTGCTAGCTTTGGAACAAGCCTTGTCATAATCCGCCTGGCTAATAGGGCGTGCCTCAACAGCAGGGTTGTAATTAGTCCGCGGTTGGGCCATGTTGGCATTCGCCTTCTTGTAGATTGAAATCACAACTGCACCGCCGAGACCAACGTTGTGCTGGAGGGCATATTTGCAGTTAGGAACCTGACGTTTCCCGGCCCAGCCACGGAGTTGCCATGTCAACTCTGCGCATTGAGCGAGCCCGGTGGCACCCAGGGGATGGCCCTTGGAAATCAGACCACCAGAGGGGTTGATGACGTACTTGCCGCCATAGGTATTGTCAGCCGAATCAATGAGCTCGTGGGCCTTGCCAGGAGGCGTCAGGCCGAGAGCATCATAGGTGATGAGCTCGTTGGCTGAAAAGCAGTCGTGGAGCTCAATGACCTGGATATCTTTGGGCGTAATCCCGGCAGACACATACGCCTCCGCAGCAGCACGTCGAGTCATATCAGCACCACACCATTCGATCGCATCCGTAGTCAGCATCTTAGGTGAGTCGGTAGCCATAACTTGTGCGCAGATCTCGATTGCCTGATCCCAAAGCTGGTACTTCGTGACAAAGTCCTCAGAGGCAATTATGGCACAGGCAGCGCCGTCCGATGTCGGGCAGCATTGTAGCTTGGTGAGGGGACCGAAGACAGTAGGTGACTTCTTGATTTGCTCGAGTGTATACACGTCACGGAACTGGGAGTAGGGGTTAAGCGAGCTACATGTCATTTGTATTGAATATTTGTGTAATGGACAGTGGAACACCAAAGGCGAGAGAGAAGAAAAGCATGTACCTGTGCCGATGGTTCTTCTCCGCAATCTTGGCCATATGGTCGGCTGTGGCGCCGTACCGTTCCATGTATGCACTACCGGCGTTGCCAAAAATTTGAGCAGCGCCTGGAGCGTTGGTGAATCCCTTCTCGTTCGCCATGAGACCGACAACGTGATCTATTATCCAAGGTTGAGCTTTTCGTATATTATATGTGTTACTTCAATGTACCGATCGGGTTGGTACGATCCATGAAGTTGCTTGACAGTGAACCTCTACGTAATTTTAAGGGTCTTAAAGTCAGCGAGAAGTATACCTAAAACAAAGCCAGATGGTATATTTTACCTAGCCATTCGTTCAAAGCCAAGGGCAATCGCGCAGTCGACCAACCCAGAAGCAACTGCCAGTCGGGCTTGGAGCAAGGCGGTTGATCCCGTCGAGCAATTGTTATTCACGTTTATGACGGGAATCTAATATTAAACCGAAGCGGTCGTTCTGAGGACGTGTACTATGTTGTGTCACCAGCCCAAAGAAGTTACCCCTCCCCACCTGCGTCATGCCCAGTTGATACAGAACGCGCTGGCCGCAGGTACTATCACCATAGCAATAACCAGCAGTGGCGTACTGAACTTCGTCGTAGCTGATCCCGGTATCATTCAAAGCCTTGACAGCAGCCTCAAGTGCGAATTCTGATGTGTTGCACAGGCACCTAGTCAGTTTCCTTGCAGGAAGCTTTAAATCGAATCAAACACACCGGAGCCTACCAGGATAATCGACCTCGCCGCGAGGCTTTATAAATTTGGACATGCCAACACCGACAACGTAAACCTTGCGAAGTTTATTGCCCGTCATTGTTGTTGCTCCCTGAATAAATGTACTGAAGCGGAGAAAGCAAGATGAAAAATGTGGGGTGGAGAGAAAATACTATTTTTATAGGTTTCTCTTCCTGCTCAAATTGTCACATGCAATTCTTGGAGATCACTCAAGTAGGGACCCACAAATCACTCTTCCGTGAGAAAAGTGGTTGCTAATATGAGATAACCATAAACAGCTGGGAAACAAAGCGAGACGGGGGTGTGCTGGGCAGATGACCCCATCCGTTTTGTCAGCATTGGCGATACGCCTATTTTAGGGCACGGAGTACACAAAAGGGTTGAAGCAATCGACGCGGGGATCCGAAAATTTTGCCGTCTGTCAGCCCGTTTTCGTGTCACTGCAAAGCACTGAGCACACGCTTGATATGGATGAAAAAAGCAGGGTCCATGTATGTAGGTAATATGACACGAATGATTTGACTGTATGATATGGAACATCTCGAGGGATATCTCTAAACAAAATAACCCAGAAAGACACCGCTGTTGCAGCTTACAAAGGTTCTTGAAAGAATGGTACGAGTTGGTAGAGCCCGAGATACTTTACATAACGAAAAATTATCAGTCATATCCCTTTTCCTACAGAAGAACATAAGCCTCCGGTCAACCTACCAAGAGAGCCCATCCCAGCATTCCAAAAAGGACGCCTGATAAGAGTTCATGTGGGCCATGGAAGAAATAAATGCTGGTCATGTCGAGCATCCACCACCATAAAACTAAGAGGGCCATGACAAAGGAGTTCTTGTAGTTAGGGTTATTGCGCCGTCGCTGTCGCATCTCCTCCCACAAAAATAGGCTAGCGTGAATCAGCAAGACACAATGCCCTGAAACGTCATGACCGCCTATCCATTGACCGCCCGAAAGGCGACACGTGGATTGCGACGTCAGGAGATCCGACGAAGAACATCCACCGCCGGTGGCTATAAAAACACGATCGACAAAGCTTGGACCCAAGAGCCACTGGGTCATGGCATACCAATACAACGTTGTCATGGTATATCGCGCCCAGGCACGCCAGCCGGGCACCATGCTCGCAAATGCTAGCGTTGTCCAGAGCCAGCCAAGTTTGACAAAGTAGACATTCAACGCATTGTTCGAGTCACTGAAATAGGTCTCTGGGACTTGACCAGCAACTAGCGTACTGAATGCAAACACGGTTAGTGGGTAAATGGCCGCGATGACCCATCGATTGAAAAGAAACGCCATTCGTTTGTTTGAAACAGTTAGCACGAAACGGGTAAAAGAAAGAGAGAGAGACTGATAGATGTAGCAAAGCGCATTGCAGCTGGCGTCGAATTTGTTTTTTTTGGATTTTTCTTGCAGCGAACTTTAATCTTTTTTTTTTTCTGGCACACCGCACAATGATTCAGGTCGAATCCAATCCTTCATTATTACCTTCATTCCACCCTGTGCAAGCGCTCGATTTTAATCTCGGCGAAGACTATGTGCTCGAGGTTACTGCTAATAGCCAATATGCAATTGCGTCGGGATCGGACAGTCTGATTCGCTTGTATGACCTCAATACGCTTCGTCCGGCCACGACAATTGCCCAGCAAAAAGGGTTGACTCGCATTAGACTTTATAATGATCACACTTTATTCTCGGCTGCAACAGACGGGACACTTGTCCGTTGGGATCTGCGCAGTGCACGACCTGTACAGACTTTCACATGTAAGTGAGTTAGTGGAAAAAGAGAGAGAGAGAGAGAGGAAGCGCGGTATTTATATGATCCATTGCCCAAGGCGACAAACCGATTTCTGCGTTTGATATCAACTGCGATGATACGATGGCCGTTGCGGGCACGTCCGATTATGATAGCTACCGACCGGGTGAACTGGTCTTTTTTGATACCCGCCAGACACAAATGCTTGCAAAGTTTGACGAATCCCACAAGGACGACGTGACCGAGATCCAATGCCACCCATCGCTCTCGCACCATTTACTTTCCAGCTCTGTGGACGGCATCATCAACTATTACGACGTATCTGATTTTGATGAGATGGAGGCCTTGCTTTCTGTCGTCGATGCCGGCTCATCTATCCAAAAGATGGGCTTTTTCGGTCCCCAGGCAGAATATGTCTATAGCCTTACGCGGACCGAGACATTCTTGCTGCATACACTAGAGGTAAGGTATAAAGAATAGAAGGAAGACTTGGAATGGTGGTGGGGGAGGGGAGAAATCGGCTGATAGCAATGCTAAAAAGAGTTATTCAGGGTGACCTGATTTGCGACTACGGCGACGTGCGGCAATTTGATCAAAACCAGGTCGATTACGCCATCGACTGCAGTTATGATCCGAACACTCAACGATTCTATTTGCTTACTGGCAATTACAGGTAAGAAAATCCGCTTCAAGAAACCATTGCGCCGGATACTGAGAGAAATCGCTATCAAGTGGTGATGTGCAGATTTTACACGTGAACGTGGGCCAGGTCCAGCATTGCCAGACACTCAAAGCAGCGGGTGGTCACACGGATGTTGTCCGGGCTGTCTATTGGAACCATCAAACACAGAGCATCCTAACAGGCGGCGAGGACGGCAGAATGTGCGCATGGCAAGCCATCACTCAGTGAGCATAGTCATTAGAGATATCCTTACCCATCTTCATCATCTGCTCCTTCCATCTCTCTTTCAGTAGCGGAAGCGGATCCATATGCTATATAACATTATACATATATTTACATGAATGAGGGGCCGTCGTTAGAAGACATCGACCAAAAAGCTCGATAAACTCGTCATAGAAATAAGCGAGTTTTTCCCACTTATGACTCTTTTCCTTCTGAATATATACATTCGTCATTGTTAACCTATGGGCTATGCCATTGATGAAGAGTCTGTTTGTTCTAACTGTTCTCCTACGGAACACTACAACCGCACGGTTGATCCTGCAACGGAAACTCTAGAACTGTTGCCACGCATATCCTTAAGCGAATAGATACAGCCATCGACAGACTTAAGGTCATGTTTTATCAAACTGATGTTCGGGAAGGTCTTGCATGTTCCCGACCTGTATCTCCGACGGTTGCACGGCCCTATAATGATATCAACCTAACCCAAGTGCCTTGAGAGGGAGGATACAGGCTTTGCTCTTGGTCTGTCGTCGTTTCTTCGCCTTCCTTCCTCCAAGCCCGTCCGCCGTTCATGCTCGACCCTTCCGGCATATAGTCAACCCTGCCCCGCCATTATTACCGCAATGGTATATCTAGCTGCCTTTGGGATAAGTTAAAGAGCAAGAAGGAAGGCTGATGTTATGGAACTATTCCTCACGAAATTTGAAGGTTTTGATGTATTGAAAAAGACGCTTATCAGTTTATGCAAAACAGATGCGATTTGTTCATTGAATACGGAATTTATTTTCGAAATAACGTATATTCATGGAAAGAAAAGTTCATGATATATGATGGAGGAATACGGGGATAGTGTTGTGCTACACCCAGGATGGATAATAAGCGTAGTAGAAGAAAGAGAATTCATAGTTAGGGACGTATATAATGGGTAGATAAATAATAGTATAAAAGAGAGGGCATAAAAATAAAGGGGATGGTTTGGTAAAAGAAGAGTTTACAGATCACGAGTAGGCGCATTGCTGGTAGTAGTATGCCGCCTTGCGAGCATACTCCGGATACGCAAAGTGGAACCTGGTCCGCGCTGGCTCGGAAGCTTACTATGGGCACTCTTCTTGGAAGTTTCGCTAGCACCAGCAGTGGCTGATTCAGACGGAGCTGGGGGTGCCGAAGACCCATACATTGGTGACGGGATACCCGATGTTGCCATGCTCGGCGCCATAGGTGATTTAGGTAGTGTAGATATTCTTCCTGAAGCGACAGGTGCAGTAGATGGTGAAGCTGTCGGCTTCTGAGGGGCATTTGCCTTCTGGGCAGTGAGAGAAGAGGTGCGCACACGAGGCCCAACCATATTGCCCCGCACCGGTACGCGGGCAGCAGCGGAATGGCGATACATTTTCTTAACAGACGCAGGAATTGGTGGAACAGGTGGAACGGTTGCAGGCTCAGTCGCCACGGCAGATGATGCGGGCAGAACGGAGACTCCAGGATCATCAGCAGTAGAAGAGGAGCGACTATGTGTTGGGCGATCTGTCGAGCGTGCAGATAAACTATTACGCATGCTTCGTGCAGTGGCGGATGTTGAGGGCGTAGGCGATCCCTTGTTTGACGCATGACCATCATACGACATGCGAGGTGGATGGACAGGAAGCTACAGAGAATAAGTTAGCAGTCAAAAAACCTTTTCCCTATATTCTACGCACACTTTTAGCAATTAAGTCATCTTCCTTGTCAAGGGTCTCCAAAATATCCTGGCCATCGACCATTAGCGGCGCACCACGCACATAAGACTTCCACAATGCGACACTTTCTCTTATTTTCTCTCCGAGCTATATGTGATGCACATTATCAACCAGGTTGCAAGAGATGGGGCTAAACTATAACTTACTATTTTGACCTCTTCTGGGGCATTACGTCGTCTCGTACTGCGAAGAAGAATTGCTCGACGTTTCATGTTGCTCTTTGCGGAGAGAGCGATAGTCTTGGCAATATCCAGATCCACCTTGGCTTTCTGCAACTTTTGTACGTCATCTACCAGGTCAGCGTGACGCATGAGTAACCAGTTTTCTGTGCCCACGCCAACGTCTTCGAAACCCGTTTTACCTGTTGTCCCTAGGTCCTCGAAAAATTTTGCAGAATCCAGATCAAGATCTCTCAAGAGATCATTCAGTTGGCGCAAGATGGGCTTGGTATCTGGTTTGTAGCGGATACGCGTCGTAAATCGAGCAGACTAAATAAACAAGAAAAAGGTGAGTCAGCACCATTCATTTGCACACACATCAAAAGACAGAGACGGAGCTACCATGCGCTGCTCGCGGCGCTGTTGATCCTGGTCGATATTCACGTTAGCATTGCCACTGCTGCCGTTGCTCGCCATCGACGGTCGTCGTTTATGGCCATTGTTGAGGCCGTTCATGCCACTGGATGTAGGATAGAGTATTGTTGCAGATTTGATGGCTGAATCCAGTCTTTGCTCGGCGTGAATGAGCAGCGACTCGCGTTCGCTTACCGAAAGACCCAAGTCTTTGAGCATGGCTTCGATTTGGGTAGTGGTCAGCTCGACATTTGTGATGGCTTGATTGGTTAATTCCAACTGGGCAATTAGTTCATTAAGTTCAGCTGTTTTTAGAGTAAGGATAGATCGCAAATTGGCGATGGTATGCGCACCCTAAAAGAGCAAACTATAAGTTGTAATGTTGCAATATAGCAAGGAATAGCCAGCGGGGTGTATGTTCCTGACCTCTTCCAATTTATGCAAGAGCTGGATAACAGCCTTATCGCCCATGTCGTAGTGTTGCTGGTCATCATTGTGAAGGTGCTCAACTGCGGTGTAAGATTTCTGGCTGCTGACTACTTTCGACGTTGTATTGGCGGAAGAGATGGTGCGTGCGTCATAAACTACTTCGGACATTGTGGTCTCTAGCGTTGATAGAATAAGAGATTTTGCATAAAATGGAATAAAAGATCGGTTGTGGGTAGATTGGGTAGGTTTTGGAAAGAAAAAGAGTCCTTTGGGAATGAAAATACGTTGGCTCCTGTCTAGAGAAAATGAAGAATAGATGGGTTGTCTGAATGCCGATTAGACAGAAGCACAACGTGAAAAGAAAGAAAAAAATTACAGGAACCCAGGCGATCGTTATTTTTTATTGCTATTTCGTCTTGTGACACAGGCGAACGTCACCCTCCTCGACAGCCACACACAAGCTTCATACACATGCACATCCCGTGCTTGCTTTTCTTCTTTCTAACATTAGACTCGGAGCTTCTACAGTTGCTCATATGAAACTAAGTTGCAATCCAGAACAGATAGGTATGGTAAGGGAGACGGAAATGCTTCATAAAAAGACAAACTAAGCTAAATTATTAGTTACAGACACAATGTGGAGGGATGATACTGAGTTGGATCTTGTCCTAGGTGTACACATGCATGCTTCTTTTCTTTGCTGTATTAGCGATTATGCACCACTGGAAATGGGCCTTCTATCCCAAAACTTGTTGTTGACTGCAACGGCGATGGGAAAAAGGGAAGATCGTTTGGGAGGTACCCCATTAAGGGGGTCTGCAGGTCATGGTGATAGTGATGCTGATGCTGATGGACCGGTGATGATTCTCCTGCTCTTGGCTCCCGGTTGATTTTGCTATGGATTCGTTTGCCGTAGGGTGTGTTCCGTATACCCGGAAGAAGAGGACGGATGCATTCCACAAGCTATTGGAATGGCAGGTTATACAAAAGAATTGGTGGCTGCATGAATGTACAGTGCACACTCACTTTGGCCCGCTGGGCAAAATCGGCAAAATCGAGCGCAGTCTGTACGACATAATTGGCGTATGAATCTCGCAGCAGGCTTTCGAGTCTTGTCTTGTTTGTCATTTCCTCAATGAGATGATGACGAGTTTCAGCCTCAGCGACACGGATGCACTAAATAACAATAAATACGTTACGAGTTGTCTGCGTATGGGATCAATCGCAGAAAAAAGGAGGAGTTTTTCATACCTTTTCCATGACATTGGAGCTGAACTTCTGGACGGAAAGCGATCCGACATGGCCGATAAAGCGACGAATAATCCGATCCGAAAAATCTGCTTCTCCTAGGTCTAGGACGTACTGGACAACGTAGTTGCCGAATGGATCTTGGACCAATGTTAACGCATTGTGAATGATCTCATTCACGAGCTGAGTCTACAAGGAGATTTATATGATCCATAATTTTTGAGCAAGAACATCGACGCAGAAAAGAAAAGAGGTTACCTTTTGATTCTCAGCAGAATAATCAATGCAACGTTGCAGCACACAGCACCCATGGCGATGTGTTGCCACCTCGACACAATTTTTGCTGACTGCGTTGTAAATGAACTGCTTACTTTCCGCAGAGAGGCGCTGCAGACAGCGTTGTATGACATGGTTTCCGTTTAGGTCCTTAATTAGTGTCACAACATTGGGAGCCAGTGCCTTAACAATATGTCCAATCTGTGATAAAAAAGGTAATGGATAAGCATAGAAACCTGTGTCCACACGTCTGACTTGCCTGCTCGGGCGACGAGGTGAATTCGACCATTTTCTGGATAGCGCGCGTGCCATGCATATTGAGGGATATGTCCACCATCTGTTTTGACACACGCTCCGTTATCAACGTGCGCTGTTCTTCCGTGCAGCACTCCATCATTTTCTGGCACAAGTAGTTACCAAACGGATCTAAATATCGGTCCATTATTGTAACGCTTCCAGTCAGCCCATGTATCATTGGTAGCCAATTGCGACCAAGCGTTGCTTTCGAACAGGTGCACAGACATACCGGTCATCAGCTCGACAAAATGAGGAAACACATGCTCGAAAATAATATCTCTCTGATCGTCTTTTTTATCCTCGAGTCTACGCTGCAAGTACCGACAGCCGTGCTGATCTTTGCACAAGGAGTAGATAGAGTCAACAATGTCCTCGAACTTCACCGTCGCATATCTGTCCTGGTCATTATGCCGTCGCTGGGATGATGCTGTTGTGGCGGACATGCTGGAAAGCGAGGGTTGCTTTCTGACAGATGCTGATACGACTGACGCGGGTGGCGGTGCCGGAATGTGGCGTACCATGTGCGACACGAGAAGTGGATTCAGATGGGGCGCCAAATTGTTACCACTACTAATTGCTTGCGAGTTTGAGGCCATGTTCTGCGTTGTCGTGGCTAAAATAGTGGTTGCATTGGATGACCCAGTAGCTGTTTGGTAATACGGTGATGGGATCGATGGTGTGTAAGGGAGAAATGAATGAACTCCCATCGAAGCGGTGCTGACAAAACCTGCTGGTTGCATCTGTGAATGTGGCACTGCTGCTGCACAGATCTCCTTGGTACTACTACTGGTGGCACCGCCATCAAGACTTGCCAACCGTCTGGCGGTGGCTAAATCTGGATTCGAGTAAGACGGTGCAAGTCGGCTTGATCGAACATTCACTAAATCAAGACGTTTGTTGACATAGTCCATTGAGTTCTTCCTATGAAGTGGGATAGATAAATCGCGATAATAATTATTCCGACCAAAATGGGGATAATGACTTGTGCTGCTGCTCCTGCTGCTTGCTGTCGTGGTTGAGGCACTCTGCTGCTTTGTTTGTTTATCAGTTGATGCACATACACACAAACTTTTGTACATGTATCTCTTTTTTTGCGCATCATTCCGTGCCCCTACTTACGAGACAAGGAGAACTTTCCCGTCGAATGAGAGTTGGATTGACACCAAAAGGTCTGCTGATGAGATTCGGATCCAGTGAATGATTTGCGTGGGTTCCTAAGCATCCTTGTTGTGCTAAATGAACACAGAAAAAGACATCGTTACATCACGCACACACACGTGACGAGCAACGTTATTTTTAATGTCGGTTTGCACAAAAGTAAAATTGGACTTACAGGTGGCCATATCGTATTGAGAAGGAGAAGGATGATGAAGATGATGTTCTAACTGTCCTTGCTGCTTCTGCCTTTGCTGGAAAAGGAATCTGTCTTCAGACTGAGGTGTGAATGCTGTGCTGTCTGGGAAAATGCCACGCACCGATCTCGGAATGCCAGCCCTCCTGAATGGTCACACGATTCAGACGAAAAGAGACAAGAGAAAAATATAAAAGAGAGAAAAGGAGACGCCGAATAAGAAGAACAAATAGCTCTATTTGACATGTCATGCTTGTATAATACTCACATATCTCGCTTTTCAAGAGGATGACTGTGGTCCACAAGGGCGAGCTGGTGAATGGGGTCTTCGAGGCCAGTTACTAGGTTCTGCTGGTCCATCAGTCTTGTAGACGTGGTGTTAGCTTGTTCGTCGTTCAGAAGGCTGCGTGTGCTGTTGGGAGAAGCACTGTCACCAGCGCTACTGGTGCTACTATCGCTTCTGCCACTGCTGGTGTCCACGTTCATACAGCTTGTATGGGATGGTACTGCCGTTGAGTGGGTGTCTTTGGTAGCTGACGGAAGTGGACTGGTGAACGTAGTTTCCATGTAGATATCTTTATTGTATCCTTGTCTGTTAGTCCTCGTGATGTTCTTCGCGAGGCACCGTGGCGTAGAGAGATGGAAGGAGGGGAAAGACGTGGGGATAGGAGGAGAGGGGAAAAGAAAGAGAAAGAAGGCTGCTGAGGGAAAAGACAGGAATTAAAAAGGTGCGTTTGTGGGAATCAATTTTTTGAATAGTTTTATTTACTACCTGTTCCTTTGCCCGCTTGCATCTTCCATTATACTTTTATGTGGTGTATTTACATTAGCATACAGTGTTACTTCAAAAATACTCAGGCTCCGCGCCAGTAGTGTAGAATGCCTCATACTGCGCGGCTCGCGTGGTGACCGCTGCGCTGTATAAGCCGCGTCCGCTTTCTGTGCTTTGATAAGTGAAAATCCGTGTCTCCTCTTGATGACCCCTTTCTTCTCCCTTTTTTCTTTGGGTTGGTTTACTGTGAATAAACTGTAGTAGGTCTGTGTGCTGCGAATGTACCGAGACTCTGGTTGGAATATAAATGAATCTTTGATATCCGGCTCCGCCAACCCGAGTCGCATATATGCGCATGCCACCGGGTGAAAACAAAGAGGAAATGAAAGGAAGACGGTATAGTTATATGTGCCGGAAAAGAAAGAGCAGGAGGGTCAGGAGAAGGAGCAAGGAGTTTCATCGCCACTATTAAGCGGACCAGGCATAACAGAGGCATCTAAGCAAGACGAGGTGAGGGTAATATGCACTCAATCCAACGACGGACTATTACGCCCACCTTAGGTTAATTACGTCTTACTATGGCAGCATGCATCATCCAGGATTGGAAGGGATGTATGTGTGTGTATGCGTGGGTGTGCGTTTCTGACTTTTGAAAGATTAGGAACAAAGAAGAGTTATTCTACCTAGAACAATGTTCGATGAGATTTCTTCGACTTTATATGTCCGGAAGCGTAATCTGCGCCTCTAATAGCCAGCGCTGGCTCTTCAGAAACCCGATAAACGCCTCTGAGAACCCAACATCAAAGCGCTGGTTTCCGTGTATTTTAGATGATGTAGTCACGCTACACACTATTCTCCAATACTGAAGTTGTGTTTGCCCAGAAATCTTTACGCGTGATATCAAAGCAAATGTCGCATGCACGGCGAAAGATGTTGCGCAAAAAGATTTTCATTTCTAAATACATCGAGTCTTGAGGATATCGATGTGCCTATTTTCCATCTTATTTGCCTGTACGTATCTTATTGAACAGCTTTGATCAGTAATGAAGAGCAACGTATATTATAATAGGTTCTTGTGAAGTGAGGCACGAATGATCAGAGTCAGTGAAAAATCGAATAGCTTGAACAGAGCGATATCGAAGGATGAATCTCTTATTCTTACAGACGTATACGCTACAGTCGAAGTGTATGATAATTCTACAAAGACTATCACGTTATTGATATGGATATGGATATGGATATGGATATGTTAAGAAAGAGAGGAAAAAAGAATCAATAGGAGAAGATAATGGATCCCAGATTTCTTTGGATATGTTAAAAGAATTGCTGAAATATAGACTCTATAACTATGACATGTGAATGGTCACTTGGCTGGTTTGTATAGAACAACTCATCAGCAAAATAGATGATAAAGAGCATTGTCATGCCGTGAGATAACAAGTGTATGATTACACACATATTCGTTTATGAGACAGTTGTTGATTCAGTAGTTTAATTCGCAGTCCGTGGCGCACAACAACACAGAATCGTAATCGAACAATGTCGCTTCGTCTGCCACGTTCTGATAAATTAGATTATTATGATGCAATGCTTTGCAGCTGAGTCATCGCCTGTGTGTACCTTGATCATCATGATGACAATATAGAAAAATCAAAGAGCCCATTTGAACTTTTCTGTGGGCTGATAAACAAGAAGCATGTGGAATAGCAGCGACGAGAGTCGTAGATGTAAGACTTTTGAAGGAGGGTATCAATGATACATCACGGTACTTGTTTCAGCATTGTCAATCACATGGATGACTGATTCTCAGAATAATAAAGATTCTGCGAACTATTTTCTTCTTTATCAAATTCTTGCCTTAGCCTCTCTTCCATGAGTTATCCATTATGAATCTTATATCGACTTGCTTGTTATCCGAATCTAACACCTTCTGTCCTTTGTAGATTGACCAATTGTACTGTACTTGGTGAGCCATGACGAGAAGCCACGACGAGAAGCCAAAACGGAATCGCATCATCCGGTGGGCCGCGATTTAGCTGCCTTTGGGCAGGGCCTTCCCCTCTGTTTTTCTGCATCTTGCGTTGACTGTGGCTGTCCGTGCCGTCGCTTTGGTGTTGCTTCCGCCCAAGGTGGCCTCTTTTTCTTTGCTGTCGTCTTCTTTGTCCCCGTGTTCATCCGATGTGCAAATTGCCGATGCCCCGCCTTTCGCTGGCTTCATGCCCGCCATTGTGCCCCAGCATGCCCCTGTCATTGCTTCTAGCGTTCACTCGTGCTTTGTCTCTGCTGTCGCGTCGCCGCTGCTCTTGGCGCACCACCCAGTCCTGCACCATGGTTATCACCATGTGCACACCTGGATACGCCTGGTGTGAGTCGGGTTGGTAAGTCAAAGTGTAAAGAAAGCGTTTTATGTTGACTAACAAAATCTTGATACGATATCTTGGAGAATAAAGTGCTGGAAAGAACGAACTCTGTGCTAAACTCGCTTTCCAGAAATGAACTTCTCTTATATAATGCTCTCAAGTCAATTTTCCGGTACTATCAGGACTACATCAACAATGCACTTGGAAGTCCTACTCCCAACATTCCAGGATTGGATGGCGGTGGTAATATCAGCAATATTATGCTTCTTGAAATATGCTTGCTGACCAGTTTCGCTGCACATGGATCGTTCTGCCGATACTCAGGCCCTCTCCACCGCGCAATGGGCGTTTGGCATCCGGACAAACAATTGCTAGACAACCATTTCAATCGGGACGCGATTGTGGGAGTGGTTACTTGGCTGATGAATCCACGGACAAAGAAGCTGCTATGGTTTTAATTGAGCTATTAAACCAGGGGCTGCTCTTGATTAGTAGCTACTTCTGGTGAAATCAAAATCTTCGGGTATTCAATGTGCTCATTTCAGACTGAGCTCATTCATATTCGCTGTGCGAAAAGTTTATTTGTGTGATCGGATGTTTCCGCACTGGATTTAAAATCGTTCCAACGCAAAAAGTTACTGGTTCCGCCGCAAATGGCTAGATTATAAGTAATGCAGTATTATTAAACATCAAAGGGAGGAGTTGATATGCTGCTTTAGAAAGCTAAGGGAGTTATAGGGAAATTAACAGCTGGTACAGAACAGGGAAATCGGAAGAAATATTACGAAACGATAATGCAAATGTGGAGAGCGTATATCAAATGCTTTTGCAGTACAAACGGGAAAGGGAAACGGGAGAGCTCGGCATATATGCTCACTCCTTCTTCTTGGCATCCTTGTTCTTGATATATCGAGTACCCAAGATGTTGTCCCAGAAAGTGAAATAAGGCTGCGAAAAGTTTGTTTTAATGCCATAAGGTTGATGGTGGATGTCATGACTGCGCAAAACCGTTGGTCAGTTCACATGCACAAGCTAACCCCGCTGACGATCGCTGTTATCGGTATACTTACTACACGACGTTGTTGCCGAAGAGAACCTGGAGAGGATCCCAGGGGAACGAGTAACCACAATGATCATCGACTACATTAACATGGGGGAGAAGAAAAAACATCAGCCCATCCCATTGCATCACCGCCCTGCCTCAGCTAGCCAAACCCCTCGTAATTCCCGATTCAAGAACTTACCCGTCTTCATGTTAGAAAAAGTGAAGAAGATCATACCCAAGCGAGGGGACATGCCCGTCAGCTCATAAGCGATCGTGGCGCCAACGGTGTCCAAAAGAAAGCCTTCCAGAGGATGGTTGTAAAGAGCGCCGAAGGCGTAAGTCACGTAGAGACGATGGTGGTGGGAGTGGAAGTGTTTGTACAAGAAAGTGTTGACATGAAAGAGTCGATGTAAGAAATACTGATGCGTATCCATAATCACCCTATGTATGGTATACAAAAACCTGTCAGTCAGTGTGTCTGCCATCATCTCCGATAGAAAATATTAACAACGAAAAAACGTACATGCCGAGAAAGAGCTGGAGGCAAGGCCAACCAATATTGTATAGGGACCATGCGATCTGGTCGGCATAGCGAGCAAGTGTAGTATACGGAGAGAGGTACTTGAAGATTTGGGAGGCGAGATGGGCAGTAAACATCTCCTGCTCCAGCTGCAGCTTGACGGGATCGGCCACCGGTTTCAGAAAAGCCATGCCGACGATGAACTGAATGGCCTGCTGGAAAGCGACCATGACCAATACACGACTGAGAGTGACCCGGTTACGCTTTCGCATTTCCTCTGCGGTGTGAATGCGATACTTTTCAAAGAAGGCGAATTTGGCCGTCATAATATATTGAAAGAGGAGACTGTACACCCAATAAGCGAGGATAGGGACCCACATGGACATGGCGGTGTCGCTCCAGGGATCATTAAAGAATGTGTCCAGATTCAGGAGTCGACATACTTTAAGAACGATTGTATCCATTGCTGCTTATATTATTTTTACTGTGTGTGGGTATGTGTACGTGCGTGTGCTGTCTCCTTCTTTTATTGCTCTGGAAAAAGAGAAAAGAGAAAGAAAAAGCAACAGAGAATTTCGGTTTCACCGGCCTCCAATTTTATCTCGTTTCTTTTCACTTTCCGTTCTCTCGCTCTCTCGCTCTCCATGGACTACGATTCTATCGATTTCTACTTCGATGATGCCTCGAGTTTCCATGCTGGTAATGCCCTCATGATTGTTCCGATGGGGGAAGGTTCTAACTGTCAATCTCGTGATTGCAGAACTTGATGATACCCTCCGACTTCCTTGCGAGAACAAAGAAGCCGCCGAACGGATAACAAACCTCTATGTCCGGCTGATAGTTCGGTTCCAGAGTAAATGCGATGATTGCGCTGGGGAACTGGCCTCCTTCTTTAAGTATATCGCAGGGATCTGATTGTCTCTACATAGACGAATATTGCCAGACGCAGACAGAGATTGCACAATGTGCGTACCAATTGATCGATTCGGCCTTCTTTCTGGAACACAGCACAACCATATTAAGCCACATTATACATGCACATGCACTCCAGGCCACCGACTCACTCCATCTACGTATCGTTTACTGGCTACTAATATATGCTGGTCGAGAGGATCTGCGGTGGATGAAGTACATCGTATCAGATGCGCGCCTGAATAAGCAGAACCGACTATTTCGAAAAATCATTGGGGAGAAGATCTTTCCCGCCTCGGCCGTTCTGGCTTTTGAAATGTGCAAGGTGTCGAAATTGAGGCCAGCTGACCTTGGTGAATAAGATAATGATTCTATTCCTTTTTTGTTCCTAATCGGCTGTTATTAGCGATCGTCTCGTGCGATTTTCTGACTTCTCTTCTCGACCTCGTCGAGACGATGCTAAAGGACTGCGACGAAACATTCAATTATGATATTATCCGACTCGTCCTGGTCATCAACGAACAGTTCATGTTGGCCACCCAGAAGTCGATATCGAATCGCGTACTCGATGTGCTTGAGGAACGCATCGGTTACAGCAACACGTTCAGTGCTAACCTGATTTTCATGCTCAACCGTTCAGGTATTTTTAGACATCAACCTACTGCTCACCCACCCCTGATGGCTGTCCCTTTCCTCTTATAGATGATGCTTGTGTTAAACTACTCATTCTCAAACTTCTATACGGCATCTTCATGCGTCCGACACTTTACGAGTTCTTCTATACCAACGATCTTTTCGTTCTTGTTGATATCATGCTGCGCGAAGTTTGTGACCTTGGTGAAGAGCGCGAAGCTGAAGCGGTCAGTGTTTAGATATATGACCCCATGCTCACACATCCACTTACGCACATCGAAAAACAACAGCTCCGCGATGCTTACCTCCGTGTACTCCGCCCTTTGCTCATCAACACGCAGCTTCGAAACACGCCGTACAAACAGACAGAAATCCACAACACCCTATGTGCAATGATCGCACCCTGCAGCTACAAAGCATCCAATCCAGCTACCAACCGTCTTGTCGAGCGCATTCTGCAAGAATGGTCTTACAAGGCCCCAGACCTTCTCGATGTGGAGATACTGCAAAGCAGAACTCCTAGTCCATACCCCATGATGCGTTCTACTTCCTCCGTCTCCTCAACATCTTCTATTACTACTCCCGAAGATGACAAGGATCAGCAGATGGATCACAGCATTATGTGTGCTGGCGCCTAGTGTTCTAGAATTACTAAATCCCTTGCATCATTTTATCCTTTCAGGTTCTAGAGTTTCCATCACCCTTATTAACAGCTTCAGCACCGTATTTTCGAACCCGCCATACTAATCCTCTGTCTGCTTCTCTTCAACCTTTAGCAGCTTCACCGTTTCCTTATCTATCGTTCACTAACCACTCTGATCTTTTTTCATCCTAAAATAAAAGAAAAAGCGACCAATGCCGACATACTCATCCAAGCCACCTTGGCTTCTTCCCAATTTGGAAGACA
Source organism: Dichotomocladium elegans (assembly GCA_025716815.1). Taxonomy (NCBI): domain Eukaryota; kingdom Fungi; phylum Mucoromycota; class Mucoromycetes; order Mucorales; family Lichtheimiaceae; genus Dichotomocladium; species Dichotomocladium elegans. The sequence continues at coordinate 28,931 of JAIXMN010000021.1, forward strand.
GCGCTTTAATTTTTTTTCATTCCACCTTGTGATCTCCTACATTGATCTTTTAGACAACACCATGGCGCCTAAAAAATCAGAGGAAGTCGCATTTCCTCGTGGAGGAGCTAGTGTCCTTACGCCGTTGGAGCATCGCCAAATTTCTATCAAGGCTGCCCAGGACTTATTCAAAGCGCCGGGAAAATCCGTTTCTTCGGTAAGCTCACGACGACGTCTATTGTAATGAATAGAAATTGATACACTTCCATTTGTAGAGCGAAAAACGCAAAGATCAAAGCAACGATGAACCATCCGCAAAGCGGCATAAGGCTCTCAAGAAAAAGGCGGTCGTTCCAAGCAAACCCGAAAAGAAAAAGAAGACACCAGCCGCTGTCATAGATCATCTTTCGGCAAAGGTACATGTCCCACTCTATTTATATACGTATGCGGCTTTCCGGGTAGTTCTTATTTTATTGCACCAACTCATATGAAATGCAAAGGATTTGGCACCGAGAACGAACCTGACAGGATGTATCACCAAGATTAAAGAACTTGAGCTCATCGTCGCCCTTCCGTCACATATTACGGGTGTTGTGCCGATCACCGAGATATCCGGTCCCATTTCTGCTGCTGTAGAGCGTGCCGCCAATGATAACGGCAATGATGACGGCGACTCAGACGAGGAAGATGACGGGATCCCTGATCTCAAGAAGCTCTTTTTCGTGGGCCAGTTTGTTCAATGCCATGTGCTCCGAACACTGGGAGCTGATGGTTTGGAAGCGAAAAAAAAGCTCCAAGTGGAACTGAGTTTGCGCCCTGAATTGATCAATCAACACGTTCCCAAAGTGGATTTAACGCTTGGCACGGTAGGTCTCTTTAGATACCAAGAATTGACAGGGAGGCGATAATATAACAATGATGTTTAGGCTTTAACGGCTAGTGTGGAAAGCGCGGAGGATCATGGCTATATCTTATCGCTCGGTATTCGGGATGTTACTGGGTTTTGCAAATTGGAGGAGGCAAAGAACTATATCACGGAGTATAACCGGGAAGAGCCTTTGGTACCTGGTCAAATTGTGCAATGCGTGGTTACCAAGTCAGCAACCGACGATCAGCGCGCTATCAATGTGTCATTGAACCATGACCGGGTAGCTGCTGGTGTGGTAAGTGATCAAAAGAGGATGACCTTAATGCTGGGTATATTAAAAAGAAACGGGATATATTAGGCCAAAGATCCTGTGTCGAAGATTCAGTCCATCGTTCCCGGTATGATGGTCACCGGACAAGTGAACTCTATTCAGCCAAAGGGACTCAAGGTAACGTTCATGGGTCTCTACGATGCTACGATCGAAAGTGACCAGATTCCTGGTGGCAAACCGTTCGATTACACTGTCGGTCAGCAAATTACTTTCCGAGTCCTTTTTGTTTTTATCGATACCTTGCGCAAGGTTGTGGGCGGCACGATGCTGCCTCATTTGCTCCAGCTCACCAGCGCAAAGAACTATATTGGTGATCAATACCCTCGCGGCACGTTGCTTGAAAATGTGAAAATCGAGCGTATCCTTCGCAATAAAGGCGTTTACTTATCCCTTGAGGGTGTCGAAGGCGTCGTTTCTTTCGCCAGCGTGAGTTGACGGAAAGTTATTGCAGAATGTATACAACTTCACTAACTGTGGTGCTTTTCAATTAGATTGGTAATCTTTCTGATGAACGCGTTGAGGCTATTACTGAAACGAGCGAAAAATACCACGTTGGCTCTACGCATAAGGCCCGCGTTATCAGCTATAATCCCATTGACGACATTTTATCGGTCACTCTAAAACCCAGCATTGTAAACCAGAAGTACGGAAACATCAATGAGATTAATGTGGGCGACATTGTGGAAGCCACTGTCGAGCGCATTGGCAAGGCTGGTTTGTCTCTTAAACTTTCTGCGGGCATTAGCGCGCTTGTTCCACCCATGCACTATGCCGACGCACCCCTTCAGCATCCTGAATTAAAATTCAAGGCGGGAAGCACCGTTCGTGGTCGTGTACTCGTAATTGACCCAGTGGGCAGCCGCTTGCTGGTGACTCTTAAGCAATCTTTGATGGACAGCACTTTGCCTATTATCTCCAACTGGGAGGACGTCAAGCCGGGTATGATCACTCACGGTATTATCAAAACTCTTCGACCAGCTGGTGCTATTGTCCGATACTACAACGGTATGAGTGCTTTTGTGCCTGCATCTCAAATGACCGAAGCCCGTGTTTCGAGCCTTGACAGCGTTTTCCGTGTTGGCCAAACCGTGAAGACATATATCCACGAAGTTAATAAGGACCGTAACAAAATCATTGCTTCCATGACAACCGTTACCAAGGCGAAGAAAGAAGAGAAGGAGGCTCGCAGAAAGGAAGAAGCGGAAAACAAGAAAGAAATTGAAAAAAAATATGCCGTTGGCTCTGTGGTGAATGTAAAGATCAAGGCTATCAAGGAGATCCAGCTGAATATCGAGCTCGAAAACGGCATGCATGGTCGTATTCATATCACCGAAGCCTTCACCGATGCCAGCCAAGTCGTTGATCGCAAAAGCCCACTGGCACAGTTCAAAACGGGTCAGACATACCAGGCCAAGATCCTTGGCATTCGCAATTCGAAGGGTTACAACTATCTTCCCATTACCCATAGTGAAAGCGTGAATCCAGTTGTTGAATGCTCTTTCAGACTGGATGGAAAGAGCATGGTAAAGGAGCTGAGGACTGTCAAGGTTGGGAAGAAGTACCTATCCTTTGTCAGAGCTATCCACAAGAAACATCTGGAGATTTTCGTTAGTCCTTCGATGTTTGGTGTTATCCGTCAACAATTCACGTCGAGCGATCCTGAAAAGGCAAACAACTTCCAGAAAGAGTACCGCGTTGGTCAGATGATTCCCGTCGAGGCTATTTTAGCTGATAAGGGTAAATATCCCGAATTCATTGTCAATGATCCAGCCATTCCTCGCGTCAAGAAAATTCAAGACGTCACTGTCGGTCTTGTCGGCCTCGGTGTTATCCAACGAGTGGACCGCTCCTCAGGCGTTTTTGTCCAGATGAACAACGGAGTTAATGGTCGCGTTCACCGACTTGACTTGGTTGATCAATTTGTGGAGAACCCTTTGGCGAATCTTAAGGAAGGTACTGTGGTACGATATGCTGTTGTTGGCGTCAACAAATCCAAGAAGATTATCGACTTGTCGCTCCGCAGTTGCCGCACGAACCCAGATGCTGTGCCTGAAGGTGCGAACAAGGAAATTAATAGCGTTGCCGATGTGGTGGCTGGCGAGGTATTGATGGGTTATGTGAGCAACATCGCCAATTCGGGTGTATTTGTCAGCTTGGGCCGGTCTGTGAATGCTCGGGTCAAAATTGCTTTCCTCTCGGATGAATTTGTCAAAGATTGGCAATCGTTGTATAAGGCTGGTCAGCTGGTCAAGTGCAAGATTCTCAGCGTGGATGTCGAAAATAATCAGATTGAGGGCGCACTTAACAAGGGTCATGTCGAAGGTACTGGCGCGCTCAAGAAGAAAAAGGCGACGCAGCAAGAGAGCAAGGAAGATGAAGATGTTGAAATGCCAGACATATCTAGTGATGACGATGATGACAACTCGGACGAGGAAATGCAGAATGTAGCCGATGTCGATGAAGATATGGAGGATGCGGTACAAAATATGGATAGCGATGATGACAGCGATGATGAAGATATTGCCAAAGCGCCTGCTCTCAGTCTTGGAAAGGGCTTTGATTGGACGGGCACAGTGATCGATACCAAGGAAGACGAGGAAGAGGAGAGCGAATCTGAGGAATCTGAAGATGAAGATGAAAGCAGCAACAAGAGCAAAAAGAAAGGCGTGAAGCAGGTGGAAGACAAGACAGCTGAGTTGTCGACAAGCGCTCCTCAGTCAGCTGCAGATTACGAGCGCATGATAGTTGGTTCACCCAACTCATCGTTCGTGTGGATCAACTACATGGCCTATCAGCTCCAGCTTTCTGAGATCGAGAAAGCGCGTGAGATTGGCGAACGTGCGTTGGCGACCATCAACTTCCGCGAAGAACAAGAAAAGATGAACGTCTGGGTGGCCATGTTTAACCTGGAAAATACCTACGGTAGCGATGAATCTCTTGATGCTATCTTCAAGCGCGCATGTGTCTTTTGCGAACCCGAGAAGATGTATGTCCGCCTTGCAGAGATATACGAACGTAGCGAGAAATACGATGTATGTAGAGCTCAAGGCTATTGAAAAAAGTATCCATGTGAACATCTTACTGATTCAGTCGTTACTATAGAAAGCCGAGCAGCTCCTTCAGGAAACTGTGAAGAAGTTCAGTCAGGAACCCAAATTCTGGATCCAGCTGGGATTGTTTTACCTGAAACGCGGCAATGTCGAGGGCGCGCGCGAATTATTACAACGTAGTCTTAAAGTCCTCCCAAAGCACCATCACGTGGAGACGATCAGCAAGTTTGCACAGATGGAATTCAAGCATGGCGAACCAGAGCGTGGTCGGACGATTTTTGAGGGTTTGCTGGGAAGCTATCCAAAGCGCATCGATATCTGGAATGTGTACGTGGACATGGAAATCAAGGCAGGCGACCAGCAGGTGATCCGACGACTGTTTGAACGGCTGACTTCGATGAAGGTCTCATCGAAGAAGATGAAATTTTTCTTCAAGAAATGGCTTCAGTACGAGAAGGACCATGGCACTGAGGAGGATACGGAGCGCGTCAAGGAGAAGGCGTTACAATACGTGAATAGCTCGCAGTCCCAGTAAATGCCATTCTTTTCCTCTGGCCGAATAAAATAAGTATGTATTATAGGATAGCAATCACACTCAAAAGGCATCATTCCACCACAAAAACACCAAAGTACCCCATCCAATGACACAACATGTATACACGACTTCCCGCGCACGCACCGTATCAATTAGAGATCTGTTTTTTCAATAAAATCTTAGTTTTTTCTATTCTCCAAGCGAAGAATGATTGGCTATGGCAGGGGGTGGCCTTGGACCCCTGTTCCTTTTGGGAGCACTGGCTGAGAGTAACCAGTAACAGACTATAACCTAGCTACTAACCGATTTAATTAATTTTCTCTTTGGCATGGAAGACAGAGCGGAGTACTCGTCATAGCTTTATCAGATTAAAAGACTCATCTAATGGCTATTCAGCCAGTGGAACATTTTTTGTTCGCGGAATATGAATGTTGCTTTAGCCTATAGCCTTGCATTGTGTCTTGACAGCATGATTTGCTTGCTTACGGTCAGCCGCTGCTGGCTATATCGCCGGTACCCTGATATTAAGAGAGGCATCGAAATCACTGCGTGCCTCAGAAGGCATCATTGTCAGCTGCGAGGGCAGTGTATCTTTGGGCTTCAATGACTTCTTGATCCAGGTCATATGCTCCTCAACTTGTTGCTTGATGAAGACAGAGACTACTAGTGAAGTTTTTTTTTTTTCGCTGGCAACCTGTTGGCAATATGAGGACTCATGATTACTTCGTTAATAATAAATCCATAGGAATGCTTATCAGAAGGTCGACGACCACCAAAAATGGTGCAAGAAATAATGAGTGAATTGCTAGCAAAGGCTGACTCCATCAACTACCCCCTAGAGAACTTCACTTTGATGAATGGAGGGGAAGCAGCCTAGGTAAGCCGGGTGGGAGGAGAGCATCATTTAAGCAGTACAGCCTGCTGTATGACCACATAGAGACTCAATCTGCTAACATCATCATTTTATTGCAAGTTCACCGGCTTATTACACCCATAAATTGCCTCTATTGATCCGCAAACACTATCTACTGATGGGCTGATATCGATGATCGCATGACGCAAACTTGGTTGAAAATAAAAGTAGGTGTTTCACCATACCCCTATTGGGAACGGTTCTTCCATCATGCGTCGACGTAGGTGGGGACGCGTCTGTTTCGTTCTGGGGCCGAGTCTGTCGGAGTGCGTAGGAAGTCCCGACAGAGCGACGGCGATTGCAAGTGATAGTACACAAAGAAACGAAGGAAGTGAAAAATGGCTCAAGTGGGTTATGCCATTGGATGGGAGAAGGGAAGGAAAATACACATGCACAGGTACGCCGTTAAGTCGCGCTCACCCAGCACCCGTTTGAGTCCGATCAAAACAACGCACGTTCCACACAAGTCACGGGTGTGACAGCTCTCAAAAAAAGAATAGCAACAAACACATTTTGCCCTTGAGTCATTTTCCCCCTTCTTATAACCCTCGCTCGTTTTGAGTTGGAATTGCCTTGGACCTTTTCAGCTTCGAACAATCCTAATTGACTCAAGCTACTGCGCTTTCAACTCCATCTTACTCTCTCTTCTTTTCTCGACGGACCATCCTCCACGTCCGTTGCACCCGCCCATCACGACTTCAGAAACCCGACTTCTTGCAAGCTTGTTCAACCTCCGGGGCTTTCCTCCTTGGCATACCTGAGTTACCATCTATTCTTCATCTACCATGCACACCGAACTGCAGAACCCTCTTCTCAACCCCACTCAATTGCCTTGCGAGACCTCAACACCCCTGTCTCTAAAGCCTGTCCAAGAGCCGGTTATCCATAACCTGTCCATCGCGGAAGCCATCCAATATCAGCTCGATAGCCGCTCGTCCTCGAAGTGGGACTCCGATCAGGAGAACGCCTTTTTCGTCGGTGATCTTGGCGAGGTCTATCGTCAACATCTTCGCTGGAAGGCGCTTTTGCCGCGCATCGAACCCTTCTTTGGTAAATAATACCATCGCAGATCATCCACACACACACACACCATTCTAAAAATCGTCCATCCCTCGCTATAGCCATCAAATCGAATCCGGATCCCATGGTTGTCAAACTGCTTGCTGCGCTCGGTACAGGCTTTGACTGCGCCAGCAAGTCTGAAATCCAGCAGGTTCTCCAGCTTGGCGTTGATCCTGAACGCATCATCTACGCCAACCCTTGCAAGCAAGCCTCGTTTGTCCGCTATGCCAATCAGCAAAGGGTGGCTAAGATGACCTTTGATAATCTCGAGGAGTTACACAAAATCAAGATGCTCTATCCTGACGCCGAGCTCGTGCTCCGCATCTTGACGGATGATAGCAAGTCACTTTGCCAGCTTGGTCTCAAGTTTGGTGCACCCCTTGAGACCGTCCCGACGCTGCTCGAGACCGCCAAGGCTCTTGATTTGAACGTCATTGGCATCAGGTAAAGTGACAGAAATGGCTCTTTCCTTTTTTTGCTACTGACATCTTCTCTTCGTATAATTTTTTTTTTTGCTGGGCTTGGTTGCTTAGTTTTCATGTTGGGAGCGGCTGCCTAGACGAACACGCATTTGTTGACGCGATTCTTCGCGCCCGGAAGGCCTTTGACATGGGTGCCGAGTACGGTTACCGCTTTACATTGCTCGATGTAGGAGGCGGCTTTCCCGGTGCGGACGTACAGGACGGCATCACCTTTGAAAAGGTGGCTGCAGTGCTTGCACCCGCAGTTGATCGACTGTTTCCGTCCAATGTGCGGGTGATTGCCGAGCCTGGTCGTTACTACGTCGCGTCTGCCTTCACGATTTGCACAAGTGTCATCGGCCGTAGGACCATTCATTCTGAACAAACCACCGAGAAGCAATATATGTGTAAGTACCGAAGGTCGCCAAACAAAAAGCAAAGCATCTACGCATATGCAATATTTTTTTATGCTGAACATATGCTTTATTTTTACTTAGATTATGTCAACGACGGCATGTACGGCTCCTTCAACTGTATTCTTTTTGACCATCAGGTTGTTTACCCCAAGGTCTTGCTGCGCGATCAAAAGTTCCACTACGGCGAACAGATCAAGGGTGAAGCCGAATACACCTGCAGCGTATGGGGGCCCACTTGCGACTCCATTGACTGCCTAACCAAAGAGTCTCGCCTGCCGGTCCTGGAAGACGGTGACTGGCTCTACTGGGAGAACATGGGCGCCTACACGATCTGTGCGGCCTCCCAGTTTAACGGTTTCAGAAAGTCTGATGTTATCTACACCAACACCTACAATCTCTAAAGCATCTGTGCGCTTCCTCTCTCCCCCCCCCACATACACTCACTCAGCGTGCAGAAAGAGACCAACAACGCCTCAACCCCCAAGGCGGATAGGTGTTCTTACTATTTATGAAAAAAGAAATAAACGGAGCTTTTTTTTTTAGCGTGCGGATAACGTCAGTGCTAAAACAAAAAAAGCCCTGCCAAATCAAAATGATCCGTGCGCCTTGCTCAATGCATGAAGGGCTGTAAACAAGCACGCTGTAATATCCCTTTTCTGCATATATCACTACCCTTTTCTCCTTGTAGCTGCGTGTGCGTGTGTGTGCGTGTGCGAATCTCCTTTATCTTCATAATGGTCAAGGCCAGACGACGCCATCATAGCCCTCGCCTGCAAAATCAACGCTCTGCATTCCATAGCGCGATCCCAGAGGAAGATGAGGATGGCGAACATCGACCTCTTCTGCAACACAGTGCCACAATGCCCTCTTCAATCGCTACATCACGTAATCTCTTTTTCAGTCGGCCAGACAGGGACGATTCCGCAGAGGTAAGAAAGGGTCCTGTCAAGGCAGCATTCTCTTGGGGTAGGAAGAAAGCCATATACATATGTGTGTATATTTATGTGTGTGCTGAGCAATATGCAGACTAAACAGCTTTTTTGGAGATAGGATCCGGACATTCGATATTATAGCCTATCGCCCACAGAAATGAGCGAACAAGATCGAGTCGCTGTAGATATGCGGCGACGGGCGAGCAACCAAAGCCTGACAAGGATGTACGACTCTTCTGGCTCTGCGGACAACGCATCATCTCGATGTCCTTCTATTGAAGAGGACGTGTGTTTCCCCCCCTCTGAGCAAAAGGACGGTGATGGGGGCATTGACTATGAAGGCTTGAACGAGTATGTGGCGGAGGGGAAAAAAAGAGCACCCATGTCGCCCCCTACCTCGCCCCTGCAGCAACAGCAACAACAACCTGTCTCCAGAAATGGACTCAGGAGACACTCTTCCGCAACACGACGATACAGCATGTACGGCGATCGTCTCAAAGTAAAGATCTCGCGCAGAGAGAGGGGTGTGCGTTTGTATGGCTGGATATGACGAGGAAGGGAAAAGCTCAAGACGTTGATTCGTAGCACCCATCATTCATGGACGACTCGGACGCATGTCGAATCACGCTTTTCTCGGTTTCCGAACCCGAGTCGATCCATGTCAAATCCATCCATGAGATACCCGGAGATGACACTCTACTCGGCGACATGCTGCAAAAAGGATGCTTTTGGCTTGATATTCAGTCACCAACTGACCAAGAGATGCGTGTGCTAGCAAAGGTATAAAAGAATCAGTGGGGCCATACACATACACGCACACGCACACACACACACACACACACGAGAGAGAGAGAGAGAGAGAGAGAGGAACAAAAGGCGTTGACCTGTCCCTGTACAAAAAGTAGGCGCTTCACATCCATCCATTAACAGTCGAGGATATCTGCATGGAAGAACAGCGGGAAAAATGCGAGGTGTTTAAAAACTATTACTTTATCTGCTTTCGAAGTTTTGAACAGAACCAAAATTCGGCCAGCTATATGCAGCCGCTCGCCATCTATATCATTGTCCTCAAAGAAGGGGTATTGACAGTAAGTATAGTCCCTCCTCCGTGGACAGATAGAGGTCATTGCCATGTACTCAAAATTCCTCCTTTTGGTAGTTTCACTTTCGGCCGATGTCTCATCCGCACAGCGTCCGTAAACGGATTAGAATGCTCAAGGATTATATTGATGTTACGCCGGGTAAGAAGGAATGCGGGTCCTTTCTTCATTGTCCCGCAGAAGTATTGACATTGTTCTCAACCCCAGACTGGATCTGTTATGCATTACTCGATGATATCACTGATTCGTTTGCACCTCTGATCCGTGCGATTGAATTTGAAGTCGATTCTATTGACGAGCTCGTACTCATCCTCAAGGAATCCGAGCAGTCTGATATGCTTCGGAGGATCGGTTATTGCCGCAAGCGGATGATGGGTCTTTTGCGCCTTTTAGCCGGTAAAGTGGACGTGGTAAAGACACTTGTTAAGCGAGGCGAAATCAAGGAGCTATCTGATGGGATAATACGGCCAGCGTTGTCCAATGAAGTGTCGCTCTATCTGGGAGACGTTCAAGGTACAAAAGATTGCTATTGCAGGTGGTGGCTCTCTCTCCTTCTCCCTTTCTTATACGGAGATGTATATTGTAGATCATATTATCACCATGGTACAGGCCTTGAATCACTATGAAAAGATATCGTCCCGGTCCCATTCAAATTATCTTGCCCAGATATCTATCGAGATGACACAGACAAACAACGAAATGAACGACGTTCTGTCCAAACTTACCGCTTTGGGAAGTATTCTTGTCCCCATGAATCTTGTTACTGGTCTATGGGGTATGAACGTCCTTGTTCCAGGACAAGACCAGGTGAGCCTTCATTAATACTCGATTGTGTTTGACCTACCTTTCTAATTGCGTCGGACGGGTTAGCGGGATTTGACTTGGTTCATGGGCATCATGCTCTCTATTCTGGTGTTCTGTATAGCATCGACTATTCTAATGAGATACTATCGCATCGTTTAAGCGATGTAATAAATTTAATGTAATGAATTGGCATGATGTTGGCGCAGGAGAACGATAGGTAGCTATATATATATATACGGGCGGTATCGATCTACATCACAATGCTGCCGCATTTTTGTCACTTTTGGTAGGCGTCGACGGTTTCTTTAGCAACCTGCTTGTGTTCGGCGTTTGGGGCAGACAGCTATGACAACTTGTCACCCGTACAGATGCCACAGAAACGAGGGTGCTTAATGCCACCATGGGGAATGAGAAAACACCGGACGGGTAAAAGATCTTGTCACGATAGGCAGGGTTGAAATAAAAGAGGCCGTGTGGACCGACAGGCGTAGGCTTGATCAATGTCACGCACGCCGTCGATAGACGCATCCGGGATCTCACTGTCGCTCAGGACGGCCTCGAGTTCGATCTTACTGCGATGGGTGCCCTTATAATAGCATGTATCGACCTCAACATTTAGCAAGTGACCTTGGTGTCGAGGCGGATGATCGCTTGATCACTGTGTCCCGGCATTCGTGAACGTTTGGTCTCCCATCTATCATCCATATTGCCGCCGCGATTTGGCAGCAGCAGATTGATTGCGGGCTTGTAATGTTCATTGGTGCAGTGCACACAATGTACCCCCCTTGCCGACAAAGGCAAGATCCAACATCTCTCTATGCGTCATTTTCTGCGATCAACACCAAAAGAAAAGAATAAGCACTGTTGTAACCTTCGCCCTGTCTTAAGATACATCCGTGGGCCAGAACGGCTAGATGTGGCTGTACACACGGAGGCGGGCAATACCACCATCGAGGTAGTTATTGAAGCGGACGTGTGTAAAAAAACCCTCTGTCTACTTGTCCAGCACAAACATATTATGCGACGACGGCGGGTGATCGACCTTGGGCAGAATTTCGATCTACCGGGCCTTGTCGAGATCAGTAGAGGTGGAGAATGTACCCCTCCACAGAGGCTGTAGACGACTGATTCCCGTAAAATAGCTAGCGTCGATATCATAACCACGAATCTTCCAGCAACCTGAGCTGGATAACATATCTTTACGGATAATTAAGGGGAAAAGTGATAAAAGAAATCAGCAAACCCTCTTATTCCCCCTCCCCTCCCCCATTTACTTCATACTGATCATCGGTCGGATTGTGGCGTTTGGGCTCCCATCCAGGCACCAGTATCTAGTAAGCAATGGGAATATTTTTCTTAGCTTGAGAAGCCCGCATACATACACGCATCTGGCATTACTTACCAGCAAAGCGATCGAGGCAATGGAGTGCTGAAGCAGAATCTGTCACAAATCCGGCGCTGTTCCCCAACGCGTCGCTGTCGAGGTCAGTGCATTTCCCAAACGGGGTGACTTGATACCCTGATAATCGATGCGTTTGTACATGGTCCGCGCTGAATGCTGTATAATATGAGAAGGAATCGGTATCGTGAAGAGAGGGAAGGATTAAAGCATGTACTTTTAAATATCTTTACTTTTGGGCTGTGCCACCTCTGCTCATGATAAAATCGAGTGTGTATAATCAGAATAGCCTTGTGTTAATTGTAACACATGATGGTTCCACAATGGACCCCTAGTCTCATGCTCCTCCACCTCCTCTACCCTCGTATAAAGCAAATATTTTATCCGATAGTCACTTAAGGATTATGTGGGCATTTGTTTATTATATAATGCTCTTTTCTTTTCCCTTTTGTGTTACAGATAACGCCTATATATCGTAGAGCGTATGTCATTGCAAAAAAGGCTGTTGATAAACCCAAAGCTTAATTAATTTGATCATTTTCACCTTTCCGCCCCATGGCAACGCTACCATGGCAACAAGGTAAAATAACTCGGCTCGGCAACTGGAAATAAAAGAGATAGAAAAAGGAAGCTGCACCAACCAAAAAGAAACCGACTGGATTTTTTTTTTTAAAAAAAAGATATTATTCCGACTCTGAGTGCGCACGTAGACAAACATTCAAGCGCACGCACGAGCACGCATGCAACACGCAACCACCCCCATCCTTTTATTTGGGACAAAAAGGCGGGCCTTGTTTCTCTTTCTTTCTCTTTTTACAATACATACTCCTATACTTGCGATTTTTTTTCTTTCTTTCAACGCTCTTTTTCCCCTTTTCTATCCATGAATCCCAGTCAATGCTCAGTCATACTGGTGAAAAACAGCGGCGCTTCTGAAGACAATGACTTTGCTTTGCTCGCTTCTGTCTACAATGAAGGTAGCACAAATTTACTCTACACACGATATATGCGAACACACAGACACATATATACACCTTACGACGTTCAGTCCGCCCGATTTTCTCATAAAAAGAACTTTCATGGCATATAGTCGTTGTCGCACCTAATGAAGACGACACATGGGAATTGCTTTACAAACGCCAAAAACTACACCGCACGACGCTTATTGTTTATGATATTGATACTATCAACGACCGGAAGTTTAACACAACAGAACTTCCGGATACAAAAAGATGCTTCAAGTTTCTCAGAAACATCGTGAGACAGCTGAGGGATGGGATCATCCATGATTCTGTGCCCATTGGTAAAGAGAGTAAAGGAAAAAATGGCGGATCGGGCTCATATATCTGAAGTGCGGGTTTTGTGTGCTGATCCACGTTTTCTTTTCTGGAATACAAACATATACACGTTGAAAGTCTGTTCCGGCAATGATTCGCCCAAGTTAATGATCGACTGTCTTCATAATGGGGCAGCGGATTTTCTTGTAAAGCCCATGCACGTGGAGCAAGTAAAGGCCCTGTTTCTGGTAGGAACACGTGGACACTCACGATGCAAGTTGGCTTTTTGTTTCCTTATTAAAACGAGAATAGAATGTCTATCGGTATCGTATTAGTCGATCTCAAATAGGCACTATTGACCCGGTGTACCGGGTCATTGAGCATGAGCTACATAATCCTTCGCCTGACGTAGCCGTTGACTCTGCTGTTGCCACAGCAGCTGCGGCAGCGGCAGCAGCCGTCGCCGTCGCCGCCGCTGATGATGATGATGACGACAATGACGATAGCGATAGCGATAGCAGCAGCAACAACTCCTTCCCGCCATTCCATCTGAAACAATGCGCGCTGTTTTCCCGCCATCACAAAGCATCACCATTACAACGGCACCCGCAGTTACATGGTGCTATATGGAATTATTTTAAGGAGCGAATCAAGAGTGTCTACTATACTGAGAATTGGTTGGTATCTCGTATACTCTTTGTATAACAATTGAATGCGAAGAGGGTGGCAAAGCTTTAAGTTTGGGGGGGGGTTACAGAGCGGTGTCGGAAGATGGAAAATCCCATTGGCCGGGATTCTGAGCTGCAAGAAAAAAAGTGGTCTCATTGTTGTCATGATTGCATAGGTTGGCCCAGACAATTTACAATTACTATGCTCCAGAACCCGCTTTGCTGAATTCACCGCATTTACCATTGACAAGGTAAAATCATGGTGCTGAGGTAGGGGGCGTGGAGTCTCGAACTAATTAGTTGAATATCGCTAACACCTGCAACAGAGAGGATATCGTGGAACTTCGGCAGATGATTTGCAGTTGGGAATTTCTACCGGCCGATCTCGACGAACTTCGCCTAGTGCAGCTGGTGTGCCTGATTTTTCGCCAAGTACTCAGCCATCCCGCATTGATCGATTTGAATGTATGCGACGGTAAGGATGCATGATGTGTACGACCTTTGCCACGTGGAATGCGTTGACCAACCATGCTCTCCCCGCCTCCGTCCCTTATTTGTCATGTATGCAGATGACTTGCACACATTTGTGTTTGACATTTGTAATTCTTATCACAAAACAAATCCTTATCACAACTTTCGTCACGCCGTTGACGTGCTGCAGTCTATGTATTATTTTTTGTGCAAGCTGGGTGTCCTCCAATTCATGACCGACATCAAATCAGCGCCCGAAGAGGATGACAAAACCACGCCACCTCTGCCTGACGATTCTCCTCCTCCTGTCGGTGGCCAATGTGGTGCTACTGCGGAGCTACAGTCATTGTTGCGACCAATTGACGTGTTTGCTCTATTCCTGGCCTGTATAGGTCATGACATTGGTCACCCGGGTGTCACGAATATGTTTATGGCAAGCACCGTTCCGTTTTTTATGATGATTGCCTGTTTTTCCCTCCGCTAATTCCGACGGTCTTTAAAGATCAAGTCCTGTACACCTCTAGCTCTGCTTTACAATGATCGCTCCGTCCTGGAAAGTTTCCACTCTATGGCATTTTTCCATCTGCTCAGAAATAGCTGTTTCCAAAAACTGACCCAAGCTCGAGACTGGCCAGAATATGCCTGCAAGTTATATGACCAAGAACAAACGTTGAAATATTTTTGATCTAAAAGAAACAAGTATAGATTTCCGCAAAATCATTGTCAGCAGTATCTTGGCAACTGACATGGCCATGCATGACGAGTACGTTCAACAAATCGAACAGCAGGCCGAGAAATGGCACAGCAACGAACTCAACCTGGACGATGAAGCCGTTCGCGACCGAGAACGGCTGACTTTGTGCGGAGCATTGATAAAGTGTGCCGATATTAGCAATTGCGTAGGTCCTACTTGGGAGAAAAAGAACCACCTGACCGCGCTCAACCGTCGTGTTTTATTTTTGTACAATGTTCCAGGCACGGCCATTTCCTGTTGCTAAAAAATGGGCTGTGATTTTGTCCGAAGAATTTGCCTTGCAGGGCGACTTGGAAAAAGAATTGGGCCTGGTGAGTCTCCCCATCAATGAACGCGGCAAGGTGTCCTTGGAGCAGTTCCAACTAGGATTCAAGCGCAATATAGCGAGGAAATTGTATCAGGCTGTCGCGGCACTTCTCCCAGGTAATGGTGGTACATGGGTGACCTAGCAAAAACGTTCCGGGCTGTCTCATCTTTCTCTGGTATATACTGTACATAAGCCATGCAATTTTGTGTAGATAATATTGATATCAACGTCCGCAAATGGGAGGACAGGATGAACCGGTTTAATCATGATTCAGGTGTGGCGGAGCAAGAATCCAGAGACAACAATGAAGATGAGGATGAGAACGTGAATTATCGCCAAGGAAATGAAAGTGAGCGTTTTGGTGAGTATATGAATGTGACCGCACCTTGGTTTCTTTTTCTTAAAAAAGATCAATGTCCTAGTAAAGGCGCGAGACGTCATGGCCAAACAGGTGATTGAACTTGCACCATACGCCGTATCATCCTCGGAATTATCACAAGACGATGAAACCGTGTTGCTCGACATGACATCTAATTCTCCAAAGCCTCTATCCGCAGAAATGGGCTTGACCAGACATCAGCAGTGGCCTAGTGACCATCATCAGCACCAAGGCAGAGTATCAGCACTCTGCCAGTGCACCGTTCAATGAGCACTGTGTTACTCGTTATACCCCTTAATCTAATTCTCATCCTATATTATACACCATCACTCACCTGTAATCATCTGTAAAGTTCTTTCTATTCGTTGTACATTTGTCATCCGCTTAGTTCAGCAAAGGAAGATCTTTCTTATTTGCTATGTATTTATGCTACGTAATGCACAGGCTCGCAATCCGCATATAGACGGTTTATATAAAGCAATGCGTTGCAATAAACCAATGCTTTGTAGCCATGTTGTAGTTCAGTAGTGATAAACAACGACAAATTTAGAAGTCATATACGATATGTCACAGTACGTATCATACGTTAACTCGAGTTTCATTGTCTTGACAGCGTCTGCACATCATCACTAACAGTTTTGATGGATTACAGTATGTACGAAGATTTGCCGACGGCAGACTGATTCATGATATCTTGGCATCTGCGCACACAGGAGCAAGATACATTACAATCCTTCCAAAGGTGTACACTGGAGGCCGTGGCGCCAACAAGCAAGCAAAATTGCTAGATTGGGTTACGTATGCTCTGCTTTACCTTGTACATTACAGACGCCAGTCTTATTGTTTATCCTGGTGATGTCTTCAGTGAAAAGAACGTAAACACGAGGAGGAAGAGGAAGCCGAGCGCGAGAAGGAAAAGAATAAAGGAACGCATTGAATCACAACTTCTCTTCACTTAAGTGATAAACATGGATTATTTATATGGTTAAAGGAATTGTTCATAGTAATCAATCAGCTGTAGGACTATGTTAAAACGAGGTGGATGATGGAGCGGTCAAAATTTTCAACTTGCCTTCTGCGCACATCGTCGCCTTATCAAGTCGGTCGGGTACATGGACAGCACGTCGTCCTTCCTGTCACATATTCAGTCTTCTAGCCAGAACCCATATAACAACCGAGTTTGGATAGACTTACCATCGCACAACGCCATACAAAACGGGACCCTCCTTCACAACAGTCTCTACGCTTTGAATTTCTGTTTTCCAGTCAAATGATAGCTGGGACCGAAAGTCAAGGTCACGGATCACCCTCTCTTTCGTAGATACGTCGTCATCTTCTGTATGAGTATCAACTTCCATGTTGTCAACTGATTGTGGAGGAGGAACAGCGTGACTGTCATCCTCATCACTTATAGTTATAGGTGGGGGCTCAACGACGCTCTCTGCGTCGGCTACTTTATCATGGTCCTCTACTCTGCTTTCTGTGTCGTCTCCATGAACATGGCCTCCGCGACCTCGGCCTCGTCCACGACCTCGTCCACGACCTCGGCCTCGACCTCGACCTTGAGTTTGACCTCGACCTTGACCTAGACTTTGACCTCGACCACGACCTCGTCCACGACCTCGTCCACGACCTCGGCCTCGACCTCGACCTTGAGTTTGACCTCGACCTTGACCTAGACTTTGACCTCGACCTCGACCTCGACCTCGACCTCGGCCTCGGCCTCGGCCTCGACCTTGACCTTGATGTTGATCTTGACCTTGATCTTGACCTTCCTCTTGCTCTTTCTCTTGTTCTTGCTCTGCACGTTTAAGGTTATCCCAATATTGTCGCACAAGACGAGGTGCCAACCTATGCCGCGTCTTAAAATTTGCCTGCTAGGTTCTAGTACTAGGAAACCTGCGGCTCAGAACTTACACGTCATCCTCGATCTCCCAAGTGTTGTGGTCTTCAGAGTAACGTTTCCATTTGATCAGGTACTCCACCTTAATTTTTCGCATAGCATTAATTTAGCAACTTGGATTGGCGCGAACATTATGACATCAAAGGTTTTACCTTTCCTCCTCTTTTCTTACGATGACTAGCAATCTTTTCCACCTCGTAAAATTTGTCGTTTTCATTGTTTGGCATTTGAAAGCAAAAGGAGTATACAGGTGTGGAGAGCGGGAAGTGGCGGGATAGGAAAAGACGAAGGCAACATGCAGTGCTTCGAACAAAGAAATGTCGCAGCCAATCAAGATTGATGTTGCCGGCCAGTTAAAAGTTAATGCAAAGCACAGATATAATGACACATATCAATCAGTATTGGGACTACAAATTCAATCAAGAGCAAGAAGGCTGTATTGATGAGAATGCATCCATTGTTTTAAAGCAAAGAATGGTACCGCTCGAATGATCCTCCATCAATTTATGAAAATGAATGAAAATTATTGAAAAGGCTCAAGCTCAGGCCTATCGACAGGAAGAGTGATGCAGAAAAAACCAAGACACTCTCGCTGGGAGCATCCGTGGGGCATGGCTCACATCGTCTTTAGAATCAGCTGCGTTTTCCTTGACGAGACTGCATATCATATGAGGATAAAGTACGCTATGGCCCCAATGGTACAAGAAAGGGAGCCGCAGTTAGGGATTATCGCAGACTTTCCTAAGATTACAATGAACGAAGTGCACAAGTATAAGCATATGAAGGACCATTACCTCATAATGATTACATATCTAATCTTTCCATAAGATTGAAGATACCTCTCGAGACATTAATCATCTCCAATAACAAGCAATTGTTATCTGCATTCGGACTCAAGATCGGCAGCGTAAAGATATATTTGTAGAATTCTCTTTTTTACTCGATATTCGTATCTCTCTCGACTTTATATATATACCTATATGCATGTGACCTTAGCTTAAAATTACGAATTTCCAAAGATGATAGCTTCTCATTGCAGATACTGTCCCTAAAAAAATTATAAACTTGACGAGGTTTCGTTTATTGTTTTTCTTTCTTTTCTATATTTTGCCTGTGTTGTGACATCATCTTCCCACTCTCTTTACTTTTGTCCATTAGTCTGGACGAGCGGTTAGTTTTCCATACACAAATAACAAGGAGTGAGGAGACCATGTGGCAAATGACTTAAGCAGCTGCAGGATGTGTTTGATTTGACTTCCTGACTCGTCCTTCAGGTCCAGCGTTTATTGGAAACGTGGCTGCAGTTATGGTTACATATTTTTCACCTCAACGTCAGCTATAACCAATTGACATTGTCGTCTTTGAAAAAGCACTGTTACGATGCTTATCGATTCAATTACTGTACATTTACGTACAACAATTCGTTTACGCCTTTGGCGGGAATCCTTTCGACCCCTTAAAACGACATTATCTCGACATCCCACTGAATCGTAGTCGACCCTCCCGTCCTCTTCGGCCTTCTTTTTGGCCGTGTTTTCGATTCCGATGGGATCAGCTGCTCAGTTCCCAGCTCGGACTAAGCTATTTTTTGTGCAGATGGATCGGTGAATATCCATGTCCAGTTTAGTCAACTCGTCCGATGCGACCCTTCGTTCTTTTAAGTAAACACGGCCCAGCGAGCCGAGAGATGAAGTGGTATCTGCCATGTACAAAAATCTTTGGATCATTTAAGACAACTTCATAGCCAATCAAGCGATGAATGCAGCAGCTGATTATTATCATTAGACAGCATCTGCATCCACTTCTGTGCTTCAATCCCACTGGGTTTGCTATGATATCGCTTGCATATTGGTTTCGCCTTCTTTATTTCGGGTGCCACCATGATCGGCATCCAACGTTGGGCCTTGCACATATTACCTTCTGCTTAAATTACCCCCACTACACCTAAAGAGACATCACGATACGTAGTGGCTGTGTACTGCTTCGACCCGGATTTGGTATCTTGGATTTGCTTGGCCAAGTCATATCGTTTATCAATACCACGCATCATGCCAAAGCAGCAAGCTGCTGCAGCAACGACATAGCTTGTTCCCTAGTACGGCAACAACAGCACGGCCTTTGGCGTCTAGATGTCTGTCATTCTCCCGATCTCCCTCTCCGGTGCATAGGATATAGTTTAAGATATCTCTTTACCCCCATCTTAAAACAATATAATGCCTTCCAGCCAGTCCCAGGTGGTTCCACGACGCATTATATACTGATGATTTGGTGGTTCTCTACATAAGATATCCAGCCATTCTGCCATACCACCTTTCAATTCTGGAATATAATAAGCGCTAGCTCTGTTTATACTGGCTGATCATCCATCTTTATCTCGCCAACCCAAACATTAACTGACCCTCCCTCTTCCTTGCACGGCACAGCGCAATCTTGTCATCATTCTTGGTATTTACTGTTCTAGGCTTCTGGAAAAACTTGAATTTGTGATCTCCGTCTACTGTTCAATTTTAGAAAACAGTGTATTCCGCGAAGAAAAGTGGATTAATTTCAGATGCCTGCGGTACCAGGGTTGCCGTGTTCAATGAATTCCATGAAGCAGCCAGAGCCAACGCTGGCATCAAACTTTTATTCTCCCATGTCAAGGCATCTAGCATAATGGCAAAGTAATTGCAGATTGAATCTGAGCTTTATGACTGGTACCCAGATGAATGCAGCATGTAAGCCACTGATTATCATATAGATACTTGTGGCATAGCGGATTGTACCGCTAAGCACTACTTTGTTAATGGTGAACCGGAACCTGAGTGAAGTATTTGCCCCTGATTACCCAGCTGGTGAGCCCCATCCATGAGAAGAGAACGAGGGATCTTCTTCGTTACAGAGTTGAGAGGCTGGGTTCGGAACTACAGTACAACATCAAAGATATATTCAATGGTTCTACACACGCGCAATGTCGGGGGATTTGTCAAGGGGGAATTCGACCTTGCATTAGGGTGTTTTCACGTATGGCTTCTGGAAGGATCCTTCTATGACAATGATACATATCATTGTCTACAATCTGCCACCGATGGTATGTATTGAGCGGAACTACATGCTTTAAACGTGTATCATACCCGCTCTGCGTGGACCTAAAGACCCGTCCCCACTCTAGGAAGAACTGGAGCTACTTCCAAGTCGGAGTTATGAGCTATACATACAAGCGATGGCATTTTGCGCGAGAAAGGGCATGTCATTGTCGCCGGTGGCGATATCCCCGGGCGTTGCAAAGATATGCGGACAGCCAAAGTCTTGTTCACCCGTACGGGTGCTGCATATGCTACTTTAACGGGCTTTTTCCACAACGAACGAACTTCATACGCGGTGATGGATTTGCTGCTTTTCGCCAAATAGTCGGTTTTGCGGCTGTAAATGAAGAGTTCGGTCAAAAGCAGCCAATCTCATCTATCATATGTGTTTTGCTTTCATGGAGCGTCATTTTTTAGCTTAGACATAATGCACTTCTAGGGCATGAGGTTGGGGAATAGGCAATAGGAACTTCTGATCAGCACCGATTAAAAATTTGTTGGCTGAATCAACATCGATATTCCACTCGAGTTGTCTTCGAACCAAGTTGACGATAGTTGATGACTTCTTGGATCTATCCGAACGAACCAGGACACCCACATTTTCTGGAAAATGTACAGCATCACCAAAGCCGAGTCACCTTCTGGGCACTCGACCATTTGTGCCCTCTCCGGTATCTCCTGTCCGCGATTGTTTTTGAGCTGCCGCTATCTGCAGATAAAAAAGCAATATTGATGCTATTCTCGATCGTCCAAGCTGCTGCTCATACGAACTACCTCGGACAAAATTGCTCGAGCTGAAGCCGGTCATCCGAATATGGTACACCTGTCTCAATAACTATATTGAGAACTGATCGATTCATCTCAAAATTTTCACCATCACTCAACACTACCTTACACATATGTCACTTATGATTGGACATCCTGGTCCTATGGCACATTACAATGCGTTTCCACTGGAGCGCCAAATTGGTGCGGTGCAGAAACGAATCAATCCACGAAAAGAATCTAGAGAAAATGCCGGTATATATTTATACTATAGGATGGGCGTAGGATAGGTAAGCTCACAAGCTAGCGACAAAGAATAGATAAGATTATGCTCCAACTGGTAGCAGAGAGTACTTTACAAGAAACCTTTGTAAATAAGCAGGCATCGATCGCTCATCCACAGAAGTTCTCACCGAGCGTGATAGCTCTCATGCTTCAGAGCTTTGGGGACCGTTTTTAGTGAAGACCCTCGCTGATCTCACTGCTGGATATTGACTTAACTTCGTCGACAAGGTAATAGAGCTAAATATGCCTCTAAGAAACAACATTCATGCCTATGATACCTTCAACGGTATTACGCAAACCAAAATATTGGGAACTTCCCTCGATAGACTCATCAGAAAAACTACAGATGGAACGGTGTACGACGCTGCAAAGCAGCAAGGATCGACTATTCACCCAACAGATCTTGTAAAAACTTTGCTTAGATCTCAGCACCAAACAGACAGAATGGACCTCCAGATTACTGTTAAGCGGCTGTGCTATGTTGGACAAATCGTACATGTTTTATGCGTAGATCAAATTACTTTCGGTCGTGATGGTCACCGCATTGATAGCACCAGCTGCAAGTGAGCATGATGCATGACCATCTTTTACCGCTATCGCATGCACGCAACATGCGATGGTTAGCGTGGATAGAATTGACAGGATGGTACGGTCAGTCAAGAGCTTCAGAAGATGATATTAAGTTGATCTGATTGTCATTCTGTCGATGATCAATTTGGAGAGCTAAATCTTTTTGGATTGAAAATGGACAATGCAGACTGTCCAAGAAAAGATTGGGGAATGGGTAACGCAGCCGTAAAAGTGGATATGAGAGGTTCATATACTGATCAGGAAAAAGCGATAGCTCACCTCGCTACATGCGACAATAAGGCTTATACACATAGGCGCTCATTTGCCGTAGACACCCTTGCTGCGGGATACACATCGATGTGAGTCAATGTGCTTGTAGAAAGCGTACCCCTCCCTCAGCAAGTGTTATCCTGCGATGTAGTCCAAAATCAAATAGCCATTCTTGCAGTTAAGTCCATACTTTCTGAGTATGTGAAGAATGTTATCCAGGGTTGCGATGTAGCCATCCATCGTATAGACTGTTTCGACCACCACATGGTATATCCATCTAGATAAGCTCTAGTGTTGATCTTGGGACGAAAGCTGCAGTATTTGTACGCTTTGTTACTTATAGATTCATGACAGCTATTGATACAACAACTCAAGCCACCTTTATGAGGCACATTTCTGTATGCGAAAATATATATTTCATAAACCGATGCGTCCGATCTTTTTGGCTTTGACCTTGTCCTTGGTCATTTCTTTGCCGTTGTCTTAACGTTTCCTTGCGCTGACTCGACTGAACAAATTCTAGCACTACTATATTAAGCGCTCCTTCGGTGGGAAGCCACCACACCAGAAAGACACTAGCCTGTATCTAGATGGCGCCTCCTCTTGGCCCTGTATATTGTCAATACTGGCACGTCTGTTTAGATAGTATATCATCCTAAGTCAAATAGAGGGAATCGATACTTCAGGTGCAATGGCGATTTAGACATGCCTCTTTTGTGTTCTCCCAGCTAGAGTTCTCACGTTGCTTCTGCCATTGGTGCTGTTGTTCGCCTATCTCCGCTCAATCTTCCTTTGATCCCTTCCGCTGTTGCTTCCGTCATCGATGCTCAACAGCTCCGATAACTACCCTCAGCCTTCTGGCATGGTCAATGCATTACCACAACGGTATGCCTGAATACATTCGAGGAGAGATGAAGCTTATGGTGAAGGTCTTACCGCCCTCTTCTTATAAACGAATATTTATATCTTTTGCTACCTGCCCTGAGCGACAAATGTTGAAAATGATGTGTGCGTCAGGATAAATAGTTCACCCCCGCGCATGCGCACGCACTCGCACAAAAACCCCGCCCTGGCACGTCACATAACGTATAAATACGGTCGTTAGGCAGGGGCATCGAACTTTTACTACTCTTCTTTCTGTTCAAAACCCATAAGGCAAGTATAAACAGAAAAGATGTATATGTTGCTGTGGGTTAGATGATGAATATTTCTGTACTCGTCTAAGATGGGGGTTCATATGGAGAAATCATGGTTACGATATCGTTTCCATGACGAACCCTCTCCATCCCCATGGATGCGGATATCTGCAGAGAGGCTGATTCTACAGCATTCATATTAAACCGCAATCAGGAAGACGCGAAGTAATCTAACAGAGTACTTTTGTTCCATTTAGGTGTTTCCAAGTTTTTCTTACATCCTTAATTTTTCATCATAATAAAGAAAACTTTTTTTTTCAAAAAAATTTGTTCATGTTTATTTTGTGCGACACTGTATCCAAATGCCCCTGAAGAAAAAAAGCCCTTGTATAGGGTAAAAGCGGAGTTGCATATCATGCTATTTATTCTTGCTTAAGTCTTTGAAGCTCATTCTCTAGCTCTACGCGTCGCTGCGTTTCCTCTTCAAGTTTAGCTTCCAGCTTTGCGTAAGACGCCTTGAGTTCCTCTAATGCCCTAGACTCCAGGGTTCCTTGCTCTTCTTCATCCTCGTTAGCGTAAGAGACGCTTAACACAGTGGCTTCTACAATGCGCACCACGCGCCACAAACGGAATATAATCAAGAGTTCGGCCACCTCGCGTTCCTTGCCATGGAGGACAATATCAAAAACGAATGTTGCCACCACAACTATATATATATATGGTTTGCATCAGCGGTTATCACGGCGATTAGGGGAGGGGGGAAACCAAGTGCGGAGGATGGAGGCCCTGTTCGGTCCATCCCATACTTCCTTCCTTCAATACTGACCTACGACATCAAGAACATGCAGCTTCCAATGGGGCCATCCCGGAAGATAGTACCGTGGACCAAAGGCGATAAAGGCAAGAGTCAATTCCATCAAGAAAATACAGGTAACACCTTGGCTAATCACATCTGCTGCCTCGTTAGTCAGCTTGTACCAGTGAGGAGGACTAGTAGGAGACTGGCACTCGTGCAGAAAAGTGTAGATAATTTGAAAGAGGACACAGAGAGCGTCGAGGATGGTGAGGCCCACAATGCTCAAATGGACCTTGTCCATCTCGAGGAATTCGCCGAGCTGTTTCCGCCATTCTGCCTTTTCCTCGTGTTCGTTCTGATACACGACATCTCCAAGTTCGGGATCTTGAGTAGGCACGGCTCCGTACGTTGCCATTGCGGATGGAGTGTGGTGGTTAAAAAAAAGGGGGAAAAGGATAGAAGAAAGAAACTTCGAATGATGGGTTACACCACATACTCAAAAAACCAAAAGACCCGAGATAATAAAAGGAAAGAGATGCTTATGTATTATATTATGATCGTAAAGTAAAACTTTGGATGAGAAGATCGTTTGAACCTTCTAGGGAATACTTGATTTCGCACTCGAGTTCTCTTGGATTAGCAGCGCCCTTATGACATGTAAACACGCCCTTGACCTTGTCGCCCTGTTTCAGTGACAGAGGTTTATCAAGAATGAAGATGGTCTGCTTCCAGTGTGTGTCCTCGCCGAAGGGGCTTGTCGTCATGAAAGTTTCGCCTTGGACACGCTGAGCCTCTCGCGACAGAGGGATTGGATGGCCATCCCGAGTAAACCACGTATCGAACCAGCCGCCAAAGGCATAGATGGTGCCGTCTCGGTTCGCCTGAACCTCAAATGTGGAAATGAAATCGAGCTGCCGTGTGACAATTTGTTGCAGATAGAGATCCTTGAGAGTCGCCACGGTTGACATCACCGTGTGAGGTTTGATGTAATCAACAAGTGCGTCCTGGAGCACAGGTCCTTTCATAGCAGTCATCTTGAATCCATACACATCATCCCAAAAGTTACACCGGTCGTTCTTCAGGTCCTCATCATCCAGCGCAGCCATCAAAATTCGGCAATGGCTCGGTGCCACTACAAGTTATAAAGGTCAGATGGGAACCCCGGTTGTTTCACGGCATGAGTGGTCCCACTTACTGATGCCGTTCGGAGCGAGCCATCGATTGCGCGCAACTAGCACGGAGTCCAGCATAGCCTCGAATAGCAAAAAGTAGCCCATCCATTCTGACACGATAATATCCACCTTGTCAACAGGTAGCGAAATCTCCTCCACTTTGCCTCGAATCACGCTACATATAAAATGGTGAATACAGCTTCGGTAACTTTAGATAGCACATACGTGATGATCTCATCGAAGCCATTCTCCTTGATATTAGCTCGAGCCTTCTCCACAATATCCGAATTATCCACGGCGTACACTAACTAAGTCGTGAGCACGCACTCCATCCCAGTCTGCTCGTTACACACACACGCGCGCGCGCGCGTACGCACCTTGCTTTGCTCCTGCTCTAGCAGCAAACATAGAAAGAATACCAGTCCCGCAGCCAACATCCAAAACAATCTTTCCTTTCAGAATATCCTTGTTATCGTACATAAAATCTCTGTATGCCTCTGTCCGCGGCTTGTCCTTCAGCATTTGTTCGTGGATTTCTAATAGAATATGTTGTTGCTTTAGTCGCTGTCTATATATTTTTAAGTTCTTACCATTGCCAGCATATGATTCAAAATAGTAGTTGCCCACGTCCTCATGGGCTTTGTTTAGACCAGTACGTATGCTTGCGACGGACATGGACCGCTCGCTAGATTACACGTACGAATTTATATATCGTGATCCAGATATATATATATATATAGACCTACCTTCTGGTATCATCCAAGATGTTATCCAAGAATGTCTTTTTGACCATCGTCTTGTAATCATCGAATTGATTTTTCAGGTTCGCGTATTTTTCATCTGTCTTTTGCAATAAAGCAACGAGCCGTTTTTCGAGTTCTGTGCTAGGCTGAATCGTGGACAAGTCGACTGTTCCAAGTCAATTTCGTCTTCTGTGAGTTACACTAGACCTATCCGTCTGTCCTTCCTTCCTGGCTTACATCTCTCTTCAGGTTCCTCGATATGAAGAGGTTCTGCAATTTCAAGCTCCTCAAAGGCTGGAATTCGGAAAAGTTCAGTCTGGAGATCATAGCTTCTGGTTTCTTAGATCATCTATTACCAAACAAGAGGGCATCATCTTCCATAACAGGCTGAAGGAATTCGTCGTTTTCCCAGAAATCCTCGTTGCCTGTCAAAACAAAATCTTTCGTGCCAGCCAATTCGGGTCGCAAGAGCACCTGATAATGACATTCAATATCCCATGCTGCATTCTTCTTATTCAACTGACCTGTTTGCGGATATAATTGATCATACGAATGCACTTGTAAAAATCAAGATCTAGTTATCTGCAAGTAAGCCCTATTCGAGTAAGAGAATATTTGGTCACTCACTCAATGAACGCTTGACTGCCAAAAAGTCAAAACCGTGCATTTGCTGACAATGCTGGAACGCCTCCTCGGGCATTTCAAACGTCTCGGCACAGAACAAGCACTTGGGTGCAGAGTCGTACTGGTCCTCACGTTCCCAATCGTCCCAGTTCTCCTCCTCTATGACGATAAAAATAAAGCTTCGTTCAGTTGGACGATCTCTCGGCAAATCATGCCAAGATTTACCGTTGGGTTCCACATCGGAGGCTGTGTACTCAGAAGCACTGTAGGCGGATCCCGGTGCTTGCCCGATATTGCGCCACTCTGCTGCGTTCAGTCGAAAAGCCATGGGTAGTTAGCTTAGAAAAACAGGTTGTGCTAACATCGGATCTGCTAATTTTTTTTGTCTGACTTGACGGGAGGGGCATTGGCCGTCACAGGAACTACGCTTCCTTCCTAAGTGAGAACACAGAAGACTATGCAGAGAGTACGTAGCTATCAAAACTCGATATCCTAAATAAATATTTGAATTCTTGATAAAACTCAATGTGTACGTTAGAAGGGCCTTCCGCCGCATGATCTTTTTGGGTGGTTACTATGCGCTATGAGCAATCACTTAGAAATTTCCTCCACTGTTTTCTAAAGCCATAAAGATCTGCTCCACACGTAATACAAGGAACGGACGCCACAAATTTCTTAGTGCACCTTTACGACTTAGAGTGCTTAGCAGTGCTGCTGCAAGTCAATATATTGGCCTTCTCATACGAATGTCTGATTGTTTTATGGCAAGAAGTGGTGCAAGGTGGCCTGAGTACAACTCAAGATTCCCGATATTAAAAAAGGTGGACAAACGCAACTTTCTGTTACACCAATCCTAAAAAGCAGCCCGCAGAAAAATGCCATCGTGATGGCGAACACAGAATTAAAAAGCAGACAGACTATTCTGAAGAATATTCTTCTTTTACGGTTTTCTCACTGAAATGTCAAAGAATAATTCGTTTCCATTCATTGAGACACGGTACAAATCCACAACGGACGAACTGCAAGAGCCCTGGAAAACGCTGCTCGCAATTGCACAACAAGCGCTTCGCGATCACAATTATGACGAATCCGAGCGAATAACAGCGTCAGTGTGCAGTGACCTTATAAAACACATGGTCTGCGCCCTTGACACTTCGGCACTTACATACTTGGCAAAGAAAAAGTATGCAGAAGCTTCGAAAGTTGCCCGTCAGATGAAACAGGTCTGTCCTGAGCGTATCGAAGGATATCTGCGTACGATCGACATCCATCTTGCACAATATAACACCAAACATGCTCTCGAAGCCTGCGAGAGCGCTCTTCGTCTGTTTCCACCACCGTCAGAAGAGCATACGCTGATGTCAAGGATCAAGTGTGAGATTCACCAAGACTCGCTTGTTGACTTTGTGAAAATCTTGCCCCTCGACCTTGTGGAAATCATCTTTGGTCATTTCGACGTTCCATATCTACTTCTCAACTGCGCCATGGTATCCAAGTTCTGGCGACGACAACTGCTCCAGTGCTCATCGCTCTGGAGACATATCTCGGTTATACCGAGGCTGCAAGCCGCTCCGACTGTGAGTCCTACCGGAATAGCGGCAGTAGGAGAATATGTACGATCTATTGAAGCAGAGGATGAACGCGGTCCATGGATTGCGTCGCTATGCTCGTGCCTGAGCAGCCAAAAGTTTGGTCATCTTGATATGCTCGTCCTAACTGGAGGTACTATACAGTTTGCACATATCTGCGTTAATATACTTTTCATTATGATCGAAACGTTGACATGTTTTGAGCTACACCAGGTATAAATGTCATCAGCACATCACTTGGAAACTCTATAGCACATTTCCCTAAAACATTGAAAACACTCAAGCTCAAGTCCATCAGCGACCCAACCCTTTCCCTCCAAAGGCTGCTACTGACATTCCCGAATCTTTTCACCCTTGAGTACCAGAATTTCAACGGTGTCGAAGAACGTATTGATGTACCGCTTACAAGGACAGATAATCTCCTGACACTTAAAGTGGAAAGTAACCGACCCATACCGTCCAATGTAATGCGAGATGTAGTCGAAGCATGTCCGCGCTTGCGTGGGGTCGTCATATCCCCGTGTACTACTTCAGAAACGATACCGCTTGTCAAGCGATATTGCCCAAACCTCTGTTACCTTGGTGTCAACCCAATGTATAACATGCCAGCCTTCCTCGACAACGCAACTGCAAGTCCTAGTAGACATCTGACGCATCTCGTTATTGGATCCACAACTTCGTCAGATCTTGAGGAGGGCTTGAAAGCATACTGCGACACACTTGAGGAAGTGTGGGTATGCAACGAGGACCTCGACCGAAACGTACGTCTGTTCCCGCTTTCCGATATACGGATCGAGAAACTCCGTAAGCTCGTGTATTATGGACGTATCGATACAAATGAGGAGGTGATGATTTTGCATGCTTTACTTTGTAGCACCGCATCGCTCGAAGTCTTGCATGTCTACAATTATTCGGCCACGGCACTCGACATGCGCCCTATCTATAGGCGACTAGCAGAGCTACCTCGTCTGAAGGAGCTCGAGCTTCATTGTTACCTGGAATCTGAAGGTGTGGAGACGTACCTAGACCGAATGGTTGCTCTTAGGAACGCGTGCCCACTTGAATCCGTCACTTTGCGGCATTTTCCTGTTACCAGAGTGATCTTTCAGTGCCTCGCAAATATACCAACCCTACGGGAACTCACACTATGGTTTCCAGCTTATGATGCTGAAGACTTGGCCTTTTTTCTGCGACAGCTCTCAGAATCCGGCTCGTCAGTTGAGATGCTTCATCTACACTCTCGGAGCTTCATGACGGAGGTCACCCTCGAGGCTCTCGGTCGAATCCCATCATTAAAAAGATTGACGTTATCGGGATACAGGACGATACGCGAGCGGGAGATGCTTGATTATTATATGAAAAAGTATGAATCTCGCTTTCAGATGACGATAAGCGTTTAATCTTGGATATGCCCCCTTCTTTCTATCAGTCTGACATCCCTTCCCTCCCCCCTTGTTTCTCTGTCTCTCTGTCTCCTCCTTCTATTGCTCTACAAGAGTAGGATTTCCCATACAAACAAACGACCCTCCTTCGAACGTATATTTATTAAATATGGCACTGATTTGAATTTGATGCTCTGATTACTCCTCCGGAATGCAATGGCTTTGTATACACTTAGGACGGTAGTTCTTTGAATTTGATGGGCCATTGATGTTACTAGCAAGTGCAAACAGTAGCGTGTTTCATTTTATCAAGTGGAAACATGCAAATCGCAATAAATACTGCATCCTATCCGAGAGTTTATATTGTGTCATTAGCACCTCCCATTCCAAAGTACCTTAATCTCTAACACTTACGCATACTCTAAATTATTCTTGTGGTTTTACCACGTACAAGCAATAAAGAAATGCGACACATGCGAAAAAAGGATTTTCTTATTATTCTACTGTATAAATAGATGCGTTTTTACTGTTGCTGCAGGGAATTTCGAGCGGCTTTCTTGTCATGATGGTAAATCCTATGGTCGATCCTTGTCAGGTGCTCCATGTTGAAGTCCTCGAAATGATTTTTGGCAAGATACGGATGAGTGAAAATTATTGTCGTGTTGATGTTAGTCTCGAAAGACCGGTGTTATAAGATAGGCCAGTGCAAAATGTTCTGGAGGAACTGTGCTGTTGAGTCAGAGGCGTCTAGTGCACATGCCCTGTAAACCGTAGCCCTCCCCCTACTGACATGTAAGTTTTCCAAAAGACTATCTTAGTCCGCTCACGAAACTTGGCACCCATCCTCTACAGTTCCCAGGTTCTCTCAAAACTCTAAAATTGGACTGTATCAATGCCCCTTCGACATCGCTTTTCATGGTACCCAGAACTTACCCCAGACTTCTGGATCTCACGTACCGGAACATCCACAATCCTCAAAACGCCCGCCAGCATGCATACAACACAGACTCCGATACAGCGACAATACAAGGTCACGACACCGATCGGCTTGTTGAACCTCGAACTTACCATGAGCGCCGCCTCCAAAAGTACCCAAGGCAACATACTCAAGGTTCTCCTCAACATATGCCGTACATTGCGTCGGTTGATCATTGCTCCGTGCAAGAATATAGGCCCCTTGTTAGAAACTATACTTGCATGGCCAAGTTACTGCCCGCACCTCTCTTTCTTGAGGTCAACCCAATGCATTGACGAACCGCCCATCTGAAGCCAGTCTGTTTATCACCCGTTCTCGGCAACGAATGAGCTAACCCATTTGACAATAGGGCCTATTTCGACTCAGGAACTTACAGAACTTACTTGTCGCCAAATACATTCGATCCACACTGAGCAGCTCTCCACCTACTACGACACACATGGTGGAACTGTATCTTCTCGTGTAAGACCGAGTCATAGATTATACAGTTGCCCTCTGCACGCATTCAGTCTCAGTCATGGATACCTCTCCGAGGCATTGTTACGGCATCTACGGCAAATCAAGACGCTTCATCGCATCGGTTTGACATCCATACTCTATACCACCATGGACTGCATCATTCAATCCATGACCTGATCAATGTCCATCCAAAGCCTCGTCCTGGATTCGAGTCTGCTTGCAGGCGACATTAAATCCATCATCCATCAGCTCGCAAAAATCAAATCACTGGGGGAACTGTCGATGTGTGGAAAGATAGGCGTCTCCGAAAGGCGTTTTTACTAGTAGAATGTGGAAGGTCACATAGTCTAGCAGTTCAGCTCATCGTTTAAATTGATAACGCATGTGTGGAAACTCTTTACACACACTTGTGGAGGACTTGGTATTGCGTAATTTACATAACAAACGGGTTCGACGATAGGTAATGTATACATTAGAATGCCTTGCTCTCATTTTGCTTTCTGTTTGGTGGCGACGGGGTAAAAAGGAATGTAGAGACAGAGAGGGTGGGCAGGCGGGAATATGGGAAAATGTGTATGATGTTAATATTGGAGCGCATGGGGATCGTCCAGCATTTTGAGGTGAACAACCATGTCGCCTACAGGAGCGATGCGTATTTCCTGCAGCGCGTCACCAATTTGCCCCATCATCTCGTCGAGATCTCGTCGCGAAAGTAGCGTCGATACTGGCTGGATTGGGCCGAGAATGTCGATCGGATCCTCTTCGACAGCGCTCGCTGGAATCTTTTCTTCGCTGCTATTATAGGCTGATGTTTTTGCAATGCGCTCTAGAAGGCTGCGGTACTTCTCAAGTCGTTCCTGAACATCCTGATTCTGCAACGGGTCCGCTTGTGTATTTGATATGTCAATGAGATTTCTACGAATGGTTGAGCAATGCTATTTTCTCTTCTCCTTTCCCATCGTTCATTCTTCTCATTACCGTGTCGTTCGTTCAAGTACGGAATCCCAGAATTCCTGCTCCTTTTTCACATCGATGGTCTCGATAGCTTGGTAGCTCGCATGCCTACGGTTGCCTTGGTAGCGTAAGTCGTTCGGGTCATGCGTTTAAAAAGATAACAAGTTTAACCTTTCGATAACAGAATCATTGTCGAGCAGAGGTGCGCGAACGTCCTATGCCGCAACGCTTAGGTCAGCGTCTTTTTCACTGGATCGAAATGCGTATTTTGGCGCCGACTTACATCGTCACGCTCTTCTTTGCTACCACAGCAGCCCATGGTTCGATGAGGGTACAAGGGAAGAAGGGGGGGCGGAAGGAAACCGGGAGGTAAGAAAGCAAAGTGAGAAGATCCCCCAAAAAAATAAAAAAATAAAAATTAGGTTGTAACAGGATCGATATAGTCTGACAGAGCAGCTACCAACAGCGGTTAATATTTTCTTATACCACAATATTTTCCGCTGGGTTGTAGGTATATGCGAATACTTTACGGCTTCATTCATTGCTTTGATATATGTTATCAATAGCGTGTTGTAGAATAGCTCGAGATAGGAGAAAGGCACGCGGCAGCGTGGGGAGAGAGGCACTGATTTCTGACATATAGTACTAGCCGAACCGCAGCATGTGGGATATGAGTTGCCGCAGCAGTGTCGCCGTATCTTTAAATTGCGGTGCCGCCGACGCATGGTGCACAAGGAAAACCTCGTTTTTAGTCTATTTTTGAACGACCTTTTGATTTCAAAGACGTCATGGTGAACACTCGACAACCCGTCACCAAAGTATTTGTTCAATCGCTAAAAAAATACGATCTGCAAACCGACGCTGATTCAGTAAATAGCCAAAATCATCAGACGTGACCAATGTCAGGCAAGCAGAACTCCAGCAGTTGGAACGCCGTTACCGATCCAGCTTTCGTACGATAAGGTATGAAACTTTTTTCGCGGAGGATGTGCTGTCACGATGCGATCGGTAGACTGATTATGCGCCCATAGCAAGGACGAGAAAAACACGGTTGTACGATTGGCTATACAGCCGAGCGATCCTGATTTTCCCTACGAGCTAGACAACCTCCAAATTCAGCTTACGATCCCCGAGGAATACCCTGATCTACACTGTTCGCTAACTGTACTGAGCAGCATTCCCAAAGGATTTGCCTTGTAAGCTTGCCAACAACATTTGGGAGGGAAACAAGCTGAATGGAGACCGAGCTCACAATGACCCTTCTCTTTGTATGTATATATATGTGATAGCAATGTTGAAAAGGGATATGAGGCCTACGCTAGCCAAACAAAGACAAGCCTCCTGCGTCAGATGAATTGGATCGATAAAAACCTGGAGATGCTGTTGCAGCAGGAACCTGCAGCGACAATGCGGTTCATATCGGCCAAGTCTCCAACACAGTCAACAACACCTTCCCATAAATCGTCGGTACCACTTGTCGCACCAGCGCTGCCGCAAGATTTTATCGAGGCAGTCTCCGGAGCGTCATCTCCCTCTTCATCAAAGCCCACCAATGAAGTTAAAAGTAAAGCCAAACCTTCATCGTTACCGTCCGCCACATCATCAGAGTCGGGCCTACAGAAATCCGAGCCTCCTGCTACGAAGTTCGACGTGACAGCAAAACCTTTCTATACGACCGCCCAGCTCCAGAGCGCCAAAGAAAAGCGTGCGAAGGAACTTCGACAACTGGAGACACGGTTTCCTAATTCATACCGGGTTGCCAAGTAAGAACAACAACAGTGGGATAGTTGAAGAGATGGAAGCAATATGCTGATTCTACTGCAGGGCAACGCACGGCGAAACTGTCATCGCACTCACTGTTTCCTTGACAGACCCTGATTTTGCATTTAAGGACTCTTTGGGCAAAGAGTTGAAGATCAAATATCATGTGCCGGATGAATACCCACTTCTCCCGTGTACGATTGAAATCGAGAACAAAACGCTAAGCGAAGATGAATCCAGGTAAGAATTAGAGCGAGTACAATAGATGAATGTGTATAGTCTGATGCACATGACACAGGGACATCTCGTACGCTTTCGAGGACCACGTCCGCAGATCCAAGAGAACCCTCTTCCAAAATCTGAATTGGCTTAATACGCGTTTGGAATATATTTTAAAAAATCCGCAGGACCGGCCATG
This sequence comes from Dichotomocladium elegans, assembly GCA_025716815.1. NCBI lineage: Eukaryota > Fungi > Mucoromycota > Mucoromycetes > Mucorales > Lichtheimiaceae > Dichotomocladium > Dichotomocladium elegans. Next base: position 63,505 of record JAIXMN010000021.1, read on the forward strand.
GCATGCTCCTGATAAACCTATAACGGCAGAATTTACAGGCTATAAGGCAGAGGTCAAGAGATTGTCCGGTCCATTGTTAAAGGTGAATGAAGAAGAATCAAAAAAACATGTGATAGTTGTGGATGATCCTATGCTGGCACTGCCACCTGGCGTGAACCCCAGTGATATCCCGGAACCGAGTTCTGGGGAAATCTCCGCATCGAATGCTGAGGATGAAAGCAGCAGTGATGAGGAAGATGCCGACGAGAAGCCAGCAAAGGAGCCGACCAGGGATGAATCTTCCGAATCGACAGATCAACCTGTTACGCGCCGAGGAACTGAAATTCGGTTAATCGAACCACGGCTTGAGAATGTGTCCATCTTACGCTGTACTTCGCTCCACTTGGTTGTACGCTGCAACCGCTGCAAGACAACCGTTGACATTGAAAACATTGTTCCTAAAGACCCCATCGCCCCACAGACTAGCCAGGCAAAGAATGAGCGGTGGGTGAGCTGTCCAACTTGTACGTCCCTTATCGGTGTCAAGTTCTTTTCTGGTAAGTTCACAGATCGATATACAACGACTATAGTCGAAAACAATCACATGACCGTTCATTTATAGAATTGGTGCATGAAAATGCGTTTGTTGTGGGCCTATTACAATTGGGTGGTTGCACGGCATTTGATATTTTGCCATCCTCATTTTTGGGAACTTGCGCAAAATGTATGGAGGATTTCTCGAACCCTGTGCGACTTAGCCCACACGAACAACCGAGGCCAGCCTCGTGCTTTGCATGCCATGCTAGGCTGACGTTGGGGCTCAACGATTACAAATTTGTCAATGTCGGACAAGGCGGCGAACGGCTCCAGCCGGATGAGAGGCAGGTAGCTAAAGTTATGCTCAAGAAAAAGTCGAAGCGCGATAGGGAATTGCTGGTTGTTGGAGAGCCCCTGCCAGATCAAGGCATCTGTTCGCATTACCGCAAATCTCGGCGGTGGTTCCGGTTTGCGTGCTGCAACAAGCTCTATCCATGCGATGTATGCCACGACTCAAGAGAGGATCATACAGCGGAAATGGCGCGCAGACATGTGTGTGGACTCTGTTCTCGTGAGCAGCCGATCAAGCCAGCATGTGTCTGTGGACAAGAATTCGAAAGGAGCCACCAGAAGGGAGCGTTTTGGGAAGGCGGAGAAGGGGTGCGCAACAGGACATTGATGAGCCGCAGGGTACGTACGAGTCGGACCAGAAAGGAATTGTGCGACGAGCAATTAATCGGGTTTTATGTGGATAGGACCCACACAAGCACAAGGGCCTTGGGAAGACGACGTCGAAGAAGCACGACCGAGTGGGTGCTGCGGCTAAGAAGAAACGCCAGCAGCAACAGCTGGAGCAGCAATAAAGGCAATTCGACACGATGATGCAATTTAAGCTTTTTGATGCTTCTGGCTCCGAAAAGGGCCCCCCTCTTTGACCCAGCGGACGGATGGATTAGCAATAAAGGGAACAATGTGAGCTCCCCTACTTTTGTGCGGCTTTCCCGCCAAATTTGCTTTTACGGTTACCTTGGTTTTTCTGTCCGTGAATTTTTTACTTCACCGACTTGCTGATACTCCCTCTGTTTTTGCTTTCCCTTTACTCATTTGCTATATTTCCTCGAGGGCTCCCCTCTCCTAATATTATTTTCTTTCTTTCTTCATGGCAACCGATTCATCTCTCTTGACAAACTCTGGCTTCTCGGTTGGTCCGACCGACTTTCGCATTGTACATCCTCTTTCCGCATCCCCTGCAACATCTCCATTTTACCCTCCAAACAGCTCCTCTCCGCCGCCATCACAGCAGCTGAGTAACAATGGCACCAGTAACACTAGTAACGCCGAAGATGTTACTACCATCTTTGTCGTTGGATTCCCCGACGACATGCAGGAGCGAGAATTCCAAAACATGTTTACATTTTCGCCGGGTTTTGAGGCTGCTTCGCTTAAATGGCACTGCAAGGATCAGGACGAAGACTACAGCAGCAACGGCAATGGTAGCGGGGTTGCAACTACGACTTCGGCAGCCGTCGTGGGTGGCAAGAAACAAATGGTTAGAAATGGATCCTATTTTTCTTTTCCCTTTCTCTCTCTGTCCCTCGGTGGAATAAGATGGGTGTGCGAGTAGGTGCCTTATTTTCGGCCCCTGATGATTAATAGACCTCTTCCTCCGTATACACTCCCCCCCCCCAATTAGATCGGATTTGCAAGGTTTCGCACCCGGCTGGAGGCACTAGAAGCAGTTGAGGTGCTTAGTGGCAAGAAAATTGACACCGAAAAGGGCGCTGTCCTGAAGGCGGAAATGGCCAAAAAGAACCTTCATATCAAAAGAGGTTCCATCGTACCCGGCAGTGTCCAGGGCAGCAGCAGCAGTAGCAGCAGCGGCGGAGGCGGAGGCGGAGGAGGAACCTCCGCAACAGCAATGGCCGCTCAGGCAGCAGCAGCAGCACAGGCAGCAGCAGCAGCACAGGCCCATCAGCAAGCAATAGCAGCAGCGGCAGCAGCAGCAGCAGCAGCAGCGGCAGCAGCAGCAAATCACCATATTCATCCTTGCTCGTCAGAGCCAGGACAAGTAGGACCATCTCCACTTGGTATCCTGTCGAGAAAAATGAGCATGCATCATCATTCAGCCGCTTATGACACGTTCTCACCCTTGCCGAGCGACTTGCTTTCGCCATTGGAATACAAAGGCGACCCGTTCAACGATGCTCTTGTGTCAACTCCGACAACACCCTCTTTCAACGACACCTACTTCTCGCTCCGGTCACAATCTTTTGATGCGCGAAGTCCTAACCATGATCTGATTGTGTCCCCGCGTGCATTTAGCCTTTACCCGCGCTCTAACCGGATGAGCATGCATCCGCTGATGCCACAGCCTGCACAGCAGCAGCAGCAGCAGCAACAGCAGCAGCAGGACATAGATATGAATGGCAATGGCCATAGCAACAGCAGTACTAACGGTAATGGCATGGGAGGCAATAACAACGACCCCTTTGGGCCGCTGGGCAAGGGACCGTCGGTTATTGAGCGCCACAATAGTATGAGCGCGGCTGTCGGATCATCGTATTTTGATAATGTTGACTCGCTTCTTGGGTCCCGGATGAGTTCACTATCCATTCATACGAGCGCCACCGCAGCAGCGACCGTCAGTCCCAGCACACCCACGCCCGATCATCTCCGTTCACCGAGCCTTTCGTCGCCAAGCTATCGACCCAACCCGGCTGATCAGAACCCGCCGTGCAACACGCTCTATGTTGGTAACCTCCCTCCTCTCACGAGCGAGGACGAGCTGCGCCAGCTGTTCAGCAAGTGCGCCCACTTTAAGCGTCTTTTGTTCCGAAGTAAGAACCAGCAGGGACCCATGTGCTTCGTCGAGTTTGACGACGTGGCTTATGCGTCCCAGGCCATGAACGAGCTTCAAGGCTACAGTCTGAGCAATTCCGTCAAGGGAGGCATCCGCCTCTCCTTTAGCAAGAATCCTCTCTTCACAAAGCCGAACAAACAGCACAGCAAAGCTGACTTTGATCCGACAATGTGATAAGTATGCGTGTCTACATGTATTATCCCTTTTTTACTACCATCATCCCATTTTTTGCACTCTTATCTTCATTCGCAGCAACTACACTAGTAAACTCACCTACTACACAGCACACAGAACATATACAGCATAACCCATGTATCTCTCTCTCCTCTCTCTATCTCTCTCTCTCTCTCTCTCTCTCTTTGTGTGTGTGTGTCTGTGTGTCTCTGTCTGTCTGTCTGTCTCTCTTACCGTCCTCCCCTTCTCTGAACTCCACTTCTTTCTTTACTCTTCTTTGTATTTTGTTTTCTTCGCATGATATCATCCTCCTTCGCACTGACATCTCAAAAATCGCACTCACACTTGCAACGTCACTTACCTGGATTGAAAGAGGACATGCCAAGAAGGGGATAAACAGATGAACAAAAATAACTTAAGGCCCTGGAAGGCCAATTTCCACTCTTGCCAATGGGGTCTTCTCTTCCGGTAATCGCCTGTTCTGTACTATTCTACATGGCAATGGACACCTCACCATTCTTTATATCTCTTCCATGTATTTACCTCCAACTGAATCCCACTTGGTCTCTCGTTCATACACACACACACACACACACACAGCTTCTAAGATCAGCAGGCAATCACCTTTTCTTTTCTCTTTTTCTTTCTTTCTCTCATTTTATATTTCTATTGAAGCAAATAAAATACAAACGAGGCTAATTCAATATCACACTGGACCGCCAGAGGTTACGTACTTTATGAAACCACGACGCATAAAACCGTACGTACATAACGTTTAAGCTTAGCCTTTGTCGACTGCGCGGTCATAAGCGATGCTCTAGTGTTACACGAGACTGAGGATATACAGTGCTGTGCATGCTCCTATTACTGTTCGGTTTGAGCGAGAACTCGTCAAATGCAAGACAACTTCGTATTGCGGATGGCAGCGGGCGACAGATGTTGACTTGACGCGAAAATAAAGAAAGAAAGAACGGGAAGAGGGTTCAGGTGACGATGATGCACAGCGCCATCAAACACAGAGTTACATGTGGCATCTGCTCTCATATGATTATGGTCTCTTGATCATCCATAACAGGTACACAAAAAAGCTTCTTCTAAAAAAAAAGAATAGGTTTTCTTCTTTCGCACCCACCCTCTCTCTCTCTCTCTCTCTCTCTCTCTCTCTCTGGAGTATAAACGTGTCCAAACTTCTTTCTGCTAGACGATAAACCCGCTCCTACTACCCCACGTTTGCAGACGGTACCATGCTGTTTAAAACAACCCAGCGCCATATTGACATGTCGCTCGAGGTAAAAAATGCAAAAAAAAAAATATGGAGGGGTTCCATGATATCCACCAACCTTCTTCTCGAATACGGCGCGCACATTACACGTGCGCGCGCGCATGCTCACTCTCTCTTTCTTTCTCGCAACGTCTCAAGTGGGTTGATCGGTCGTATCTCGATCGATTGTCATACGCCGACCTTGTTGATTTCTGTCAGGATCTCAATATTTCTGTCGACGGCGACAAACCCAGGCTCATTGATAACATCCTACGTCGGGTATACACATTCCCTTCAACCATCTTCAGCTATGCAGGACTTGAATCCTCATCCCTCGCCCCTCTAGAAAGAATGCACGGCGCCCGTTCCAGCGCCGGCAGCCGCCTGTCTCTCGGACGAAGACGACTATCTGTACAAATCTCATTTTGAACAACAGCAGCTGCTGGAGCAACAGCGGCTGGAGCTCATTTCGCGCGGGTTCTCGGTCTTGTTTCTCGGTGACAGCCCCGGCATGGCCATTCCCTATTACGAGCTCAACATCCGACGCCGTTTGGGCAGCGGAGGATTCAAGGACTGTTACGAAGGCGTTTACAAGGGCGAACCTGTAGCCATCGGCGAGCTTCGACTGGCTCAGTTTAATGAAATGGATCTTGCGGATATCAAGCACGAGATCCAGGTCCTGAAGTGAGTAATACATATGCATAATAAGAGGATAGGCTTTATAGAACAGACAATCGTTATTCTAGACAGCTGCGTCATGAGAATGTGATCAGATTCATCGGTGTCTGCACAGACCCGCAGCATCTGTGTATCATCACCGAGCTGTGCGAAAAGGGAGATTTGTTCGAGGTGATCCGCGGATACAAAAAGCCCAGCTTTTCCCAGCAGATTACCTACATGTATGACATTGCCTTGGGTGTCTCCTATCTTCATCAAAGAAGGTAAGCCGAGAGTTACGCCAATCGGAGTGCTGGACGAACAACAACGTTGTTGCTCATGTGGTTCCTTACCCACCAGACCATCCATTATTCATCGCGTAAGCAAAACAAGACAGTCGACGGAGGGGCCAAGTTGTAGTCAGAGGGCGGGAGAAAAAAGAGGAGGAGGACTAAGTGCTACGTCTATGATTTTTTTTTTATGCAGGACCTCAAGTCAATGAACATTCTCGTATGTCACGGGCAACCATCTGACAGTTCCATGACGGACAATTTCGGAAATGCATCTGACCACTGCACTCATTCACTCTTTTTCTCTCCCCCCTCTTTTTTTTTTAGATTACTCGGGATGACCGGGCGAAGGTTAATGATTTTGGTCTGGCCCGCATTCGGCCCAAGGCCAACGCATTGATGCACACGCAATGTGGTACACCCAACTGGTAAAAAAATGATAGAAAAATTACCTTCTGCAAACATGGCATACGTTCTTCTCCTGACTTTCACGATTTCGTGTGTCTGTAGGCAAGGTACCCAACTTGGAACTGCATGGTGAAGGATGCTGATAGTCATGCTTTATAGCGCCTGAATTCTGGTCCGAAAATCCCAGCTACACCGAAAAGGTCGATGTACGTATTTTATCCCCCCACCCCGGGCAACCCAACTGCGGTTACTACGGCTAGCACTGTTACAACGACTAAATAACTCCCTTCTCTATCCCCTCCCACATAGGTGTATGCATGTGGACTCATCTTTTGGGAGATCTTGACATGGAACGAATTTGGATATCCCTATCAAGGCAAGCAAGGCGGTTTTGGTCGTGTGTGTGTTTTTCCCCTTTACGAGTTCACTTACCATATGGAATGGTCTCTCTCTCTCGCCTTCTCCCAACCACCTCAGGCCTTTCGGAACACGCCCTGTACGCCAGAGTCAGGAATGAAAACTGCCGCCCCCCGTTGATTAAGCTCACCGAGTACTGCCCACGCGACCTGCTCTTGCTAATCACGCACATGTGGGACGGGGATCCAGAAGTAGTAAGTCGAAGAAGCCATGGAGTCCTTTGCTTTTATATATCTCCTCCCCTTCCCGGGCCGACCTCATTCTTTTCTCATGATACATAGCGGCCGTCAATGACGCAAGTCGTCGAGAACTTGTCCAAATATTTTTGAGAACCAAGCTGAACGAGGACTCTCCGTCTTCATTCTCAACAAATACTATATATATATATATCACATGGACAGTTGAATAAAGCGGACGCACATGCATGTGTTGCGGGTTCCTGCAACAGCAATGAACAGCATTGTAACATCTTTTCCTTTTTTTTTTAAATCATATATTTCTTTGTGCGCGTGCGCGAGAGAGAGTATATAGAAAGATAAAAGACAGGAGAGAAGTAGATGGTTTGATCTTAGCGTCTTGGGCTGACACTTCGGCGGCTTCGGGAAGGCGGGGGTGAAATGCTCCTGCTCTTGCTGCGGGATGAATAGTCACGACTGTCATAGCTTCTGCTTCTGGAATACGAGCGGCCTCTGGAGTAGCTTCTACGGCGCGAGTAAGATCGGCCGCGCGGAGAATAGCTTCTCGAGCGCGAGCGCGAATAGGACGAATAGCGTCGACCACGGCGGGGTACGGGCGAGCGCGAGCGCGAGCTGGAACGAGAATACCTGTCGCGATAATAACGACCACCGCCCCTTCGGTTAGGCAACGGCGCGCGATTACCTGGGCGGCGGCTCCTGGGAGATTGTGGCGAGTAAGCTATATCATGCCATCCGAACGAGAGAGAGAGAGAGAGAGGATGACATTATATATATCAGCGTTGATCAGCACCTTTCGTCCTGCGCAATGTACTTACCTCGACGGCGGCGTGGCGGTGAGAGCGAGCCGCGGTAGCGACTGAGCGTCGTAGGTGGAGGCGCAACAGTTACATTGAGGTGCTTTCCATCCAATTGACCCTATATATAAGAAAAACGTTAGTAACCTAGCTTTCACAGCTGTTGACGAAATTGGATATATATCTCTTCGGACACTTGCATCATTCATATAGCCGATTGCCTTCTCCATCTCCTCCTTGGTTGCATACTCGACCGTAGCACGTCCGGTATTCGTGTTTACTACGGCATATGGTCAATTCACTGCATACTGAGAAAGAGGATGGGTGTATTTATGCCATTGGAGCTGTCTTACGTTTTGCATTCATTGGAAAATCAATGTGCTTAATTGTACCATACTGGCCAAAAATCTCCTTGATGTGTTCAGCGGTTACATTGCGCGTCAGATTGGTGACTTCGACTGCATGGCGAGGTGGGGGAGGAGAAGCGGATCTGCGAGGCGACCGTGAACGAGGCGACCGGGAGCGCGAGCGAGGTGACCGGGAGCGTGAGCGAGACGAATACATGGGAGAGCGGGATCGAGAGCGGCTGTACGAAGGTGATCGACGACGGCGTCGAGGTGGCGACGGCGATCTCGAATAACGCGAGCGCGAATCAAGGACCCTATAGCAATATAGAATCAGCCGTTGCTCGTTGCATTTTCGAACATTGAAGGAATCAAAAAGGAGAGAGAGAGAGAAAGAGAAAAGAGCATATCGTCGCATTCTAGCTTTCTCTCGTTCATCCTTTTCCAATCGCCAGACGTCTTCTTTTATAATTACGAAAAAAAAGCGGGACTTTGCTTACATGTTTTGTTTCGTTTTGACGAAAAGTAAAGAAAGAAAAGGGAGAAAAAAGAAAAGGGCGCGAGTGTGCGCTTGGGTTTAGGGCTGCTGCTCTCGGATCTGTCGCTCCCTCTTTCTCTCAACCAAACCCCCCCCCCATTCTTACCCACCCGCCTTTCGCGTCTCGCCCACCTCTCCCCGCCCTCCCCCCCAAAAAAAAATAAAAATGCCAACCACTCCCCCACTAGATGGCTTCGCCCTTGCCCGCCCGCAATAGTATTGAATTTTTGCCCGTCACAGGCCGCCTCATCCCCAGCGTTCCCGGGCTTAAAGCTGGATGGGCCTCGCGGCCCACCGAGGATCTTCAGCTTCATTTCACTTGGAAAAGAGTAAGTGCCATCCATCCATCCATCATCCATCCATCCTTGGGTCACATCCTAACGCGGCCCTTCCTTTGTTAGTGAGAGATAAGTGGAGAAAGAAAAGACAAAGACGTCTCAAGGCCAAGAGAAAGAAGATGAGAGCCAGAAGCAAATAAACGAATCGCCTCCGCTTGGTGTCGTTAAAATGCACACTACTCACATACACACGCGCTCAACTCGTCATCAACGCAAGCGTTGCTGAATGGCAATAAAGCATTTATCCATCTCTCTCTGTTCTTTTTCCTTTCTTATCAGGGGTCGAGTTACCATTCTTTTTTGTTCAGTGTTGATTCTCCGCGTATGCCGAACGCGTTGGACGCGTGTGGGGATAGGCGTATTACCCACATATAACATGTGTATATACACGACTAACCGCGGGGGTTGCGCATATGCATGCTGTTCAGGGGGAATGTTGGATGCCTTGTTGCAGCCCGGTGGGAAAAGGGCTTTGTTGTGTGTGGAGAATAAGGGGCAAAGCACCCAATCTCATCTGTTTGGGTTTGCCACATCCTCCCCACCTCTCACTTTTTGTTTCCTTACACTGTTATTTTTGTTGACTTCCCTACCATCTCAATGGGCGAATCGAGAACTGAACTGCTGGCTTGGTTGAATGACCTTTTACAGATTAACTACACCAGGGTAGAGCAGGCAGGCACAGGTAACAGTGTGACCACGGATATATTCATCCGCCGCATGCTGACGAGTTCGCAAAAGGTGGGGCATATTGTCAAGTCATGGACTCCATCTACGGTAGGTACAAAAAGAGAAGAGCGTTCGAGACGTAATGAATCGGTGTATGCGAAAATACAATAGGCGACGTCCACATGAACAAGGTCAAGTTTGATACGAAGCATGAATACGAATACGTCGCAAATTACAAGGTGCTCCAACACACGTTTGATAAACATAAGTGAGTTCTGAGGTTGGAGGGCTAGCCTTTTGCTTGTTGGCTGGATCAATAAACGTATTGCTTGCTAGAGTGGACAAGGTAAAATGACATACATACCTTTCTTTCTCTCTCTCTCTCTCTTTCTTTCTTTTTCTCTCCTCCTACTCCGTCTGCAAGCTTGTGGGAACATAATACAAAAATCAGACTGTACCAGTGGAGAAGTTGATGAAATGCAAGTTCCAAGACAATCTCGAGTTTCTTCAGTGGCTCAAGCGCTTTTGGGATCTCAATTTTCCTGGTGGTTCATACGACGCCCTTGGACGCCGCAAAGGCTCGTCTGCAGCGCCTCCTACCGCCAGAGCAGGGATGTCCGGTCGTGGTACAGTCGCCGCTGGTGCAGCAGCCCGCACCCAACGTCCTGCTGCACGTGCAACATCAACCACGTCCGGTCGGCTGTCAGCCAGCAGCGGCAGCTCAAAGACCGACCAGCATCACTCATCCTCCGCCATTATTGAGCTCAACAAGCACATCGCAGAGCTGAAAATGTCAGTCGACGGCCTCGAAAAGGAGAGAGACTTTTACTTTGGGAAATTACGCGACATCGAGATCCTCGTCCAAGAAGAGCTAGATGCATCCGTCCAGCACCAGCCAGTTCTCAAAGAGATTCAAGCAATTCTCTATAGCACCGAGGTATGAAAGGATATCACCAACCAAACAGCACAAGTAACACACAGAGAAAAAACAGGAAGGTTTCGAACTCCCACCCGAAAACGAACTATTGGATCACCACCATTACGAAGATGAAGATGTTTTTTAATAATGTGGATAAGGCACATCGGTATACCCTTCTTCAAACAAAGAACCCAATGGGATTGATACCACATTTGGCTTATATAATGTTTCGTCTTTTTTTTTTTTCTTTTTTCCTGTGTATGTGTGTTTAAGGACGGTGAGCAATAATAAAAGGATTGCTTGGGTGAAGATGGAAGTGAAAGACGAGAGTTGGGGTGAGAGAGTTGGGGGAGGTGGGTTGGGGGGGGGGAGCGAGGAAAAGAAATAGAACTATACAACCATACAACCCAATGATGGAAGGCGACGAATAAAGGTGGTATCTGCATCTAATCGGAACTGCTTCCCGAGTCATCCGAATCCGATCCAGATGAACTGTCCGAGTCACTTTCACTTGATGAGTGTTGGCCACCTATTTCATTCGTTAGCTCGAGCTATCCATTGATCTGTAGAGGGAATGAACTCACCATCATAGTAGCTGTGTTTCGGCGGCTCAAATTTCTTCAAAGTCTTCTCCAGTTCTTTGATTTTACGATGCGAGTCTTGTTCCGAGTAATGTGTTCTACCCCTTTTGGCCGTTGTCTGCTTCTGAACAAGGCTTTTTCCCGTCACAAACTCATGCAATCGGTGAAGCGTTTGCCGGTCCAATGAATCAATGTCAAGCACAATCTCCTCTTGCCCTTGCTATAGAACCAACACATAAACCAAACTTAATTCCATTTCGCATTTTCCTTATACTTCATTCACTTTACTTACCCCATCCAAGTTGGGCATTGAGCTCTGGATGATACTGACCACCGTGTTGAGTTTGTCTCCCGTTAGGTTATTGATCCGTTCGCTGAGATCCTTCTTTTGCTCAAATGTGAACTCGGGAAGTTCTTCTCTGTGTTTTCCGGCACGTCGTCGCTTATCGCCTGCGCTAGTCTTTTTCTCCTTTGTTGCCGAACCAGACGCTCCACCAGCACGAGCGCCGCTACCGCTCCCACCACCACCCGCCCTTCCCTTGCCCAATGATCGGTCAGTCTTCCTCTTCTTCCCGTTCTTGAGCGAACTGATCTGTTGTGTGAGACTGGCGAGGTTTCGTTCTAGCTCTGCAATCTTGTGGTCACGGGCTAGAATTCAGAAATACATTTGAGTTAGGAAAGCCCATACACCCCTCCGTCTATTCAATCTTACCGTCTTCTTCAGACTCTGGTTCTTCTTCAAAATCATCGACTTCCATAGTTGCCCGCTCCGGCTCTGGTGGCGGAAGCTGAGGCTTCTGTTTCCACTTTTCATCGAATACCTTCTCCAGCTCCTGTCCCATCTTGTGTACCGGAGTAACCGGAGGATTGTAGAGATAGCAATTGTTGAACATTAAGCGTATATCGCTCTCAAACTCGTCTGCGTTCTCGTAGTCGCCCTCATTCAGTTTCCGTTCAATGGTCGACATATCCATCGGATGCTTTACGATAGACGGATAATCAGGGATATTTAGAGCGACGACATCCACGGGCGTGAGGAACGGGTAGTTGATGTTTCTATACTTCGATTTGCGTAACTCCCGGAGTACTTGTGCGCAAAACTTCATTTGCGCGTCGTTCTTGCGGGGATTGCGACGCTTTGTCATCGGCTCTGGATAGTCCTTCGATGGAGGTGGATGAATCTCGCGCTTTGGTCGACCATCTTCAGAGATGCGCCGAAGGGTAGGAGATGGTGATGATGTCCTGGCCTTTTTTCTCGGATGTTCTGCTCGTTCCTTTCCTTCTGCCATCGGGCTAGGTCGCGGTGAAAGCGGCTAAGACACACAAACATACACGCACAGAACGTACATAACAAGATTCAATTAACCCTAATTTCTCTCCTTTGGCCTTTCTAACCCCAACATACCTCGCGCGATAAGGGCATTTGCCGCAAACTCTTTTCAAATGCGGATTCCACATTTTGGCAGAGCATGGATATCATGGCCTCAGGACCATTGAACTTGTAGCAATTGCTGAATACCAATCGCACATCCGCAATAAAGTCCTCCACATTCTCATACTCGTTGTTATTCAGCCTGCGATCGACTGTGTTGAGATCCATGGGATGCTTAATAATTTTGGGGTAATCAGGAACGTTGAGTTTAACATAGTCAACCGGATTCAGGAATGGTGCAGCGTCCCTGTGTTTTTTCAGGTTACGCATGATTGCTCCGCTGTACTTGATCTGATCGCGGGACATGTTGGTGGTCCGCCCGGATGCTATAGATGGTGTGGGGGAGGAGGTCCGGGACTGTACAATATAAGATCTCAATATGCGTTCCTCTGTGTTCCATCCCTTCAAAGGCTGCCTGGGCGTCTCGTTCTTACCTTTTTATTATTAATATTTGGCTTATTTGTTTTTGGGGAAGAGGGCGTGGTAGGTTCGTTGCTCAATGCCGGAGACGATGACGACGAGACTGCGCCTCCACGCTGCTGTTCCGAAGTTCCTACTGCTGATGGCGATGTTTGCATTTTTGAACCTTGGGTTTGCGATGTCGCCGCGGAAGAATTAGCTGTCAGTGATGATTGTGAAGCTGCTGTAGATATACCATTAATTTGCGGCTGTTGTCGCTCTTTAGGCGATTGACTATTATTTGGATTCTCCTCCATTTTGGGGTGCTTTGGGCTTGCGGAATGACTGGCGACGGGTGGTTCACTTAACTTGGAAGACCTGAAAGTGAATCAAAAGATGGGAGGGAAAGGGGAGAAAGGAGGAGAATAGATTGGTACGTAAGCTGCACAAATTTAAATAACAACAAAAAAGACTGGCACGGGCACGCGCGTGTGTGTGCGTGCGTGCGCGCGCGCCGAGAGCGGGTGCGTTAAAAAATAAAACGCGATTCACACGCACGCATGCATACACACGCACGCAATCACACAATCCGAGCTCAGCCTTTTGCGCACTTACTCGCTACCCATGTGAAGATGGTGGTGATCAGTAGAAGGGAATGGCTGATCGATTTCGTTGGCCATAGGGAACGACAATTGAAGTGCAGACACAAGATGAGGCGAGTCTGGAAAAAAAAACGGGCGGAGATGGTGAATTGAGTAATGTGTATTGCAAAGGTCATGTTGACGAAGAAGAAGGGTGAGAAATTGATATAAAAGGCAAACTAAAGAAGACACCGGCTATTATCGCCGATGGTAAACCGGTAATATACATATATGCAACAAGTATAGCAGTGGTATGTAGGTAGAGCGGGTATTGGGGTGGGCGATGGAGCGGTGTATGTTCTGAGAGTCCTTTTACTTCGTGGCGGGAAAAGAAAAAAAAAAGAGCACGGCTGCAAAGTCACGACTTTCGCCAAGAAGGGTAACTCCACTCATATTTCTCAAAAGTTTTGGGAAGTGGGTGAGGGAAAAAAAAAAGGTGACTTACCGTTTAGGTTCCCCTTCGGTTTTTTTTTTCTTGCAAACTATTTTTATATAATAAAAAGAAACGCAATAGACAAGGTAAGTAGGTATGTCAAAAAAGCAAGGTCGGCTGTTAAACCTTTTATGGTATTCCCACGTAGGGTACGTACCGAAAGAAAAAAAAAAAAAAACTTGACGAAGAAAAGAGTTGGAAAAAAAAGGCACTCAACCAGCAGGAAGAATAAAAAAAGAGATCGGTTTGGGGGGTTGTGGAAATACCTGCGAATCCACACACGCCCTTGAATATGATTGGCTATGACGTAAGCTTCCACCACGCAAGTCTTGCCGCCGGGGTTAGGCAAGTGCCAACCCATTAGACATAAGCGGCACAACAGACATACACACATGCACTCACGCACAACCCCAAAAAGATACATCATTTACACTCGTCAGATACTTCAACTCAGGAGCAGTGCATCTTCTTTTTGGAAGAAAAAATAGCTGTGTCGAAGACGATAAAATTTTTTGGCTCTTTCCCAAATTGAGCAAGGTTTGCATACCACTCTAAATCCCTTGTCGCAACAACAAATCATGCCTGAGGATGTCTTGTCCGTCTCACTATCTTCTTCTGGCGCTTGACAGAGCATAAGCCCAGATCATAACTTACTCAATTTGACATTTCTGATTTGAAATTTCAAGAGAATAGTGAAAAGCTTTGATTTCTCTGATCGAAGGAAAAAGAAGACGGCAATGTTCATTCTTCCTCTCGTCTGAAACGGATTGAGCGCTGTGGCTATGCACGGGTTACTCCCTTTTCTTTCTTCTTTTTCTTCCTATGGTTAATCGGTTTTATATAACACCTGAAGTCAAGAAGAGCTGACTCGCGGGCCCTGTGTTAGCAGTAGGATCGGGTGGACAAACTTTTCACGTATGACAGACGAGGGTGCATCAATCCCTAATGGAGGAAGTACGCGGTAACCCCACATGCTGCTGAAGTAAGGAGGGATGAAACAAAGTTGACCTGTTGAAGGAGAATCGTAAGCTTTTTGTTGTCCAATTCCATTGATCATTCTTACTTGATGGTTGTCAAGTATATCCAGACCACTAATGGTTACTGCATCCGTGTCGTCTGCGACTATCATCTTTCGTTTTTCAGAGTATAACGTCTTTTGGATTGTCGCTCCCAAGAGAGAGTCCACCTAAAATGAAGTCAACTTCCATAAATCGCAGCAGGATGTGTCGATGTGACCGCGCATACTGACCAGCGAACCACCGAGGCCGGCTAACCCACCCACGACAAGAAACTCCCAAGCAGTACCATGGCATGGCTGCTGGACTAACAGCGTCAACATTCCCACCAATCCCATGGCCATTCCGCCAGCAAGGGATGCAGCCAAGCCGAGTGGTGACACACCGCCATTTGTTCCCGGCGGCACCTTCTTGAAGGTGATGATCGAGGTCGGCCAGGTCTTATTAAGGATGCCGAGCTCGCTCGCCCACTAACACCGATTGAATGCCCAAAGTCAGCAGCCATATTTCACGAGATGGTAGTTTGCTATCTCATACTGTATCACCGGCACAACATGCATAGTGTCTATGCATACGTATTAAGGATCATTTTTGAGCGCGTCTATTTCCTGCCAGCTTACCCCATATATGCCCAAAGCAAAACCAGAGCAGTCTTATCCTGATCAAAGCATGCTGATGATGAAGACTCAAAGTATATCTGAAATAAAAGTACAAGCACACCTCCAACTAAACCATTACAGATGACTTGAATAAGCGTGCGTTCGCTGGAATGCTCGTAGTCCGATTCAAGCTGCTTCTTCCGCTGAGCCTTGAACTGTTATATTTTTTCGTACGGGATCTTTGAGTTAAAGGAAAATAACATTTACAATCTTCCTTACTTTGGTGAGCTTCGAACTTGACAGGAAGAACGCGAGAAGAATTGCCGTAAAATATGCATAAGTGGAAGTGGCGGTAGCCATTCCTAGCGCGAAAGCACCCGCTGCGCCATCTGGCGATAGCGACTTTTTTCTGCGGGAATGGATAACAATGGCGCTAGAGATTGCAAGCGCAAGTAGGTAGTTAGGCATAGTCGTTTAGTCGCGCGCGCGCTGGTTTGTTGCAAACGAAGCGAGTCGGCGAGTCGGGCTGAGTGAGTGAGTGAGAAAGAGAGTGCGACGTAACAGTCCTCCCAATTTCTGACTTGTTGCGCCGTCGCATGTGTGACCAGAGAGTCTCTTTTGGTCCTGCTGCTTTTATTTGGCTAATCCGTTTACAAACTTACAGTACTTTCTATTTTGCAGGAGGATTGGAATGTGTACCTGTTCCTATCTCCACGAGACTATTACTCTCGCTGATCTAATACATCCTTTAAAGACAAAAAAAATGTTGCCCGAAATCATATGTCGGAGACTATTTGTCTGAAGCATTGACTGCGTTTTGCTCTGCTCATAGAAACCTTGTTATTTCCATCCAGCCACATACTCATATACTCAATACACCATGAATGTCGCTCGCCAAGTCCTCTCAGGAATCTCGCCTAAACCCTCCATTTTCTCTCAGGGCAACAAAAACCTCTACCAAGTGTTGAGTGTCCTTCCGGACCATGGTGTTGGTAGCCGCGTGGTAAAAAAAAAAAAAGCATGCTGAAAGGGAAATGGCCGCACTCATGGACGTTCTTCTGTTTTTCTCTACTTTGTATGTAAAGGTGCCAACTAAATTTCTGAACAACCCGAGCCTGAATGACAGCTACTATGAAATCACTAAAGTGAATCTGAAACCCGTAAGTGTATATCTTAAAAGAACGAAACGTATGGCGCACATAGATGACGTATATGACCATTTGACAGGGCCTCAGTCATGGCCGCGCCTGGGGCGTCAAAGTGGTGAAGGGTATGTAAAGAATATATGGGTAGAAATGTAAAACAAGCGACAGGCAAGATAATGAGCGTTAATGTATCAGGTCGCACGATGGAGCACGGCAAACCCGTCGAAATCAGAAATGGTCTCAAGTACAAGTGGAAGCTTTATTCCTCATAAAAAAATAAGTTCATCATCTGTTCATCGTGCATTATTTCGACCCCCGTTCACAATGAGTCCTGCATAGTAGCGGACATACAGATCCATGCGCATTTAAGCAAACAGTCATCATTTAATAGCTTTACGCGGATCTCTGAGCCTTGCTCGAAACGCAGTATTCTGCCAACAGGCCCATGTCTGTCAAAGATCGGTCTTCCGTCTAATAAGGCCACGTCCTGTCCTTGTACATTCCATAAATATCTTCAACGGGCATCTTCTTGAAGGACGCAGACCCAAAAGGGTATTGCGATCAATATCGGTAGTGGAGGTCGGTCATGAGCATTGGCAAATAAACTGGATCCCAGGATATGGGCAAAAGCCTCTGCTGAAAGGAAAGAGGAGATTGATCACTCTCAATGCACCAGGGCGAGAGTCCACCACGTAATCCTGGTGGGTTACCATACTACGTACACAATAATCTATTCCTAAGCGCAATGTATTTGTTACAGACGTAGATGAAAGATTCGTATTTAGAGAAACCGGCAGAACTGATAGAAAATAGCATACCGAAAGGCAACTGTTTGTCCACGAGCTAGCTTCTGCCAGTGCCGCATTGCTCGGAATGCAGCATCAAAAGTTGGGAAGTCAGACATGATTAATTAGCATACTACAGGTCGAACCATCCGCTTTGCTAAAATCGCCTGTATACCTTACATTAACTTAAATGCGTGCTTGATCATTAGCTACAATACTGCCGTTATCTCCAAGAACGTTTTAAGAACAATTATGGGTACTCGGCCTATTGTATTGAGAATTTTCAAGGCGAGATTAGAGACAGCATACTGTATTCGTCCGGTTCCCATCTCGCGACCCTAATGAAAACATCCTTAACGGGAAATAGCGCTCTAAGCATTCCAGTGTTTTATTCCATCCAAATTTAGCGGGAGAATACGCCACGTCCTCCCATGCTGGTTGACTTTTCCTAATGGTATAGGCTGGGATATTGGAGGTTTTCGACGGATACACACGCATCAAGAACAGCGCCGCATATCACTCAGCTTTGTACACCACAAATGTAAAGATCGGTCACATGAAGTATTGGTACGTACTTTTGTTACGTCCCTCCCCCAAAATGGTTATCTCCAAGGTGATAAGGCAGGGTCACAAACAAAACAAAGTGCTTGTGCGACCATAATCAAATAGCACATGTTGAGATCACAGGCACACAAATTATTATTTTTTGCGCACCATGCACATTTTTGTATTTTCAAAAACAGGCTAGATAGCTTCTAACAAGAATAAAAAACAATGGAGCATACTGTACATGAAATCAGAGCACATATCTGTGCTCGTGAAATATAGAGAAAGCATCTGGGAAGGCGAAGTGACAGGGAGGGCGAAGGAAAGAAAGACTCTGAGATATTGTACATGAAAAAAAGGGGGTCTAAAAGAGTTGGAATATGGAAGGGCTGGAGGAATCTACTTATTTTTTTGTTGAGGGAAAGGAGGAGGAGGGTCTGCAATGGTAGTGACGCCAACCGTTGGACAGAGCGCCTTCGTCGCAGAGCTCAATAGATTTGAGCCATTGCATCTCAAGAGCCTGATCGACCGTGAGTCGCGTGACTGGATTGGGATCCAACATGCCTCCCAGGCATTCGCGCTCGGCGTCCATGAAGTCTTTGAAGATATCGCAAGCGTGGATGCCCAGCTGCTGGCGCTGCTGATAGTAGCGTCGATAATCACTGTCTCCACCGTCCTTGGCACGGGCTGCCACATCGGCCGGGGATCCAGGTTTGGCATCCGGAGGGCATACCTTGGAAGGTTGGTCGGTGTAAAAGGCCGCACGGAAGGGAAGCATATGTGTTCGGATGCAAATGTATGTCACAGCAGCGCTCCAAACATCCAGAGCACGACCGTCATAGCCGTCATTGTCGTTTTTTAAGGACCATATTTCGGGAGACCAGAACGGCTCTGACCCACACCACTTGTGGGAAAGTCGAGCATCGGCCTCAAAGCAGGTCTGTACGACGTCTGCTGTCCCGAAGTCAGCAATTTTGACCATACCACCTTCAGTGAGTACAAGATTCTCGGGCTTGATGTCACGATGGGCGATGCCGAGGTTATGAAGGTGCTGGAGTCCGAGAAGGATCTGCTTAAAGAGACACGCCATTTCTGCGCTGGACATATTTTGCCGCTCCTGTAGAAGATTGAATAAATCACCCCCGGCGCACTAGATTAATATAATATAGAGTTAGTGTTTGGTGGCGCGCTTCATGTGGACAAACACACGCACACACATTGAAGAGAGGGAGAGAGGAAAGGAGATTTAAGAGGAGGTGTGCGTGTGCGTGTGCGTGTGTATGTGTAGAAAGAGATGGCTTATTACATACGTATTCCATTACGGCACACCAGCGGTCGCGCTCGTCTTTTACAAGGTCCAATGTCTTGATCACGTTGGGATGACCCGAAACAGACTTCGAGATGCAAAATTCGTTCTTCATGCGTTTTTCATAATCACGTTCAGACTCGGATTTGTCACGTTTCTTGAACTCCTTTACGGCCAAGATAACCCCATTGTGTCGCACCAGGCGGATCACAGCCGTCGCCCCGCTCCCGATATTCTTTTTGGAAGTCGCCCCCATGCCTTTAAATGTCCGTTGCTGCTCAGAGGGTTTAATGTAACGTCCGTATTTCTCTGCTAAGCGCGCCACTTGCGGCGGTGATGTAGCTGATGGTTGCTGTTGCTGTCGCTGTTGTTGTTGGGGGGATGGCTGTTTGAAGGATGATGAAAGCCGGCTCCAAGTGCTGCTGACAGAGCTACTGTAGCTATGAAGGCTGCTTGCTGTGCTGCTTCGTCGATTGGACTTGGACGAAGCCGCTGTCGCTGCTGCTGCTGCTGCTGCTGCTGCATCCTCTGAGGAGGGTGACATGGG
The DNA here is from genome assembly GCA_025716815.1 of Dichotomocladium elegans. NCBI lineage: Eukaryota > Fungi > Mucoromycota > Mucoromycetes > Mucorales > Lichtheimiaceae > Dichotomocladium > Dichotomocladium elegans. The sequence continues at coordinate 83,314 of JAIXMN010000021.1, forward strand.
AGTCATTCGAAGTCCTGCCCGGATCTGGCCACTTGCATGGTGGAACATGCTGTGAAGACGGCCACCCTTCTTGATGGGCTGCGGTGCAGCGGTAACGGTAGGAGACGGCAGGGAAGCTGCTAAGGTGCTGATGGATGAGCCACTGCTGCTTCTGGTATCGCCCATTGAGATCGAAGAGGAGAGTCCGGGCGGCTGAGCACCGTCGTCGTCATTGCAGCTAGGATCAACTGTTTCTGGCGAAATCGAGCGAGGGATACCCTCGATGCTTAGCCAATTCCCGTTGCTGGGAAGGTCTCGCTGTGCAATGCGGATAGACATAGGATATTATCGTTACTGTTACGTTCAGGGAAAGCGTGGTAATCGCGATGGATTCAATAAGCGATGAACATGAAAGAAAATGGGATAAGGACGGGGCGGTCAAAACACACGGCGGAAAATAAGAAATGGAAGATCGCCCTTTTTATATGGGGTTCCTATCAATAGCATCGCTCACCCGCTCAGCAAATAGGCTCACGCTTACGAAAATACAAAAGGGAAAAAAGTATAAGTGGAATTTTCCACGATTTTGGGGGGAGCCAGTTGTCCCACGCCGAACTCACACCTTTTGGGGGAGGGGAGTTACGGGTGCACACTAAAGGGTTTTTGTTACCCCGTTTACTTTTACTCAAATCACTGAGTTTGGAACTGACCAACGGGGATTTTTCTTTTGGGGGTCTCAAAAATGAGCATATCCATCTTTCGGGCTGTCCATCACCTTACCTGCCCGCATCTGTTCTTCTGGAGATGTATTAGACGCTCATTTAGGCTTAGTCCGCACCAGAAACAATGGTATCCGACACAAGCTGGGTAATGACTGGTGATTGTCACGATCATTCGTCTTTTCTCCAAGTCAGGCAGGTTTCACGTAGCAGTTTAGTGCCTGTCTGTGCTAGTAAACCAATGGCAGGCCACGTGGCCAAAATACGCGCATGCACAGGAGTAGACAACACAGCAGAAAAAAATTGCTCGTCAAATGACCCCCACCCCCCACCCCATTCGCCTCTTGAAATTAGCCTTCACCAATGAGCAACTGAAAGGTATCCACTCCCAGCCCCGCTTGGTGCGCGCAAGTGATACTAATATTTAATAAACAGCACAAAGCATAGAATCTTCATCAGGGTTTCAGTACTAGAAAAACCCCCTTCCCCAAAGCCCTGAACTGTTGGAGATGGGCCGTATACAATTATACCCCGGATAATGTATCTTTTCCCTCTCCCCCATCCTCGTAACTAAGAACTGTGTACCCCGTTACCCACCGTTACCCGCCCAGTCCAGGACCGGCGTGAGAGATTGGGTCAACCTTTCCAAGACCAACCCCACCCCCTTTATACCTCCGCTAAGTCCCCACACTAGAACATTTACGTTAGAACTCTCACTTGGGAACATGCAATGTTTTCTCGCCTCACAACAGTCAAACAACGGAATCGTTGCAAGCTGCAAGGGGATGATCAGCATGTGGCGGCAGTGGTAAAAACGGTGAGGGGCGCGATGGGCTTGTAGGAAAAATCCCTCATTTTGCTTTGTGAGTTCCCCGCCACGAGAGCACGACGGCCAAAAAAAAAAAAAATAAGCACGCTACTTTTTTCATACCAAGATAGTTTACCCCGCCCGATCATTCTCGCTTGAAAGCTGACTCTTGTCAACCTAATTGTTTGACCGTGAAATCGAAAAGACATGGCAGACATAGGCATTCGGCAATTTATATAAAGATGATACGAGTAAGACAATCTCTTTGTCCAAAAGAAGATGCATCTTTCACCCTACGTACTCTATAAACAATCTCCCCTTTTGTTCGATTTGGCTATGATGTCCAGAGCACATGGCATAGCAAATAATGAAACCCATGGGATTTATTTAATGTTGCCTCCGCCGTCCGTTCAGTGGTTATCATGCGGGGTTCAATTAGGGCAGCTGTTACTTTTTATCTCAGATATCGACAAGCTTTACTGATCGATAAACGCGCAAACGCCGATAGGGCGTTTCCGGTCCTACCCATTCCCCTTTCCCGTTGCCCTGGGACATGGTCACTGATTATATCGCATCTGTGAGTTGTCCAGGAACTGTTAATCGCCATTGCATTATAAATAAAGTTTGAAAATAGAGTAGAAATTTCTTTGATACCCTCTCTCTCTCTCCCAACCTCCAACCCTTGGAATTCCACACTATACCCAGTATGAATGGTTGCGTTACATGTAATCGGCATTATCAGTTCGTGCAGCTGCGGGTGCTGATTTTGCTCCACGAAAAAGAGCCAGAAACAGGGACTGGGACTCGGCAGTATTACTGAGCTCCCATTCTGAGGAACGCTTAATTATGTAATATACCATGCATCCGGATCGGGTTTGGGGTCTGCGTCATCGACGTCTTTATCACGCACACAGTTGGATCACGCGGATCCTAGTCATCGTCCCATGGGGGTTGTATGAACTGCAACATCAAAGTTGGTTTTGCAAAGTTCAAACGTATATAATGTTGACTTACGCTTGGTCATAGGTAGACGCTATGTTCCTAATGGGCGGCGTTCAAGAAAGCCATGACATCAAGTTGTAACACAGGCTAGCATTCTTCGATCTTACTTTCACAAACAGTACAACGTGATAAAAATTCGAATGATTCGTTCTGTACATATCTGTATTCGCCTTAAAGTCGACGAAATTAGCAAAAACCACACGTGCTTTGACTTTCGAAACAACATTCCAACATACAGCACGTTTTATCATTGCCAAATACAAAGCCTTAAGGGATAGTCTATCGTCATCCAGTTTGTACAGCTCTTCGCTTCTCCTTCGCAAATCGATATTTCAGTATAGATTTTCTTCTGCTTGGTCCACTTGAGGAGGTGATAACAGCGTAGAATAACACGTCGATGCAATATCGATCAGCAAGATATAGCTAGTTTTAGCCAAGCCTGCACATTTCGATATCTATTTTTTCGGAATGGGTATAGAGCTTACCGAAGGCGTTGGGTTTCCTGGATGGCTGCCATCATCAGTACTGGTTGAGAGATTAAGTCTCTGTTTCGAGAACCAAACTGGCATTTTTGCTACAGTGGAAGAAGGTGAAAAAAGAGTACTAGAAAATAACAACTCTCTGGAATTCTACTCTTCAATGTTGACTAGAGCATCCTTTAGTAAACATCTTTATGATGAAGTGGTCTTCGCTTCATTCATCAATCTCAAACATTAGAAAAAGATTTCGGTAATCGGGTTGAAGATAAATCGAGCTACTATCCCTGCGCTGATGGTCTGGGAAGGAAACTGGGGTGCATTGCAAGGAGTTGTCGACACAACGTTTTGCTGAGAGGTTATCGTGTGACAAAAAGTATGGCCAACGAGCTATCATCCAGATTTATGCTTCAACCCCTAGGGCTGCACTGTGCCGTACCGCATATATTGAACACTCAGATAAGTTTAGGTGCTTGTCGCAGGGATCAGGTTATTAAGGCCCAGGAGTACAACACGGAGACCAATAAGATCCGCTAGATCAGGCGCTATGCATCAAGGTTGTTGAAAGTTATCTATCCGGCGTACAGCATTGTGTAGATTGTTGATCCATCCCATGGGTGTTTGATGAATGTTTGCGATAACTATCTTTTTCGAATTTATTCTGTACTGGGTTCAAAAGGTCGTAGATTTTTGAATGCAGAAGATATGTCCATTGGGAGCATTTGTTAGGATGCAATAAAGGAGGCTTTATCCGAGTCCCATGCATTCAAAAGGGTCATTCGCTTAAATGGCTTGACTGGACTGCTTTCCTCATATCCTCTAGGTACTTGCTTAATCCTGGAATCAATGTCTTCTCTGCAAAGAAGAAGATCATGTATGAAATTATCGTACTCTGTCTGCTTCATATCACCGATCTTTTTGAAATCAATAAATTCAGTAAACAGGCAAATTTCGTCACCAAAGAGAGAGACTGTCTTCAGGACTTTGCTGCGTTTCCTTGCGACAAAGGGGACAAACATGTCAAAGTATGTCCGATCGCTCAACAGTGGGAACCCGGATCGTCCGCTTGGTGTAGTACTAATCATGAACATAGGTGTTATATTATTCTTTAGATTTGTAGGGAGGAGGGATTCGTCGGCTCCTTACGTGTGGTAAATACATGCATGCACCGCCTCAACAACTTCATCCCGCCAATGAAATTCTTTGTCATCATCGTAGATGCGTGTGAACCGAGCGTCCAAAACCTCTAACCTTCGGCAAAGATCGACTAGTATCCAGTTATATAGCGACATATCTGCTGCTCGACTCTCTCGAAGATGGGGTGTTTTTAGCTCAAATATACCGGCAATTGTCCTAATCAGTCCTTCGGTCGTCATGCAATTGATGTCCTTTGCCTTTGATCGGCTATAAGTCACTTCTTTTCCTGTTTTCATCTCTCCACATGACGTACACTAGATATTGTTGACAGTTGATATGGACGCATAGTCTCTGCTCGCTCGCTGAACGTAAACGCGCGGTCCATAAACACATCGTCGGGCTCCAAAAACAAGTATATGTTTGACTTGAAGCGACTTGAAGCATACTCACTTGCCGTCACTTCCGATTGTGCGTCTTCATCAATATGGTCCGGAAACGCCCCAAAATCCTTGGCTGCAGAACTCCATGAGCGTCCCCCCACACTAGCTTTTAGTACTTCCTCAATAATGGAAACGATATCTATTAATTCACCTGGGTGAGAATAATGAATCAACGTCATTGCAAGGCGATCAAGAATAAAATGATGAGATATATAGAGAGAGAGGGAGAAAGAGAGAGTATACGAAGGCTTCCTTGCCAGAGTATTTATGCGCTAAACAAAGCCAAACTTAAACTTTAACGCCACCACCTGACGTATGTAGTGCACTTGGGGTTTAGCCATGCTGCGTATTTTACGGGAAAGTGCAAAACCAAATGGCATAGTGATGTGCTCGAAGCACTGGTGTACGCCTTGAAACCCAGCGGATGCACTACGTATCTGGGAAGGAACGAGAACTGTGCGACGAAGAGCACATAAATTGAAACAGAATCATTGCATGTAAGCATGACCGTGTCCTGTGCGTGTTACGCTAACAACAGAACTGCTCTGTTGAAGGGGCATTTTGAATGTATCCATATCAGTCACCTGATGGTTTGTAGCACCCATTGACGACTGCGTACTCCGACAAAGGGCGGAAGCCCATCGAACCCCTTAAGACGGCCGTTCACCGCATGGCAGCGCCGCCATTGCATCGTCGCTCGACAGTTCCATGCTTTTCAGTTATACGCCTTTGTGACTGCATCGCCCATGAAAAGGGTTCCTAGCTACGCCAGAATCTGATTTGCTAGGGATACATCAAGCTTTTTCAAATGAAGGTGCCAAGAGAAACTGATGGTTTACCTGTCCCTTATATGGCAATGTGTTTACAACACAATCTGGTCGAAATGGAATAAGTATATTACTGCCAAACTTCGCCGGCCAGTGACCCAGTCGATCTTTCATCTATTGTGTTGACCATGAGCCAGCAACAGGTTGATGCCTACAGACAGCAATTGCTTGCGTCTTACTACTATCAGCAACAGCAGCAGCAATGGCAACAACAACTGGCCAGCACGCCGAATTACTATTACAATATGTCACCTACGCCTGCGAAGGAACCCGGCTACATGCAATCACCCTCTACCATGGCACTCTTGAGTGATCTCCAGCAACAATATCAACAAGAGCAGCAGCAGCAGCAGCGCCAGCTTACAACAGCATCGACTACCCCGTCGCACGCACCGGCAAGCCCCTTGGTATTGTCATCTCATCAGTACGCAGCGACTGGCGAGGATCGTCAACGACATGTCTCCACTCCGAGCCAAGCGCAGGCTAAAGAGCCAGCGGTCACTGCTTCCTGTGAACCTGCATCCAACAAGGCACAGAAACTGAAAAAGAAAAAATCGTTCCTGGCCAGGATTGCCGAGAGTAACAAAAACCTCGGTCCCAAAGACCCTAGTTTCTGGAGCCCTCGCGAAGATGCACAAGCCAAGCGATTTGGAAAAGAGGCTCTCAAGGAGGCTAGAAAATGCCAGACAAAGAAAGAGTCTATCTCGCCAGCACCAGCGCCAACACCAGCGCCAACACCAACACCAGCATCCGCACCAGCACCCGCAACGGCTTCAGCTCAATATCAGCCGCAAGCTCTACCACCATACCAGGCCCCAGCCGCTGCTGCTCCTCCGAGCATTCCTCCGCCTCCGTTCGCTTTACCACAGATCCCCGCCGGTGGTTATCTCTACTACTGTCCACCAACTCCATTACCAGAAGCAACACCACCTCCAGCTCCAGCTCCAGCTCCAGCTCCAGAAACCGGAGTGGCACAAAAACCAGTGTACCGCGTCAGTGCAACTGTATATAATCCACGCCAAGGAAATCCAGGCGACCGCTGTAGCATCATGTAGTTCATAATAAAGTAAAGTTCCATGTCTTCGATTCAGTACTAGAAGTGCTGTAGCTCCTGCCTGGAGAGGGATTTCTGACCTGAGGGCTATCCAAACCTTGTATGCTCTCTCGTTATATATTTCGTACGGTCCCCTTCGCGTTCTCAATAAAGCTCTTTTATTTTGAGAGTACGCTGTTTACTCCATTTTCAACATTCTACGCGATCGGCTGGCCCTTGACAGTCCTTCAATGACCGCTGTATATGCTTTCGGTTCGAATGGCAACGGTCAGCTCGGTATTGGACATACAGACGACGTTGCGATCCCCACGCCATGCATCGGCCTTCCTCTCGACGATCCCATAATCAAGATCGTCGGCGGTGGTAATCATGCAGCAGCACTCACTCAAAGCGGCAGAGTATATATGGCCGGCCACTGGGGTATAAACCAAAAGTCCTCCATTTTCTTCGAACCGCCAGCTCTCCGGGGACGTGTGTGGCACGATGTTGCCTGTGGCTGGTCCTTTACAATCCTTGCCGAGCGCGTCACGGGCCATGTCTTTGGTCTCGGCACTGCCAAATCGGGCGAGTTCGGTGGGAATCACAGGAATTACGGGAGCCAGAGCGACGATTCTCTTGTTCACATTCATGTGGATGCACCTATCCGGGTCGTTGCGTGCGGATGGCGCCATGTGGTCGGTCTTGCGGACGACGGGTCGGTTTACGGCTGGGGCTGGAACAAACACGGCCAACTCGGCAGTGTCAAGGAATGCGACAACAGCGGCAGCAACAGCAGCAGCAGAAGTCAAAAGTCTTTCATCCAGCCGCCTCTCCTGATGTCGTGTCCAAAGCCCATCGTGCAAGTCGCGTGTGGACACGTGTTTACCATCGCCCTGGCTACAGATGGCAGCGTGTACGGGTTTGGGTCAAACAAGTATGGTCAGCTTCAGACAGGTGACCCAGATGGATGTCTGATAACAAACGCGACGTCCATCGCAGCAGGCTGGCATCATGCTGCTGCAGCCATTGCATGCCCGAACAGCAGCAGCAGCAGCAGCAGCAGAAAGCACTTGCGCCTCTGGGGCCGCGATGACCATGGTCAATTGGCTGGCCAGGGCATCCGGGCTGAATCGTTTGTCTGCGGGTCAGAACATATGCTTGTCCTTGTTGAAGGTCAGGTCTTAGCATGGGGATGGAATGAACACGGGAATTGCACAACCCACCAGAAAAGCGCACATGAGCCACAAAAGGTTCTGCTGTCTGATAGCCGACCTGTGACAATCATCGGTGCAGGATGTGCCACCTCATGGATTGGAGTAGCATCATTACGTTCGTAGAAAGTTATCAATAAAGAAAACCGTTGAACAGGAATACTCCTTGGTGGCCACATCTGTCTTTGGTATCTACATTTGAGAAGTGTGAATATAATTCTAGCTGTCCATCGCCATTGATATTTCGGCAATCTATACGCATTCCTTGCGTACTCTGACTGCTGGTATTCAACATGAAGAATCGCTTCTCCCTATGTAATACATATTGGCACCTATCACTGGCCTACTTCCCAGTCAATGAAGTATATTTATTTAGCTAAATTTGGACCTTGGCGCTGTCTTTATTTATTTTTACACTATTGTACACACACTTTGATATATTAGGCTCAAGATTCTTCACCGTCAAACGCAATCTTCGTTGTCTTCTTCTTCTTCTTCTTCTTTTTCTTCTTTTTTATATCGTCCGATGTAGGTTCTTCTGGGGTCAAGCTTTCGAACACAAGGCCACCGAAAAACATCCCTGGTGATGATGCACTAATATTGGTAGGTGAGGAAGGCCGTGAATCATTCTCAGAATAGTAGCTATCGCCCGAGGACGCCGAATGGATTGAGTTTCGTCTGGAATGATAGTTGCTATGAAGTTCAGCGCCGTCCAGACGAGCAGGATGATCGAATCCTAGACAGTAGGCATCTGAAGGAGCCGTTGTTAATGAGTGCTCGCACATACACAAAAAGCGTTCTACTCGTTAATTTCTTCAACTTACAGTCGCTACCCAAATCGATACCATAATTAGTGTCATCCATCGTGTCGCCTTCATCGCTCATCAATGTTAATGTGGCTGCATTGTAGGAGGTGAACATAAGCGAGGAACGCAGAGGCGGTGTGGGTCCTAAATGGGGTGCTGGACGCGGGCAAGTATCTAGCTTCCAAGCATATTTGGGTTCGGTTTGTGCTAGCGTATCAGCTCTAATCCGACATTTGTGTCAGCAATGCACCGGGAACTCATTTGTCTACCATGCCGATTCCTTCCAGGTCCATATTATATATATATACATACCTAAGCTTTGGTAAAAGTGATTGATAGCGCTCATGAGCAGAGACCAACCGGTGGATATAACCACCAGGGTCGGCATCAGACGTTAGCCGTACGTGATTCAACATCAAATTGAGAAATCCATGCGTATCTATAGTAATAAGATGCCTTAGCGGCGATGGGTTCGAGCCATATCTCACTGTGTTGCTCACCTGTGCCCTTCTCAGGGTTGCTGTACTGATCAACCATGATCCCAAACCAGTCAGCGACTTGGAACATTTTAATCAGGATCGCTTCGTTGTTGATAGAGATTAGCAAATAAAATATCTTATAAAAGATAGTATGGTAAATGCTACTTGTCCTACGTGATGACTTGCATGTGAGTAGACGTTTCCTGATCCTTCATCATGTAATTTACCTCTTGTCAACGAATAAAAGGATCGCCCAGCGCCAGAACCCATCTGGGATTTTAGCGAGTATATCATGTTTGTCTAACGCATCAGGAAGCGAATAGTAGATGATTTCTAGCAAGTTCAGATGCTCGGTTGTGAATGCACCTTTCCTATGCAGCAATGAGAGAGAAATTCAGCAAAAACAACTTCAAGCGTTGCGGCAGTGATGCTCACACATGGGCTGTTGGAGTCTCGTAGTCGTTTAGAATGAGGCGACATAAATCTGGAATAAAAACGGACACCTTTTCTCGAATCCGATGGCTAATGTTATATAGTGGTCCCTGGATAGGATGGGACATGCTTGATGCTCGAGTAGGTGGTGATCCACTAACGTCTTATGGTTAAATATATATTCTGCTTTATAAAGCGTTGCTCCGTACCTAGTGCATAGGTTCCTGAGGATATTAATAAGCTGTTTCCGAGACTTTGATGGAGGAGAGCTCACAATATGCTATAGTATTCCGCATTAGCAAAGCGCCGTTTATATCAGATACACATGCCCTATACACTTGCCTGTTTCAGCCTGCTGAAGAACCCACCCTCTGAATCCACCAGTTCAAAGAGCTCATTCGCGTTATCTGTTTGTGATGCTTCCTCGATAATTCTCAGAAATAGTTCTTGTGCTGAGTCGGCAAAGTATGGAGGATCTAAATAGAGAGCTTCAGAGACACGAGTTTTCCTTTTAACGTGTTATTATTCTGTTTTCTCTTACTTGATTTCTCGCTCGCTACAATGAACCATTGCAACAAGCCGCGCTTCGACAGCAGCTTGAAGCTTTCTGTTCTCTTACTCCTAGCATCCGCATTTGTCTCCCGTAGGAAGATGATGCTAAGAATTGCATCCGCGATAGGAGGATTCGCCAAGAGTGGTAGCATCAAGTCAAAGAAACGAGTTGCGTTGTCTTGCACTATCACAAAATCGATCATATCGCACGGATGTCGCCGAACAAAATGCTGGAAGATCTTGCCAAAGTGATTCAGATTGCCAGAGGAACTGGGGAGGAGAGTATCGAAGAGGTTTTTAACTATACCAAGCGTGATTACTCGAGTAAGTCTATTTTGCTCTTGCGACTTCCTAGCCCATTCTCCCTTTACCGATTATGTTGAAGCACGAATCTTGCACATAATAATGATTGGCGCTGGTGCCGCATAAAAGCTCCATGGCATGGTAAGAACGTTTTGTAGCTTCAAGATCATGTGTGTCGCGTGGCCTCGATGCATATTCGATTTGTTTATCCAAATCGCATTTAGAGAGATCCAAATGCTTCTGCTTCGGATCCAGTCTACTGACATGAGCCATGAGAATATCCATCACACCTTCGCGATATTTATCCATCCCAAAGACGATAGTGTCAGCCGCACGATTTCCTTGCGCATGAATGCATTGTCTACTGGTTACCTTCGTGTAGTAATACGGTTGCAATCTTGATATCCATGCGAGGCGAAGAGAGCTGTAATAGCTTTTTCACCAGCACCTCGGAAGTGGCTCGAAGCTCTGCATCCGACGACGAAGGATGTTCGCTACTGTTGGTTTTGTTACTGCTGTTTGTGGTGTTACTGCTGCTGTTAGTGCTGGTGCTCGAAGCATCGGATTCATCTGTTCCATGGCTAGAATTCGCCTTGGTTATGGTAGGAGCCTGCCCTGTTGCTTTGAGATCAGCGTCAGACCTTTGCGATGGCGGAGGTGGAGCTGCTACCCGGCCTGGAGATGATGATTCAGCAGACTGATCGCGAGGCAAGGGCTTTGAAAAGGCTTCATTGCCGGACGACATGTGAGAGGAGGCAAAAGAAAAGGTATATTAATGGAGAAACCCTTGCTAAAGTAGAAGTGAAGCTGGCTCTCTTTTTGTGTGTGTATGTGTGTTTGGTGCGTGCGTGCGCGCGGTAAGGAAAAAAAAAAAGAAAGAAAAAGAACGAGAACTATCTTGGAGTCACGCACCCCGATCGATTTTCCCTGTTGCCCGAGTCTTCACACCTATTGTTGATATTGCTTCCGTTAAAGCAATATATAGAGGCAGTCCCCATGGAGCAGCATGCTGCACTTCTGTTTGTTTCATGTCGAGTTTCGCGGAACCTGGTATAAATGATTCTAATTTGCAGCTTTGACCCAAGTAAGACCGCTTTTCCGGCAATCCACGCTTCCGAGAGGAACTCGTCTGCGCAGCTTGTCCTTTCCTGTCGAGCGAGCTCTCCACCACTTTGTCACACAAGACAAATCCTTATATGGAATCTGTGTGCGTTTTTCTAAGGTGACCTCGTCTTTTGGACATCCGTCTTTGTTGAGAAAAGGAATAATAAACGAGCAACGCTGTAGCATGGCAACCGAGAAAGAAAGATATATCATGTGCCAAGAGAGAATTATAGGCCCGTGCGAGTAGCCCCTTGTTGGCATTGGGGGATTTTTTCTTGTAAACTGCTAGAAACTTAACTCGGAAGTGCTACTCCTTTCACTTTACCTAGCTCCTCTTTCTTTTTCTCTTTTCGCTTCTCCTCCCCTCCGCCCTGGTATGTCGTCCAATCTTGACCATTTCCGGAACGTGATGGGCATCGATAATAGTGATGATGATGACATTTTGCAATCACCCACCACAAGACCTGGGAGTCGAATTCGCCTCGTAAGGCCATCAAGCAGCGATCCAGATGCCGTAGAGTTTCGGCGTCAGGAGCAACTCCGTGAACAGTCCAGACGAGATAATGACAAGATCAAGCTGTTCGATGGGACCAATTCACCGCAAAACATTGCTACATACGGATTCCTGCTAGGCGTCGTGGGCGGAGGAGGACTCATGTTTGCGTTGCTGTCAAACCCTGCGTGGCACATGCCGCAGTTTGGGCTTTTCCTTGCAGCGCTGGCGTTGTTCCACTTTTTAGAATATTTGGCGACAGCCCTGTTCAATGCCGAGAAACTTTCATTGGATTGTAAGTCTATGAAACGCAGGAGGAAAAGCGAAAAAAAAAAAGATGAACTTGTGCGCTTACATTTCCCGGCATCCCTCTTGTTGCTTTCCACAGCATTCCTCATCAATCACAGCCTCCATTATCATGCTGCTCATCTTGCTGGTTTCCTCGAATTCCTGGTCGAGTATTATTTCTTTCCGTCATGGAAGGCATTTGGGCCAATTAATTATATTGGTATGTCTGGAGAAGAGAGGGAATATGCGTTAGATGGCTACAACTTAACGAATGTTGTCAATTTAGGGCTGCTTCTGGTCGTGATCGGACAAGGATGCCGAACCGTTGCCATGTTCTCTGCTCGGCATAATTTTTCACACCACATTGCAGACTACAAAGCAAAAGACCATGTCTTGGTCACGCATGGCATCTACAGGTCTGTCAAGAGCTATGGCCTAGTGTAAATACCAGGAATCCTAATATTTGCTCCGGTAGCGTTATGCGACATCCATCATACTTTGGATTTTTTTGGTGGGCTCTCGGTGTCCAGTTTCTACTTCTGAACCCCATTTGTCTTGGGCTCTTCGTTTACTGGCTCCAGCGGTTCTTTTCCGAACGTATTGCATACGAAGAATACACTTTACAGCGCTTCTTCGGCCCTCAGTGGACAGCTTACAAGGCTAGAACACCAACATGGATGCCTCTTATTCCATAACGAGTAGCAGAAAAGGGCAATAAATAGAGACCGAGGGTTGTCGGTACACGGTTAAAAAATTTTGACGAACCTTTTTTTTTTTTAAAACTTGTGCGCCACGGGGAGAAGGATTAGTTGCCCAGGTTCTCTTGTTCTCGGTCCTCTTTTATTTTTTCCCTTACTCTCGTCAATTTCTGCACTACCCCTCTTCCTCTTCCTTTCTGCATCATGTCGTCTACAAGCCCACTTCAGGATATGAGGATCGAAATGGAAGAGGTCAAAGTTGAGCAGTGCGATAACTATCAGCCAGTTTTGAATAAGGGTCACACCAGTGCCCCACTCTGGCAACGACTCCTTCCACGAGTGCTTTTGTTTATCATAATCGGTCTTGCCTCGCTCCTGTTATCGTTGACTTTGGCACACCGAGTGCTTGGAATTGAGCTGCCTCATACGCTCGAGGAGTTGCAGTCCATTGCGATGAAGCTTGAAATCATGGCTAACACGACATGGACCAATGCCATCGCAGTAGCTGGTGTGTTTGCTGCCCTTTATCTATGGCAGCAGGCTTTCAGTATCCCAGGCTCTGTCCTCTTCAACCTACTTTCCGGTTATCTATATGGCATATTCGTGGGCACAGTATGGACAAGCTTTTTGACAGCTATAGGTGCGACACTTGCCTATGGCCTGGGGTTTCTGGTTGCCGAACCATTTCTTCACCTGAGCTGGGTTTCTCGGCGGCTGGCAGCCATGACTCGACAGATGCGTCGTGAGCCGTCTGTGGGCCTATTTTGGTGGCTCTTGTTTGCCCGCCTCTTCCCCTTCACACCCTACTGGTGCGTATGACGAGAAATGGCTCGAAAACATCAACGAGAGACAGTAACAATATATGCTAACATGGCAAGTTGCTTATACGCTTAGGTTTATCAATATGGTCTCACCCTTTCTGAATATCCCTGTCGCTCCCTTCTTTTGGTCCACTTTCCTGGGTTCAATGCCGTACAACTTTGTCTGCGCCCAAGCAGGGGCCGTGCTCGGTGAACTGCACTCTACGGCAGATATCTTCTCTGTAGAAATGGTCATCAAGCTGCTTATTGTGTCATTCATTTCTCTTGTTCCTGTTGTTTGGGGTAACAAAATTAAGGATCTTGCCACTCAGTACATAGGCAAGTCGACGACTTACCACGCCGTTGCTTCGGCAACCGAAGGCAAAGAGGACGATGAGGACCTGGAAAAGAGCAATCACGTGGAACTTGCCGAGGCAACCGCAACAACCCAGCATCAGTCACCGTACTCACGCCTCCCTATGTCCGAACAATGATTGAAATGCCCTACGTGTATCTACTCCTACTTATAATATTACAACCCTTAATTCAGTGTAATTACCATCTAGTCCATTCCCTTTTCTTCTCTCCGGACGCAATGTACATGCCTTTACCATTCTACTAGTCGTAACCTTCCCACGTCTCGTTCTGTTTTCCTTTTGTTTCTCCCCCCTTTTTTTGTCAGGCTGAATTGTAATCCTTATAAATAAATAGAATAAAGATAATCGAATGCTTGAACGCACCCCATGACTAATCCTAAAAGCTCGGGCGTTCCGTCTATAGAAAAGATTGTATAGATTATGTGACCCCGGATCCGCATGTCCAGTGAGCAACGATACAGGCGCTCTATACAGAGAAATGCATAATAGACAATACTCCCGACCACCCGGCCTTTCTGTTTGTAATGCCGGCGCCCAACAACAGTACCTTATATGCGTCACAGGCTGATAAGACCACTGTAGCATATAAAAGGTTAGCCTTTTCTCACGACGAGCGATGTCACGGGAAAATCCTATATTTCTTTCCCCACCTCTGTCTCCTTTTTTTCTCTCCCTCTCTCTTTTTCTCTCTCTCTCTCTCTCTCTCTCTCCCCTTCCCTCCTTGCCCTTGTCCCCCGCTCTCTCTTACTTTTCTTCTCGTAATGTCCGCCGATACCCAACCCGTTACCACTACCGCCTTTAATTGTAGCGCTACTGTCGATGCTGAAGTCAACCCATCACTCGCCCCAGCACATCTCTTTCGGCTCCCGAACGAACTCCTTGTACAGATCATCGGTGAGTCATCACGGATCAAGCGGGACTATGGAAGCCAATTTCTCGGTTGGCCATACCCTCTCTATCGACACAGTCAACTCAAAGACATTTCACTGGCGTGCAGGCGACTGTATATACTATGTTTGCCTCTCCTGTGGCGTGACAAGGAGTTCATCTTGCCACGCGAGGATGACGAGTACAGGAACCAGCAATATCGGTTGACGTCTGTACAGGCAGCCACAGATATCCTCTCGCAGCCGATACTGCTAGCGCATCGGTCATCCACACTGCGGCTTGGAAGTCTCGTACGAACGCTCAGCCGCGACTTGACGAACGGCCCGCATTACGACCTTCATAACTCGCGGCTGATGGCCCAGCTCGTGTGTAACCTCCATGCACTCCGCATTGATTTTCATCCAAAGGCACGTGCAGAACCTTACGGACTTCACTTCTTCATCGAATACTGCCCCCATCTCTCTGAGCTCTACCTGGAGAACTGCCGCGACACGTACGATGACTTCTCATCCCTCATAACGCATCAGCGTCGACTTACTTCCCTTACACTGCTATGTTGCACCATCAAGCAGAGCACGCTTTCGGCCCTCATTGATTCCTTGAAGACTTCGCTGAGGCAGCTCATGCTTCAACGGGTTCTCATCGAGCCAGACACAGGCAATAAGACCCACAATATCACTGCTGCCACCATGGCCGTCGGCAACGTCATGCCAATTCCACCGAGCCTGTATGCCCGCCTCTTCCACCATCAGCTCCTTACACAGCTTGCGCTTTCCGAGTCCATCTCGTTCCACATGCTCAACCTCATTGTCACCCACTCACCGTGTCTTGAGAAGCTCGCGCTTATCCTGAACGAGACGGATCCCGTCCTCTGCACCCGCTGCATTCTCTTGCTCACCTGTCTTGATAAACTCCAGGTGCTCTCTCTTGCCTTCCGTTCCGTCCATCCGCTCTCCATTGTTCATGAGCGGCTTCCATGCCGGACCCCTGCCAGCACATGGTCCTACTTCGCGTCCACGCTCCCTTGCCTCAGACTCATGCACGTCTCGGCGTCGGAGGTGCTCCTTCCGTTGGATTTTTTCACAAAACTCTTCCACCACCACCCACAGCTTTCGCAGTGCATGTTCCACGCCATCGCTGCCGTCCCGCCTATTACCCACGATGTTACACTCTACGGCGATCAGCATGTCATTGGCCTTTACCGATCCGAATGGGCTGCTGCAAATCATAACGATCTTTCTGTCTGGAAACAATCCAACGTGCGGCATCAGGGCTCGTTCTTATCCTACGAACAGGCCTGCGAAAAGGGGTTCCGGTGTTTTGACGAACTGGACCGGGTGTGCTTCGTAAAAGGATTTGAGGACTGGGCTTTTAACCCTTCATCTGTCATGTAAAAATCAAACAAAATGTTACGCTGCGCATAATCCAAAATATCTCTGTCTTTTGCATGCACAAGCCTCTTTAGCTCGCATATCCGCATATGTTTAAATGAGATAGATTGGTTGAGAAGAGGGAGGAAGGGAGACCCTTCCATATCGAGTAACTGTGATCGATCTGCTGCACTGTTCATTGTGCATGTGCAATGACAACATGGCTGAGGGGAAGGAGTGGGAGTGGGGGAGAGGAGGGTCCTGACATGAGTTGCACCGTACGTCCCCCATGGCCCCCTCCTTTTTACTTTTCTGCCACCCTGTAGACTCAAACTGCCTTCACTCCTATTCAAAACTGTGCAAGATTGCCAAACCCAAATCCGCACGTTCGCTATCTAAACCACGCACAGTTTTCCATAAAAAAAAACATACAGTTGTTACGGCTGTTGTTGCTACTCATACTATTACTTCGTGCTAGCCTCTTCAATTTTTGCTTGAAACAAAAAGGAAACAGGGTAGATTAGAGGTGGCCTGTGCACCGTTATATCCCAGGAGCTGTCATCGCATGTGCAGGATTTAATGCTAACGGTGGGGGTGTGCTTCCACTTCCTAATGCATTCATAAATGACACGAAACACGGTCATTGCAATATAAACATCTAAGCAATGGGAAATGCTTTAACTATAAACAGTATCAGGATGCTCTGTAATGGAGGAGTCACATGTGAGCTTGACAGAAGATTCTCGTGATGTTATCCCTTCTGCGATCACCACGTTGACATGTTCGCTGCGTTAGGGAGTTACTAAGGACATAGTGCAATAATACGTGGAAATAAAGTGGTTTATCTTCATGGACAGATAAGCGTTGCGTATAGTAACATTGACTGGACGAGCAGAACCCATCCTTCATTTGATAGTGTATCAATAGCCGACTTTGTGTGGCTTCATTTCTCTATCGGCCAACAAGAAGCGTTTATTTTTGGCTTTGGAGCAGAGTAACAATGCTCTTTGATCGCCAAGTCAACTTATGATAGTACTAGTTTTGATTAGTTAGTTTAGCGTTCCGGTGGGGGAGGGGGGAGGACCCTCTTCGGTCATTGCTGTTGTCAGGTTTGCGAGACCTTTTCTATGTAGTCCTGATGGAGGAGCATAAGCAAAGTTGAGAGGGCAGAGTTATTCTTATGCGGTCGTGCTCAATGATACGTAAACGCAAATTAGAGATCTTAGCCACGCGTACTGAGCTTTATGCTCCTTTACAGTGTCAGTAACTCTCCCGATAAAGTCAGGTCCAACAAAACCAAATCACTATCACAAGATATCATGCTAACTGGTAGCCATTGCATCATTCCTCTCTAAGTAAACGAAACGTTTAAGTGGACGAAAATGTTTTTCTCTCTCTCTTCACTCTTTAGTAGTAAGAGAAAACTTCATTACTAACTTGATTCATTCATAGAAATTGTCCACAGCACACGACCGTGTGTGGACCATGCATCGGCGTATATTGCTTGAAATATTGACTGTCGCCAATGTATTGCTATCCTCAAAGATTCTTCATGCAGAATACTACATGCGATCTTTATCAGCAGTTGAAGGCTGTTTTGTGAAATTGTGTCCGATGATAAGGAGCATGCATTTGTGGATCAGTAAGCAACTCTTTTGAATGTTCCATCGTGTACATATAGCTTCGACGCCATCGAACAGGAAAATGAACACAGCTTCTGCGACCCCTAATTATTGGGTTTTGCTCTTCACCAAAGCCGTATTCCTGTGCCTTATGGAAAAGACGCCATGGATATCACTCAGGCTTACCAAAGTGCTCTGTCCATAACACATATATACGCGGACCTGATCCCATTAATATCATTTTTCATGATGCACCATCCTGAGATTAATTTGGAATTCCAAGATCAAGGCATGCTTTAGCTATGCTTCATACATCGGGCATTGTATGTACAATAGCTGGGCAGCCGACATGTGCATTCTAAAAGATAGAACGCTGAAGGCGTGATCCAGATTTACTACACAGTATTCGTTCTAAAAAGAATGCACCGCTCGAAAATATCTCCAGAACATAGCTTCTTACAGTTTGGAAGAGATCAAGACAAAACGAAGTCAAATCATGAGATTAGATTGCGGCGAAAGGATTCTCCTTAATATCTTTACTGTCTGATGGTCCATCTCCGATTAGAAGACATAATAATAATAAAGAATGTAGAGACGAAGTATGTCATTCTTCGAGCTTTGAATACAACGCACTGAGACAATACCAATAGTAGGAATTTCAGGCAGACAGCAACCTCTGTGAAGACCAAATTATGTGCTTGTCTATAACTATGATCGACTTGATCAGGTAAGACTGGTCAATAAATGACTCCTTCATACGATTCTCAGGATATGTAGCTTAAGGCTCCTTCCTTTTGGCCATCACGGATACTAGAGCTCGAAGCTCTTTCTTTGTAAACAATGACCATGTATGCCTATATCGTACAGATGTTGAATGGTGTGAGACGCATGACAAGGTTTTGAAGACCACTAATATACGGCCCGCCGACGCACACGTGGCGGTCTTAGCCCCCACTCCTCCACACACACACACACACACACACACACACACACATCTGCCGCGCAAAACCAAAAAGAGAAATGCCCCCTGCAGTAATACTGTGGGTACTGTTTATCCCTGCGTTGGATACGTAGCGCGAAGTTGCTCCGCAAAGGCGAGCAACACCGACGTCACGTTCTTCATTTCAGAGCTGTGGAATGGTCAGCCAATGTCTTTCTGGTATATACAGGGTATGCTGAGAAAAACCAAATTTTATGATGCAGTGGGGGTACAGGTGGCGGTGGATCGATGCATGTTGAAAGGCTTGCTTCCTCTAGAACCAATTTACGACGGTATGTAGTAATATATTTTTACCTTTCGAAAACGGATATCCAACATATTTCTCAAACTATTACGCGCTATATATAGGTTCGGGCTACCAATAAGCGATTCGACAATACGAAATGTTGTTTTACGGAACATGCTTCGTTTGTCTGTTCAGGAGTGAATTATATCCATGCTCTGCTCTAGGCCGTACCTTCTATTTTTTTTGGGGGGATACTGGTCTTGATCTAGGCATACTGAGGTTCCAGGATGGCAAGTCCCAATGTAAACAGAACAGGATCAACTGTCCGAACCAATAAATCAAATAATTTATTGGTTACTCTTACACCTCATGATCTCTTTACTTTCCGGGGAGTTCCATTTCTTAAAAGGATCCGCTGAGATTTGTATCAGCTCGTCCAGATAGACGGTTTAGTTACCAAATTTAATATGAGATCTTCCCCTATCTTGTTACTGCACAGGCGAGAAAGAATAGATGTGTTCTAACCGCATACGTTTCTTAGTTGGCTCGCCCTCTCTCTTTTTTTTTTGTTTGATGTTCAGACGAAATCAAAACAACCGATGCCATGTATGCCTATCTATCTATCTATATATAGATATAGATGAGAGGACGTCGATGCTGAGGGCAAGTCATACGTTAAAATATTAAACCTTCGAGTCAATCGCCTCAAAAAAGCTGTTTTACGACCCCTTCGCGTTGCCCCATCCCCATCATCGTTCAGCCGCTCTTTGCTCCCGAAATCGGTGCCTGAAAATATAATGTCCGCGCTTCGGTTATTTGCCCACGAGCCCCCGATCCTGCAACAAGTGAAATCCATTTTTGACTTTCCCCATAGATGTACACAGTGACCCCGGCTGTTATAGCGGTGTTGCCACAGTTACTAAAAAGATCGCCAAGAAGATTTCTGTATTAAAAGAACGGGGGGAAGGGAGTGCGAGAGTGGAGGATCTGTTCGTGAGCTTGGGAAGATAGAAATAGGCAGAGATGCAGAAGGACATATACGCCCATACATTCACACAACGAGACAGAGAGAGAGAAGGGGACAGAGAGAGGGGAAAAAACACCTCAGTCTTAGAGATACGTTCTGCATTATCCTCTCGGTGATAAATGCTGCTGCTGCTGCAAAAGAATTAAGACGCATTGCTCTTGGTTGCAAGGTCCAAAAATGGTATATCCAAACGCAACCCATTGAATGAAAAAGAATGTCGGGAAGTGATGTGTAGGACAAATACGACTTTGATTAATCCAACCATCACAGCCATCTCAGTACGAGGAGCGGGCGAATGGCACGCCGCACTCCATCTCTATGGTTGATCTAGAGATTCATGCCTGCGCGACTTAGGGCGGATACGCACCACCACCACCACGGAACTAAAGTGATGACAGTAATTTAGAATATACGGAGTCAAGTTACACGTCTGTATGTGTTCGTCCACTCCCTGGAAAAAAAAAAGCTATCTCCTACTTTTAGCGTGTAATACGAATCCAATAAAGAAAGCGCGCTGTGGATGTGCCATGGAGTAAACTTCTGTTCCCGCCCTTATTTATTCGTGCAACAAGTTGTCTGTGTCTAATTTATTGAGGCAGCATGTTTAATTACCTAAACAAAAAAACCTTGGTTGTCAACCGACACAAACGCATATAAAAAGGGACAGCAGAGCCGTCTCCAGACTTACCTCACTTACTCAACAAACGCCTTCCCTTCTTTTCTCTCTCACGAGCTACACCTCTCTCTCTTTCTTTTTATTCAAACCCCCATACCAATCCTTTTTTTAAAAAACTTATCAACATGAAGTTCTCCCTTGTCGCTGCTGTCACCCTTGCCATCTCTGGCCTTGCCTCTGCCGGCGTCCACCCCGCCGAGTACTGCACCACCAAGGCTGTTGGTAAGCCAGAAATCGATTGAATATGACGCAATTGCAAGAGACCTAACCCAAATTATCGCGTAGCCACCGAGCCTGCCTCGTGCTCTGAATTTGCGGTCTCCAAGGGCCTTCCCCCTGCCGTCTTTGCCATCCTCAACCACGGCACCGACCTTGAGAACTGCTCTGTGACCCCTGGCAACGAGTACTGCATTGCTGCACCCCGCACCAAGGCTAAGCGCTGCTTGGCTGAGAAGAAGAAGGCCGAGAAGGCCGCTGCTGAGAAGGCCGCTGCTGAGAAGGCTGCTGCTGAGAAGGAGGCTGCTGAGAAGGCCGAGGAGAAGCCTGAGGAGAAGCCTGCCGCTCCTGCTTCGGGCGCTCCCTCCGTCCACGCCATCCCCCGCTCCAAGACTGGCGGCCTCAACTTGGTGAACAAGATCAACCCCGACTGCCAGTGGTACTACACCATCCTTCCTGCTGACGAGGGTTGCGACGCTGTTGCCGCCAAGAACAACATCCCCGTCTCGCAGCTCTACAGCCTCAACAAGAACCTCCACAGCAAAGCCCCCAACACCTGTGACAACCTCGACACTGGCAAGACCTACTGTGTCTCCTTGTAAAAACTTACACCAAACCAACCAACCCCACACCGTCCTTTTGCCCTCAGACATACACCTCAGTCCCAACTCTTTCTTTTTCCCACAGCCCCTCACACTCTTGTACTAATCTAGTAAATGAAACCTCTTTGTTTGAATAAAAAGAAAAAATGAAAGAGAAATACATAGACATTCATCCTATGTACGATAGGATTGCCTCCGCAGGGGCCTCTCCAGGACAGTCCTCAAGTCCGTTGGGATTCTTGCTTTGCCAGTTCCACAAGGACGCACAGATCTCATCCAACGACCTGGTTGCCTTCCAGGAAAGTTCCTTGTTTGCCTTGGTCGGGTCTGCGGTCAGGTTTGTCACATCGCCTGGCCGACGACTGACGATCTTATAGGGCAAATTCCGGCCGACGGCCTTGCTGAAAGCATGAACCATCTCGAGCACGGTGTATCCATGGCCCGTGCCGAGGTTGTAGACCACGCAACCTACGTTAGGTTCTTTGAGTTTTTCGAGCGCTGCCAGGTGTCCCTGTGCAAGATCGACCACATGGATATAGTCGCTGTTTTTTTTTTTTAACAAAAAGTACGTAAGACTTGAGCAAAACACACATACACACACGTAAAACGCAGACGGACCATAGGACTAACTTACCGAACACACGTGCCATCCTTGGTGTCATAGTCGTCCCCAAAGACCGACAAATACTCTCGCTTACCGACCGCCACCTGCGCTAGGTACGGCATCAGATTGTTGGGCACCCCCAGCGGGTTCTCACCCAACATGCCCGACGGATGGGCGCCTGCGGGGTTGAAGTACCGTAGCAGCACCGCCTGCCAATCTCGCTCGGCCTGGCAAACGTCTCGGATGATGTGCTCGATGCATTCCTTCGTGTGACCGTATGGGTTCGTGGCACCCTGTCGGAGAAAAAAAAATAAAACAACACTTAGCAGGCAGCGGGGAAGGTATGGACTAACAACGCCCTAGCTTGCCGTTGGCAACGTCTCTGGGATGGGAAGGACAGACGGATCGCCATAGACCGTCGCTGACGACGAAAACACAATCTTCTTCACGCCCGACTCCTTCATCGCATCGAGGAGCATGATCGTCCCCGTGACATTGTTGTGAAAGTACTCCAAGGGGATCTTCGTCGATTCACCCACCGCCTTGAGTCCCGCAAAATGGATCACAGCGTCGATCGGACACTGCTGCCTGAAAACTTGCAGGAGCGCCTTCTTGTCCAGAATATCAACCTTATAGAACGTCACCTGTCTGTTGGTGATCTTCTCGATACGTCTCACAGCTTCGTAAGACGAGTTGAACAGATTGTCAACAATGACCACATCATGCCCTTCATTGAGAAGATCAATCACCGTGTGTGAACCTTTCGATTGCCCATCAGCCTCTATTCCTGGGTCACGATGTTGAGCCCGTTTTCGGGTGGTCAAACCTCACCAATATAACCCGTGCCTCCTGTAACAAGCACCTTTTCCTTATGAGCCATTGTGGAGAAAGTGAAAGCAGCATAGAAAGTGGGAAGGATGGAGTGAAAGGGTCTTGAGGCTTCTCATCAAAGCTGAAACCCCTTCCTGTATGTCATTTTAACGGCCCGTTTTATTCATCAAGCGAAGGTCTTTTGGGGGCATTCTCGAAGATTTGTGCTCCAAACGAGTACGGGGACTAGAAGGACTCGACACTAGTGTCACTGTCTGATGCGCATTTTCCGGGTCATTTTTGGCCGAGTCCTTTCGGTAAACCGCATGCATCTGGGCCTTGAGGAAGGGAATGTCGCATTGATTCCGGGGTTTGGCAATGCCCTCTCTCACTTGTTTGAGCAATTCTTTGTCTATAGTTTTTCCTTTTGTTTCGCGCTCTGGTCCGAGTAAATTGTAGTTCATCGATGCTGGGGAGGAGGATGCAGATGATGATGGTAATGATGGTGAGGGTGCCATTTCTTTCTCAAGGGCAGCCAAGGTATCCATGATAGTGCAGCTGATTCCCTCTTCGATTTTTTCTTCGTGGGATGGAGTCAAGCAGGTCATGCTTGGCTCCTTGCGTAGCACGTGATCTATGTCCACTGCCGAAAAGAAGGCAACAGACTACGATTGCGCATGAATTTTCCCATTGTGAGCTTTTTTATAGTCCCTATCCTATTTACCTGAGGTAAAGACGCCAGCCCAAGCTTATAACTAAACAAGGCGCGTGTCCATATATTCGCCACTTGTAATGCAAGAGCTGTCCGATGCTGATCTTTTTCTGATGACAAATAGCGGACTTCGTCATGTACGGAGAGCATGAACCGCGCATCAATCTGATAGCGCTCGATCAAGTGGGCCATGGACACAATCAACAAGTGCAGATAGTCCACGCCTGAGCTCTGTACAACCCAATTGACACGCGACGTCAAAAAGTTCGGCCCAGTATACCTTGGCTTCAAGGCATCCGTGATCGCACACCCGAGCACAGGTGTTCGTGGCTCGGTTGATAATGCGATTTCTTCGAGCGCATTAAACATGTAACTTTCGCTGCCGCCATGCCAGAAAGTTCGCTTGAACTTATTTTTATGCGAGTGTTCCTTCTCGCCCTTTGTTTTTGCGTACAGCTCGAGTGCACGGTCCTTTGCAGTCTCGGGATCCATCCCCTGGCTATATTGAAGCATCAGGCTAGCTGCATACTTGACGCCCGCGCCGTAAATACGTGCATAATTAAAAATCTTGGCCTTGTCTCTGCTGATACCCAAAATATTGGCTGTCTTTGAATGGAGATCCGTTCCATCTGATTTGGATCCTTGAAGCGTCATCCAGCCGAGTGCTGTGGCGCCGTGGAATCCAAACTGTGCATCACCAATGATGCTTGAGATCCAAAGCTCCTCTGAATCCACATCAGCACCGACAATCTTATAGCCTTCAGGCGCCTGCACCATCGACTTTAGCTCGGATCCGATCCGATTTGCCTTGGCATTGCTTGCTGTCAACCATGTCTTTTCAACTGCGCGTCGCGTGATGGTCCCCATGGTCAGCATCTGTGGCAAAATCATGCCATAATGTTGATTGCCTGTCCGCGCAGGCAGATCCATCTTGACAGTAGGGTTGTTGTCCCAGACGACAAACTGACCCTGGATGCGCTCACGTGAGCTGATCCAATATGCAGACTTGGCATTCAGCTCCAGGGCCTGTCGCGCGGCCTCGTACTCCGAAGTCAGCACGTTGTTCTCGAATGAGCTGATATAGCTCTTGGAGAGCGGATTGCCACAGTTTGCATCCGGTCCGTCTTTATGCGGCACCTTGATGTACGAATATGCTTCGTCTTTGAAGACCACCTTCGAAGTTGCGCTCTCCAGAACTTCGTCCGTCGGGACTTTGTAACACCATCCTGATTTCGCCAAATGATGAAGCGGGTACCCTTGCCATTTGAGGCGCAGCAGCAGCGGTGCAATACGCGACCGAATCGAGATCTTGAACTTGTCTTCTTTGGTATCATACGCGTCCTTATACCACTTGGGCTGACCCTTGAGCTTACGTTGGCGTGGATTGACAAGCCAATCAAGCTGGCTTAGCCACGGGTCATTCTTCCACACCTCGGGTTGATTTACGTACTCGCGTGCCTTATCAGCCAATTCGCAGAGCTTCACATCCAAGAGATTCACTAGTTCGTTGTGCTTCTGGGATGAGTTGCGCAGGTACCGCTCCCAATTCTCATTCACTGTCAAAAAAGAGTTTCCCATGTGTAGCATGCCCGCAAAGGAGACGGGGTGAGGGCAATTGTGCCGGAAGCGAGGGAGCACCACCTTGAAAATATCATGGGTGACTTTGACGTCGAGTGCACAGTATCTCATGCAGTCGTTAAAGTTGTCTCGGATGTCCTGAATCGTACCGGTCTCGAAGAGGGACCGCTGCGACTTGTCTATCTCCACTTTGCAATGGAATTTCGCCACATCCTTCAGACTGTTGAGTGAGCTCACGTCAAAAAAGCTGACATTATCCATTTCCATCCCCTCCACGCCTCCTGCTGCTGCTACAGACGGGTCTCCGCCTCCTTCGAGTTTTTTCTTCTCTTCATTGTTCTTCTTCACCCATGCCGGCCGCTGCTGGGAGCAAAGTCCGGACACTGCGATGTGAAGGCTCATTGTGTCAAGGTAACGTATACCGGACGGTGTTCGACTATATTCTTCTGCGATCCGCGCTCGGTCATACCCCACATTATGACCGACCACTAGCCGACCCTTTGTGCTTTCTTTTCCTTTCATAGGAATCAAGTGCTCAGGGGAGTCACTTTCACCAGTGAGATGGGGTGATGTCCACGAATACCATGCAGCCGGCGATGCTGCTGTTGCAATAACCGGATAATGACTGTCTTTGTAGAGCACTTCCACATCGAATACCAACAAATCTTCGAGGGGCGCGTCCACCTTTTCGGTGACAATCGCATTGTTGCTGTCATAGCTGTATCGCGTCCACCCACTCTCGCTTCTCCACTCCGTTGGCAGAGGCGGCAAAGTCAACCGCGCAAATTCTTCCGATTTTGCAATGTAATCACCCGATTGTTCAAATCCCAGCCGGATAAAATGTTCCTCAATGTCGTTGCCGTACAATGCCGGAAGTACTAGATCAATAGGTTCCTGCGGCTCTGGCTCCTTTCCCCAGATACCTTGAAGCTTGAGATGTTCTTTCGCATACTTCTTGCGTTCCACCTTCTCCGAATCTACCGGTGATCCTTTATCCCCTGCCCCATGAACAGATCCAAATACTTGTTTCTCAAGTGCTTGAGAAATTAATTGGACTTTGGCAGGATTGAAAAGTTCTATTCCACCACCGCCACCATCCCGATCAAACAAAGAAGAATGAGTTTCTGTCCTTCTGCCCGCACCTGCCTCTTAAACCGATCGAGCCTATGTCTGCATACTTTTTAGGTTTTTCTTAGTGTGATGAGTCCGTGTTGCTGTGTGAAGAAGCAAGCCAATGCTTCTAGCACCACGTTGTGCAAAGTAGTGGTGTGTAAGTCGTAAAGTCATGACAGTCTAAGCATCATATGGTATCACTCCTTTTATCTTGAGAGAAGAAAACCGCCTAAAAAATCCAGTTCCTTCTGTTAATTTTTTTTTATCTTCGCACGCATGATTGCCAATTAGAACACACAATGAACAGCGCGTCTGAGTAACACCCCCTCAAATAAGCCACAGGGAAGAGAGAGAGAGAGAGGGCGCGGGGAATCGTTCTCTCGGTCCTACTTCATAACCGATCTTTTTTGATTTATTCAGGCTGAAAGCTTTCTCTATAAAATGTCAAGAACCGCCCATCCCCACTCCTATCCTTACCTTTTCTTATTTTATACACACATAGATATACTCAAAGTACCATGCCACCCGCCAAGGTTTCTATTGTCATCTACTCGCTCTATCACCATGTTTACAAGCTGGCATTGGAGGTTCACAAAGGCCTTGAGGTGGCAGGTGTCCAGTCCAAGATTTACCAGGTGCAAGAGACTCTGACACCTGAGGTGCTTGCGCTCGTCAAGGCTCCGTCGCCTCCTGATCTTCCTATAGCAACGAACAATGTCCTTGTTGAATCGGACGGCGTCATGTTTGGGTTCCCTACGCGATTTGGCGGCATGCCGACGCAGATGCGTGCGTTCTTGGACGGCACAGGCGGTTTATGGGCCAAAGGTGCGCTTCATGGAAAGTTTGCGGCCACTTTCTTTTCCACAGCGTCACAGCATGGAGGCCAGGAAACGACCGCGCTCACGAGCATCCCCTACTTTGCCCATCACGGGATGATCTACGTGCCCTATGGCTTTACAAACCCGCTCTTGTCTAACAATGCCAAGGTCATTGGCGGGTCGCCTTACGGTGCAGGCACAATCGCTGGAGGGGACGGGTCACGCCAGCCTATCGAAGAGGAGCTGAGCATTGCAAGATCTCAGGGTGAACATTTTGGTCGTGTCGTGAGCACTTTTCTTCAGGGCAAGCACCAAGCCAAACTGTAAATAAACCCAATTTTCATAAACGAACATTGTATTGAGGTCATATGATCTGATTCCTTTCGGGCAGTAAGCGGCTCCATAAGGGGCTGAGAAATTCATTCGGAGCATGAAAGCCCCCAGCATGAATTGTGGCGCGACGCGTCTTTTGCCCATAATCAGCAATGGAGGTCATCTAAAGCTCCATTGTCTCGCTCCAAACAAAGCGCCCACGACTCATCACTCGTAAAACAACGCTGTAAATCTAGATCGGAAACCTGCTCACCCCCTCCTTCTGAATAACTTGCAAGCACTGCAGGCGGCTCAGGGACGCTGTTCTGGGTTTCCAATCTTGGATCCTTCGATTGGATCAACCGCTGCCGCTGTGCACTGTGGAGTGCATGTATCCGCTCCTCGATGGTGTCTTGCACAATGTACCAATATACAGTCGTCTGAAGCCAAGGGAAAAAACACAAGCATTAGAACATCTATATATCGAATATCTTCGTTATATACGTGCCTCTTTAGTTTGCCCGATACGGTGCACGCGGCTGATAGCTTGTTTCTCCAAAGATTCATTAATCACAGGCTCCACGATAAATACTGTCTGAGCCGAAACGAGTGTCAGACCGCTAAAATTTTCGGGACGGTTGATAAGCGTGTATCCTAGCATATTTTCGTTTGCAACGTACCTGGATTGACTACGTGCATGAAGAAGAAGGACATGGGTATTTGGGTCATCGCGAAATCGTCTGATGCGGTCATCACGGACCACACCATCGAGCTGGATACTTTCAATTTTGTTTTTTTTGAGCCCTCCAGCGATAAGATGTAGCACATCTTTCCATTGAGAGAATACGACAGATTTTCCCCCTGTGTTGCGAATAATATACTTAATATGTCTTATGATACTATCGAGTTTAGAACCTGAAAGGAATACTACAGTTGAGCACATGGCGCATGGATATGTATGGTATTCGAGTTCCCGGATCACTCACCGAGACCGCCCACAATCTGCTCTTCGTTGATTTCGGCTAGTAGACTAGGCGATATGAGCTGCTCGTGACTTTTAAGCGTCTGTTTGTTTGTCATAATATCTTTTGCAGATTTGTCCCAAGCTAAGCATGAATAGATTAGTCATTATTCGGTGTGCCCGTTGGTTTTGATGTATACCAATCGCATAGCATTCCTGAAGCGACACAGACGTATTGCATTGCGGGCATCGCCGATGACTTCTAAACCACAATGTTGCACATTCTTTGCAATACTAAATAGAGAATGCATCAATGTTCTGTCGGATACTCTGCCTTTCTACCTCACTCATATTCCATTCCATAGTCTTTACCATATGCCCACTACGATAAAACAATTTCATTTAACATTGACGCGTCTCGATAACCCGTCCAAACGAAGCAATCTTACCAAAATGTCATGAGTCCCTTGGCAATATGAGATAAACAGATAAGACATCGTGTGGACTTTTCATCGGTTTGACTCTTTTCTTTGGACATATTTTCGAGGTAGCGACATCGTGCTGATATCTCCTTGAATGATCTTTGCTGCTGGCGTACTGAAGTCAAGAGAGCATCGATCTCTCGTCTGGGATCGTTGCTTTCCCAGCTCACTACCTCGTCTGAAATCTGCTGGAGATATTTGTAATACTCGATGCGGTGATTATATAGACTTGTAAAACGGCGATATTCACTAGAGAATTCCGCCAAGAAAATGCGTTTTAGCGGTAATTGACAGCAGGAAGCCATCAATTCGTCTCCCTTACGTCTCTAAGTATTCTTGCATCTCACGCTGTTTGGATACAGCTGCATTGAGCCGGTAGAGTTCGCTTGAAATAATATGTTTCTCGAGGTTGCTGACTGACGGGTCTGCAAGAATCTCTCGCAGGCGCGAAGTAATATTCCGCATATTGTCGTCGTGTTCAGACTGAGGTGCAAATTTCTTTCTTGAATTCCATAGCTCGATTTGAAGACGTTTGATATCTCGGCCTGATGATGGCGAAGCATCAGAGTCGACGCAGGTATCTGCTTCTTTTTGCTAAATGTACAAAGGTGTAAGCGCATGTGCACGTAAGCGAGAAAAGTATCGCTACCTTTTGCTCAATGTCATGGCGCAAACCGGTTATCCACATGCCTTCATAAACTGTTTATTAGCGTGATCATATGGATTTTTAAAAGAACATACCACTTATAAGGAAAGCACGGTCGCTCAGCACTGCTTGATGTATACTCTGGTACAGGTCTATTTTCTATTCGTCCGAATTGAGCATATCTGGTCGCCCATGTATTTTTCAAACAATAAATCCTTGCCTCTTGTAACTGGAGGGATTGCTCGTATTCATCGCCTACATATATTAAATAATGCAATATAGTCATCTAATCATCAAGATCGACCCTTTCGCACGCTTACCAGTCGCTTCATTGTCACTGTGGTCAACCAGACTGGTGCACAGGAGCTCGTGAAGTGCGGTTCTGCATTGATTAAGAAACGCAAGCTGTTCGTTCATAATTTGTGCCATAGTATTAATACGGTCTAAAAGAGCGAAACTCAAATAGAGTGACTCCTTTTGTGGGCTTGGTGTCATTTCTGTCTCCATAGCCTTAAGTCGCTTCATAGTATCTCTCCTGGCAGCGTTCACCTATTCAAACCACCATTAGAATTGCGGAATACTGATCTAGAAGTCATCATACCTTCTCTTCTACCCGACTCAGGATATCACGCCGAACTGCAGCGGCTTTATCATAATTCTCGCGCTCTTGGTTGCCGTCACCTATCACGTGGTAGATGCCGCCAAGGAAGAAATAACACTGATGAAGAGACATTTGGAGTTGGATCTTCTTACGATATGTTCTTTTGTATTGCCCATCATCACCTCCCTTCGACTTCGCCATAGTATCTATGCCTTCGTCTTCGGAGCCATGATTCTCGCGTTGCCGGTGATGATCTTTCTTTTCCTCGTCATTAGCTTTATTTTTGATATCTTTGAGTCGATCATCACACATCCTTAGCATATCGCAAATAAAAGGCACAGCTTCGTTGAGATACACATCTCGCGCCGCATCCCAATGCTTCATGAGCTCATGCATGCCTGCTCGACGGACCTGCATCGCAGCAATACGGCTGCCTAACGCTTCTAGTTCGTCTTTTGACTGGTCGATTAAGGCACGAAGGACTTCGTCCAGGGTATTAATTGTTTGGTGGATGACGCGTAGCTTATTCGAACTGCCCACCGTTGGATGCACGCAAGCTTGCCGCAATGTTAATAGCTGCACACAGAAAATAAATCAGGCATATTTCAATCACTAATGCGATTCTAGTGGGTTTACCCAGGCTCTCAGTTTAGTATAGATGACTTGTGGATCATTCGTATCATCCAGCTCAGATTCTTCGGGAGGAGCCCATTGTCGTCTGTCCAACATTTGAAACTGGGTCGCACGGGCACACTGCTCCCATAGACTCTGATAATACTGCTGTTCAATGGGCGAAAACGTCACATTGACAATACGTCGGTGCTGGACAGGAATATGGACTTGATCGGCCAAATTTGCTTTCATATTGCGCCGCATGATCTGCCTTGAAAAGTCCCAAAATGTTCCTTTGAATGCAGATAACGGGTTCAAAAGTGCTTTGAATTGGCTGTACTTTTGGATATAGGGTGCCAACGGTAAAAAGCGGCAGAGTCCAAAGATGTCTTCAAAGCTGGATTTTATAGGTGTCCCAGTGATTCCCCACGCATACCAGCGCGGGATCATTATTGCCATCTGGACCACCATACTCACTGACTTGCTTTCCACCATTTGGGCCTACAATGAAACATGTCAGCTAGCATTGTATCAGCCGCTTCGATTACTACCTCGTCTAGGATCACCCGAAACCACAGGAGTTCGACCAATGGGCTCCTCTGATGGACGTACTTTGCACCTTAAACGCACACGCATATTAACAATTTGTAGGCAGGTTAGTTCTCGTTCCCCATACTATGTCTTCGTAGCCGGTTAGGCCGCACGGTTGCGTAGTGACATTCTTCTTGTAACACCTGAATAGCCAAATTTGTTAGTTCGCCATAGAGCAATTCATCGCTCTAAATCCCCGTACCTTGTAGTCGGTCAAGACTACGTCATACTTTGATAAATTCTCGGCCGTTTCGACAGCCGCACCCTTGGCCTGTTTAATGCCGCGATAAATGCTGACACGAAGGGTAGGCGCATGCAGACGCAGCTCGGATTCCCATTGCTGAAGAATAGCAGGTGGGGTGATAATCAATGTAGCACCGGTCGTAAGCAACCCATCGTAATGACCTGGCTTCGGGTGAAGTGGATCATTGACCGTAAGTTTATGCAAGAGTAAAAGCGCAATGACACTATATCGAATGGGAAAATCATGTAAAAATCTTCTCCTCCCTTTCTCAGCAAATACTTCTGCTTACCAGACCGTTTTTCCGAGTCCCATCTCGTCAGCTAGAATACCTCCTCGGCGGGATAATGCCATCGCTTCGTCCAGCGCAGGGTGTCGCTCAAATGCATATTGATGCGATACGCGATTGATGTAAATAGGCGGGTTCGAATCAAACCTGATAGACTCCCAGAGTAAAGGCAACCCATCTTCGTCCTTGTCATGCAACGGAGCGACGGTTCCCGATTGATCCATAAAACAATGTCCTTCCCTTCTCAGCTTTACTATCGAGATTAGTCGGATCCTAATTCATATCATACTTCCTAATTACACCAAAAACATACCATCCATTCAACGTTCTGGGATTGAAAGGGGGCTAGTGTCGGCACAAGATCTTGTGATTGGCACTGTGCGATATGTTTCTTCGATACCGGAGGCTGTAGATGACGAAAAAACGCCTCTATGCTGGTATCTTCCGGTGTCTCGTGTATTGAAGGATAGAGCACGTTGATGAGATCAAACAAATAACCACTATAGGTTGACTGGTCACAGTTAATGGCGATGGTCATCCGCAGCTCAACCGCGTGGGCCTGCTGCGCCTCGGGTGGATGGTGGTAATAGTTGATGCAGATATGCGGGCATTCGACTACACCGCAGCTAGCCGCTCTTGCAAGAGCAATGTGCAGATCGCTCTTGCCGTTCTCTGGCGACTTTGGCCGCATGGATTCGTTCCGGATAAGCGTGACATGTTGTGCATGTTGAATGACGAGGGAGGCGCTTATGTGTGTGTCAGCCCAAAGACGGACTTGATCGACTGTCCATGATGCAGTTAGATCTGCGGAGCTAATGGAAAAGTTGGACGGAATGCAATCCCGCAACATTCTCACATAGCTGTCGTTCAATCTTACGGGCATAGTGACGGATGCTATGACACTGCTGTAGTGATCTCTCGTTTGACCCATCGAAAAGCGCACGCGTTTTGCGGGAGGGGAGGAATGCAAACGAGCGTTGTTGCTACAGGATTTGCATTCATCCGATCTATCATGCGCTTTTCGAATTGTGTACTGCTCAATGAGATATGAAGCCAGCGATTCGGTGCCGATTGCGCCTTCGATTAGAGCCATGATAGAACACCAAATCAAAAAAAGGTTAAAACCTAATTTGGGGGAAGTCTTTTTCGTTGGAAAGCCCGAATTTCCCTTTTTAGACAACAATGATTCCACTGCTTTACGAAAACGCGTTGCAATGCGCAACCATTAAAATTTATACCCTACGAAGGCTCGGGCAGCAGCGTAATTGTCGACTTTTGGTCAATGGTACTCCACGTGCGTATTGTGTAGAAATTGCGGGGATTACCAACTCGTTTAACGAACTGCGCTCGGGCGGGCTAATGTTTAACGCTCAAGAGCGGTGGAAGGCGGCAGGACGAGGCCCAGCCAAGGGCGCAAATAGTGGAGACCGAGTGAATATGCAATGAAAACATGAACTTGTCATTGTGACACTTTCGCCTAACGTATAAAAGATCCAGTACTGGTTGATGGGCAAGAAGAGGCGATGCCTTTTGGCTGCAATGCTCGCGCCAATTGACATCTTTGTGGTACCAGCGACACAGACTTTTCTCGTCGTTCTATGAGAGATATAGAAGTCATGTTGTAAATTGTAATTCAGCTTTTATTTCCATTTATTTTTAATATGAATATAAGACAAAAGCCATATGTATTAAATATTATAACGAGAAGAGGCTTTAATGGATATGTATTAGGATTATATCTTGGAGGCAAAGTGCTGTTTTTTTTTTCTTTTTTTTTTTTGGCTTTGATTAGCTTTGACACGCATGCCCCTCATTAAGCCAACAGGCCCATGGAAAACAAAAGGGCGCCGATAACAATAAAAGTAGGGCGAATGGCCGCTGCTCCGCCTTCGTTGGCCGACTGAGCTGTAATGCTTTCTTTGGCATCTGCTGATGGGGTGGCGCGCGCACCCGCACCGTTACCAGAGGCAGCATTACCAGAGGCAGCGATAGCAGGAGAACGAACAGCAGAAGCAGACGACGATGGTTGGACGGTCCCAGATGCACTTGAGGCGTGTGAGTTTGCAGCAGGAGGAACAGCAGCAGAGGCGCTTGTTACAGATGCGGCAGGAGTAGTCTGGATGGCTCCTCCGCTGCCGTCATAGGGACCTGAGTAGTCTCCAGGGATGATATGTGCACACCCCTTTTCAGAAATACCGCGGTTGCAGAATGCCTTGGAGTGCTGAAAGAGAGAATTCAGTATGAATATGATACAAAGATTCGCGCTCTTCTTTTCTTTCTAGGGGACAAGAAAAAAAGACTTACACAGCATCGAAGGCAGTAGGTGTGTCCCAGTGGCTCAATCAGGTTGACAAAATGGGGCCATCCAGCGCAGACGGCGCCCTTTGGCATGGCGATGTCATATTGGCCACCCTCGTCTGTGAGATTAAGGTTCATTTTTACGGGATCGATTTGTCCAGTGACCTGAACGTAGTCGTCGGTGGCCACGTAGTGGGCGGATAGGATGAAGCCGCTTGGAAGTGATCCGGCAGCATGGGCTTCAGGAGTGGAGCCCATGCAGAATGCCTCGGCAATGTACTCAGTATCGGCAATATTGCGGTTCTCCGAGCTGGCGGGTGGCAAGAAGGTGCAAAAGTTATTGGCGTCCTTCAGCTGAATTGTGATGGTATCGGCCCTGACGGCAGCAGCAGCGATGGCTGTGACGGCAAGAGCAAGGTGGAAGCGCATTATTAAAATATTAGAGGGTAGGGAGAGGTGAACGAACGAAAGGGTAATAAAGAATGGGAGATACGTGAGGTGGGGGAGAGAAGGGAAGGGAAGGGAGAGCGTTTTGATTTTATATGAATGGATTGACAAGAGTCAGGATTAATGTCGTACAGCCTAGCAGATCGAAGTGTTGTGCTTTCTTTCTCGAGATTAACCTCCAAACCTGGGCAATTTTTAACTCTCCTAAAACAATGTCCTGTGTATTTTTAGCGAGGCCATCGTCCTTGGATCGCCTTTTTGGGTCCTTTCCCGCCTGCTGAATTAACTCAAAAAGACAACCTGTCTATCTTTTCATGCTGTTGACAAGAGACATTATTTTCTGTACAGCACAAACGTAGGTGTGCGTCGTGCAATTGCAAATCCCATCTGTGAAACAATTGCGTTTAGGCAATGAAAGCTCTCTTTTTCGCGGGTGTACGCTACCGCAAAGCGTGATTATTCCACCCTGCAGATCGCGGTTTAAAATATCTTTTTTTTTTCCCTCTTGGACCTGACCATCGTGTCGTGCACATTTGCTAAGGCCCATCCTCCTTATCGAATGCGTATTCCGACATACCGTTAAGGGACCAGAAATGGAGGATTCCTATATACCTGCATAGATAAGTCGTAATATCGTAATTCACCGATTATGCTATATCCTCTTAACTTTGCTTTTGAGAGATGCACAAGACCAACGCTTTTTTGCTCAAGAAAGCGGAATTGGTCACCAAATACACTAGTCGCATTCAATTAATTAGCAGAAGGTCCTTTCTGTGTCACAGCACACATATACACATGCTTCTATGGCTCGCACCATTCATTTTTCACTATTCGGCAAGGTCTCTAGAACAGATGCAAGAAAGACCAGTACTCTCGTTGCGTTCAATCGGGGCGAAGTAATGACTAACTACCAGAATAGCTCTTTCTCCTTTTTATAGGCAAAATAACAATGGACGTGTGGCACGCGCGCGTGCGCCACCGATAATTATTTCATAATCCAGGGACAAGAAACGCTTGCATGAGAATTAGTGCTATTTTTACAAGGCCGTCGATCTCCTTTCCCATCGCTTTTTTCCTACCAAGTCGCACACATTTCCCAAAATTTGAAGGCCCGTCAAGCAGCAAAATCTGACCATGCTCTCTTATCACACTTGTGTTCTCTTTAATTTCAACTTGGTCACACCGGACCAGCAACCATATTGAAATGATCAAGGAAAATTGAGAAAACCCTTTTACGCTGGTAAGACACACAACGCAACAACCAAAAAATTGGCATGTACGGCAATGTTCATATGAAGTCTCCAAGATTAAAACGGTTTGCTTTAAATACGGGAAGAATGCAGTAAAGAAAAAGGGGGAAACATGATGGAGGTACGGGTGGGTGAGAGATAAAGGGAAGCAGCTTACAAGACAGTATCTAATGCTCTACAGTTCACGTTGCACTTTGCCAAGTGATCCTTGACCGCTTGGATCGGTACTTCTCGACGGTGGAAGATTCCAGCTGCCAATGCAGCTTCGACATTGGTTTTCTCAAACACCTCCTCAAAGTGCTCAACACAGCCCGCTCCGCTTGATGCAATAACAGGGATCTTGACAGCTGCCTTAACGTCGTTGATAAGCTCAAGTTCAAAACCGCTGTTTGTACCGTCACGATCCATGCAGTTCAGCAAAATTTCACCAGCACCTAAGGCCTCACAGGCAACCACTAGTTGGCGCACATCCAGATCACGCCCTTCACGTCCGCCCTTGACAGTGCACTGATACCAGCAGTACTCTTCTCCGTTCGGGCCTGTTTTGCTGTTCTTGACGACATGATGGGTAGTTTCCTTGGGATCCTTGACGTAGACACGGCGCGGGTCCACGGAAATGACGACCGCTTGGGCACCGTAGGCCTTGGCAATTGTCTCAATAGCAGACGTACCGTCCTTCTTGCAGCCATTGCTGTAGTATTTTTCGGCCGCATATACTGCATCGCTACCAATGGAAACTTTGTCAGCACCAGACCGGAAGTATTCGCCAGCAACTTCAAACGCAGGATGAACAGTGCCATCTGGATCAACAACATCACGGATACCACCACCAATTGTCAAGGGAACAAACACGGTTTTGGAGGTTTGGCGAAGCACCTCGAGCATCGGCAAGTCGCCGAGAGGACAATTGCGGAAGCTGGTGATGTTCAAAAACGTGACTTCATCCGCACCCTCTTCAAAGTAGCGGCGAGCAAGATCGACAGGCTTTCCAAGATTACGAACGTCATTGCTGGTGTCGGTCTTTTCACGTACATCATATTGGTCACCCTTCGTCACAACAAGGTCACCAGCGTCATTCGACCGGACGTCCAGACAGGCAATAATGCGTCTTGTGAGACGGTTCTGGGGCACCGGCTCCTTTGAGGTAATATTGGCTTCATCGACAACGCCCGTGCCAGAGAGGAATGATCGGAGGACTCGGAGGCCGGCAAAGCCGCTCTTCTCGGGGTGGAATTGGGTCGCAAATACGTTTCCCTTCTGAACTGAACTGACAAAGATTTCATCGCCATATTGTGTGGTCGTTAACACCCAGTCCTTAACCTTTTCTGTGTAGGGGACGGCAAAAGAATGGACAAAATAGAACGAGGTCGAATCATTCATACTAAAATCCACCGCTTGGCCTTCTTCCTTAATCTGC
The DNA here is from genome assembly GCA_025716815.1 of Dichotomocladium elegans. NCBI lineage: Eukaryota > Fungi > Mucoromycota > Mucoromycetes > Mucorales > Lichtheimiaceae > Dichotomocladium > Dichotomocladium elegans. The sequence goes on from JAIXMN010000021.1 coordinate 120,687, forward strand.
GACTTGAGGATCTGGACACCGTTCCAACCCATGTGCGGCACGGCCTTGGTATCTTTCTTAAATTCCTGGACCTTGCCGGGTATGACACCAAGGCCAGGAAGATCGCTTTCATCGGAACCTTCAAACAAGCTCTGCATGCCGACACAGATACCCATGAAAGGTCTACCAGAAGCGATATATTGTTTCAAGGGCTCGGCATAACCCTTTTCGTGAAGAGCTTCCATGGCATGACCAAATGCACCCACTCCGGGGAAGATGAGTTTCTATATTGTTCTGTCAAAACAATGCGTCGATCAACAGGGAACGAAAAGGATTCTTACGTCTGCCTTAAGAATGTCCGAGGGCTCCTTGACGAATTCGATCTCGTATCCTAATCGGTTCACAGCATTCACCAAGCTGCGCACGTTGCCAGCTCCATAGTCTAACATGTACAGGCCTGTCATTTTGTTTCAGTTACAAGAACACCATCGGCCACAGACCTGGAGTTCAATTTAAGTAGCGTGGCTTATCTCCGCTGAGTCACCCTCAGTCACTAGCGCAGCATACGATAGCAAAAATGATAACCAACAGCAGCGAAGCACACACAGGTATCTTTTCTTGCATGAATGAGTTAGACAATTTGGGGGCTGTAGCACATTTCCAGAAACCAGGATTTGAGAGTTCGGTTTTTTCATTTTTATTTGAAATAACATGCAACACATGAACACACCAAATAGAGAATACTTAGCGGTTGGCTATTGAAGGGAAAAAATTCCAAGTTAGCAACTGAATTCTATTCTATGCATGTTCAGCGAATCAGTCCACTTACACTTGGCAACACGCTCCAACTCGTCCTTCTTCTTGATGGCATACGAGTTCGAGGAGCCCTTGGCAGCGTTAATCAGCTCGTCGGCAAGGCACTCAGAGATGGTCTTGACGTTGCGGAAAGCGGCCTCACGGGTCTAGATAGTGTCCATTAGCAACCACACACATGCACATGCGCACGAAATCCGTCCTGAACCCCAATACCGATACTTACACCGATGGTCAAGAGAGCGATAGCCTGGTTGACGCGGCGAAGGGGAGAGACATCGACAGCCTGGCGACGGACAGTTCCGGCCGAGCCAATGCGGGTCGAATCTTCACGGGGACCAGTGTTGATGATGGCATCGACAAGAACCTGAATGGGGTTCAGATCGGTCAACAAGTGAATGATCTCAAAAGCGTGCTGAACAATGCGGGCAGCCATAAGCTTCTTGCCGTTGTTACGGCCGTGCATCATGAGCGAGTTGGTCAAACGCTCAACAATGGGGCACTAGCAATAAATCTGCCGCGTCAATATCGTTTTGTTCCTCCTCCTCGAGCGGATCGTCTTTTCTTTTATCAAAAATCCTACCTGAGCCTTGCGGAACCGCTTGACAGAGAAACGACCGGCGGTGTGGGGCAAGTACACCTGCTGGCGGACCTGAATGTAATCCTGGAGAGAAATGTCCTTGACTTCGACGTCCTCGTACGACCACTTGTTGAAGAGCTTGGGGGTACCGTCGGCGCTGGCCAAGACGTCAGCGGGCAAATTGAGAGCGACCATGATGGCTTATTGAATCGTAACCAAAGAGCGTATCGACAAGACAGGAAAGTTGTATAGGATGAATGGACGTAATCGAGGAAAATTTAGTATCATGGACAGAAACGCTAAATGGATGGATGGATGGATTCAGCGGGTGGATGGCTAGGGCTTACCTTGTCTTTGGTAAAAGAGAGAGAGCACTTAGTACTGACCCGGTACTGCCATCTGATCCCGATCGGGTGATTGATCTTCCGCCGGCGGTATTGAATGGGCGCTCAACGAAATCGTCGAATAGTGAGACTTTTTTATGGCTCCTTCTCCATAGCTTTGCATTAAGGGTTCCTCGATTTGGTTTCTGCAATGGTACCCTTCCTTTATTATATACAATATTCCCTTTAAAAAGGGGATAAAAAGTATCCGGTCGGTCTATCCATTACCTTAGGTGCGAATATACAGGAAACGTCATCTATGTTCATCCAGCACCCTTTTTCTTAACTGGAATCACTATGATATCTGTCCACGGCGGATTGCTTTGTAGGAAACCGGTATGGCTCAGTATCGCATACATGCTCTAAAAAGAAAGCTTTACTCTTCAAAGCACCACCACACTCAGTCTATGCTAAGCCGAGAAATAAATGCGATTGGAGTGTTACGGATTGAAGCCATGTGCCGCCTGTGCAAGGTGAACTTTCGCAGAATATAACACCAATGAAATAGAGTCTGCTTTGTTTATCCGATGTTATGACTAGCAGTGACAGATCCTACATGGCGTGATGTATCATAGCAACATGGTTATGACAATTTGCGTTCAACACCTTGCTTAACATCCCTATTGAGTTTGGGCGACGCTGCCGTGCACTTTGATAAAAAATATCATGCCTATTCCTTTTGTACTAAATTCAACACGAAATCGTGCAATGATATAAGCTACAAATCTTCAGTTTTTTTTTTTTTTTTTAAAAAAAAAGATATGAACAGCTTGCAAACCTCTACCGGTAAATAACAAAAAGCTGTGTTGTCTGTCTAAAGGGATCACTGTAGGAAATTTTGGTGTTTAATATACATATTTTCGGATTTTATAATACGTTTTTCCTACAACGGATGGTCTATTTGCCAAGGGCATTTAGCCATTACATACGTCGCACATAGATCTTTGCTACATGTTGTTATTCTCACTTCGTATATTAGTTCGCCAAACAGCAACGCCAATATTGACGAAGCTCACAGGACCTGTACGTGACACACAAAGTATCCCACAAATAGCAAGAATAAATACAGGATGTGTGAAAAGCCGTACCGCAGAGGATTTCACATCCATCCTCGTTGCGTTGGTGCTTCCATGGGATGGAGAACAAACGCATATTCATCTCTGTAAGACGACTCGTATCAGAAATCTGAGAGCGAATGGAAATAAACTTCACTGCATCCGGGTTTTGCGAATGACAATCGCTTCGCATCTTTGGGCTGCTGAAATTATACTATCTGCTCTGCTCTGCTCTCTATCCTGGCCTGTTCCTTTTTCCCTTATCGATCAAAGGTCCCATTTCGTACCTTAAAAGACAAGAATCTTGTGAAATCACTGAATGTTCGAGTAATTTTGCGCTCTTAGTTCTCATAGCTAATTAAGCTCCTTGCATTTTGCAAGTGTACGATAATATGCACCAGGACGATTACGGAAGATACGCGCAATGAGCATTTTACAAACAGAAATGCACGTACGCACCAGATATGAAGGGCTGAATTTACCTGAATAGGATGGGATAACATGATAATTCTTTCTTCTCTTTCGCCGCATCAAGACCTTTTCTATTCCTGAGCCGAACTGCCTTATGAAGACAAGAGCGCGGGAAAGCTGGTCTGGTGGACATAGGAAAGCGCACAGCATTCATGCCTTACGTGATCAACTTTATTCTTTCAGTACATTGACCGATGGGCTACCTATTATTTGTATATATCGTCAGCGCGACATTAAATTATCCGATCTCATGGACTCGCAATTTTATCGAATCCAACAAAACCCCCAATGAACAAATGGGATGCCATACACATCTACTCGCATAGAACCGACTATCGCTGATGTCTTAGATTAGCTCAATACATGAAAACGGCCTGGAGCTAATCATGATGGGGCACGGTACTTCACTACGACGGTGACTTTCTCATTGTGCAATGTCACACCAGAGTCAAACAAAAATAACGCGACCACGGTCATGTGTTTCCAAGAGTAAATGTGAGAGTTATTCATTAGAAAAAGGGGGTTAATAGCTGAAGTGAACAGCAATCTGACGGGTAGAGTTCTTTTTCTGTGTGTGTGTGTAAAAGATATATTAACCCAAGAGTGGAGCATTCTCATCACCAGTGGAGCGGCCGAAACGTTTAAGCACGAACGGGTATGCAGGAGACAAAAAGGTGATGATGGAGAACGTCAAGGCAGACCTGTGCGCGACAACGGAAAATAAAAGATTTTAATCGGCCGACCGAAGGTGCCCCGCCATTATATAGTACTTACCAGTGGATCCATGGATCTTGCTGGTTGGTGAAAACGGCAAGCAAACCCAAGGCAATAACAAAGGCGCCAGTGATATCACCACGCTGCTTCTTGAATCTGACATAACCGACAGCAGTCGAACAAAGGACGATCTCGCCAATGATGACAAAGATGCGACTCCAAACGCCGGGTCCATCCTCGTGGACATGAGTGAAGGCCTGGAAGAAACCAATAACCACAGAGAAGACAATCCATCCGTGCCAGAGCGAGAAGGGAGCGTGGATGAACAACTTATCCCACCACGAGTTGGACGGATATTCCTTTTCGAGCTTGTCTGTAATAAGATGCATCAGCACACATAGTTCTGCGGTAGAGCGTTCCGGTTTGGTCGCTACTTACAAAAGACAAGGGAGACAGACGATGCAGTGAGGAGGACAAAGATCAACCCAATAATATAGTGACCATGTCGCTAAAAGAGATACCAAGAAGAGATATATATCGTTAAGTTTGGTATCACAAATACCTCCCGCATATTTTTTCTCATGCACTTACGATGAGAGCAAGCCAGATCTCGCTAAGGACGACCGAGATGACAAAGTGCCAACCGACACCGTGAATAGCAGGCTCGTGGGCGTCCTCAAACCACTGATAGATAACAAAACCGCCCAGCAAAAGATGGACAGCGGTCCAAACATATTCGATCCAGAAAGCTATCAAAAAGAACATCAACGAGAGCGGGGATTAGGAAAAACACACGCGCAGCACGGTTTCATGTATCAGTAGAGACTTGCATGGTGTGATGTAGGTCTGGCCAGCCTCGATGACACCTTCATCAGGAGAAGGGCCAACAACCGAGTAGACGGTCGAGGACAAGAAGAAGAGGTAAACGAGAACGTTGACCACCTTCTGGAAAATGTGGAGCTTGGACATTCTTGAAGAGTGAAGAAAACGGACGAAAAGCAGATGCAGAAGGCCGTAGAGGTTTTAAATGGTTGAGAAAACTTTAACGCGGTCCTTTGTACCACAGTAACCTGTGATTAGATTTTTTTCCTCGACTGACATGGGAACGTCGCAGTGTTATGGTGTATTTAATCTGACGACAGGTCGGATAAGCAACGTTTGCAACTGGGCGATACATTGCCTAGGTGCTAAACAATGAAAATCGAGCGAATTGATAGCGGATTGATTGATGTATGCATGTATAAATGTGTGCGTGCGTATGTGTGTGCGTGTGTGTGCGTGTGTTTGTATGCGTTCCCATCCGTACTTTTAGACTGCCTCGGATGATGCAACACCATGTTACTCAACATTTGCGCCCAGAGCGGCAAAAAACTGCGATTTGACTGTAATGTGACTCGTCAACGTTTAGAGGTTCAGGTGACCGAAACGTAATAAGTCGTAAAAAGTCCCAAACGCATGAACGGTTCTCTCAACCTGCTTCCTGATGTCTTTTTCCTTGTAAAAAAGGTGTTCCTGTTCACATGCATTGGTGACACAGTCGATTGGGTCCCTCTCCCGGACGAAAACCTCGGAATGTCTATTTCAAATCATCGGCGCACCATGCACTGCACCTCATTGCAAACGTCTCGGAAGCGCGCCGTGGTTTTTTTATGATTCTCCAAATTTGGGCCCAATGTCAAGTATTTGACTTTTCTTGTTCCATCCCTTAATGCCATCCAACCAGCTTACCTTCCTCATTTACCACACTTACCCTCAATGTGCTCCAGCTGCACTATCTTTTGTGGGACCCCTTCGACCTCAGGGACTGGCCGGTCCCAAGTGGCTGGGTGAACCATCGGACGCTGTTGGCTTTTGCCATTTCTGGACACTTGTGCGTGTATCTCCGACAGCACTAGCCCTAAAAGAGGAGGAAGCTCGATGGAAAGGGCACCCATATGCCCGATATTCCTGTGGAATATATTCTCTTTCATTTCCATCATAGTAGGTCGAACCAACAGATGTGTGATGCTCATTATGATAGTGTAATCCGTTTCAAGATGAGGAGCTTCCCTTTCGTGGGCGATTGCCGAACTACTAGACCAGTATTTATATGGTTACCCCGGATAGGATTTAAACAAATGCGGTTTTTCGCCCTCAACTGCGACATCCCAACTTTGCTTTAAGTCTCATAGCGCAAGGGCCCCATGATGCTTTTCGATGGTCATTGAGCTGTCAACAAATGACTAAATGTGTGTCGTTTACAAATAAACAACAGTCAATGCTTATCAGTACGCAATGTGTCACCGGACTTCTAGGCAAAGTTGAAGTGAAGATCCTGTGACCTTGGAATTCTTACTAAGAATCTACCGAGTCCACCATCTCGAAATAGAGTGATTCTGTTAAATACAGACTAGCATTTTATACTGCTTTCCGTCTCCAATAATGGTAAACGTTGCCAGCTAGCAACCGAGTAAAACTTGAAAGATGAAGCAAGCAATGTTTTTGATTTGAAATGTGGAGGCTTTGATCAAGGTTGTGTATTTCTAGGAAGCAAATGTGTGCTTTGTACGCCAATGCGCTGAATCTGATTAAAAAAAAATCGCCTTCAGCCACGCTTAAATGAACTTCCGATGGTTTTTTTTTTTTTTCGCTCGCCTGTCATAATCGAAGAAAAAAAATTTTCGAACTCTTTTCACTTCTCTCTCTTTCCTCTTTCCGTTCCGAAACCGTCCTTTATTTACTGTCTTTTTCCTCCTCGACAGTGCTTGAGACATTTCATTCCTTCTTGACGCTTTATCAACAGCCGTCTCCCCCCGAGTAATAGCCAATTCAAGAGTTTGTGGAACGCATCGGCTGTACACAACACACATATACACCATTCCCGCTCGTCGTATCATTTTGTTACGATACTGTCCAGACAACTCAGCGCTTCCGCTATACTGACAACAACGCATCAGCGCCACAACTGTAAGACATCCACTCAGTCATCAAACGAGAAATCTACAGTGAGGCACACACGGATTTGTTTTAACGAGATTACGTCCTCTTTTCTTTTGATAGAGATACTCTTCATTAAATCACACTCAAACGATGCAATTTCAACACTCGTCATATCTCAGTTACCCAGCAACAGCGACTGGATCCCCGATCACTCAAGGAAACAACAGTGTTCCCACTACCGGAGCTACTGGTGCCCCTCCCAATACATTGCAGTATTCTTTAGACCAACAACGCCATCACCACCACCATATGGGCTACACTCCTCCGACCATGCCTCACGGTTATCCTACGGACGGATATCCTCCCCATCAATCATTAATTCCTCCTCCATTTGCTGGTACACCACGTGTGAAACCAAAGAGGAAGCAGGTTAAGAATGCATGTGGTGAGTCAATATGTCTTTTATGCCCTTTAGACACAGCTGGAAACTAATATATTCTGTGCGCCCTTCAAATTTTCCCGCAGTCAACTGTCAGAAGGCTTGCAAAAAGTGCGATGACGCAAGGCCCTGCCCTCGATGCGTCAAATATGGTATCACTGCCACCTGTGTCAACTCAGTTCGTAAGGAGCGAAAGAAAGGCGTAAAGCGAGGCCCGTACAAACAACGGAAGGGACAAGGTAATGACCATCGATTTCTCTTTAACTAATGACGATACTGATATTGCAATCCTTAGATGGCTCTGACCAAGGATCTTCCGAACCAGCAACTCCTATTCCTGCTACACTCTCAGTCGTAACGCCGCCTACTAGCATTAATGGCGCCAACTCATCCTTGCTGCTCAATCATGCCAGTCCTTATATCCGCTCATTTCATGACCCCGCTGTTTCTGGGAATCAAGAAGGCTACCCATCCCATGGCGCCATAGTGCCCCCGTATGGTATGATGCAACAGATGTATTCTACCGAATACAATCCCAGCAACCATCAAACGCCTTTGAAGCAGAATCAGCATCAGCAACCGCAACAGCAAGCCACAGCAACACCTGCAAGCATAGCCAAATATAAAGGATCATCGCCAGCTGGAGCCGACTCCGACGAGGAAGGTTCAAAGCTGAATATTTTGTCACAGCTATGCAGCGCTGTCCTCGATCACTCCGACACTCCTCCGAAAGAGGAAGGAAAGCAGCAGGACCAGGTTAAAAAGGAGCTGTATGGCAACAATAATAGCAATGGTACTGCTAGTATGCCTTCTACCAGCCATGGATACCAGCATCCTGCAAGTTCTTCGACTCGTGCTCCTCAACACATGACATATGTATCCAATGGGCACCATTCCTATACGACGCAACAGCAGCAGTCACAGCAGCAGCACCTCTGGCCTCTTCCTCCGCTTCAATCGGTAGTACCTTCTGATAGAAACGTGTATTACCATCCACAGCAACAACAACAGCAACAACAGCCTCCGCAGCAGCAGCAGCAACAACAGTTTTCGTTCCAATCGTCATCCCTAACTGCTCAGCAACAGCAATCGACCAGCGGGGATAACCAGTGGAATGGATCACAGTGGTGATAAATACATGTTTTAGTTCTCAGATATGGCATCCGTGGAAAATGCAACAAGCGCAGTATGTACATACCCGACCTATCCAACCCGTTAATAAGCGATGACTACCGCGATAACTTTCAAACCTCTTCCTTAGCACATCACCCGTCCATTCATAAAAAGAATTCAACATCCATTCATATAGAAAACCCTCTTTCATTATAAGTTCTACTCATCATAAGAATGCATTCGTTTTCTTCGCTTCTCATTCCAGCAACCCAAAATAATAAAGATATATATATGTATATGTATATATATTACGCGAGAGAATTTAAACAATCCAGTGATCGTTGATAAACAACGTGGGCGGACCTACGGTAATTCTAAAATAACATCCCACAAAGGGTAAGGTCTTTGGTAACTGTGAAATTGGCGGTTGTCCTTCGTCCTAATGAATTGTCTGTCTTTATTTTCCCTTTCCCGCCCCTATAACTGATTTGACTCAGCAGCAACATCATCTCAGGTCCTGGGTCTTTGCGCGGCGGGATAGCGAATGGAAAAGTTTTGACAACGGACAGCGGAGCTAGTTATGGTTATACGGAAGGTCAAAAGGGATGTTTATTTGGATGGATGTATTGAGATGGGAACTATTAGGGAGCTATACCTGATTTTCATTTAAGTGCTCCACGCAACCCTTTCCTCCCTCAAATACCTTTAATTTCTACTAGTACTGTATACACTCATACGCGGGAAAAAAATGGCGCCAGGAGCGGCGCATATGAACTCTCGTTTCCCACAACCTCTCTTCCCCCCCCTCAGCGAATAACAGCTCTTCAAATATCGGATTGCAGGCCTCCGTCACCCCATAAAGGGATCTTTTCGGAAGAGCGGCATCAGCCAATATACCTGCACCTAAAAATATATCCAGACAGGTACTGTTTGATCAAAGACAGAATTTGATGCGAATCCATCAACCTCTACTTCAAGTTCAATATCAGATGAAAAACTTGGGATGCCGCAGCGCTGGTGTTCTTTTTACTGGTGGAACACCTTGCATATGTCAAACAGTATTTGTCCCACTCCACGAGGTTGGCACTCTGATCAAAGGTCATGTATTACTTCTATGCATTGCATCGCCTTACTTTATTGAAACGGGGAGAGGAGAGAGGGAGAGAGGGGGTTGTTCTGGTGGGTGCCATTTGGGACAGTGGCTCTATCGTTGTGATGAAGCCCAAAACGATAATCATCAATGACACCAGTGTGCTATGCTGCCCAAGAACGTTGGTCCTAGTACGGATTTGGTATCTTCGGATGGATCATAAGCGAAAACTCGTAGGCTTCAACACTAATAAGTCTGATGCCCATAAAAAGATACCCATAACGTGTCGCTTCCCCACAGCACGGATACAATATAACAAGTTTTTCCCTGCCTTGCGACATGTACAGCCGCATGCCTTTTGACATTTTGATTTCCATTTTGCTTGCTCTTTTTTTCGGACTTTCGTTTTCCTTTCAACTCATATGCAGTTATAGAAGTAAATAATAAATCTCTTATATGTTATGTACATTCTCCTAGTACGTACGTGCTCAAGTAAATACGATGATCGTTCGTTCTCATACCAAAAAGTGATGTGGTTTCTTGAAATCGATTAAAAGGGGTATAATACACTAGGCGGGTCCATATAGCCACTAACCACCCCCTCTCCCGCCTTGTGTTTGTGTAATGGAGGGAAGACAACGATAACTAAAATCCGTGATACCCTGTCAGAATCTCTTTAGACAGAATAGCATGTATCAATACAGAAGTTAACTCTCCTATGCACAGGCTTAAATGAAAAAGGGATCCTTAAACTTTCCAGAACCTAGAACAAGTGGTCCTCTCGGTGATGGCGAAAATAAATGGCAAGCAACTTTTTTTTACACAAGATAGAATCAAGCGTCCGGGTTTGCTGCTCTCTCTCGTTCGCTCGCTCGCGTACGGTATGTCCATAACCAGTGACGCACCCCTAGTATGTTAAGTCATTTCTTTTTTTTATAAAAGAAAATAAACGAGAGATCATCTCATGCCTACCTTGAATATCAGCTTCTGTTAAACATGTAGAAAGTGAGATAGGTTATTGCGTAAACAACACCAATTAGGACATCAATTTATTTCTTTCGTTATGATACATGTTCGGTACAAGACATCTAACGGATGGCACGAGTGAAAATGCACTAGTGTACGACTTGTGAGGAGCTTTTTTTTACACAAGACGTGTCATGTATAAACCCTTTATTTCCTAGGCATAAATGGAAAACTCCATAAAGCGATATGCAAGTTTCCATGTAGCCGATGCGTGCGCAATTACTAAAAGCTTTCTATTGCCAACCCCGACGCATGCGTGATAGGCCGGATTCCTCGTAGACACATCGATCCACATAAATCGAAACTCAAATAAGCATAATCGCAGCTAAGGGCAAAGATTATTTCGTATCGAACAGAAAGTAAGCTTTAGAGAGCGCACGCAATAGAACATGATCATGGAACTGCGCCAACGGATTTTTTTCGTTTTTCTTTTTCTTTCCTTTGTATCGTGGAACACTTTCACCTGTCAATAGCTGTCAAAAGTCTACAGTGACATTTAGGCATGTTTATCCCCCTCACAGGAGCCTATGGGGTTATATTTCTGCGAGGGAGGATTATACATGAGTATGATCGGCAGAGCTCTAAACTGTACAAAACCTAATGCCGCCAAATAATTACATTTCAAGATCACGGGGACTAATTTCCTGACGATTCCCGATGCCAGAGCATTTACCAAGGCATCCCGCCCAATTGACTTAGCCTTCGCGAAAGGTACACTTACCGATGGCTGCTTAGAGGGACTGCAGAGAGAATACGATCCTTTCTGAAATGTCGGGTCTGAGTACACATTCAGATGTAGTCATATGCATATGGTACGTTATATGTTCAGGACTTACCTATTATTGCAAAAATACAGTAACCAGAGCATCTGATATACTCCCGTCGAATTAAGGCGTGTATGTCAGATGAGGCTATTAGGCGGGAAAGCCGCCGTAAGGGGGGCAGGAACATGCTCTCTTCATTCCTTAGTTTAATATATACAACTGGTAATTAAGCGGTCTGATGCTCGTTATAGTAATCCAAGTTCAAATCGAAGATCGTGTTCTGCTGATCAGGCGGGTCATTTGGCGCGTATATTATCTGTCATTATAAATTACAGTCACCCTTTTCCTTTCTCCTGTGTTTGTCACCTTCTTTCCTTAATATTTGGTGTTGATCCTAGCGCAGTAAAGTCCATCCCCATCTTTCATTCCTATCTACTATAAATACATCAGCTGCAACACCGGGAATTACCCAGACGGAAAAAAGATACAAACGCCTCATTTAGATACCTTGCCCTTCTTCGCGTCATACCTTGGAGAAGCCTATACTACGAATTCAATCCTTTACCATCTGCAGGACATACAGAACTAATAACACCACCAGCTGTCTCCAAACATGTCAATCCCACTCGTACCATATTCCGACCCAGTAACTCTCGCACTGCAAGGTGCCAGTCCAGATGATTTTGCAGACGCGACAGCTGCCTTTCAAGAAATGCTTCATCAAAATATGGACTTCTTTGATAGCCCCGAATGTACTACTATGGAGCAGCAGACCAGTTCACCGCTACAATCACAACAGCAACCACAGCATCATCAACTCCAAGTAGGGACGCAAGCATTCATGGTGACAAACCGCACCGAGCGTCAGACGACTGGAGTGACAGCAATGAACTCATTCCGGTCAAAAATGGCTGAACGAAGGTAAATGTCCAAAATATACATTGAGTGCGCACATATGCGCTTCTGCTATCTTGGAGTCTCATTCTTTTTTTTCCCCATCCATCTAGACGGGTTCGCAATTTAGCCCCAGAACGACGTGCCGTCCACAATGCTACTGAACGCGCAAGACGCGAGAGCCTAAACGGCAAGTTCCAGCTACTGGCATCAATGCTTCCCAACCTTCAAAACTTCAGAAAGCCATCCAAAAGCCAAATTATTGAGAAGGCGCTGGTGTGGATTGAACATACGGCATACAACGAGGAACGTTATCTTTGGGAGCTTGGACAGCTTGAACTCGAGAACAAGATGCTCAGAGAGCATTTAGCATCTAAAGAAGCAACAGCCTCCAGTTACTGCGCACTGCCTTCGCCACCGCCTAGCATCACGACATCGACACGGCTCTATCTAACACCAGATCGGGTTGACAATAGGAGTGACATGTCAACAATGCCGGGTACTGCTAAACTCCCCACAGCGGCGGAGCACCTGATCCCGCCGCATTTGTGCTGCACCAGCCTGGACGCTGGCAGTGGCGTCTCCAGCTGCACCGATACTATTTGACTGCCCACCCTTAATACTCTATGTTAATACTCTTTTTTTTTTACATATCCCACATATTATCCCTGCTTCTTTCCCTTCTGTTTCATGCATCGTTTTCTATTATTACTATTTGTTCGTTCCATTTTCCTTTTGAGAAAAAAAACTGCGCCTTTTATTCTCCTCCCTTTTTGTGCATAATTGTATGTTTTTTTGCTTCTTTCCCACATCATGCCGACCACACCTTCTTTTTCTTTTTCGAGATACTCCGCAAATAAATGTAGTGCTATGACGAATGTTTCTACTTCTTGTTCCCATGGCCACTATATCCCTTTTTGGTCAGGTGCATAAAAGATGCACAGGATCCTCAGGTCCGGCCGCCTTGTTCGTTGGCCTAGTCTTGAGCATACACACATGGAATATCACTCCGGCATTTCGTGATTTTTGCAGTCTCCAAGTTTAACCACCACGCACACGATTCAGGCCCCTCTCCCTTTTGCCCCGATGCCGTTTTTACTCCCCGCTCTCCTCGTCACCCTTTGGCCACCGTCGCCGCCCCTTTTTGTTGCCACAGCTGATAACATTTGACGGACCAAAAAAGGGAGAGGGATATCCTTGGAGCGTCTCCGAAGACTATATCTATTCGGTAGAAAATAGAGTCTCGTACATATGAAGCATTCGTTTTATAAAATGAAAAGTGTGATTCGGAACAAAGTGAAGGGGAGGCATATGGATGTGCCTCCGAGATCTGTCAAGCTTTTCTTTGAAGCAGAGCTAGTCGCGTGTCAACACGTTAGAGTTGGTTTTGCTAGGCTGCAGGTTTGACACACACACACATGCATGGTCTGCATATGAACCATTCATCCAATAGGTCCCTTATATGAAATAGCAACAAAGGCACACTTCCGAGGAGAGCCGAAATGGGGTGAGTAGGGGCTGGGGTGGCTTTTCTGAAGAAGTAAAGAGGATATTCCAATATAAACTTTTGGGTCACGAGCTGTAGAAAATAAATTTGCGAAAAAGACCTCAATAGGGAGCGCGTAAATTTTCATACAATCTCGGTCATCTGGAACAGCTCTCCTTGCTTTAAAGTAAAGTAGTTGGGTTCAATGAAATGGAGCGATAAGAATTCTCCCACAGCAAGAGATCTTCTTTCGGCCGCTTCACACCTTATGATGTATTCTTCATTCATTTTATTTTTCGCCGCGAATAAAGATACGGGCATCGTTAAAAGCCATTGCCGTTTCAAACAAAAGCAACCATTCAATCCCTTTATCCATATCTCTCCTGTTTTCTCACCATCTCCTCACTTGGATGTCTGCACAGGGAATTATCATCTAATTTTGTTCTCCTTTTTCTTCAACTTTCAATTTCCATGATCGATCTTGGACACCATTCCTTTTCTTTGTTTATCTGTTCTTGTTTGCTAACGTGCGTGAGATGGCTCAGATAAAAGGCCAAAGGGTGCAGCAGCCAGATGGGATAAATTCCATTACTAAAGGTATCGAAACCGAAGATCTGCAGCAGCAGCAGCAGCAGCAGCAGCATAAGCATAAGCAGAAGCAGCAGCAAGTATCCAGCAGCAGAGCTGCGGCCCAGCATCAATATCAAAACATATCAGCAAATATATCTCCATTTATCGTTCGAGAAGCAAACGGATCGACCTACCTTGCACCGCGCAATGTGCAGCCGGACTGGGTGGAGCTAAAAGTCGGTGTCCTTCTCCCATTTCACCAGCAGGGCAATAATTATACTAAGGAGCTTACTGTGAGGTAATGAATATACTAAAGAAGCTACGTAATGCGGTTTTCATCTTCTTCTTCTCCTTCTCTCATTTAAGAAGCATAACGCACACATATACATGATTATATTAGTGGATCCACAGCCATTCGGATGGCAGCCAATGAAATCAACGAGAGACAACTCATTCCAGGAGCATATATTACACTTGTCGAAAAAGATTCGTATCCCAAAGAAGTCAGTGGTCAGGAAGGAATCACCCAGCCTGTGTTTCAGGCCGTCTCACTGATCCAAGAAGGCGTGATCGGTGTGATTGGCGACATCTCGTCTTCATGGACGGTCTTGTCTGCACTCATGACGAGCACGCTTCGAATTCCTCAATGTTCATTCTCGGCCACCACAAGCAAGTAGACGTAAACATTGTAGAACGCTAACCCCCATGACATGAGCGTTAGTCTTAATTAACACAGTTGTTTTGCTGTTCTTGCATGCAATGCACATATACACAGCCGCGCTTTCTGACAAATCCCAGTATGGGTACTTTTTTCGCACCGTCCCAACTCAGCTGCTTTATGCGGATGCAGCGCTATCCTTTATCGCAAGCCAGGGATGGCCCGTGTTTGGTATTCTTTATACCAAAGATGATCTTGGGCAGCAGTGTGAGTATACCATGTAAAGAAGAGTCGCTACAGGCAGCATCAGCACCAGCAGGAGGAAGCGGCACAAGTGCAGATTTAACTGACGCATGAAACACATATTGCAGTGTCGGAGGCGCTGGTGATGAAATCAAAACTAAAAGGCGCTCATGTCAAGGCTTATCAAAAGTTCTATGAGGAAGGACCCGAGAGTGACATCCAGAGTGCGATCAATACCCTGATGAATGCAGGAGTCCGCATCGTGTTCGTAGCAGCTGAGGGTGATGCACAGATTGCAGCGCTTACTGTTGCAGCCCACCTTGGGCATATCAATGATAAAACCGTTTGGATGACCATAGGGCCCATCACGTATGATCTTGCAGCTGCAGTTGACGCGTTCAATGCTGTCCTGCGCCTTCGTAGCGTGGAAAATACCGCAGAGTCTCAACAGGAAGCTAACAGAACGTCCATTGCTGCTCCAGCAGCTGTCATAAGGGCAGCCAAAAAAGCAAGGACGCTCACGCAGATTGCTTTTAACGAGACATTTTCAGGTGGGGTGTTCATGTTTGACACCTCGCTGGATCTTCAGGGGTATCCCCCTTATGAAACCTTCCTCGACCACTGGGCTCAACTGGATCCAACCATGTAATAAGAAAATCATTCCAAATGAAGCAATCGACACTGTTTCATGCTGTGGTACTGGGTTCTCATCTTCCATATCGTAGCTTCCCTTTTGCGGGCCAGCGGTCGCTTACAGCCAATGAAGGGTGAGATAACAGAGGGAGAGGGGGCTGCAAACACCGTAGCTATGCTAAATTCCTGTTGCTGACTCACAAAAAGACCTGCGTATTCCTGCATGATGGTAATGGCACAAGGATTTAATCGCGTTATTAGCAATTCGACAAACAGTACTGCTGGATTGGAAACTCTCTCCGCAGGCCTCATGGGTGATGCTCTTACGCCCGAGACATTCAATACAAGTTATGTTGGCCCTGTAGGTCCAATGATATTTGACGTAAATGGCGACGTGATGGTGGGGT
Source organism: Dichotomocladium elegans (assembly GCA_025716815.1). Lineage (NCBI taxonomy): Eukaryota > Fungi > Mucoromycota > Mucoromycetes > Mucorales > Lichtheimiaceae > Dichotomocladium > Dichotomocladium elegans. Next base: position 136,924 of record JAIXMN010000021.1, read on the forward strand.
ACGTACATATATCTTATGTCAGAAATTCCATCCCTGACAGCGTTTCATACTTGTAAACCTAGAAATTTCAAAATCTATAATATTCAACATGGAGAAGAAGTCGAGATCGGACATATCATCGCGGATGATCTTACGTTGACTTCAGCGCCACTCTACCATGACGGGACATATACAGTAACGTTGCTCATGCGAAAAAAAAAAAACCAGTGAATTTGATCATCTAATCTATTTTGTTCTATGTATAGTAGGCTCCCAGAGGGTTCCCGACAAGGTCGAAACTTAACGCAGGATTCTCTTCACCACTGTCCATCGCGGTTGGAAGTTTTGCATGCCTTGGTGCGTTCATTGCAGTATTTATTATGGCCACAGTAATCACTTATCGAAAACGAGAAATCTTCAAAGCATCGAGGTAAAATGAATAGGGTTTGCATCGGTTATCTCTTCCTCACCGTATGTAGTCCGCTGTTTTGCATCCTCGAACTTTTGGGTTTCATCTTTCTTTATTCAACCATCTTGTTCTACATGGCAGACCGCACAAAGACAGTCTGTGTCGCGATTCCAATCACGTTTCACATCGGATTTTCATTGGTGCTTGCGTAAGTTGTGTGTAAAGGAGGTACTACTTTCTCTGCATGTGTGCGTGTGTCTCAAGGCAGTGTCTTACTGCTGTAAATCCTTAATTTAAATATTGTAGAAATCTTATTGCCAAAAACTACCGAATCTATCGAATCTTTAATAATATCTTTATCACAAAGACTGTTGTGACGGACATGCATCTCCTCAGAGTCTCTGGCACGATTGTGTTGATAGAGTTGGTAAGTAATAGAGTAGAACCCTCAACCTATTTACGGTGACATTCAATGGTGCGAAACTCAAATGTATCCATAGACTGTGCTGTTGTCTTGGTTGGCTACCTCCGAACTGGTAATGATCGATGTCCCATTATCACGCGCAGTATACCATGTGCAATGTGCATTCCAAGGCCCTGGTAGTCGGGCGTTTTCAGTCATGTTGACGATCTTGCCCGGTATTCAGCTGGCTGTCGCCACCTTCTTGGCTATCAAGACCCGTACGGTTGGAAAACGGTACTCAAAATACTCCGAATACAAGCAAATTGGCATATCAGTCTAGTAAGTTTGAAGGAAGGGAGAAACGATGATGAGAGCCTGTGCTTATCCTCGGTTTTGAACCAACTCACTCATCCACCGTCTCTTGCTCAAAGCAATATCTTCTTTTCCGCACTGATTGGCTTCATTATCTATTCCGTCCCGACAGCTGATTACTTCACACATCATTATCTAACGGCATTCATTGTCTTATGGGCAACTACGTTTACAATGCTGATTCTCTTTGTACCCAAACTGCATTGCTTCTTTTTCCGGGAAGAATCGTCTGAAACTCCTCCTTCTTCGTCTTCCTCCCCTTCGTCCAGTGACACCAGAAAAAATCGTCGCAGCCTTCCGTTCGATCTCACGGCGGACAGGGAATTGGTGAGTATCAATCACATGCTCGCCAGTCCGACGCTACTCAGTCCCAGCAAAGATAATGGTGACGAAAATCTGCTTTCGCCATTATCCATGACAATGCCTTTTCAAAAGCGAATGCGGCCGCATTCGCGGGTCGATGAGGAGGAGGATAAGGAGCAAGACCTAACGATGGGAATACACGAGGTTTTATATATGAACATTAAGACCCATGATGGTTCTAGGAGGCCTCAACCTTTAACATCTCCTCCTCCTCCTTTTCTTTTTAGGCACGTGTGCCGGTGCAAATTTTCTTGAAGTGGATTCCATTTGTAGCGGCATGGGATATGAAGCACGTCTTTTTGTGTCCGAGTATAGCGTGTTTTTCTATTTATTCGGTAAGCTCTTCCTTAGAGACCTGATACATGCATTTCTCTCGATGAAGCAAGCCCGCTAAATTGCGTTATGCGATGTAAATTAAGGAGAAATCGCACCATGGACAAGTGCTCGGCTACACAAGAGCATCCATTGTCTCTTGCGTTCCTGAAGCCTACATCTTCAAGGTTCACGGCAAGGGTTTTTACGACGTGCTAGTCCAGGTCGGCAGCCAGCAGGAGCTCGAGCAATGGTGCAGCTGGTTCAATGACCAAAACGCAGGATCTAAATCGTATGCAAATACTAACCAGCGACAGACGAGGTCGTCATCGTCGGGCATGACTACAACACTCGCAACAACGACACCACCTGCTGATGACTTTTCTATCGACAAGTCTATGCTCTTGGTGGATCGGCACCAGAGTTCGATTACTCTCGAGACTATGGATAGCTGTATCAACGCGCCAAGGGTCACAGAGAACGCTCGTTCTCCATTCAATTTGCCCTCGCTTCAGATCCCATATCTTGGAACTAATCACAACAGTAGGCAGCCAAATGAGCCTAACGACATCAGGCTACATGAGCTTTTTAAATAAACCCAGTTTGCAGATTGCTTAAAAAGTTATACATAATGATAAAAAGCAAAATACGAGTGATAGCATGTGTGGATTACTAGAATACAAAAGAAATACAAGGGGGGTATACAAATGCTTGTGGAATATGGCTATGATACTATGTGTATCCTCAGCTTTTTAGTATGCGTTGTCTATATACAGGTGACATATCGTTTATATGCGGAATGGAGCGTACCGCTATGTATGTGAGAGAGAGAGAGTGTGTGTGTGTGTGTGGAGGGAAAGGTAGGTATATATGTCGGTGCACGCAGGCACGCAAATAATAAAAACGATAGAATCAGTCTGCAAGACGCTAGGCCTGCTCGAGCACATTGTCCGAACGCAGCAGAAAGGATAGCTGGGATCGAAGTGGTTGCTGCTGCCGGTGTTTTGCCGGATTTGTCATTGCTAAACCCAGCTGAGTACTCGGGAGTGCAGGTCCCGGGATCAGTGCGCTGCTCTTATTGTTGAATGTCCCGAGAGAGTTCATTTCGCTGGCGCTTTTCCAGGACACTGTCATTGTAGGTGATGAGCTCGTTGACAGTGATGGAGAGTCATCTTCAAGCGACATGGAAGAGGACGTTGAGGAAAAGACAGGAGCACAGGTCGGTTGGTGTTGTTGTAGTCGTTGTTGTTGTTGTTGCTGCTGCTGCTGCTGATAATGTAGGAATTGATGATTTCGATGATATGGCCGAGGAAAATTAACGAATTCGTGCCAATCGTAACCTAACAACGGATGGTTTCGGAGGGCATCGGCGCGAAGACAATCGTCGCTACAATAGAGCGATTCCTTTGAGATGGGAAAAGAAGAAAAAGAATTAGCGAAGGATGAACCGCAAGACACTTTGCGAGCATACCGAATAATGGCTAATGGCCTTATCGCAAGACGTGCACCAATTGAGATCGCTCATTATTTAGAGTATAGAGATAGATCGGTCTTGGGGTATGAAGAGAAAAAGAGATGGTATATATTTGAAGAGAGAAGGAGTGAGGATAAGAAGGAGAGGCTTGTGGGCGTTCTTTTTGTGTAAAAGCAGATAGGAACAGCCACACACACATACACACACACACACACCCGGAGCCTTATCAGAGCTTTTATCCGCCTGAGCTTATCATAGCACAGATGCTCCATAAATAAAAGGGTGATATGTATGTCCTTCCTCCTCTAATCTCCATGACAAAGCCCTAATTCATTGCACCGAAGACTGAAATCTATCACCATAACCCTAGGCCTTGTCCTTCTCCTGGTGCAGCGGACGACAGCGCGTTTATCGATCAACTAAATAAGTGACTCCTATGTGACGCAGAATATGGTTCGCCCTATCCTGAGTAGATCTGTAGGTTACTGTGACTTGAAAGGATGGAAGAAGGACCCAGTGCTTCCTTAATCTGCAGCTATCTAAAACCACAATCTGCACTTATTATCAGCATGAGTCTCATTCCTTTTTTGATAGATCAGCAGGAGCTTCCTTGCGGGCTGTTGCCTATTGATTAACGATGCAAACCTTGCACACTTTTGCTAATACGTTCAGTACTTACATACGAATACACACACATATAAATATATATACGTATGTGTGTCTGTGTGAGAGAGAGAGTGAGCAGAAGCAGTAGTGTCAGTCCTCTGGTATGGATATGCGATAAGTCATTGATTTTGCCAAAAATTCCTTATCAGAGTATATCGGCTTATTCCGCATCCCATTTTGTGAGCTGAATTAGAATATTGGCTAAAGCGCTATTGGCTTTTAGGTTTACGCGATTCCGTCGCAATCACATATAAAACGTGAGTTCAGAAAATTGATGTCGACCATCCAGATGCTTGTATTCTTTTGGAATCATTCCTGCAGCTGCTATCAAGAGATGAGAGACACTGGAACGAAGCATAAAGAAGGGAGAAGGGGGGGAGAGGTCCTACCTGACTTTTCAAGCTATCTACGATAGCAAGCACTTATCAAATTATTTTTCGTGCATATCATCAATTCAGAGCAACAAAAATAGAAAGCCGCGGTTTGCCCAGAAATTGTTTTGCGCATGATGGCAAAATCGGCATGCCAGCCAATCCAAAACTCGCAGGGGCGACAAGGCATCATCTCTGCATCGCATTACGTCAGCTTCTTCGGGACCTGCAGATCGTTTCTCCATAAACTTGCCACATTCTGAAAAGATGAGTAAGTAGGGTTATGTGGTTATCCTGAACCTATGGGTTACGTAGGTCCGATGGATAAATGTACTCTCTTCAACCCTGTTTGTTCCCGCTCAGCACATCCCCCCCCGTAGCATAGCCTACGTATGTATCTTGCAATGAAAACGCTGAGCTTTTTGCTGTGCATCCTCCCCAAGCGAATGAATTCTACGGATATTCCGATGAAAGAAGCGCGGCTTAACCGATATAAAGTCAGCTGACGTTGGATCCTGTAGCATCCCTTTGCAGCAAACAGTTCGGAGTATAGATATTTGTTCAGCATAGCAATATAAACGAAACATGGAACCCGAAGTCCTGCACGTATTCTCTCAATGGAGTGTATAAGAGCGCTGTTTTGGAGTATGTTTTCCAGAAACCTTAGGATAAATCTGAATCCTGTATTAACATGAAATACGGCATGGCAATGGTCCAAGAAAGAAATTCTGCAGTAGATTACACTGCAAACGACAACAGCAATTTTGGGAGCACTCTGAGCATCAAGCACCATCCGCTTTAGCGTGAGACTCCCGTGGTCATCAGCTAAGTAAAGGCAAGAGGGAAGGACAATTCAAAGTTGCAAGCGAGGAATTTGTAGTTTGATATATCTCAGCTTCCTTATCGCTATCAAATGGACGAAATAGGCAAGTGTGAAGACGAAAAAAAAGAGACAAGGAGAGATACTGCAGTGTCTGGGGTGATGGGTACATAACGCAGCTACTATTCATAAGGCTGATACTTTATCCTGAAGGCTACAGATTTCAGGAAGACAATCGACCACAACAGCAAGTCCTGCCCCGCCAACCACATGAAGGCCTTTTATCAACTCGCCTGGTTGTTTCAACGTCTCGAACTGTCTGCTTTTAATTGTTTCCCACATCGTCCCAGCTAGTCCCATAAATGCTACCGGTTTATCGATAGCAAATTCTTTGCCAAAGCATTCTACAAGGATCTTGGAATAATGACGTTGAACTCGTCAACTTGAACTGTTGGTATGGGGAAGTTGGCCCTCAATTCCAGAATTTTCAGGCCCCAGAAAGAAGGCAATCTCACGTTCCATGGCATGATCACTACAGATGGCGTTGGCGTTATTGTATTCTGAAAGCTGAGAGCGTCTCCGATGTCAACCGGGACATCTCTAAAGGCAAACAAGGAGCTTATTCCTTACATCACAATCCTGAACCTGGTCGGTCATCAAGAAATATCATGCCGATGCGTAGCCGTTGATCCAGGCCGGCGAGATACTATGTACTGCGTGCACGAGAATGTTCAACAAGCATCGAGCCTCAACAGTTCCGGTGCATCAAATTCCAACAGGACAAGGCACGCAGGACCCAAAAGGTTCCGCCAGTGGAAGCAACTACGCAAGGTGCAGCAGCCTGATGTTGCATTTGCAGAGCACTGCCTGTTTGAGGAGCGAAGCTGCATGCTGGTTCTGGATGACTCCCCCGATGTGTCTGATGTTCTCCGGGGAGTCCTACAGTTATACCCTGACCGACCGCGTCCCCCAAGGCTTTCTCTCTCTTTGGAAACTCCGTCTGTCAACTTATTTCAGCAAACAACTCGCTACTGAGATTAAGCTTATCCAAGGCTCAAAAGGAGAAGTTTGGTAGCACCTCAATCTTCGTTTCGGGAACTGGACAGCACCTATGGCTCAATTCCATATGCCCATACGTGGCCATGGTTCAGACAGCTCCTGCAGAAGCATGGATTCGAGGTTTACCTAATAGACGAGTCTAAAACCAGCCACTGTGGTCTATTATCCAATAATGAGAAAGAGCAAAATTTAGGATGGTATTAAATCTTTCGCCACGGTATTTCGAGGTATGAAAATTCATTCTTGAGCTCTTTCTTCGAAAGCCTAATGGATTTATTGACTTTTGCAGGTGTCCCAATCAGAACCGCATACTGCGTACCGAAGACGACGATCCAGTACGTCGGATGTGGAACCAAGATCTTGCAGCTTGTCTCAACTTTATACACATCATGCGCAGTCTGCGTGTTTCGAGCCAGGTACCGGAAAGCTTTCGGAGAGGACTAACTGTTCGCAGAAGGCCTTGACAGCCAGCGACTTGGTCAAGAAGCACACGGCGACGGCAATAAAGCCCATAAAGCAATTCTTGAATATAACATCTATAAGAATGAGGTAGCCAAAAGAAGTTCCCTCCTTGGATTTTGCATCGCTATTCCTGTCTACAGGTTGAAATCGATTTTTTAAGGGCAAGGTGCATCCGTTTTTCATAAATCGATAGAGTAGTTGCTCTAGGAGGGTGGATGGATCCTCTTCAACGCATTCTAAAACGACACTCTTATGCTATTCATTGAGAATACGCATATCTGCTTCTACGTTTCTTGAAGATGCTGTCAGGGTCCTTTTCATACAGTAATGGCCGTCCCTTGGCTGAACGAACTCGAGTTCCTAGCTGCTTTGCAGCAGCTGATCGCTCAATATCTTCTCAAACATCAGTTTGAAAAATCTGCCTTGCCTGCACTTGAAACGTATATCTTTTGTTCGAATGTCTGTATCCTTTCGCTTGGGAGTGTGCGTAGCAACAAGCTCAGAGTTTACCTTTCTGCAAGATATACCACGCAGATTTTTGCGTGAGAACAAACGGATCGCAGGGTATACATTTTCTCATCAATAACATAGTCCATAGGCTCAAGAGAGTCATGCTCATCAACGACATGGCCTTGGCCATCTTTGTAAAAAAAAAAAAGATAGATTGCTCACTTCAGAATGTAAAATAAAGATTTCCGGGCAAAATGTGATTCTATTTTTTGCGATCATGCGACTTCAGAACTGGCAGGGTGCGACTATGCTTTTGGAAAATACTGTATATTAGACATGTAGGCCCATTCTGGCGTAAATAGGTCAAGCCATGTGAGCAGTTTTGATCAGCTGTCAAGAGCAAAAATAAATCTTATTAGATTCTTCTATAGGAAGCCTACGGTTGACCAAGTACTGAGTATCTTAAAGTTGAGCAATATCTAACGTTATTCTTTGGGAATTGTATTACTGTAACTGTTGCAATCTTAAATCTGCTTGACCTGATTATGATGATGTACATGTTACGCATTTTTATTTGACTGTCCCCTTATAAGTAGGTAGTTGCGTCCAGTTTCATACGTGGAATGGAAAGAGCTTACAACCATGCGAATACAATAAGTCAGGCATGCGCCTGATGTTGCTATTCCTCGAGCTTTACAGAACGAGAGCCCAATCGTTAGCTTTTCCGGGAAGTAGCCAAAAGCAGGGATGTATGCCAGACGAAAGGAGAATTCGAGAGGCGTCAGAATCGTTCTATTACCGAAGAATGCTGCAAAGTATCAACAGAGAAACCTTTGAAAGTCTTCTTGATGAAGATACTTTAATCAAATCTTTCCAAGTAAACCTACGCCAAGCCCTCAGACTTCTTTACGACATCATATATCGAAGCGTGGTGCTTCTTTATACACATCATATGAATCCTGGCACCCAAAGACGCCCGACCCAAGTCCGTATGTAAAATAATTGCGGATGGAATATCGATCGCTTTTCTATTATGCAAGCGGCCCAGTAAAAACTCCATCATAAGATGCATCAGCAAGAGATGAATCCCGTGTGTTGAAAGGAAGCTATGTACGATCGGCTACTTAGCTATTATATCGTTGGTGCCATGGTCGAGAAATCCGGCTTCTCCAGCTACTCCAAACCTGATTCTCTCTTCCATGCTTTCATCGTTATGGTCACTATTCTACAAAATTAGTTTATTGCAAATTAACACTCGCTCTCTGTAGATTGACCAGCTTTACCCTGGACACCCTTTCACATTTTTTGCTCCTAGCCCCATCCCATTCCCACTCAGTTATCGTCGGGACTGCCCAGACCACCTGCTGAGTTCTTCGGAACCGTCGGTGGGACACTCTTTTTTTGTTGACCAAGAGATTTCGGTCCACCACGTTATCCCGGCCACATCCAAATATGGAAATAGTCATGGCCCGAGCCTTTTCCCCCGCAGACATTCTCTCTCCTCCCCCGTCCACTTCGCACACGGGCATACACACATTCTCTCTCGCTTAACGTACTGTTTTAGCATGGGAATCCTTGACGGTAATATTCCGCTTCAACAATTGCGGCAACCGGATGATCAATTACCGACAGACACGTCCATTGAGCAGGTTCGTGCGAAAAGAAAGCAGACGCGCCGTTTGCATGGTGTCGGCGCGTCATCGTGGCGTTGCGTTTCTCGGTCTGATCATTCTTATATATATATATATATAATCAGCGACGCACAGAAGATTCTGTTCTCGAATGCTTTGTGCCCTACGCACCACACAATATTTACCGCAGATCGCTCGAAAGGTTTTCGTCGTTATTATTATTACCATAAGCACCAGGGTTTCTTTTTTGGCTAAAATCCGCCCCTCTCTACCACTACACATGCAACACATGTATACATATGCCCATGTTGTAGCATTCGGCTGGAGCGCGAAAACCACATCCGTTATCTTAAACGTGGTCTGGATCACCTAAGTCGTTGGATGGTCGCCCTTGATGCTAGCAAACCTTGGATAGTATACTGGATTCTGCATGCGCTCGAGCTGCTGGAAGGGAACATATCTGACGCGCTTGTGGAGAGGTACGATACTGCCAGTAGTGTGTGAGAGAGAGAAACGAGGGGACATAATACCCCCTTGTCCTTGTTTAATTAGGACAATCTCCACCATACGCTCTTGGCAGCGCCCCAAGGGTGGCTTTGGAGGCGGGCCGGACCAGCTTCCCCACCTCGCGACAACCTACGCAGCTGTAAATGCGCTTGCGATCATCGGAACACAAGAAGCATACGATGTTATTGACAGGTTTGTTTGGAATGGCATCTTTTCTTTGTCCTTGGATTTGTTAGGTATCCTTGTTAATATTCGGTTGGTCGATATCAGAGAATCACTTTATGCGTTTCTATTGAGTATGAAACAGCCGGATGGATCGTTCACGATGCACACAGGTGGTGAGATTGATATACGGTAAAGGGCACAGTGAAGCAAAAATAAGATGTTTGTAAAAATGCTCATACGCAGATTGCAAGTGGCTCGTACTGTGCATTATCTGTGGCGGCACTTACGAATCTTCTTACTCCCGAACTGATGAAGAATTGTGCCGATTTCATCAGAAGGTAAACAATCTGATACCCACATTTTCTATCTCCCCCTCCCCGAAAAAAAAGTAACGACAGAATAAATATTTATCTTCAGAGCGCAGACCTATGAGGGCGGCATCGGACCCTATCCGGGCAAAGAGGCTCACAATGGCTATACTTTTTGTGGCATTGCTGCTTTGGAAATCCTTGGAGAACTAGACACATTGAACGTGGACAAACTCATTGCAAGTATACAAGAAAAAAAAAACAATTGAGAGGAAAAAGAAAGCGCACAAACCGGCTTGGACATGTATGCTTATCGACGGCTTCCTATAGAAATGGTGTGCTGGACGACAGATGTCTTTGGAGGGCGGTTTCCAGGGACGAACCAACAAATTAGTTGACGGATGCTATTCATTCTGGGGCGCAGGTGACTTCCCTATTTTGCGAGCATCTGTCCAACGAAGCCTGAAAGATCAAGGTAAGTGTTGCCTGCGACCCAATGCACTACGATCGGTAATACTTTGGCTTTTGTAGATTTCGATTATTTATTTGATCGAGGTAAGAAATATTGAGATGTTCGTTTGTATACAGCAGAAGGATTGAAAGTTTTGCTTTGGCATAGAGGCACTCCAAGAGTACATCTTGCTCTGTTGCCAATCCGAATACGGTGGCTTAATTGATAAGCCAGGAAAGTAAGTTGAATAGTTAAATGTCAAGAAGGAGGGGTGGTAGAGGCTGACAACGAATGACTCGAACCAAGGGGCGCAGATTACTATCATAGCTGTTACTGTCTCTCTGGACTCTCTACAGCACAGCATCTGATCTCCTACGATCAAACGAAAGCGGATCTACTCCGAGAGCGCGGACTGAACCCTTCCCAGGGCGGGCTTGGATCACTGATGTGGGCTTGTGCCAACGATTTTATGGTAGTAGGCGATACGGATAATCTTTTGGTAGGCATACCGATGGAGAGATCAATGTAACTATCTATTAATCGCAATTATGCCTTAGGCCCCCACCCATCCTATCCACAACATTGGCATGAAGAAGGTCCGAGATATGATTCTCCATTTTTATGCCGAAGAATTCGGAGACACGACTGTGCAATCCCTGTTCCCCCATGACGAGACGCCCGTCGAGACTGCGTGGGATGAGTGAAATCAAATGGACGGGAATCCTAATAAAGACTGACGTGTTCTTTTGTAAAAAAAAAAAAAAGCGGGGGCTGGGGAACGCAACGTCGTATGAGAACAACATGTGCTATCATATGATGCATCCAATATATATTGTATATCTGAAAATCAATCTTGGCTCCCGCCTCTTCAATAGAACGAGGTAAAAGATGTGAAGCTCAGATCATTTCACTGCCTGATCGCAACCTACAGTAGTTCGTTATGAACAGTTCCGCTCATAATGCGCAGATCTCCAAGATGAGCTCTGGGAAGGGAGGGATGAGTAAAACTGAAAGGAGTGAATGCACCAAGCTCGACCTCCTGCCTCTTGGCTTTACAGACTTAGATCAACGTGTGTCTTTTCTTCTTCATCTGGAGCGCAAGTGATGATTGTATTCCATGCAGCGACTGAGAGCAGACTTAATGTAATATGCCCACATTTTAGGGGCTTGGCATACGTACTGATCAGGCCAATCTCGTGGGTAGTAGGTGTAACCATTTTTTTAGGTGGCTTCTCGACGACAACGATAGCTATGTTGAGAATGTCGGTCATCTTCTTTATGCAAGAGCGCATCCGGCGCATAAAGATTAGATCGATAGATGTTGTTTATGCGCTTCTAAATTTACTCGTTACACAATAGACAGAATAGGCCCCGTGACATTTTTCGTTGAATACAAATATCAACACGGCAGGCTTTGGGCGATTTAGGCCTGGAAACCTGCGTATTCGAATTACCATAATAGGCAGAACCAATATCATGCCCTTAATCGATTGAAAAACCAAAAGTGAGGGAAGCAAGCCCTTCAACGACCAAACCCCTTTGGACATTTGGATGCAGTTTACTCAAAGTGGCATTGCGCAGATATTTGTATACGGGCATCATGGAAGTACCCTGCCAAATGTCTGTGGATCTTTGATCATAGCGTATTTTTTTATAATGTTCGTCCCTGCTATTGCCTGTGACAACTTATAAAGTAATCAAGAAAACAATTTACAGAATTCAGCTGCGAACGATCTACCTGGTTTCTATGTACAGTACAAGGACGGTTGGCGTTGACTCCTATGCAGGATTGAGCTGTCAGCTTGAGAGAGAGAGAGAGAGAAAGAGAGAAAGAGATCGCCGTAGATAGCTGACCACAAGGCCAGGTGTTTTTTTCCCATTGGCAACTCAGTACGACAAAGCAGGGTTTCTTTTCTATCGACGTCCAGTCTCATGCTGGGTTTCGCAGCCATTCACTCGGTACGGAGAAATTGCAGAAATACCAACGGGATTTTCTCACGACAGAAGATGGAGGGGATTCTAGAGAGAGAGAGAGCGAGAAAGAGAGAGAGAATGTCTTTTCATTTTGTTCTTCACAGTGTAACGTCGGGAAAAGGAGCAAAGGTCCCTTTTGTCGACTTATTTTATCTTTTTTTCTTCTCCTTCTTTCCCACTGGATCAAATGGCACCGAGAAGCATCCAGAATTACCCATACACCTTCGAACGAACACTGCAACATTCAGCAGATCATGTCCCGCCATCTGCAAACCTACACAAGCACACTGGTCATTTTACTTGGCTTGTGTTTATGCAAGTGAAGTGGGTTCCCTTCGACGCAAGAAACCAAGACAAGCTTGAGCAGACGTTGATCCTTGGCGGGACGTTTGTCGATATCCAGGATTCGCACTTCCCCCAAGTGAAACGGGTCAGAGCATTTCCCAAGTTATATTATGTCTCCTATCTTGGAGTGAAGGTAAATGCGACTCGCTGTCATTATCAAAAAAACATTGTACTTTTAATGACGGGAAGCCCTTACAGTACCGCTTATCGCGGGTGATGCAACCCGACGCATGGACTGTTCCATTAGTCGAGGAGGAACGTCCTGGTCTGTGTCCTCCTCCAGCATTGGCAATGTCTGATGATGGCAATAGCAGCGAAGAGTCTTATGTCCTGTCACCCTTGCAGTTTGCTTCATCGTTGGACATGGCCTAGCCCCGGAGTGGGTGGGTGTGGAGGGATCAAGCATCTAGATATTCGCACAGGAAAGCAATGAACAATATACTGTGCAAGTTGTAAATACACTTTGTTTTATTTTATGCTATCGTGTGCTTTGCTGTTCTTGACCTCCCTCCCCGCCCCGCCGGCGCATCGAATACAGAGTACGCAACCACAGTCACCATATCATGACAAAGACAAGTTGAAGCTGGTCTGCTTGTGTGTGCGGACACAGCCCTCCCTACCCACCCACATACGGTGGTGAGCATCGATGGGTTGGACGGATTGCCTTAAAAAATTAGACCATTGTCCGTTAAGGAATTATTAAATCGGCGTGATTCTGGTCCGCACATCTTCTTCACCTGGGGCCCTTGCGTACTGTACCTCGTCCTCATTGAGGATCTGCAGCGAAGTCTTTTCACTCTTTCCCCCCTCCTTCGCACACACACACATACACACACACTCTCTCTCTCTTTTTGTTTTTTATTTGTTTCTTGCAAGCGAATATATCGGTTCGGCCCACCGATGTTTGTCGCTAAAGTGGGCTTTTGCGCCTGGTATCAGTACTGTAGCGCTCATATTTTTAAAGCAGATGATGCATTTTGGTGTCCCTTGGTGACCATTAGTTTCGTGCCCACCTTCCCACCATGCCCCTTTGAGCGTGGCAAATGAATAAATGCAGAGCTAGAGAGAGAGATGGAACATATTATTTATATATATATAGCCTTATGAATGGCTTCTTTTTTCTTGTTCGTCTATTCGGGCTTTGGAATAGTCATCCATCCAATCTACTTTTCTTTCTTACGGGCCCCGATTTCGGTGCATGACAGCGTCGCGCATGCTGAAGCACCTGTATGATTCTTGGGTCGTCCCAGATAATGGGTTGCGTGATGCTACTATTCGCCAGAGGCCGTGGCTCAGAAGCGTCCAGCAGCAGGCGCTGGTGCATGTCTTGAATGTATGTGATGGCTGCTTGTAGGATGGTAATCTTATGGAGCGGTTGATAAAGCGTGGGTCCAGCGATAGGGCTTTGACCACCGCTATATGGGTTACATGAGGGAATCATCTCCTTTAGCTGGTGTATCTTGTCATTGATCTGTTCCCGTCGACGTTTTTCTACCGAGTTATGCAATGCCCGCTGCTGATTTTTCTTGCCTTCTCCAGGCGCAGATGCTGATGATGCCATGGGTGCTCTTTGTTATATGAAGAGAGAAAGAGAGAGATGTGGCGGCCCTTTTTCCTTGCAAGATAAGCAAGTGCACCTTATACAAAACATGCGTTACTCCGAAAGATTCAAATGGATTGAGTGGGCAGATCTGCATGATGGTTATCGTTGATTTTATTGGCCCAATGAGATATAGCCTCATAAAATATATGGGCAACGTCGGTTGTTGAAAATAACTTTTTTTTTTTACAAGGCGAAAGGGAAGGGCTAGGAATAGGGTGGATAGAATACAAAGTACGTAGAAAACGAGGAGTGTCGAGGATGGGCAATTAAGATGCAGTCAATGAAAGAGGAAAAGCGGATCCATCAGGATTGTGGATGTAACCAGCCGTAGGCCTCGAAGATTCCCCATAATTTGCTGCTTTTGTTCACATCGATACGGCACACCTTTTGTGCATCTGATCTCCTAAATTCGATTGCGTGTTTGCTGAATTCCCGTGCAGCCATGATAATCGCTCGTTTGCAGCGAACATATTGAACAGGCGTTAGCCGAAGATGGGAGACAATACGGCGCTCGGAAGGGTGGAGGCGACTGAGATAGAGATCCCGTTCATCGAGCGACAGCGGCTGGCCTGCGTGTATAATAAATTTAAGCAATCATGGGCCACAGTCGCACAACAATGGTGGGAGTGTGTTAGGGTGCTTACCTTTCCAAGTAATGTCAACTGAGACTTGATCCAGGTGGTCAGCCATGGGAAGCCACTCAGCCGGGTAGTAATCCTGATCATCACTGTCAATGTCAAGTGTATCGAACGCATACTTGGGACTTATGGTGAATCCCTTGATGCACACTTCTCCACGACTGGACCGCCGTGGCGATGATGGCGATGTTGCTGGCGTCACTGCTGCCGGGGAAGGTGGCACACTTGCTGGAGGAGAAGACGATCCACAGGAGGATAAGGATGCTCCGTTATGCTGTCTTGCTCGCCGGCACTTGGGTGCAACACTGTCCTTCTTGTGCAACATGTCACGAGAAGCAATAACGGGACCCCGATCTTTGCTTCCCCTTTTTCTTCGATTACCACCCAGAGAGGCAGGATCGGAGATAATCATATCATCACTTCTGCTGCTGTCGCTACTATTAATACTGCTTCGATGGATCGTCTGGTGGTTGAGGCGAGGAGAAGAAGTATGGCTGAAATTAAGAATGATAGTCCGCGGCTTCAATGGTTGATAGGCATCGAGCGTGAACCGGTGTCGCTTGAACCCTTCCCATTCGTCGATCTCGACGGTTGTAGCTGTCGGAGCCCGTTTTCTACCTGCAAGCCGAGAGCTTTCGGGACGAAGATAAGGTGCCATTTGTGCATAGGCATAGATAAAGTCCTTTCGAGAGGATGGTGGAGAGGAGGATTTTGAGACCGGATCATCCTCATTCTTTGTGATGGGTGTCATTGGTGGCGAAGATAGCATTCGTGCACCTGTGTCGGTGGAAGGGGGAAGAGACAATGGATTCATTAGGAAAAGAGAGAGAGAGAGAGGGAGAGAGAGAGAGAGAGAAAGAGGAAGAAAGAAACGAGCAACAAGATGGTGTGTTTTTGTAACAACTCGGAGCTCGGAATAAGCAGAATATGAATATGAATGATCAGTGTGCAGGGACGTCATTTCCTCCATTAATTAAAGTTACAGCCCAGTATGAGTTTGCGTTCATAACATGACTATTTGG
This sequence comes from Dichotomocladium elegans, assembly GCA_025716815.1. NCBI lineage: Eukaryota > Fungi > Mucoromycota > Mucoromycetes > Mucorales > Lichtheimiaceae > Dichotomocladium > Dichotomocladium elegans. Next base: position 152,708 of record JAIXMN010000021.1, read on the forward strand.
TCCTAGGTTACCCAACCTTCATCTTATTGCGAGGATCTACATTCATCTTCCGCCCATGCTCTGTTAGTTCACCAGAACAACCTTAATAGTCGAGCATCATTCGCCTTGTTTCATCAGCTTCGCATAGGCTGCATAACCACCAGAGAACGAATGGTGTCGGATATACAATGGACTTTTTGCTCGAGCGACCTTACAATCACATGGCTTGACCCCCCCCCATCTCGGTTAGGTGCATATTCTTATGCATATGGAATTACTAGTCAAGTGTAAGAGACTTAAATGTGACACACTCACTATTATCGACGTCACCTTGGTAACATGGGAGGGGGTATAAACCTAATTCTGGACTTGAGCAAGAAGAAAGAGACCATTGTGCGTTGTTTTGCAATAGCAACCACCTTATTTTCTTTATTGATGTTCTTTTATTTGAAGAAAAAAAAAGAGTGACTGCCAAGCTTTTGTGCGAGATGCATGTGTTGGGGGGGGAGAGTAAGGCAAGAAAAAAAAAAGATAATGCACCAGCCACGCGCAGCGCTGCAGCCCATTTCGGGTGAAGCCATGAAAACGGAACGCATGGAAATTTTGCATCTATGGGAAACAGCAACATTTTTCCTTCGAGAGTGTTGGCCCTTTGCTAATTCTACTCATCCTCCGCTGCTGAATATGTGAGTGAGAGAGAAAGAAGGATCCTCCACCCTCTCCGCCCAAAGGGTTGCCCGGGATTGCCCCTTTTTGTTCGATCCAACCTTAATAACTCAGCCTTTTCTTCGGGGCAAAATCGATTTGGAATGCAACAATTACCGGCTCCAACTCAAGCGTATCGACTACATGCGGATTCTCCCAATATTCTATACAAGGAGCCATAGGATCCGCGAGCAGAAAAGGAGCGTCTTCAAGAGAAAAAGGAAACACGTTCTACTCATCTGTCATTGCGCAGGACATTAGTACTTGCTGTCATTTTGGGTGGGTAGGTAGGGGAGCGGGTGGGGGGGAAGAGAGGCGACAATGAGCTTAACAGGTAGAGGTTGTGTTGCATGTATGTGTGTGCGTGTGTTTTGCGCACACGCGCGCGCGCGCTGGTGCTCAATGTCGAGATTTCATTTCTCTAGAAAACAAACAGAGGACGCTTCCTCCTATCGCTGACAAAAGAGATTCTGCTTATTCGCTTTCAGAGCCAGTGACTAGATATATATCATGGACGCCCAGCTGAGATCTGTGGCCTGTAGTACAGATGCGTGCGTGGGCGTGCTCTCTCTCCCTCCCCATCGCTTCCTCCCACGCACAACGCATGGCCTTCGAAACCTTCGCATCCGAGGACGTCCATCATGAACGCCCCTTACCGTGGTGTATCCTTCATGTACACCGTTGCCGCCGGCGTTCGCATCCTAGCCCGGTACCGAGGGGGTCTAGGGTCGCCATCCCGACATGGGCATCGTTGCCGGTCGACGAATAAAAGCTCAAGTAATCACACGAGACACCAAGTGTGCTGACACAAGATGAAATGATATCCATCAGATCAAGCCGTAGCGCGATAGAGAGATTCGAAGCTTTGATGGTGGCAACACCCGCTTGGTGATCGTACACTACAGTCAGTATACAATGAGGAGTTGTTTTGGGGCGCGGTGTGTCCATTGAGCATAAGATCCGACCAAAAACCGCCCCGGAAGTGACACAGATGCGTGTAAGCAGTTTGAGAACATTCACATGGACAGATAACAGCGAATGCTGCTGCACAGACTACTGTGCAAGGTCATCTTGACGCAAACCCGAACATGATGCCGTAGCACAGCCATTCATGCTTGGTATCCACGGTCCCGTCTTCATCACCAAGAATATCTTGTTGCTTTTTCTAGAGCTCTATAGTCCGTCTGCTGCGATCATCATGTATCTAACCTCGGGTGTTTGGAATCAAAAGCTTCAACTGCGATGATCGACGGTCTAGGCAACGCCCGGCGAGAAGACCGCCGGACAATTGAGGCCAAGCAGAAAGATGTGTTCCTCTACAATGCATGAGGCTGAAGACAATCGATCAGACAAACGAAGCGAGACCCATTGAAGAGTACACACAATGGCGAACACATGGTTGGTGTATCTTTATGTACCAGTCCACCTGGTCGGCATCAAATATATCGTTACAGAGAAACGAAGAAGATATATTAATAATTCAACATGTGCGTCCTTAATCTCTCTTGAGGGGATAATGTTGAACTTCTACGTCCTGGCCCTTTCTGATGATGAAGATCTGGAGACAATCACCGGTGTAGATGTCACGCTCTGTTGCGGATGTGAATGCATCCTTGACGATTTTCAGCACCTGGTCGAGTTCCATTGGCGCATATCCGACGTTCTGCATATTCTTGCGGCCGATCTAAATAGGAAAACTTGTCAGATCCGGATCTCTCTAACCACCTCATTTTCTTGCCTCTCTACCTGGTTATCCAAGAAAGGTTGAATCAAAGCGGCTGCTGAACCGTTTGCGCGGTATGACTCGCGCTCGTATGAGCCAATTGCATCGTAACAGTAGACGGCTCCCACACCTGTATAGATGCATACAACCAACCAATGTTGAGTTCATCCTCCAGCAAATAAGAGCTACCCTATGCCACATTCTCCTCTACCTTCATCATCAACACCGCCAAGGCAGCAGAAGCTGTAATAGGGGAAAAACCGTTTCTGATACAAAGTAATCGAAAGCATCTGGGCAAGCGCCGTACAAGACATGTCTTTTTCGTGCGCAAATTTGTACCACTGTTTGCCATAAGCAGTGAACAAAAGAGATGAGCATCGCAGGCCCCCCTTTCTTTCATTCTTGCCAGTACTCTCCCGTTCCCTTTTTCTCTCATGATTACCTTCAGTCGCTGATCAAGCACCTTCTTCAACGTCAGGCCGTCCGCATGGAATCCGTTCATGGCGATCACAGCATTCTCAGCGAGCTTATACGCTTTCGGTGCGTATCGTGAGTTGATGTTGTAGCCTGTGCTTTGTCGGGTATCTGAAGCAACAACACAAAAGTCCTTTCCCGCAACCGCTAAACTCGTGCTATATGACGTGTCTATGTGTTAGAGAGGGAGATCCTGAAAATTGCATTCGAGTGTATGTGTGCGAGCGAGCGAGCATGTATTGCGAAGGAAGCCTATCTTTACCCGCCATTGTCATCGTAGGGCTCAAACCGATGCTCCATCGGTACTGAAGCAAATTCTGTGGGATTGGCAATCGAGTATTCCATGAGAGAGAAAAAAAAAGGGGGGTTTGGAGAAAGGGCGGAGAGGAAGGTGGAGCACACGTAACGCGCGCGCATGTGGTATCATCATCCCGCCTCTCTTTCCACGGCGGAGACCGAATCTCAGATGACATCGGTGTGACTGGCCCAATCACTAGTGAGCACCCAATGCTCGCATTGATGATCCCCAAAATAAGGAATTTCTGTGTCCTGAGGCCAGCATCGCTTTTTTCCCAGCCTGCTCATATTCAACAAGACCAACTTTTTATTGGGCCAAATATAAGCGATGCTTATTCCGCTTTGGAGTAACCATCCGGTATCTGGATGTTTTAGAATGTAATAAGAAAACTGCGCCAATGTTTGCCTGCTTTAGAATGGAGGAAAGGATAGAAAACCGTTTTTCACCTGGAAAAGGTTCTTCCCTCACTAAGTGCGGTCCACCACGCTGCCCGTTCTTTGCTCGACTGCTAAGGCCGCATGATACGCCGAGACGCCGGTAGAGCTTTCTGGTGAAGTAGCGCCTGGTGCTAGGTTAAGAACATCCTCCAGGCTAACGTGTTGCGATAGTTCATTGAACACCTAAACAAAATCATGGGAGTCAGTCTCATAATCATGTAATGACGTGCCGGCGAGCTTACGGTTTCGTCCACAGGTATGATTGATTTCCTCCTAAACTGCTGATATTGGACCGTTACCGCGTCAAATTGTTGCTATCGAATGGCTGTATCAATAAAACTCATTCCAGGTTGTGTAGGGAAAAAGTACTAGTTACCATATCTGGATGGAGTCCATCTGTGTGTTCGGTGGTAGGCTCCGGAGCACCGTCTATCAGGACCTCTCCATCTTCTTCTTGCTCGAATTCATCGATTTGTAAAGGTTTGGTGGGAATGGCTATGCAATGAAAATCAGCATACGACCTAACTCAAATCTTTAGAAAGACAGCTTACACGGAGGCACGGGGAACACAAAGTCGCTGGTCTCGCTGTTAACCTCCATATTAGAACCTTCGCAGGCCACTAGAGCCTGAGCCTTGCGCTGCAATATCTTCCAGTTCTCCTCGGTTTCCTTTTGCTTCTTGCGCTCCCTAATCACAGGTTAGCCATTTTTAGCCGTTGATATGCGATGCTGCAGACCCGCACGACCTACAATTGGCGCTGAATCTTGTACTGATGTGTGCATTCTTCAAATAATGCGACATTGATATCCATGCACAGCTTAAGGGCAGTATACACAAGGCCAAGAATTGTTCTACAAGCATTGTCAGATGCTGAATATCATTAGCCCGCGCAGCGATTCCACCTAACTTATTCCAGTGCGACTTTGATGTTTTAAACAGCGCCGGAAAAATAATCGGCATGATGGTATCAATGTTCTCGGCGATCAGACTCACAATGTATTCATTACTCCAGAAAAAGAGCGCCCGCTCTGCAACCTATACGTATGCCCAATTAGAAAAATAAACAAGCCACATCCCTTATACCATCAAGACATGCCTGGAAGTGTGAGCTCGAAATGCACTGCGCCAGTTTGGTGAACACTGGAACCATGACACGCTGGAACTCGTATGCATCAATGACATCCAGGATTTCTTCAAGCTCATTAAGCATCATGACTTCTTTGGGACTATTAACCTTGGGCCAGTATCGCAAAAGACCTAGCACAACCTATATTAAACTGATCAGGAACGAAAATAAATGAACCGGTAGATGTTACCTCAAGTGCGAGTGTTTGATCCTTTTCCAGAAACTGGACTACACAGTACGCCAGCTGGGGGTGATACAGACCGAGTGATTTGGTTTTATGAAGTGGGATCAACACCCGTAGCAAGAACGTCTTATGCTCTTCCTTGAGAGGAAGCGCAAAACCGTTGATAATACTTCCCAAAATCTCGAGTAGTTCAGCAATGCCATTATGGCGCTCGGTTTCGTAGATGAACTGAAAGAAGATGTTGTTCATCGCCCTGCGGATTGATGCACGTAAATTGAGAAACTTCCCATATATCCTATGAAGTGTAGTTTTTAAGAAATCTCGCTCACGCGGATCCTCGCTGTCAAATAGCTCAAGGAACTACGGCATTTTTAGAAAACTGAGAGACCCAAAGCGCGATAGAAAACATACTTGGAGAATGAACTTTTGATCAATATATTTCTTGCCAAAGTTGATATTGAACTCTGGCGATTCAAGGAATCGCAGGAAGAACTCGTATACAATCTGCAGGTGCGGCCAGGCTAATTCAAGAACTGGTTCGTCCTCTTCGGGATCAAATGCGTCACCGACTGGGTTAACCTGTGGTGGGATCGTTCTAAATAGATTGACTGAAAACTGATATCCGCAAATCTAAATCAATGGGACGGAAAAGAGACACGCACTCAATGGCTTCAAACGTACCATATTGATTATTTCAGGGTACACGGGTTCAGTCAAAACCCCACGATTAACATTCACGTACTCCAGAATTTCATGGAGCGTATGTCGCTTGATCTCCTTCTCCCGGAGTTCCGAAGAGGCATCGTTAAAGTCAAAAACAACGGTGCATTGGCGAATCTTTTGAATGAAGAGTTCATGGCGTAGGTGGGGTGCTACCTCTGCATAAAGAATTGTCAATATCTCACAATTTATCACCACGGAACAAGCGAATTACCGCTAAATGGTGGCGTCTTCTCCAGTTGGACTTTCTCTTTGACATAGAAACGGGAGGATTTCTGTCGGCGTGGCGCTTTGCTGATAGGTATTTGATCCTTTGGAGCATTCTTCAGGCGACCTAAAGGGGCAGTTTTAGGAGGCACGTCTCGGTCATTGGCTTTTGAGTGATGATGTGCAAATGTTACACCGGTTCGCTGCTTGTGCTATTTTTTAGAGATGAAGATATCAGGACAGGTAGTTACAAAAGCGAAATGAAAAGAGATAGAATGTGTTCGAATGCATCACAGGCTAACTCAATTTTTTACCGTATCTGATCCATCCTCAGTATTCACTACAACGATAGGCGGGGCTGCATTGGAAATAGGTGGCGATTGCATAAGATCGTCGGTTTGTACAACAGCCGCCGCCGAAGGTGTGTGAGGAGACGTATAGCTGCTCTGTTGCAGTCCATCGCCACCGGTACGTTCAAGACTGTCATTCTTGTCCGGATCGTTTAATCCCGGTGCTCTTGGGAGCTATGAGAAAGAGAAAAATGACGATGGCTGATTAAGTTCTCCCTTCTAAGTGGCAGCTCGTGTACCTCATTACGTACAACTTTCCATCCTTTCATCATGGGCTGCATCGTAAAGCGGATATATGATTTCGACTGCATATATAATTTAGCAAAATTCCATGGAACCGTCGACCATTGTGTACCGAGCAAGGGATTTAAAAACCAGGAGTAACGCGATGCCTTGAGTATAGCGGGGTTATCCGAAACAGTAATCCGGTGACAAGAGCTAGCTGATACTTTGTTTCCCGATTCCTTTTTCTAATGGTGGAAAAGAGGGAATAGAAAAGAGAGAAGGAGAGAGAGAGAGAGGGAGGGAGAGAGAGGGAGAGAGAGATACAAGAAAAAATGAGGGAGAAAAGCTTATTAGCTGGATCACTTTAAGGCTCTCTCACTCTCTCACAGTCGGGGTTATTATTGGCTGCTGCTTTACTCTCCAGAGCAGAATATCTTGCACCCCCACCCCCACCCCGCCACCGAACAATTTGTGCGACAACCAATCACGCGCATGCTATTGTTTGCCGTGAGCTATTTCCAAGTCCCCCTACCTCGATATCGAGTCAAAAAGAAAAAATGGGATGGTAAGATATTTAAACTTGCCAAGAGCGTGAGGAGAGTAGATAAAAAAGGAGGGGTGAGGGCAGGGCTTGCTGTTCATTCATAGCATTGTGAGGTGAGCACAGCAGTAATCAACAGTCTCCTTGTGAAGAGAGAGAAGTACAATGTAGAAGTTTCCTGGCTAATCTCGCGCTACCATCGTCGCCCTTATCCTTTCTTGCCATCAGTTGATACACTTTCTTAATCTTAAACACCATCTTATTGATCCTATCCCAATGAGACAGAACGTTACTCTTGTACCCATCACAGACACTATCACACGTGATCGTGCACCTCCTTTCACCAGGTATATTTCAATGCTGCCGTGGGCTTGGATATCGAAGAGAAGGTCTCTAAATTACTATGAGATACGGCTTATCACAAGATGGAAAATAAGAACTTTGGATGTGCAGAACCAGGGTGAAAAAGCGTCTGAATTGTGTAAAGTATCTCTTCTATGGTTATGAGGATCTCAGATGGATCATTTCTAAGGAATGCTGGAAGCATATTGCAATAACGCGGCAACATCTCCACGCGTCGTTACGTTTCGCCATGTGCGTACGGTGGAGAAGTCGCTTCTCACTGTGCAAACCATATTCCATGCAGCTCAACATATGTAAGCGGTGACTGGTGGGGGGAGTCCATGAGATGTTTTCCTTCCCGTACTGGTATATCCAACAAATCAACGATCCGTGCCCATCCGAACCAAGCGAAGTGTTCTCACCACAATCCATTGTGATACGAACGCCAAGTGTGTTTCTGAAGTCGAGAAGCTTGGGGACGAAGTTTTTGGCTGGCCATTAAAAAGAAGGACAACATTGAACTGCTCCGCCTTTCCACGTTGTTCCTGCTCGGGGGAGGGAAGCTGTAGCCCAGCGACTTATTTCAAACCCCGGGGATGAAATGCGAGTCTTTTGGTGCTCGGGTCCTTGCTGTTTCCGTCCTTATACATTTCAATGGAGCCCTCTATCGAGCAAAAAGTGCAAATTGCCTCGAGCTTCTTGCTAGCAAGTCCTCCCGGTGAGGTTAATGACGTGTTTAATGGTAAGCAGTGAGCTACTCCCCAGGAACAGAACAAGACCATGAGGACAATAAGGCATCAACACGCTCCCTTTTATACTTTGCATACAGATGTTCGTACCTTGGTGGCTAATGATGAGGCGCTCCAGGATGGCATTCTACAGACCCTTGAGGAGTACAACACTGAGCAACATGTTACGGTTACTCTTCCGGGCTTGGATTATGAGGTTGGCAATCGCAAGCATACACTATCGTCGATGGAGGCGCGGCTTTATTAAAATACCGGCTCCTCTATGTAGGTCATCGTCTCAAGTCATGGCAAGGTGGGCGAGGATCGTTATCTGGACCCTCGTTCTAAACAGACCTTCAAGTTCGATCATATGCGTCTGGTATGATTGACAAGCCATCGTTGGAACCTTGCGATATGTTGAATTTTTGACAATGGTTGGATTAGACTGCCTCAGATTTTGAAGACTATGAGATCCAAAACGAGTCTGCCGAAGAGCTGAGGTGGGGCCGACGGGAGCCGATGTCTAGAACATGAGCACAAATACAGGATTAGTGATACCAACGTGGGTTTTCGCTCTCTTTTAGATCAGCTATCGAGACAGAAGCATTGAAATATGTAGAGGACCATTATCCCGAAGGGGTCTGCACTGTCTTTGCTCCGTCTTCCACCACGATCGCTATCGCGATTGTGGACAACAAGTACAATCCAGGAAATTACTGGAACGGTCGGTGGAGAGCCATCTGGACTTATGATACCCAAGCCGGTGACCTCAAGGGAGTCACCAAGATCAACGTGCATTACTACGAGGACGGTAATGTCCAACTGAACGCGGATAGAGACTTCGCCTCCAAGATTCCAAAAAACGGGGTAAGCGTAAAAGGGTCAGCACACATGTTAAATGTTAATCCTAAATAATTTAATCGCAGGACGCTGCTAAGGTGGCAAAGAATATCGTCAACAGTATTGCCGGTTTCGACAAGGGCTATCATACGGCTCTGAATGACAGCTACAGCGAACTGGCCGAGAATACATTCAAGGGCCTTCGCAGAGCTTTGCCACTGACGCGTAACAAGCTAGACTGGAACAAGATTCTTAACTACAAAATTGGCAACGAGCTTTCACAGAAATAAACGGCTATTGTGAATTCAATGTAGGAAATATTTAACATAACGCAATGGCAAAGAACCGTATATGAGATGTGAATAGAAAGGGAAGGGTATATATATATATATATATATATATATTATGTATACAGCGAGATGAAGAGCCTTTACGCGGACGCATCGATTTCATCCTTGATGATTTCATCATACCACGGAGCATAGACCTGGCGATGATGTCGACCTAGCATCATCAAGCGGTTGGAGAGCATCTCAAGAGGCTTACGTACGTGATCAAGTCCATAACTCACTAGCACCTCACGAGACGCAAAATTCCCGCTCTGAAGCTGGGATCGAATCACGGACCCAACACGCCTCATGAGGAGCGAGTATACAGTATCGCTATGAGAAATCGTCTTGTCTACCATGGCTCGGATCATCGGCTTTCGCTCCGGGCTAACTCGGACCGTTCTTTCAATTTCAAGCGCGAGATTATCTATTGTCGTCTGTCCGTCTTCCAGCATCACAAATAGCTTTTTAGTAAGCACTCCGAGATCACCTGCGTGACCAAAATTCCTGGCGAGCATCACAAGCGCTGCCACAATCGTAATGGATTGTGCCTCGTTCTGATACATACGCATCCGGTCGACATCCAGAAGCAATGTCTCAGGACATGTTGCTGAATCAGCGATTTCAGGGGACGTGAGGAGAGAGACAAACGCTTCCTCAAAAACTGCACTGGCACGCACTTTGGGCTGGTCTGTCTGTATAGCATCCGGATTACGCTCCGTTGCGACATCGTTCAACCGACGAACCGCTTGTCTCAGCCAGTTGCGTGTTCGTGCTAACCCGACTGCGCCGTTAGCTAGCGACTCAGCGAACTTGCTACGTTCGTATTCAACTGCAATTGGAATCAAATGGGGTCGGAGAGCGCGTAGTCTGTAATTGCCTAGATCAAGCAACATCTCGTCAAGCATCTCCAAAGTAGCTTGCAGACGCTGAATAGGGGATTCGATTTCGCCAATATTCCGGATGGCCTCGTCGCGAACAGGTGCACAGATCTGGCTCATAATATGCACCACGAATCGGAGCGTACGATCAAGGTCAAAGGTCTTTTGAATTGCTTCTTGAGTAATAAGTTCAATATCAAGACTATCATTCACTTGATTATAAAGAACACTGCCTTGCGGGATCATCTTGAGCAAACGCTGTGCAGAAAAATATATTTTTTTGAGTTCTCGAGCAAAAATGTACGAATCAATCATGACCACGTTCATTTACCTGGCGGACGTCTTCCATCAGCGCAGGCACAGAATTCTCTGGATGTCCTTCGTTGATATCTTCTGCCACACGATCGAAGAAGGCTCTGGTAGCAATTTTCCGGATATGCTCTTCGAGATTAGATGTCTGCTTTTGGAGTTTAAACTCGGGGTCGATAATGATCTCGTGGGCGAGCTGGTGATTAGTAATCCCACCCGCCCCTGTGTATCCGCTTAACATCTGTTTCAGTTCCTCGGCAACGATTTCTTCCTGCATTTCTGTAGTGCTCGAGTGGATACGCTCTGGGCGCGGTGTCGGGGATGGCGGTACCGAGGTATTCTCTTGCTCGTGTTGCTGGGTTGCATCCGGGCTTTGCGTAAGGGACATGGCATGCTCTGCTGCTTCCAGCTGCTGGATAGCGGGTTGGCCGCCTACATCACCGATCCGTTCCTTAGCTTGATTAATTTGCTCGTCGAGCTGCTGTCTGATCTGCCCGTCCTGGTTTCCCAGGACTTGCTTGAGTCGAATAAGCTCGATGCAATAGGCTGACATATTGGCAACAAGCTGTTTCATGTCCTTGGCTTTCCAAGATTCAAAGAGAGCATAATAGCCATTCCAGCATTCCTCGAATGCCAATCTTGCCGTCGGATCGTCTTTAGTTTCTAGAAGTCTTTCGAGGCGTCTCAAAAGCTGCTTGGAATGAGCGAGTAATTGCTGTATATGATTCCCATCCATGACAGTTGAAAGTTGGAGAAAGGGAGAAGAAGGAAAAAGAACGGCATGGATTTAAGCGCACGGGTCAAATGCGGGAGATGAATATTGAAGCCTTTACCTGTTCCTCAGTGCCCTGAATATCTTGGAACACTGCACGAGGACATAATGTCATCATGTAGGCCGACAGCAGCACACGGGATCTTTTCCTGCTCTCCTTATCTGATACGCCAAATATAATTTTTAGGACCTTGCTAGTGACTTGTATGACCCGTCTGTTGCGCAGGAGGCTGACAAGTTGATTGAATGGGATGTCACCTTCCGGGCGGGTGGATTTTGGAAGGCCAAGTTTGTGGAATGTCATGCAAAGCTGTTTCCACGTCTGCTCCGGCTTCTTTTTATCCGTGATAAGCACAACAGGTTGCTGGGTAGGGTCAGATGGCCGGATGGTCATAGTCACCATACCCGAACCAGAGTTTATGGATTTCGTCGTCGATGCTATACGCTTCATCTTCTTCCTTTTGCAATCCGATAATGCATTGGCTGCACCAGTAGCAAGGATCCTGGATTTAGGTTGGGTGAGCATTTGCAGCCGTCTATACGGGTATAACGCCAAAAAAAGAAATACAGCGGGATTTTTTTGGGGGGGGGACGGAAGTTGATGGCAATTGCGGAAGGAAAGGAAGAGTTAATGTGCTGCTACTCATCGTCGTCATCGGTAACACAAACCTCGCATGAGATTGTTCCAATCGGTCCTCCAGAGCCCTTCGCAATCGAGCTTGAATAAACGACGCATTACGGGTTTGTCAGGAAAATAGAAGATGGAATAGATGTGGGAGTAGGTACCTTGTTCGGCTTCCAGCCGCTGGGAGTTTTGTCGAGCAATGATTTTAGCCCGCTCCACAAGTTCCTTGCTTGCAGCCCGACGCTGCTCAATATGGGTGTTCCGCTTGTGCTCAGCCAGTTGAAGTGATCGCATAAAGTCAAGCCTTTGTGATTCCTTACGGGCTTTGGCCTGTTGTACAACTTGTTGCGCTTCCAGAAACTTGCGGTTAAGACGTTGACGACGTTCCGCCAGGAGTGCTTCCCTTTTGAGTTCAGCTTCTTCCAGACTATTTGTACTTGAGGCACTGCTATTCAGGAAGCGTTGTTCCAGATGGAATGGTTTTCGGGACGCCTGGCGAAGCGAAAGTGCGTCAATGATATAAAACCCAGACCCAGTCTTTTCCATGATGGATAGATAATGCTGTGGTTTGTACGAGTGTATCAGAGAGAGTAAAGGAGAGATATAGTGTGTGTGCGTGCGTATATAAAAGTGAGCCTTTGTGCTTTTGTGGGGGAAGGAGGAAGAAAAAGGAAAAGGATTGATTGAATGCAAATTGGCACATTAATGCTAAATTTTTAGCTGAGGGCGGATGGGCACATGGTGTCTCTTTGGACACGGCAGGTACTTATAGGAACAGAGAATTTCCTTTTTTGCTTGTTAACCAACTAACCAGATTGCACATCGCAGTTATAGGGACAGATGCGGCCACCTTCGTTCTCCACTAGTGCTAATCATGCCAACATCCTTTTGGTGGGGCAAATCTACCTTGACACCATTCTACATGTGCCCCATTTCCCCGCTGAAGATACCAAGCTTCGAGCAACCAAAATGGAACAACGACGAGGCGGCAATACCGGAAATACAGGCGTACGTTAATCACTTTTATGGCAGTTTAATAAAGGCGACAGCAATAGAGAGAGATAGTGTGTGTGTATTGTCACTTATTGTAATGCTTTTTAGGAAGTGCTTGCTCAGTTTCCAAGCTTAAATGTATGGTGTATGTCAGCACTGGGTCCGAAAGAAGCATCCATGTAAATACTGAGGGAGAGGGTATGAATCCAGGCATTTACGTTCTTTCTATTAACCAGCGTCATCTATCCAGGGTGTTACTTGATCAACTTGAGCAAAAAGGGATCAGAACAGCCGCATGCCTGTTCCGGCAATCACCTACGCCATCGTCTTACATTATCCAAAGCAGCAAGACAGGATCGCGCACAATCATTTCGAATAACATGTAAGACTTTGAGCTTTCGAAACGCTCTGGAATTTTTTTATTGATGATGGTCTTATGCATTAAGTATTGATGATATCACTCTGGATGAATTCTCGAGGGCAATCACACAAACTCCAGCTTTTGTCTATGCTAATAGTGGTGCTCCTTTGGATTGGATTCACTTCGAAGGTCGCAATGTCGTTGAAGCTGTAAATCAAATGGATTGGCTACACGAAAAGGCCAGCCGCGAAGGATGGCGATCGAGCCTCACAATATCGGTTGAGCTTGAGAAGCCGGATAGGGAGAACATTGATGCAATGATGTCCAGAGTAAGTTCACGCGTATTTAGGGCGAGAGTTGAAGCCATAGCATTAAACAACATTGGCAGGGAGACGTGGTATTCTTTTCTAAGCTCTTTGCAGAGAGACGAGGCTACGGAAACCCGCATTCATTCTTACGGTCAATGCGTCCGAACTGTAAGCCGGAGTAGGTCGAAAAAAGGGAAGTACGTCCTTCATAATCTGATCTTTCGATAGTGCTATTCTTTTTTGCACATGGGGGTCTGGTGGAGCTTTCTGTTTGGCTCCTGACGGTGCTGAGCATCACGGACCTGCTATCAAACTAAAACAGGTGATTGATCCTGTTGGTGCTGGGGATACATTCATCGCGGGTGTGATTGCGTCTCTACTTTGTGGAAAAGATTTAATGTCAACCACCGCGTTTGCATGTGAGATCGCCAGCCGCAAGGTAGCCCAGGAAGGATTTGGAGGGCTCGCAACGACTGAAATACGCCGTAGGTTTGACATCTGTAACAGGAGCGGCTAGCTATCTGCACCAGTTGCTGTGGTATTGAAAACCAATGTCGTGCGACAGCGCTGTAGAATTATTTACTAGCTTTGTACATAAGCACCGATTACGCTAAAAGATAGATAGAGCAGCTATCAAAGAGTATACATGTTGGAATGTCAGTTTTACTATATCATCGAAACTCTTACACCTGCTATAGATTGAGTGAGAATGATGTCGTGAAGTCATTTTGAAAATGGTAACGAGGAAGAAACGGGAACTTTCAAACCTGTTTCATTTGCTATTTCTGCAATATACTGGACCTTCTATAGACTACAACCGTTTTCCTAATCGCTTCTGTTGGTCTGATCTGCGACGAAGCGTCAACAGTGATGAGGGAAGCATAGCTAAAGCTAGATATGTTGTGTGCACAATCCGTAACCCGTATCTGGCTTTTCAGAGATTGGTTTCCGAAGCTTAGACCTAATAAATTTGGTGAGATCAGGAAACCTTAGGGAAGTTATCAAATATATGTTTCATTCTTCAGGCCAATATTAGAGCGACCAATATCTGCAGGTAGCGATGTATAACTAAAGAAACCTCGGCGTTATCAGTATGTCCGTACGTATATTCTTCATTACCAGATAGGTTACTTCATATGTATGTTTAGTAATCCTCTCGTTCATTGTAGTCTTAGAAAACCCGAGATAGTAATCCATTACGGCTCCCTTGCTTGCAACTTCGTATTGCTTTGTCCTTTTTCTTTATCATGGCTGGAGGCTTCAGGAGCCTCAAGATATGTTGAATGATGATCTCTGACGCCGACATTGCTTTCGACGTTGACTATTGCTCTTGCTCTTTTCATATTGTAACCACCGCGGGAAACGTTTTTTTTTCGAAATTAGACAACGAAGTTTTCACAAGGGTTAATGTCAGTCGTGACTCATCGCCGTATGCAGTCAAGGCGCAGTCTTTTCTGGACGAAGTCGCGTTGGTATTGCTTACTTTAAGACCCCTAAATATCTGAAGCAGTTGTTTGATGAATTGCCCTAGGACAGTGGATGGACTCTAGTCAACGCATTCTAAAATATCACTCATGGTTCTGAATTCCTTTTCTACTGCAGTACTTATCGGTGTGCTGAAAGAACATTATAATGCGGTTAGAAATCTGAGGTTGTCTAGGTCATTTTACGCTGCATAAGCTATGCTCGAATTCCTTTTATTTCATCGGGACGTCTGCATCCCTTTGCCTGATGATATGCATAGCAATATCCTTGGAAATCCACCATGTTGATATACTGTGTGGGAGCAAACAAATAGGTAGAATTCCATTTCTTCATTAGCGACATGACTTTGGTGGACTTTGTAAAGAAATCGATTGCCCTTGTGGGAATGTATGCCCTAGAAAAGAGGAGGATTAGCAGGATCGAAAATTACAGACATTCGATTTTCACAGATGCGACTTCTATTTTCGTCATCCTGCGACTTGCTGAATTGGGTGAGTATGCTTCCTTTTTGGTCTTAGGAAATTGAGTGTATCCTAGCTTTTTTTTTGTTTCGTCGCAGGAAAGATATATAAAGTGTGCTTGAATTAGTGCCAATGACATACAGAGACGACATTTTAAAGCGCCTCGAGATTCGAGATACTCGCGAACATGCATTTCACGCAACCATTGTATCTAGTATATTTCGCATCGTCCTTACACACAGATGGTTTTGGAATATTGACGCAAGTGACTATACTCATCCTCCGCTGCCCCCTTGTGCCCTTTATAGACCAAAAGCTTGTTCAGCGGCTCGTGGAACTTCAAAAACGCAATGGCCACCTAGAAACTAAGGTCAAGTCGATTGAAATTCAAAATGAGACGCTTGTTCAAGCAGCTTCCTTGGCTAAGTCACAAGGGTAAAAAATAATACTGTTGTGTATTGCGTGGGAACGGTGCCTTGAGAAATGGATCAGGGGGGCTGCTGGTGATCCGGATATCTAAGATTCATCTTGGTAAAAAAAAGAACGCCCGAGAACCAACAACGTGTTGCAGAGTTGGACCGTCGAATACAAGAGCTCAATGAAGAGCGGGCAGACATGTACAAAATCCAGAGCGCAAATGCCCAGAGGCTTGTGGAAATGAACGACAAAATACGTGTAGCCGAACAGACAGAGAAACAACATATAGAAGAGTAAACCGGATACTCTACAAACAAGGGAACTGAAAGCTGATTGCCTGATTAGGATCAAGGAGCTCTCGTCGAAAATCAAGCATCTCTCAGCAAAAGTCGAACTTCAAATCGAGCAGTTGAGAGAAAAGGATGTCACCATACAGGTATGTGTGCTAGAGCAAATAGAGGATAATATGTGCTGTTTATTCATAAACTCGGATAGATTTTACAAGACGAATTAGCAGCTATCCAACTCGAAATTGTCTCAATTGAACAAAGGAACAAAAAGTTGGAAGGCGAGAATGCTCAACTACTTCAGCGCTGGCTCGAAAAAATGAACCAGGAAGCCGACAAAATGAACGAGGCAACTGAATTCTATGAGACGTAAGGATGGGAACTGCGCTCACCTCTTTTCGCATTGTCTATTTATTATTTTGTATTGAACGACTGTTTATTTCACTAGGTTTTTGGAACAGGCACGAAGTGCAGGTCAGACGATCCGAAAAAGCGGCGGCAAATGGGTCATACGACCATCCATATCATCCGAAATGAAGTCATCATCATCGTCATCGTCGCCATCACCAGCAACAAGACGCCTGCATGTTTCTAGCGTTATACTGCCTACCAAAGTATTCCGGCGATTGGTATATTTTGCGAACTTACGGTAATATATGCAT
Organism: Dichotomocladium elegans; assembly: GCA_025716815.1. Taxonomy (NCBI): domain Eukaryota; kingdom Fungi; phylum Mucoromycota; class Mucoromycetes; order Mucorales; family Lichtheimiaceae; genus Dichotomocladium; species Dichotomocladium elegans. Next base: position 169,478 of record JAIXMN010000021.1, read on the forward strand.
GTATTAAATCTTTAGCCCGTAGTCTTCGCATGATTCCGAAGTTTTTTGCGTTCGGGCGTCATCAACAGGAGCTATGTTTGCCACTGGAGGGGCTGATAAGAAGGTCAAAATACACAATGTCAAGACAGGTAGTTGATTCGCCTTTATAGGATTGAGTGAATTAAGAAATTGAAAGACGTGTTGTCATTAAATTAGGAAATGTAACAATGACTCTCGGAGGATCACTTCAAACAGTCACTTCAGTTGCGTTTAACTCAACAGACGAACTAGTTTTGGGTACATCTACCGATAACTCCACCCGTATATGGAGCCTTGCGACGAGTCGGACTAGGGCAAGTTTATTAAGCATGGGGCCACCGTGATTGATTCAGTAGTTAACACGTTGCATGTCCTTAGCATACACTGACGGGTCACATTGGCAAAGTGTTTGCCGCACAGTTTACGGCAGATTCAAAACGTGTGGTAAGAAAGAAAGAATGACAATAAGAGAAAGACCCATTGCTTGAATGTAAAGCAGTGACTAAAGCACATCAGGTCTCCGGAAGTCATGACCGGACGCTCAAAGTGTGGGACTTGAATCGAGGCTACTGTAGGTAAAGGATGAAGTAGTTAATATCCGTTGACTTACGTAAGTGTTCAGGCACACGTACAATTTTCACCTTTTCAAGCTGCAATGATTTGGCACTTGTGGATGTTGATGGGTACGTATGCGTGCGCGCGTTTTTCTGTCTTATGATCCTAGCATTTCTTCCCCTCCCGTCCATAGACAAACTCTTGCTAGTGGTCACCTTGACAACAACATTCGTTTATGGGATACCCGAACAGGAAACGGTATAAAAGAGCTTAGCGGCGTGCATACGGGCCAAGTCACATCTGTCTCGGTTTCTCCAGGTAAAAAAAGGGACATTGTCTGCTGCATGTACAACTATTAACCGCTGCAAACGTAGATGGTTCATCTTTATTGACCAATTCACGTGACAATACTCTCAAATTAGTAGATCTGCGCATGTACCATGTTATTGCAACATTCCAGTAAGTCGCCCTCACCTCTTTGAGAAAGTGATTATTCCTCCGTCCGTCTAACCTGATGCTCCACATAGAGCCCCAACGTATCGCAATGGAGCGAATTGGTCTCGATCATGCTTTAGGTTTGTACACCCTTGTATACTAGTTTAAGTGAAAGCGCACTCATCTACGAGTTAATCATTAGCCCAGATGGATACTATATAGCAGCCGGCTCTGCAGGTGTGTGTGCGTGTGTGCGTGATTGAAAATATATTTTAACATCATATCTATGATCACAGATGGTGCTTTACATATATGGAACACGAATACTCGCAGTCTTGAAAAGGTGCTCCAAGAACATAGGTATGCAATTGACAGTCTGCGCTAATTCTGGTGTGGATTCGATCACTTATGGTTTTGTTTCTGCTCATAAGTGGTGCTGTCTGCGGGACATCATGGAGCCCTACAGGCGATTATTTATTCTCTGCAGAATCCAACAAGACGGTGTGTATGTGGCATACTGCCCTCACGATACCGTAGACATGTATCATCCCACAGGAGTTTCGTTTCAGATCAATAAGCCATTTTTTTATCAGATGCACGACTTCTAGAACACAGCAAATAGTAAGGTCTGTAGCCAGCCATACTATGTGTATACTGCATAATAGAGAGACGCGTTGATTATGTACACGCTTCACACTGCCGCGAAAGCCGTCAGAGACACGCATGGACATACTGTAACGGGCCAACAATAGGGCACAATAGTGAGCGGAAATAACATCACAGCCAACAGCGTCCTTACACGAAGTCAGTGAGACCTATTTAGGATTTTCCCCGGCTATTCAGCCAGTGGAACGTTTTTGTTTGCGGAATATGATTTTGCATTGTGCCTTGCCATCATTGCTGTCAGCCGTTGATGGCTATGTCATCGTTATCCTGGCATCAAGAGAGGCATCGAAATCACTGCGTGACTCAGAACACATTACTGTCTGCAGCGAGGGCAGTGTTTCTTTGTGCTTCAATGACTTCACATTACGTGCTTTATTTTATAAGAACATTGCCAGCCATCAATTCGCGACCCACAGACAAAGGCTTTCCTCTATTGATGACGATAGACGGGAATTCCAGCGCAGGAAGGTCTTCATTGCGTAATACTACAGTGGCCGCCCGTTATAACGATATTCGTTATAGTGATATTTCGTTATAGTGATACACTTTTGATGGAACCAAATCGGTAGGCGGAAAATTATCGCTATTTTCCCGTTATGATATATGATATGATTTCAGCAAAAATATCACTATAACGAATGTTTTTAAACTCCTTTATTTCCTTATATAGGTTTGAAAAATGAATCGATTTCAGCCTGCTTGGCACTGGCCAGGTCTTGCTGGTTCATCCGCTGCAACTTGGCCTCTAATTGGTGGATGAGTTCAAGGTCACCCTCCTCTTCAATCTCAAGCATATCTAGCAGAGCTCTGATTTGCTGCTTCTTTTCATGGCGGGAGTACACGGGCTTAGGAACAGCAATGTCTTCCATTAAGCTGGGGTCATCATCAACAACTGTGATTATTATATTTAAGTTAACGTGTTGCATCCAAAAAAAATATGTTCAATCATATCTTACCCACGACATCACTGTCATTCACGTCCCTCACAAGGTCTTGGATAGAAATATCCTCATGGATGCCAGTGGATTCTTCTTGTGGGATCAAGTCAAGGCTGCCAATATCTCGACTTGAATCACCATACACCTTTTCGAATTGCTCCAAGATACAGTTGTCGAGTTCATCAACTTCCTGCTGATATGACTTGGTTGATTCTTCATACTGGCTGGAAAATAGACCAGTATGAAGGAAGCAATTCGAGATGACAGTACCAGATACTGAATTCCATGCCATCTTCGTCATGCGCATAGCAGTAAGCTGATCAACAGAGTACAGATCTTCCAGGTTACGCTTGTTGAACCTGATTGCTGCATTACGATACTGAATAGCACTAAAATTTATTGGATTTGAGATATCACAGTGGAATGGCAGTCATAATAGTAGCATACATACCGATATTGCTTCTTGAAGCAATTAATAATTCCAGCATCAAGCGGTTGCAATATGGATGTCGTGTTTGGAGGGAGATATACAACCTCAATGTTTTCTAGCTTAGGAATTTTGTGACTAGAAGCATTATCAACAAGAAGCAGAATTTTCTTCTTCATGTTGATCATAATAATATCTACCCGCCGCAAAATTTGGGCAAAAATTGCAGCTGTCATCCAAGCTTTCGAATTGTACCAGTACCAAAAACCATGCTGACTAGCTATGTATTAACGTATTAAGTATATAAACATATACAGGTCTGAATGCCGATAGTGCGACTCACCAGATTTTTTTTCGAAGCAGCGTGGCTTTTCACTATGGCCGATGAAAAATGGGGACAATTTATGAGTCCCATCAGCATTGCACATGAGCCCAACTGTGATACGGAGCTTGCTCCCCTTCTTTCCAGGAACAACGTTTCTGGAAATCGTACGTTTTGGAGCTTGGGGGTAATAGAGCCCAGTTTCATCAAAGTTGTAGATGTCTTTTGCATCATACTGAGCTATCTTGGCCTTGAGTTCCAACACCTTTTCTTGGATTTCTGACGAACTGATATCCACCGAACCTGCTTCGCCATGCATAGTTCTGGAACTATAACCATGGCGATGCTCAAATCTTGTGAGCCAGCCATCAGAAAACTTGATGGGATTTTCTATCCCCATCTCTCTTGCAATCACTCCAGCCTGGACAACGATAGCGGCACGGGAAACTGGTTGGTTCGCCGCTTCCATCTGGTCAACAAAGCGGGAAAGGACCCTCTCAAGGTCAGGCAACGCGCAGGCCCTTATCCTTACTCCATCAAGCTGTTCATCAGTCATTGACATAAGCTTGTCTGACTGCTTCAAGATTCCCGAAATAGTATTTTGGGGGATGGTGTTCGGCTTATTGAATTTGACAGTAGCCCATTCTGCGAGTTGACTTTGCGTCCAGCTTGGTTGCTGCTTCGCCTTGTAGCAGAGCATGAGTTTCTCGCGATTGGTAAAGGTTATACGCGTTCTTGGCTTCTTCGACTTGTTCTCCTGTGTGTATGACAGATCAGAGATATGTTGATGCTGAATAAGGCGAGACATAGTATAAGACAACAGGAAGGTACATACAAAAATAGAATAAATAATGTCTTTTAACTGTCAAACGAAAGGTACAGACATCATGATTTTTATTGGATCAGTTTCATTTCCAGCACTACAGTGCGGCGTTTGAAAATTCGTTATAGTGATAATTCGTTATAGTGATACGATTTGGCTGGAACCGAGGGTATCGCTATAACGGGCGGCCACTGTATACCGTACTGTACTTGGGATGGTACAGGACTTCCAGTCACCAATAGCAGTCACAAGTGAATTGCTACATAATGGAAAGGCCGACTCCTAAAGAACTTTCCGGCCCTGTTATCGCAGGGTCAATATGCGATAAGCAAGATACTTGGGCCACTCTCCATTCGATGGCACCCCATAGGTGAGCCGGGTGGGAAGAGAGCAATGCAGCCTGCTGTGTAACAACAAATATGATCGATCTGCAAACATCATCATTTGATTGTATTTACGCATGATGACAAATCGAATGCCACATACATACACGGAAAGATGTCGCACGAAAAAACCTTCCTCTTTTATACACTTTTTACATTCTGAAATGAGCAATCTATGTTTTTACGACGATGGCCAAGGTCATTTCGTTGATGAGGAAATGTAGTCTCTGCAATCCGTTTGTTCTCGCACTGGATATCTGCGTAGCATATCTTGTAGAGATAACTCTGATCTTACTACCACACACGTTCCCAAACGAAAGGATACAAACATTCGGATGAAAGAAGCGGGAATCACGCGCAGTTACACGGACCAAGACAAGTTCAGATTTTTCAAATTGATGGAGTGCATCAGCTGCTAGGAGTCCATGTTGTTTCAGGCCAGCGATGGGCATTACAGTACGAGAAAGACCCTGACAGTATCTTTAAGGAACCTAAAGTAAGGGGTCGTTGACATATTCTCAATGAAGAGCATAAACGTATTATTTTAGAATGCGTTAATGAGAATCCATCCATTGTTCTAGAGCAGCTGATAGAGCAGCTGTCTAACGATTTATGAAACGAATGCAACTTGTCATTGAAAATGGATCGGTTTCAGCCTGTAGACGGGGATAGTGCTGCGAACATCCAAGAGCGCATTAACTGGGTGCGCAGATGGGACAGGGCCGGCATCGACTTTTGAAAAAAACTGCGTTTTCCTTGATGAGTCTGGATTCCATATTAATATGAAACGTAGCATGGCATGGTCCGAGAAAGGGACTCCTGCAGTGGTTATAGTACCAAAGACAAGAGCAAAGACAACCACAATCTTGAGAGCAATCTCAGTATCAGGCATCATCAGATGTAGCTTGAGACTCCAACAGCGACAAATCAAGAAAAGAAAGAGGGCAGGTCAATCTGAAGTTATGAATAGATGAACCGTAACTGGACATCATCTCAGTTTCCTTAAGGCTACGATGGATGAGATGAATAAGTATGACCATATGAAGGGCCATTATTTGATAATGGATAATGCACCTATACTTAAGACTGAGGATGTCGCTAAATACATCGAGTCTTGAGGATATCGATATGCTTATCTTCCACCATACTCGCATGAACTCACTCTTATTGAGCAGTTTTGGTCAGTGGTCAAGACCAGAGTAAAGGCAATAGGTTCTTGGAAAGCGAGACGTTAATGACACGAATCAGCGAAGCATTCAATAGCTTAAGGCTGAACGATTTCGAAGGTTTCATTTCTCATTCTCATATGTGCTTAGTTAATTGCCGTAATCGGGAACATCTGTGATCCGACTTATAGCTCTACACAGATCACACGGTATAAATAGGTTAGAAAGGAAGTGTATGCGTGCAAGAATTGGATCTATCGAGGATCGCTCACTTGGTGGGACCATAGCCATTGGTCTGGCTTGGTTTCCTGTGTAATGGAGATTTGAGAAAACTGTTTTTTTACCAAACTCATCCTCAGCCTCTCTTCCATCATCTTACCTGGTATGAATCTTTATACTATTGACTTTTTTCATCCAAATTTAACACCTACTGTCTTTTTGTACATTGACCAGTTTTTACACACCCCCAAATGCCATGGAAAAGAGATGATATTCGACTACCTTTCGTTTCTAACTTGTCCATTCATGTCGTTAGACAGATGCCGCCTCAGGCAAGACGTGTCCTGAAGATCTGAGACATTGGCTAAAGAAATGTGATTAAAATCAACAATACTCGCTATTCTGAGGCAAGTAATACATAGATAAATATAAAATAAAAGTGGCATCGGGGATAGGGGAATGAATGCGATAGAAGGATCTAATGCGGAAGTTGTGGCCCCCGTGATCCTGGTTGTCTCCGGGACTACCCAGGATAACTCCTGGGTCCTTCGGGGCCCTTGAGTGTAAGTTAAAGGGTATGGAGGAGTAGTGTTTTCCGTTGACTAACAGGTTTTAACCCATGGATGCGAAATCTTTTTACCTTTTGATACGACAACTTTATACAATTCTATGCGAGCTTGTCTACGACCTTTATTTTTGAAAATAAAGTAATTATCCAGATGTATGGCTCATGTACAATTTAGCTGTTGGTATAAGTTGTGAGCCGCAGAACCGACCAAGAGCTCCCTGTCCAGCGGCGCATTCCTCATATCTATCTACGTTATCACCCTTCATATTCTCCATCACAAACTTCGCTCTGCTTATACAAAAGGGAACAGGTTCGCAGCTATGATCCCCGTACAGGACGGGTGTAGAATGGTCACTTGCGATAACCACGGTATACTAGAAAAAAGCGAGATGGAGCCAGAAAATCAATACCTTTCCTAACCACATCTTATTTTTTCTTACCTCGCTTTCTCCATATTGTGTTTCATCTTCATACAGCCGAGTAAGAATGTCACCCACTGCGGCGTCGATCTTCTCCAGAAACTGAACCTAATTGTTGTTTATGTATGAATAAGAAAGAAATCGTCAGTCGGCGAATAATCTTGTGCTACGAACCTTCAGCGATACGTTACGGTCGTGACCAGCATCATCGACTGCCTTGATATGTAGGAATCCAAAATCGTATTTCGAACTCGTCAGATGATCGACCACAGCATCAGCTTTTGCTTGAAAATTGGTGAAATAGTCTCCGGTGGCACCCTCCACCTGGATGATGTCCATTCCGGCCGTCATGCCCAGTCCAGCAATTATACACGTCGGCGCAATCAGAAAACTCTTGAATCCATGGAGCTTCTCAACGCTCGGGATCTAGCAATAGAACCACATGGATGAGAAGAATACTTTTTTTATGGTTCACGTAAGGCGATGTCCCGACTCACATCAATACAGCTTCCACAACCTCGGAGTAAGATGCAATTGGCAGGATGCTTACCGGCATTTCGGCGATCGATGTTGATTGGATGTTTATTCAGGACTTCGTAGAAGGCATCCGAGAGTTCGTTTATTAGCTAACACAATGGGCATATCAGTCATCAACATATTCTCTTCCCGAATCTTTACATATATTCGAAAACTTCTCCGTACCCTGCTCGTCATGTCAGCTTCCTTCGTGTCCTCAGATGGTCTACATGTAATTAGTGGCAAACTAGGAAAGAGAGAGATAGACATAATGGAAGCTAAAATCAGAAAACTTGTTCGCCACCTCATATAAACCATGTGCCACACGCTTACTTGTCTTTCAACGGATCGGTACCAGTGATGGTATCCGTCAGTCCTGGACCTCGCACACGCACTCCACATCGATGTTCGGTTGCATATTTTACGGCAATCTTGTGATTCGGGAATGACGGTAGCTTGCTAAGATAAGCGTGAGAGATCTATTTTACTGCACTCATTCCATTCCACGAAAACACTTTACATGCCATCAACCGCATCGCATAAGATCGGTCCCAATCCTTCAAAGTGGCGATCGGCCCGACGTGACACGACGATCCCAGTAGATTTGTCAAGATATGCGAAATTGGACTGCGCATGCGTCAAAAAATCAAATCAGGGCGCCTTGCACGTCTGCATAAATGCACATACCTTGAACGCGATATCGCCGGGGACCATGTCAAGGCCAGCACCCTTTGTCTCAAAAGCACCGCGTCCACGGTAATATCTGATGACGAAACTCGTTACCGAGAGTTCCATGTTCTCGCATAATATTTCTCTCTTACTGCCGAGGGTTATAGCCAAGGATCGACATATGTGCTGTATCTGAACCGCAGGCTAATCCTGGTTCGACGGAATCCAACAGGCCGTTCAATCCACTTGCTAATTGCCTTGTAATTATCAGAACAGGAAATAAAGAAAATCATGGACCCTCCTCTGTTTGGGAACATTGTGGATCACAAGTGTCTGCTTGCCTGCTAGTCTGTCCATCCACGGTATATTGGCTGCTTGAAGTGGCGTTTGATTGTTGAGCTGAGGTATTGCCACATCACCAATGCCATCAATAAGGACAATGAGCAATTTCTTCCGTTTTGCAACGGCCATGGTGAGTCCAATCGTCTAGCTTCCTTTTTTTTTGGGGGGGTGGCTGGCAAGAAATATGAGGCGGAGATTATGGTCGAGTAGGGCATTTAGGCCACACACCCCTTTTCACTAAAATGGGCAAGAGCTGTCTGCTTTGAAATAACTCGTGTGGGGGGTGGGGAGCGTCTCCGCGAATGATGGCCCATGTAAACGCATGCAGCAGTACATAGCTTTGAGCAGACATATTTCTACGTTTCTCGGGCAAGAGAACGAACGGGGGAAAACTGGGCAAAGATGTCTACGATGGATGCCCCTCTTTGCGGGCCGACTTGATTTTCTTATTTTGTTATTATTATGCCAAAAAAGAAGGCCTCGAAAAAGAGTGCTTCATCCAAAAGTTAGATCAAATCATGCATCCTGAATGAATCAGCGTGTTGAATTCTAAAACACTATTTAGAAGGGGCGACCCATCTCAGCAGAAAAGACGATGTGTGTGGAAGTAGTTCAGATCAAGGCTTCCTCCTCCCGGTTCGATCTAATACGACATTATTGGCATTAGGAACGGCGCTATCGCGATTTCGAGAAGGAGATCAGGGACCTCGGGTTGTTGATCAGGTCTACAGAAGGCGATGGCAATTGTCTCTTCCGGTAAAAGAAGCGAATTAGGCCTGCCTTTTCAGAAGAGTTAACCTGCTGGACGCGGATGGTTGTTTGTGGGTGCGAAATAAAAAGGGCTATATCGGATCAAATGTACCGCACAGAAGATGCCCATAGGCGGATACGGCAAGACATATGTGACTTCATTGAAAGGAATAGGACAGAATATGAGCACTTTGTCGATGAAGCCACGTCGTTCGAGGACTACGTTGAAGAGATGAGGCAAGTTGGGACCTACGGCGGTAATCTTGAACTTGCGGCTTTTGCGAAGATGGCGGGATGTGATATCAAGATATACCAACCTGGCCTGGTGTAAGTCAATACGTGTATGTGTGCGCCTTTATACCAACTGCTACATGGTCCTGATAGATATGTGATTCCTGGTCGGCCTAAAGATTATAAGGGAAAGCGAATAATATACCATCTCGCGTAAGGCCCTTGATAATCGAGAGCAAGCAGAAGTATTCTCTCTCTCACACTCACGCACCATTACCCTGCTAGGTACTACGACTGGGAACATTATGCCTCTATTGGCGTGCAACCTGGGAATAACTCATTGATAGAGAACCAGCCGCTACCAGAGCGGTATAGACAATTTCACGATGGGGAAGAATATGGCGAAGACGTATGCCCATCTTCTTCCGCCATGGACTCCTTCGAAACCGAGGATGCGGTGGAAGACCACCAGGATAGCGTCCCAGGACGGGCGGGGAATGCTGATGTCAATGAGAGGGCAGCGAAGACGGAGAAGAAAAGTAAAGCCACGGCTTCCGAGAAAAGGCTGGGCAAGGCAAAAAGGGTTCCCAGGAAACAAAAGATGGCTGTAGGCGCCACCGGTTCAGTCCAAGAGCCCGAATCGGATGGCACTGAACCATCGAAGGATGACAGGGAGGACGTTTTCAAACAAGAGAACGAAGAGGATGAATCGGCTAAACGGAGAAAGCATCCTAAAAAAAAGGCAACTTTGACACGGCAAGAGGAGAAGAAGCTAAAGAAGCTTGCCAAATTGAAGCGTCAAGAGCAACTAGCAGATTCGAAGGATGGCAATCACCAGCATGACGACGATCGTTTGCCTGATGGGATGAAGCTTTTGTATATTTAATTAATTGTTTGTTTGACACTGTACTGCGATCCACCCTACACTAATTCTGTCTTAATAAGGGAGATCATCACTTTCTGAAAGGGATATTTATGCTGTTGATCATTTATTGACTGGAAAATTCCAAGTATTGTAGGAGTGGTGTAATGATGAAATGTTTACGACGTGTTGTTGTTAGACAGCATACGCGCTCTTGCCATGTTCCTGGAGAACACCTGTCAGTAGAGCTCTTCATTCCCAATTTGCTCTGCTACTTACGCTAATCACACAGATATGGTCAAGATCACGGAAGTACTCGTTATAATCAAGGGCATATCCGACGACAAAGGCATCCGGAATGGCAAATCCAACATAGTCAGGGACATAGCCGTTGCTTCTGTCTGTCTTTTTGATTAACAGGCTTGTGACCTTCACTGATTTTGGATTGTATTCCCGTAACCGCTCAAGCAGCTTCACCATGGTCTTGCCGGTATCAATGATGTCTTCGACGATCAAAAGGTTCTATATGTTGAGAGAAAGAGGCAGTGAGCTGTTTGCGTTTTACAGAGGAGCCGAATCCTACTTACTTTGCCAGCAAAGTCGCGGCATTCGCCCTCGGTCAGGGAAATGGTGACACCTTCTGATTGGTCATTCTTATAGGATTTTACGCGGATGAACTCCAGGCTCAGCGGGACGCTATGGCCGTTGGCCTTAGTGAGCGCCTTGATCGCGTTGACGAGGTCGGCAAAATATTGATGGCCGCCCTTTAGGATACAGCAGACAACTGTAGCCACGTGGTAACAGAAACATCAACAAACAATCCGGAAGGGTCTCACATGTTTTTATTCTTCCTTACCAAGTGGTCCACTGGCATCTTCAGCAATCAAACGAGCAAGCTTTTGAATACGATCCTGGACAAGTACGAATAGCATGAGCGCACAGCACATGGCAAAACTGTGTAGTTACTGTTCACTTGCCATAATGACGCCGTGGGGAATGAGAATGCTCGAAACGTCCTTCTCATAGTGCTTGGGAATCACAAAGTGATCAAGCGAGTAGTGATTCTTCTCAGTCGTCACGTCAATCCAATCTTTGGATTCCATTGGCATGGTTGTAAAAACAGAAAAAGCGGTATAAAGGCTCTCCTTCCAAAAAAGAAAAAAAACCGGGTACTCGTAGCCAATGAAAGGCTTAGAAAATAGCCACCAAAGAGAGTTGTCAAAAATTCTGGCTCCTCCCGCTCTTCCCATGACCAAGGGGCCGACTTTGCACATGCACCCAACCCTTTAACTTTTACAACCCACCCCCCTTGACAGCAAACCCTCCTTTGTCCCCCCAATCAAAATTACGAGCATGCCCACTCTGGCATTGTGCCAATGTTTTTTCCTGGCTACCGATCTCTCTGATTCGGCACAATGAGCGGAGTAGGATAATGACTCACCCTGCCTCGAGATCCTTCACCATCGCATGAAATGCGCGAAACGATGGCCTTGGAGAGCTTATCGTTCGAATTTAACACGTGAACAAATAGGCCGTCACAATTGTATAATCTCGCACACAATCAGATATTGTGCTTTCCATCTCTTTCTCTCTTTCTCTCCCTTCCTCGTCCACTCGGTCTTATTGCCTTAACATGCTGCCATCTATAATCAACTTCGAAAAATGGGTGGCCGAAAACGCCGATAAGCTCCAGCCTCCCGTCAATAACTTCTTATTATTCAAAGGCAACGACACTACAGTCATGGTCGTAGGCGGGCCCAATCGTCGGACAGATTATCACATTAATGAGACTGAAGTAAATACAATGCGACATGTCAAAAAAAATAAAATAAACATAAAAATAGAAAAAGCAATCCGTCCCGCCTTTTGCTGATATGCATCCTAGGAATGGTTTTACCAAGTCAGAGGTAATCTTTTGATTAAGGTGGTCGACAATGGCGAGTTCAAGGATATACATGTCAACGAAGGGGAGATGTTCTTGTTACCAGGTAGTGAAATTAATTCCGCTCCATGGATACCGATAATATGTTCCTGAATGTTTATTGCTTTCACACCAACAACAGGAAACATGCCTCATAATCCGGTCCGTTTTGAAAACACAATTGGTATTGTCATTGAGCGAGTCCGGTTGCCGCACCACATTGGTAGGTGACACACGCACACAGAGACACGTATAGAGAGAGAGAGAGAGAGAGAGAAACCACGACGTTCCGGCATGTCCAAGCAATGGCTAAGCCCCACTCTTACTCTTGTAACCTAGATCGCCTTCGATGGTACTGCGAAAATCCAAACTGCAGGCAAATTGTTTATGAGGAAGCCTTCCATTGTGTCGACCTTGGAACGCAGTTGAAACCTGTCATTGAGCGGTTTGAAAACAGTTCCGAGCTCCGTATCTGCAAGCATTGTGGCACATTAAACCATACCAAATGAGAAAAAAAGAAAAAGGAAGGGGGAGGGTGTTGCGGATGAACATTTGGCCGATGAGCCACCCTCTTTTTTTTTTTCCTCCTCCAGGCATCCCATAATTTTTTTACGTGTATAAATGATCTACCGACTGCCGCGCTCTTGTTTTCGTTTCTTCATCTCGTCACTTTTTTTTAAACATGGAACGCACTTACATTATGGTCAAGCCCGATGGTAAATTGGGGTGGGGAGAGAGGTGTTTTCTAGGACACGGTGCGGAAAAAACCTAAATAGGAGATGGACCTGACTCTCGGCTGCTGCTGTATTCTAGGTGTCCAGCGCGGACTCGTTGGTGAAATCATCAAGCGCTTTGAGAACCGTGGTTACCAGCTCATGGCTCTTGAGCTCATCCACCCTACTCAGGAGCTTCTTGAGGAACACGTACGTAATTCTCCTCTTCATTGAGAAATAAGAACCCAACTGATGCGGCGAATATAATCAATAATAGTACAAGGACTTGGCCGGTAAGTCCTTCTTCCCTGGATTGATCCAGTACATGCGCAGCGGTCCCGTTGTCGGCATGGTCTGGGCCGGTAAGGATGCCGTCAAGACCGGTCGTGTCATGTTGGGTCAGACCAACCCCATGGCCTCCGCCCCTGGCACCATCCGTGGCGACTTTGCTCTTGATGTTGGTCGCAACATCTGCCACGGCTCTGACTCTGTTGAGTCTGCCGAGCGCGAGATTGCCTTGTGGTTCCCCCGCGGTGTCCAGACCTACGAGCGCAGCCTCTCCCTCCACAGCCTCATCTACGAATAAGCGGGATCGCCCAAACCATTCCCTTACTTCAATAATAAAAAAAGAAAAACGAGGTTCGAGACCCCAAGATAACTTCGGGATCCTAAAACAAAATAACTTTTTTGATTTCTTATTTTGCGCGAATGCCTTGTTTTGGGGAAATACAAATGTCAAATCCCCAACTCTTTTTTTTGTATAAAATGGAAGAAGACAGTGAGCAAGAGAACAAAAAAAGAAAAACAAGATCTATAGTTGAAATATGTGTAGTTGCATAAAACAAAAAGAGGATAAATGCAGATGCTATTGCGAGGGGATTATAAGTATTGAGGAGGAGGACACGTAGGACGGGAGAGGGAGGGGATAATGGGAAGAACATTATTTTTGAGTCTTGACAGTTGCCAACTCGATGGTGTTTGGATTCAACATCGATTCGGGCAGCTTTCTGTTTTTGCTACGTTCCGTAGTTTCCACATGGCTGTGCAGATCAGACGCCCCGGAATAGCAGTATATCATCTTTAGTAATGTTTCCTCTGCCCAGAATTTTCTCTCCACTTACGTGTACCAAGCACCGCCTGCCAACGTTAGCAAGATACCCAAGGCATTCATCCACGTAATATTCAAACGGAAGATGATGACCGCAAGTACAATGGAAAGAACCTGCTTTACATTGCCTAAGGACAAAGCCCGAATTTTTTTTTTTTCCTCGGTCAGTATTGAGCCTTTTATGGATGGATATCTCCATATATATATATAACGTGCGTGTGCCGGAGGGATGGCTGTATTATGTTACTTACCTGCCACGGTCATTGTGAGCGCGCTTGTTTTCTTGTTGGCCGTGAAACTGACGACGTTTAAAAAGAAGGCAAGGACGCCGTTCACCAAGAGAGCAAAAAACAGCTTGTCGGTAACCTTGGTCTCGGCCACCAAGGCCATCTCACCAGTGATGTACGAGTAAATTAGCGTCTGAACAAAGGCCAAGGGCGACATGCGTAACAAAAGGTCGAGCGGATGGAGTTTGAGTCGACCGACCTGCACACGGTTTGTCACGACGGTCTTTAACGCGGCAAGCACCGTTCCTAGCACTGTGAGGAAGAAGCCCATTGCCGTATAATCATAGTCGCCAAAGGTGGCAAACGCAACGCCCGCAACAACCTATCGTGTGGATCAGCCTTTTTCACTCTCTCGACCACGCTGCACGCGTTTTTATTGTTTCTTTACCGGAAACAACGATATATAAACCATTCCGGAGTAGGACTTGCGCAGAAACATGATCGAGAGCATAATTGTAAAGACGGGCGTCATGGCACGCACCACTTGATGGAACTGATGGCAAAAGAAAGAAAAGGCAAAATGAACAAAAACGACTCGACGGTGCTATGGTGAAGAAAGAAGGACATCGACATGACTTACGGGAACCGTAACAAGGTTACTATAGTAACAATAGATGTCAGTCATGTCAAGCGACAGAGGCAACGGACTCAATCCTCTTTTCTTCTCCTTCCTCTCTCTCTCTCTCTTTCTCTGTTTCCTTTTCACAAGAGAGAGTAACTTACAGCGACACATTGCTAATGGCGATATTGATGGTGTACAGCACAGAAAACATCAGCATTACCATGTTCTCTCCATTTCCCAGTTTGGAGGGCGTGAACATGTTGAACTGCCAGAAGCAATACGAGCCAACCGCACCGCAAAAGGTATGAATGGCCGTCAATGTCCATGGATACGGGAACTGGAACATTGACATGATAATCTTGTTGTACAATGTCAGGGCCAGATTGAAGAAAAAGTACATGCCGAGCCAAAGCATCGACGAATCCCGTTCCCTCATCTCAGATGCCATCACAGTTCAGGTTGAAAGAAAGTGGAAGAAAAAGGAAAAAAAAAAAGAGGTTCCTGAAACTAAAAAAAGAAATCCATATGCTAAAAAAAATCCGGGCGCACCCGCCTTTCCCAAAAAAATAAAAAATTGATTGTTTTTTCAGTTTCAGAGCCCTTCCCTTATGTAAACTCGAGCGCGGAAGATACTTTTCGATCTATTTTATTATGTTCAGAGCCACCAAGCAGGCTCCTGTTGATGGATAAACATTGTCTCTTCCTGATCATCGGGACCTATTAGCTCTGACAGACTTTGCTGTCTAGGGTGCTCGCGTGGTTTCTGGTCTGTGATGATCATCTCAGAGTCACTAAACACGGCCGAGTCTTGCGACGGGTCCGCTTTGTAGAGCAGATTTGGATGCCCGCCGCTGATCCCTCCGCCGCTGGTGCTGCTGTTGCTGCCGCCGCCGTGAGTGACAATCTGGACCGGCCAGGAGCACGCGTCATAGCCGTCATCATCACGTTCATCATGGTATGACCGAAGAGTTGTGAACCGCTCCTTCATTTCCTGCACGCTCGGCCTGTCAGCCGGGCAGGGCGCGAGCACGACAACTAAGAAATGGTATAGGTCTTGCGATAGTTGCGGCAGCGCGCTCTTGAGCATGGCAGCCGGGTCATGCACGTAGCGGCAATAGGCGGCGTCCTTGGCAGTTGCTTCTTGCCATAGATGGCGGCAAAAGACCATATAGACCAAGAGAATCCCGAGACTCCAGACATCAGACGCGGCAGAGTCGATCACCGCGTCGTCAAAAAAATGCTCAGGGGCCAGGTAGACCGTTGAACCGCATCCGCGCTCGTTGTTGTATCGTTCGCGCGTCGACAAGCCAAAGTCTGCGACTTTGATGTTCCATTGGTATGGGTTTTCGGCTGAGTTATCATCATCGGTGCCATACAGTAGGATATTCTCGAGTTTGAGATCGCGGTGATAGATATTACGTTGATGCATGTAGCCAACTGCATCGAGCACCTGGCCAAACATGACGGTCACCTGAGCATCTGTGAGCCTGCAGTGGGCGAGATAGTCAAACAAGTCGCCCATGTCGCATAGATCCATCACCATGTAGATGTGGTCAGGATCCGTGCTTGTGCCGTGCAATGCAAGGATGTTGGGGTGGCTGAGCGAGGCCTGGATATCAATCTCTAGGTGCTGATACTCAAGCGCCTCCTTCTTGTTGTTCACTACTTTGACTGCCACGTAGGCGTTGTCCTCAAGAGACTGCCCAAGATAGAGGGCACCAAATGATCCCCGTCCTATTTCTTCGAGGATTCGATATTCATGATCGTCGTGCTGTTCAAGGCGGATGATCTTGTCGAGCATCCAATCGTCTTGTTCGGTGGTCACAGTCATGGGAGATTCTCGCATTCACTATGGTGGACTCAAACGATAGAGTTGGTGTTCTTTGCAGTTTCAGAGGTTGTGTTCGGAGGGGATCAGTCTTTATGGTCATTTAATAGCACATCGTGGAAAGGGAACGGGGAGAGGGAAATGTACAGAAGAAGGAAGAGAAGGGAGGCTAATTTAAAGGGAAACTTTACTGGGAATGAACAGGGCACTCCTTTCCCTTTCCAAACCAGCTGTGTATGCAACAGCTGTGATATGTGCAGAGGCAGCTTAACCTTGCCATCGTGTCACCTCCACATAAGTCTGAGCTTATTGTTTCTTTTGTATTTTATATTTTCGCACTTACCCTTAACAAATTCCTCAAGGCAAATGACACACTCTTGCCCCAACAACGCCGAGTCAGGTGGGAGTTTATAGACTATGTTCCATATCAAGTTAACGAGTCAGCAGCTTCTTATCACCGCCCCCCCCCATCCGCTCTCTCCCCGCAAACGCGGGTCTCGTACTCACCGACGTAGCGGATGCCAGACATGGCCGCGGACGTATTCGCGCTAAGGCACGCTTGAACATGATCCTCTTGCTCAGCTGTACCCCCAAACTCATCAAGTCCTTTGCCACATACGGGACAATCAAGCATCATGCTCTGCGTGCTTGGTGTCCGGCGCATCATTAAGCTTGCTGGGCGGCTTGTTTGTCCACGAGGTCGCGATAATTTTTCAAAACACCCATCGCATGCTCGCTGGGGCTGCAGCGAGATGCGGTAGTGCTGCTCCATCGGGACCGCCGGATCCTGGACAATGTGTGAGAAAGGGAGCATCACCCGATTTGTCGAACATTTGTCACAAACAACCAGCCCGCAACATCTGGGATCAATTATTTGCATGGAGGTCAGCTGACATGCACTTCCTCACACCTCGTCTGCGCCTACCTGCAATGGTGTCGTCGCACGAGGATATTGAACCATCGACCACATCGCCTGCAATCTGGTGCCTGTTCGTTTCGTTCCCAGACGTAGCCCATCCGCTGGAATGACGATGAACGTGCGCTGGAAAAGGATGGCCGAGAAAAAGTAGTCGATGTCGGTGGCTCGGCAGCAATCGAGGCTGTGGATGCGGCTACGGGTGCTTGGTCAGCGCATGTTCCATAGCCCACAAAAACAGACCGAGGTTTAGCGAGGGTCAAGCTGGTGGATGCAGGGACGCTGCTGCTGCTGCTGCTCCTGCTATTGTTGTTGTTATTGTTGCTGCTGTTACCATGGGTATTTCCTTCATCGTCAATATGGCTCTCATCTGACGTGACTTCATCTGCAGTATCTGTACTGGAAGTGGTGGTCTCACTATCCATTCGACGTTTCATAATCCGGATCCATCGCCGCCTCCGTACCCATCCTGTTCCTGACGTGGCCGGCATTGTGCCAACCCACTCGCTTGACTGACCGAAACTCCGAGCATATTGCCACCCTTGGCTGTCAGTGATCGGATGAGAATAGTCCACCATCCAGTCCGTCAGCCAAAACCACTCTGTCATGGGGGGCAGACGCACATGACTTTTTGTTGTTGTTTCCTCAGAAGGATAGAGTGTCCAGGCGCCTTCGTGTTTCCCAAGCGCTGAGGAGGAGAATGTTGGCCTGCCCATCGTCAAAAACGATGAGGTGCCCCTCTGATTCTCGTGCAAGATGACAGGCACGGTCACATGGCTCTTAAGTAGATCATACGGCTCGTGCGCTGTGAGAGACCATAATTTGGTTTATTCAGCAATCGGGCTTCTCATGAAAGAAAGGTCGGGAACACCTACTCTGACCGATCCAGAACCTTTCTGCTGCCTCTAATACTTGGCAGACGTAGGCACTTCCTGCAGCCGCGGCTGCGTCATAAGCGGTTTCACCAAACACATTGCGGATTAATGGATCCGCATCCGCCTCGTGAAGTAAATATTCCACCACGGCCAGATCTCCTTTTGATGCCGCATTGACTGATTGATAATGACACTGAGTTCACTCCTTTCGCTCTCTCCTCCAGGCGGACTTACTGAGCGGTGTATGACCAAGCCGGCTCCGAACATTGACAGGCACTCCTTGATGCACCAAAAACTTTACCATGTGTACGTCGCCACTTGAGCACCCATTGTGCAACACTGTCCATCCATCCTTATCCTGATGAAGCACGTTGGCTCCTGCATGCGTAATTAGATACTCAACCACCGGGAAGTGTCCTGCGTAAGCTGCTTTCAGGAGTGCTGTCTATTTAAAGAAAGAGGGGCAAGAAGGGCGTCAAGGAATAGATCGGGAAATCCTTCCTCCTTATTTGATAATCCCAGACATTCACCTCGTCCTCGGCGTCTGTACTATCCACAAGAGCACCGGCTTCTATGAGACGGACACAAATATCCAGGAACCCACGCGCTGCAGCATAATGCAGCGGTCGCAATCGTGTACTGGGGTGAGGCTTGTTGGGATCGCTGCGGCGGTACAATAGTGCCTGCACTAAGTCAATGTCGCCCCGCACCGCACCATCGCTCAAGTCAAGATGGTCAACGGCATTGGTTATGGAGGATGCATTGTCGCCGGCAATGGGAGAAGCTGCTGTTTGAGGGGCTGCATATTGGACACATCGAATGGGCATTACGAACGTGTGTATATATAAAAGAACAAAGAACAAAAAAAGGGAAAGCATCCTCAAGCGGGTGAATAATTTATGTGCATGACATACCCACACCCACATGGACAAATCGACGATACGCACATGTCGCTCCCTGCTCATTTTATCTTCCTTCCTCTTGATCCACAAAAATGCCCTTTTGCTCCTTCGTATTGAAAAGCGACTTTACGCGTCTCTGTTGCTCCAATCTAGTTAGTGCCTCGACAAAATCCAACTGGATCAGATCTCGCTGAACCCAAGCAAGCCAATCCCGGGCCTTTGTGTCTGTTTTAATGCGGGAACAATGTTATGCAGCGTCCCAGTGACACAGCAGGTAGCTTTTCAGCGTGACGTATGAATCTGCAGAGATTTCCACCATCGTGCACCTGTATAAATATGAGTATGCTCCATGCTCCTGCTCAACCGTTTTCTTCTTCTTTTTCTTCTTCCCCTCCTTCTTCAGTTGATGTCAACAAATCCCTCTCTGCGCACGATCACTGACCCACCAACCGAGTTAGGCGAGCCCCTCCCGTCTAGTACGCCATTCGCGCTTTCGGTGATGATTCCGACCTGGCAGGATAACCTTGCTTATGAAGCTGGAGATGCTGATCTGTTGTCCAGGCTGCAGACGGGTTATCCTCGGTTCGTATTTCCGCCTCAAGTGGTTGAGGTAATGAGCCAGAGATGGGCTCTATGTTCGTTTTGATATTGCTGCAAAAGTACACAAAAGAAATGAATATGCTGACCACAAGGCGGTTCTTTTCAGCTCTACGATCGTCTGGTAAAGATGCACGAGGGAGCCGAGTCAGGCATGGCATTCATTGCTCGGTCTTACGCTCAGCGTTGCATCGCCTTTTTGAGGGAGCATGATCACAACGAATCGAGCCTGATCGAACTGGTGATGGGTCGAATGCCTGTATTCCTTGTCCTGTTCCGCCAGGAGGCATTCAAGACGGCCATGTCCTACATTCAATATTTTGGCGCTGTCTTTTCAGCCCGAGCTGCCGAGTACTGCCTATGTGTTCTGGACAACAAGTCAGAGGAGGCAGAAGCATTGCTGTCACAAGTGCCGGAGGACCTCGTCTGTACGGCCAAGATGACAATCCGAAAAAGAATTGCAAGTTTGGTAGGCCACGGCGTCTCAATGGACGACGTATATCTCTATCCGTGCGGTATGGCCGCTATCTCGGACGCGCATCGGTTGTTTACGAGGATTCGACCTGACGGCGATCAGATCAAAAGCGTCTGTTTTGGGTATAAATGTACACCAGGGAGGATGAGAAGAAGAGAAGGAGAGAGAGAGAGAGAAAAGAAACGGCATTTACATTGATCGCATAGATTTCCATATATGGACACTCTCAATGTCTTGCGCAAAGGTAGCCCTGCAGGCTGTCACTTTTACCCGGGTGGAAGCGAGAAGGACATCGAGGATCTTGCCTCGCTTCTTGAAGGCGAGAAGATCCTATCGCTGTTTTGCGAAGTACCGTCGAACCCGCTTTTGAAAACGCCTGACCTTAAACGCCTTCGTTCCTTGGCCACAAAGTACGACTTTATGATTGCCATCGACGAGACCATCGGCAACTATTGCAACGTCGATGTCCTGCCATATGCTGATATCATCATGACAAGTCTGACGAAGCTCTTTTCGGGGAAATGCAATGCAATGGGAGGATGGTAAAAAGGAAAATAAGGCCAGGCAGAGGTGGCGATGGGAAAGCCATAGCATGTCAATGGTTTTCTAATGTGAAAGAAGCCTTATTCTCAACCCGAGGGGCAAACATTATAGAGCACTTCAACAGCACTTGAGCACATCGTTTGAAGAACTTTTATATGGTCCAGATGCTATCGTTCTGGAGCAAAACTCGCGAGACTTTTGTGAAAGATCGATGAAGGTTAATACCAACGCGGAACTACTCTGCGACTATTTGATAAAGCACCCCAAAGGTACGTCATTTGTCTGTCCTCGGCGCTTATGGCATCGGCCTAATGCGTGCGCGCACGCGCGCGCTCCGTTTTTTACATCACGCACTGTTGCAGTATCAGACGTCTATTATCCAAAGTATATCTGCCGTGACTTGTATGATTGTGTGCGACGATCAGACCGTAACAGCGGCTACGGAGGCTTATTGACAATCATGCTGCCTAATGCTGACCAGGCCGCAGTGTTTCATGACCGTCTTCGATGCGCCAAGGGTCCGTCACTCGGTACTAACTTTACACTCGCCTCGCCTTTCTGCATCCTTGCGCGCATCGACTGGGCTGAGGAATACGGTGTGTCGCATCACCTGGTTCGCGTCAGTGTGGGACTTGAAGACCCACAACACCTGATCCGTCTGTTTGAGGAAGCGCTTGCCTATGTATAGTTTAAATGAATAAATTTACCCTCTTCCCTGTCTTCTCTCTCTCTCTCTCTCCTTTTTTTTTTTTTTAAAAAAAAAAAGTATCCAATGAACATTGCCGTCGGCCCATACGCTTTCGCATTACCGTTGCTCCATGCAGCCAAATATCCCGATGCCCTTGTATGTGGTGTCTTGTTGGGACAAATAAAGACCGATGGCAGCATGGAAATCACAACCGGCATCCCCTTCTTTCATCACTGGACGTCCCTGACTCCGATGCTCGAAGTGGCACTTCAGCAGGTAATGGGCGCGTTTCTTTTCGGACTTCTCTCTCCCTCGTTGTTTTCGATACATATAGCTACAAGAACAGAGAATCTCATCGGGACTTATGAATCCTAGGCAGAACTGAGAGCCAAAGAGAGGAAATTGAAAGTATTAGGATGGTATCAGGCGAACACAAATCTCAAAGATGCGACGATTCACGAAAGTGCCATCCGAGTTGCTGACGCCATTAAACGTAATTCCGGTCAGGCCATTGTGCTCATTGTAAGATCTATCAGCACGCTATACGCGCGTTCTATTATTTTCGCGCCTGTGCTTCTAACAGCACCGAATGAACTTAGGTGAATAACGACAAGGTTGGACAACTACACGAGACCAAGGATGGAAGTGTGCTTGTGGTAACGTTTAAAATAAGGAGAGAGAGAGAGAGAGAGATAAAGGGACTAAGCTGAGACAAATCAAAACTAGCCGTATATCTTTCATGAGAAAGATTGGCGGCCAGTGAAGGGCGCGTTTACCAAAGACAGCTCTGTCGTCCTGAGCTATGAAGAAACGTATCCCAAGGTACGGGGCATGTTTAGCTCTGCCCAATACCAACGGCTTGTTGACTTTGATGACCATCTCGAAGACGTGTCCAAATCGTGGCTCGAATACAGCAATCATGTATAGACCGCAATCAAATTTACAGTATTCTATTTACAAATACATATATAACCCCCATTTGCGATTTACAGTTACGCTTCCTTTTTCTTTTGCAAAAAGAGAATAGTCACTAGCCACACCAATAGCCGGAAAGGGCTTGCACTTAACCAGGCTGCAGCTTGCCGAACAAGTAGCAAGAACGTAGCGACGGCTATCGGACGGTCTCGTTGTTCTGAAAACAGAACGCAGTAATAGTCACTGTCTTTGTTGTCCTGCAAGGTGTTCGCAGGGTGGATGACGATGTGACAAGTAGCGGCGGTGGCGGAAAGCGGGTCGAGCATGCATGGAATAAAAGGAATCGCAACAGGCCTGCCGGATTTTGAAGCTTCGCTCACACCGCCACAAAGTCGTTGGACATGGCGAGGATGGACGAATCGCATAATGGGATGCCCAACCCAATGCGTGCCCTGGCGCCCATGCATGGCGGTTTCGGTTATACCGTAGGCAGTGAGCCGTAGAATGGTTGCTGTGGGAAACGACACTAGCTCCCGTTCAGTGCAATTGTTTCCGAGTAAAGACAGTGCTTGATGATAGAGATCATGTGGATTGCTGAGACCTGGGGAACAACCATCGTATTGGGTATAGAGTGGCGGGTGATTGTAGTTGCGTTGATGGAGTATGCATGTCATGATAGAATAGAAAACCAAGGCTTAATGGTTCTTAAAAGTTGCTTGCGGTTTGGTTCCAGCAAAGGAGAGGAGAAGGGTCTCCTAACGAGTAAGGGCTTCCTCTTCCGTCCCCCTTTTCTTTACAGACGCTTTTATTCTTTTGCAGAATACATAATACCATGGACAAACTTCGCGCGGAGAGAGAATGGAGTCCCATTGGGTGCATACATCTGCACCTTGATGGCTTGGAGAAGAAACTTTTGCTGGAAAGTCCTTTTTGCTACTGCGCAGCGGTACACCTACGGCGCTTTGCTTTTCCGAGATGAAAAGGACGAAAAAGGATCGTTCTCCTCCAATAGATTGGAATATTTTATTGTCTGATGAACGAATCAAATCGTTTGTTCTAAATTTAGAGTTTTCATGCATTGGGGGGTGGCCTTTTTGTATCCATTGAGCATAAATACATACGCTGCCCTGGTTTATTGGAGCCCTTTGGATTCGACATAATAACAATAATGATAATACGGCATGGAGGGATGTGTGTGTGTGTGTGTGTGTGTCTGCATGTGGAGAACAGTCGAAGATTGGGCGGGAACCAGGCTTTCCTTTTTCTGTCTTGGCAACCAAAACCCCTGGAAGCATCGAGTTTTATCCTCCACCCCGGGAGTTCATCATTGTATGTTCCCAAGAACATGTTTACCCCACCTTCTGGTATTTATGATAAAACTATGGCTTCCCTGCACCTGTCTGGGAAAATTACATATTTGCAAAACAAACAGGAACTCATTATAAAAGCAAAATGTCTATGGAGAAGGAATGGGGCGATATCGTTAATAGTCCAGGGCTTGTTCAACAAGATCCATTTCGAGTAAGGATCCGTGCAAGGCAAGATAGTCCTTGATGGACTGCAAGTTAACAAAGAGATCAAAGTTTATCAAGCCGAGGAAGCTGCGCTCCATTGAATTGATTTCCTTAGAAGTGTAGCAGTAATCTATCATAGGAGCAAGATCTTGGCTTGTCAGCGACTGCTGCGGCTCGAGTATGAATTTTGAGGCGGCCATGATGGAGGCAATGAACAGTCTGTAGGGTGTATCGGGATTTCCGCGGGCAAATGGCGGGAGATGTGCTTTGAGTCTTTGAAGATAGATGAGCGACACAAGGCAAACGCTAGGCGGGAGCTTGGAGCGCTGGAACAGGGTGGCGACGAAGGATCCTAGTGGAGGGAGCGGGTGCGGGTTGGACATTGACGAACGTGTGATGAGGTGTTGTTGTTTCCGGGTACAGGGTAGGATAGACGTTGCAGTCGTTGTGGTAAAGGCTGAGACAGAAGATCAATTTCCATCCGTCTGCCGCCTCTTTTCTTTTGCCTCAAATGATGTTGGCTTACATAGCAGAGCTTCCGGGCTACGCGAACATACAGTCGAGATGGTCGGGCTTTCCATCATTAGACACGCTTTGAGGACACCGTGAATGAGTGAACAGAAGAATCAGCATCTACACCACCCACTCACCCCAACGCGCTTTATATAGGCCGCTCCCCCCGGGACTGATAAGAGAGTGAGCAATGATTGGGCCGGCCACCCGATCAAAAGAATGGCCAAAACGCGCAGGTAGAGAGCGGGGGATGGAACGCCGCTTTCCTAATCTAAAAACAGACGACCCCCATTCAGAGAGCGTCTGCTTGCTCATAGTTCTCCCGACATTATGCAAAGACGTCTTATGCCGATTGGCACTGAGAGTAAAAAGCATAGATCAAACAGTTGGCCTGTGCTGGGTCGGAGGAGGAGGGGTGGTTGCGAAAGGATTGTTGCAGGGGGGTTGGTTGAGCCATTCCAAGCCATCCGATAACGCATATCGAAGATTGTTACGTAATCCAAACCACGCATTTGCTTGGCGGACACTTTGTAGGCCAGATAGAAGACCATCCAAGGTTTTCTGGACGTGATCAAGCTGTATTCATACTGCTGTTCCAATGCATCGGTGAGCCATGCAAGCTGCCTGTGCTATCATCTCGGACCTGAGATATGTTGCAGAGAGGAACTGGGACAATGTATCCTTGTATATATATTGTGCTCATCCCAACCAGGGCATTCGAATAGAAATGTCACTCACGGCTTGTTAAATTTACGCGGCTGATGCCTTCGGCTTCGGTGGGACAACCAGACAGAGTCGTTGCTTCATTCTGATGATGTCATAAAAGGCCAGATCACCAAGATGGGATTTTATGGGACGGATACTACAGATATCGGAAAGCTGGAAAGGACCGTAAATGACTTGAACTCATCAAGCCAAAAGACCAAATGTGACCACACCATTGCATGTATTATGCAGTCTTTTTACCCCACGCCGTTTCGTGAGATTATCGCTTGACAAAAGTGTCACTTCCCGACTTGTCAGAATACAGAGAATGCGGGAAATCAGAGCAAGGCTTCGAGGAAGCTAGATGGCAGAGAGAGCAAACAAGCGGCCGTTCCTTTTCGGGTTGTCGCTGCAGTATTTCATACCTCCCTACGCCAATCACGCTCGGATTAAGGCTGTCAAACCGGCGAGGACATTGCGACGGACGGGCCCCACATGAACCATGACAAACAGAGCAGGATTTCGCATACGGAATAAACGACGTTCGATAGAAATCACAAACAGATGATCGCATAATGTATACAGGAAACAGCGCCTATGGTTTGCTGGGCGGCTGCAAAGCACACTCCGCCAGCGCACCACCAAAAACCCGGACCGCCCGACGTCCATTTGGGCAACAGAAAAAAACATTTCCAGCCGATGCTACGTCGCTTTTCATACCTACTACGGCGCCATTACAGCACCGAACCATTTCGACCACGCATTGATTATGCGAAGCTTGCACAAAACAGCTCTGCAGTCCAGGCCAACATGCTCCGCCGTCGCCATGCCCTGGTCGATGCGGATCAGCTCAAGCAGCTGTACGAAAAGCGGCTATCCTTGTACAACACATTAACCGATTTGCGTTCTAGCCGCAATCAGCTGTCTAAGCTCATGAAAAGCGACAAGACACTCGCTCCTCGCGCAAAACAAATTAAGGCAGATATCAGGACGATTGAACATGAGCTTGACGAGCTCGATGAGATGCTCTTGACCGCTGCGAGCCAGGTACCCAATGACACGCATCCGGATGTCAAAGACGACATGGTTGTGGTCAAGACGGTAGGCACCCCACGCATGGATGATGATCTCCAGGATCATGTGACGATCGCCGAGCGATTGGGTCTTGTGGATTTCAGTCAGGCTTCGCTGGTCTCTGGCTCGAGCTTTTACTATCTGCAAGGGTACGGTGCGTTTCTAGAGACCGCCTTGATCCAATATGCTATGGCAAAGGCTGCGGCGCGGGGCTACCTGGCCGTCATGACGCCAGATATTGTCAGGACCCATATCGCATATGGGTGTGGTTTCCGGCCGCGAGCAGACGAACACTCTCAGATATACAGCGTCAAGGCCCACGAGGACGATGCGCTCTGCCTGGCTGGCACTGCAGAGATTCCGTTGGCAGGGAAATTCGCGAGCCGGTTGATGGAAGAGGTCGCCTTACCCAAACGACTGGTAGGATTTGGCCACGCGTTCCGCGCCGAGGCAGGTGGCCGAGGCACGGAAACCAAGGGACTATATCGCGTCCATCAATTCTCAAAGGTGGAACTCTTTGCCGTCTCGACGCCCGAACAGAGTGATGCCATGCTCGAGGAATTTATAGGTCTTCAGGAAGAAATATTCACAGAACTAGGTCTATGTTTCCGGTAAAAGGGCGGGCAGCACTCGCAAGTATGCTGAGAAGGGGTAAAAATTTAACTTTTGTTTGACGGTAGCATTCTTGATATGCCTCCAGAAGAATTGGGTGCGAGCGCATACAGGAAATACGACATGGAGGCGTGGATGCCAGGACGCAAACGGTGGGGAGAGGTAATGTTTTTTTTTACACACACGCACACACAAAAAAGTCGGTCAACTATGTATTTATCTGGAGGGAAACATAAACCAGATCTCGTCTGCTTCTAACTGCACTGACTACCAATCCCGACGCCTGGATATTCGATATCGGCCTACTCGCCTCACAGGGAAGAATACAATCTTCTGTCATACAATTAATGGAACAGCCATTGCGGTGCCTCGCATTATCATCGCCATTTTGGAAACATTCCAACGCCCTGATGGATCCGTAGAAATTCCGACCGTGTTACGGCCGTGGCTGCCAGGAAACCCTGCTGTACTAGAAGCCAAATAGAAATACTTTTGGCAGCATACTTTATTTTCAAAGATAAATGTCGTAAACAAGATAAAATAATGTCGCATGGAATTGTATAAAGTTGTCGTATCGGTAGGTAAAAAGATTTCGAACCCATGGGTTAAAACCTCAGAAGCACTACTCCTATATACGCTTTAACTTACACTCAAGGGCCTCGAAGGACCCAGGATAACTCCTGGGTAATCCCGGTGACAACCAGGGCCACGGGGGTCGGATCACAGATGTTCCCCATTACGGCAGTTAACTAAGTGCATATGAGAATGAGAAACGAATCCTTCGAAATCGCTCAGCTTTAAGCTATTGGATACTTCGCTGATTCGGTTCATCAACATCTCACTTTCCAAGAATTTATTGCGTTTTACTTTGATCTTGACCGCTGACCAAAACTGCTCAATATGATTGAGCTCTGGCGACTATGGTGGAAGATAAACATATCGATATCCTCAAGGCTCGATGTATATAGCGACATCCTTGGCCTTAGGAATAGGTGCATTTTCTATTATCAAATAATGGCCCTTCTATGTTCATACTTATCCATCTCATCCATAGTAGCCTTTTGGAAGCTGAGAAAATGTCCAGTTACAGTTCATCTGATCATAACTTCAGATTGACCTGCCCTCTTTCTTTTCTTGATCGGTCGCTGTTGGAGTCTCAAGGTACATTTAATGATGCCTGATACTGAGATTGCTCTCAAGATTGTGGTTGTCTTGCTCTTGTCTTTGGTACTATAACCACTGCAGGAGTCCCTTTCTCGGACCATGCCATGCTGGGTTTCATATTGTTCTGGAATCCAGCCTCGTCAAGGAAACCGTAGTTTTTCTAAAGTCGAAGTCGGTCCTGTCTCATTTGCGCACCCGGTCAAGGCGCTCTTGGATCTTCGCAGCGCTAGTCCTGTCTACAGGCTGAAACCGAGCCATTTTCAATGTCAAGTTGCTTGCGTTTTTCATAAATCCATGGAGCATTGTTTTAGATACTTTGAGACCCTTGAATCGTTAGAGCAGTTGCTCTATCAGCTGCTCTAGAACGATGGATGAATTCTCAATCAATGCATTCTCTTGTGCTCATCATTGAGAATACGCGAACAACCCCTCGCTTTAGGTTTCTCAAAAATGCTGTCAGGGTCTTTCTCGTACTGTAATGCCCATCGCTGGGCTGAAACAACATGGACTCCTAGCGCTGATGCACTCCAAACCTTCTCACACATCCGTTTGAAAAATCTGACCTTGTCTTGGTCCGTATAACTGCGCTTGATCCACGCTTCTTTCATCCGAATGTCTGTCTCCTTTCGCTTGGGAATGTGGGTGGTAGTAAGATCAGAGTTATCTCTACAAGATATGGTGCGCAGATATTCGGTGTACATTTCTTCATCAACAACCATGACCTCATTTCAGAATGGATTTGTATTTCCTTTTGCGGACGTTGAGAACTCAAAATACCCAGAATCTTATCGCTTTTCCTTAATGCCCTTTCAGCACTTGGGCAATGTACGTTAGCACACGAGTGGTTGGCACATGATACTTTATACGTCGGGAGTCATTTCCATGCACTTGCCCTCTTCTCGGGACCGGCACACCCCTTTATCGCAAAACAGGGCTCCTTAAGTCCCGCCCTAGAGAATGAGAATATGTTCCTCATCTACTCGATATATTTGTCCAGAAACTGTCTAAATTTTTGGGATCTACAGAGACCCAGGGGAGTCTTGCCATCTTGGTTAGACTGATCAGGATTGGCACCATGTTCCAGAAGAGCGGTGGCAGTATCCCCATGTTCTTCCTCGCAAGCCAAATGGAGAGGCGTATTTCCCTCGGTATCCTTTGGGTTCACGCGACATTTTGACTCGAGAAGTGAGTTGACAATGGCAGTGTAACCGTGCACAGCCGCACGATGCCTATGAATTGCCATAATATCAGCATGGGTTTCGTTCTTCCTTTCACGTGGTTTATCCCATACAGGGGTGTTTGCTTAATGTTGTTCAACTGATTCGGTGGCGCTCGGGGGATCAATGCCTTGGCGATTTCAACCCAATTTTTTGATGCCGCATAATGACTGCATATGGAGAGAGCAATGAGAACTACCCGCAGAAAAAAAAGGGGGGAGATGGTCTGGCACATTTGGGCTGTTCCTTAGCCAAACTTACAGCGCTGTATTTCCACTTTCATTCTGTGCGGATGCATCGGCGCCGTTCTGAAGCAACGTCTGGACTGCTGCTAGATGCCCTGCGGATGCTAAGTCGGTGTTAGCCTGTACGATTGATTCCATAAACACAAAAATAAAACGATATACACGCGCGCACAAACCTGCAATGATGAGCGGTGTCCATCCTGACTATGACAGTAGGTGAATCATTGTCAGCATGACGATGAGAAGCTCGGAGAGGGGAGTCTTTTTTTTTCCAATTACTTCGTCTGCAAGATTGACATTGGCACCATGATCTATCAAGAATTCAATGAGTGGCTGCTGGCCACCCGAAGCGGCCCAGTGCAGAGGAGTCCGGCCGTCCTTTATGCAGGCCGTCAGTTAGGGCAGGGGAGAGGTAATGCGATAGACAAGAGGGGTGAAGTAGTACCTCATCCCTTAGATCAACCGAAGCAGGTTCTTTCTCAAGTAGTTGCTTTACTACAAATAGCTTGCCTTCAAAGGCTGCAGTAAAGATGTTGAGCATAACGTGGGGGGGGAGGAAGAAAGAGACGGCGTGGGTGCTCGTGCGTGCGTATGACCTAAACACAGTCGGAGTTGATAAATCGGATCAAAAAGAATGCAGGTTGTTTATTTTCTGGGTTTGTACAGTTGCGAAGTATTTCATTATACAAGCAAGAAATTTATGCGACGGAAGAGAGACAAGCAGAAGAAAAAGGGGTATGTGAATATCGGTCAGGGTGTCTGTGTCTTCTCTTGTTGGGATACAATGAGTTTGGTGTATATACACGGTGGTTGCAGGAGGAGGGAGGAGCGCGACGCGTTTTTTTTGTGTTGAAATTAGACAGGCGTGAAAGGGGGAGTCAATAGACTTATTGGTAGATCATGATAGGCTCTGGTGGAGACTGACAAGCCTGCGAGAGAAGAATGCTCAGGAGGTCTGCGTTTTCATCGACAAAAGATTGCTGTTGTTGCTGTTGAGGAGCAAAAGACACTTCCACCCAATCCAGGTCAGAGAAGAGATCACAGTCGGAGGCTTCGGTACGCGCGTCAGACATGGGGGTAGAGGGTGTATCGTCCCATTCGTCCTCTGTGAAGACCAGTGGTGGAGTTGAGACCTGATATTCAAAGGGTTCCAAGAGCAAGAGTTGCTTTTGTGCTGTCATTGTTGATTTATGAAATGGAGAAAGGGGGGGAGGGCGAGTGAGGATGCGGGGATTGGAAGAAAAAATGGATTGTATTTATAATGGAATCCAAAAATAATGAAACCATCGCTCGCCAAGGTGGATGGGGGGTGCGCCGGTGACTCAATTTCCCGGGATGTTTTGCTACAAGCCATGTACCAATCGGAGATTCCAGGCGTATGCAGAAAGAGTAACACAGCCAAGCGAGGGGGAGAAGCCCTCTGTAGGGTTGTGCTTTGGGGGAGGGGGCGGTTGGTTGGCTGGTCATCGGAGCGAGTTCCCGTCAACGTCGTCATGAAACAAACAAGTGGCATGACGATCTTTTAGCACTCCTTTCTTTTCCGTCCGGTTTCACAATGCTTCTGAAAGTCGACGAAAATAGAGTTTCATTTCCTGTTTTGGATTTGATTGGATCTGTTTTATTTTGGACTCTCGATGGGGCCGTGAAGGTTGTATCTTGCCAGGTTTGAAGTGTCAAGTTTTTCTTGGCTGTCCAATCAACGGGCATATTTCCTGCATTGGGTTGTATCCACTCGCACGCGCACACGTACATACATATAGTATTTCCACGCTTGTGTTGTATAAACACACAACACACGCCAACGCACAGCAGAACACAACTAGGGGTGGGATATTCTATCCATCATTGTTGTGCGTCGTGCTATGCACATGCGTGAGGAACATGATGCACCAACTTGGTTGTGTGTTTGATATGCACCCTGTAATATTTTTTATTCATGACTTTTCCATAGATAAGATCATCATCGCCTGTCCGAGGGTGTGCATCCGCCGCATACACAAAACGCATCTCTCTCACATACATGCGCTTCCATTGCTGCATACCATGGGGTGAACGAAGAGCAGAAAGGGAGAAAGAAAATATGCTGTGAGCGAGTGCCTCAATTGCCGCACTTTGATGCACGCATGCACACACACGCACACACATACTCTAGAGGGTTCCTAATTTTTTTTTGTTACTTTCTCTCTCTCTCTCTCTCTCTCTCTTCTTTTCTTTTCTCTTCCAACGAGATTTTTTTTTTTGAGATATGAGCTAAGCCAGCTTTTTGTCGGAGCCAAAGTCAGAATGCAAAAATTCTTCAACTGTGACGACTTGAAGTTGACTCCTTTTCTCCCTTTGCTTTATAATTCATAATGTCCCTCACCCTCGAGACTAAGTTGGCCTTCAAGGTCCTCAACGGCTTCTTCGAAAACGTCTCTTATGTCAAGGGGTAATTCACGCGTTTTAATCTGCATGGCAATTTTGCATTCGTAGATAGATGATTGATCTATTTTATTCTTTCATGTAGCGTCGAGGCCTCTGATGCTGATAAGGCTGTCTTTGATGCCTTGCCCGAGGGTCCATCTGAGGCTGAGTTCCCCCATTTGGCCAGATGGTACAAGCACATTGCTGCCGTGAAGGGCTTGTCTTCCAAGTGAGTCAAATGAAGTGCACCTTTTTTTTTTACACCGCGCCATCCTATCATGAATATCAACATTAATGTATAATTTGTCTTTCAGGGCCGCTGCTGCTGCCCCCGCTGCCCCCGCTGCCGCTGAGGAAGATGATGATGACATTGATCTCTTTGGTTCGGACGATGAGGAGGTCGATGAAGAGGCCGAGCGTCTCAAGGCCGAGCGTCTTGCCGAATACCAGGCCAAGAAGGCTGCCAAGCCCAAGCCCGTCGCAAAGACCACTGTCACCTTGGATGTCAAGCCCTGGGATGATGAGACTGACATGGATGCCTTGACCAAGGCTGTCCGCGCCATCACTATGGACGGTCTCTTGTGGGGTGGCCACCAGCTCGTTGCTGTCGGCTTCGGTATCAAGAAGCTCCAGATCAACTGTGTTGTTGAGGACGATAAGGTAAAAAAGGCGGGAAGACGGTAGTGGGTTAAATGTCCCGTGTACTCACATTTTGACCAGGTCTCCATGGACGATCTGAGCGATGCCATCACCGATTTGGAGGACTACGTTCAGTCTGTCGATATCGCTGCTATGCAAAAGATCTAAATATGAACCATGTGGTCCCATCTCAAAAGTTTCATCTTTGCTTTGTTTAAATAAATCCATCCATATTCTTCGTGTACAAAGAATTTTTTAGGTTCCTCCATTGTATTTTTCTGGTTATGGTTTAAACTTCAAAGGAGTGCGGCGGGGAGATGCACAGATGCTCTATTTACGAGCATTTCTTGTAAGATGCGCTCGTTCATCATCGTCGATTCTAATATTGCATATCAGTCTTATCAGACAATCATCGCGACGGTTGAGCTTGACTTACTCATCATCTGTTTCATCGTCTCGTCTATCCAGCAAGCCGCCGCTTTCGCTATTCTTATATGATCTGGACTGTCGATTTTGATGGGTTATGGAAGTGTCGCCGGTGCCTCTCGGATTCTCCCCCGCAGGTGACTGATTCCCGCCGTTGCCGACCGATACAAGTTTGACCTTGTCGTGCTGATGGTCATCGTCGCTTAGATCATCCTCACCGAGCTCAAATATAGCACCATCATCATCTAGTCCCCTAGTACGATAGTCTCCTGAACGGTCACCAAGGCCTTCGGCATGGCGTAACTGGTTTTCTAAATCAACGGCTTCGTCTTCATCTTGACTGATCTGCTGCAGTCCGTAGCGCTGATTGTTGCTTGTTGGGCGCCAGAGTACGACAATCACCAAAAAGACAATAAAATAAAGCACGTTCAACAGTCCATCGAGCATAATCCAACGCCATTGCCAGCTGTTGGCGTCCCAGTCGACTTCATTGCGGCCGCTAAAAGCAAACATGTTGAGGATAAAGATAACGACCACCATAATTACCGAGAAAATTAACAAGCGATGCACAATGGTATACATGCGCGCCTTGACGTGCTGTTTACGCAGCTCTAAGAAGAACCATCTCCGGGGTAAATATCCAGACAATAAACCATTATCCTTTTCCTTACCCAGCGTGGCGATCGTCGCGCTCAGGGAACTAAAGATCCATACATAAAACACAGACATGGTGATTGCTAACGGGAAGATAACCAACAAGACAAGGAATCCCGCCGTTTCTACATAACGGCTATGAATATCCCCAGATACTTTTAATGATTACCTTTGCACCTACCAGGATCGAATAGCATAATTCCCAAGGAGTATATAACCACAAAGAAGAAATGTGTCGATGCAAGAATGATACATTTTTTCATTGCAGATCCTAGGCTTGGTCTACAATATTGAGCAGTTTTAGCTTCGTCCTATAAGTTTCTTGACACCACTATATGGACTTACTTGACGACACTGTAGCCCATGCACACCACAAGGAGCATGAAGAACGACATGCTATTGAGCTATATATCAATACCCCACCTATCATTCTTTACATTAACCACGCTTGTTACCTACCTGTTCCGTCCTGCATTCATGAAAGCCACAAGAGCGAGCAATCCGTATGCTGCAATGTAGCACCGGTAAGTATCAGCGGACATTATTTATGTCCTACACTATCCCGTTCACGCTTACATGGTTTGCCTGTCTGATTATAGGCTTCCCAATAGCCCCAATTGATTGCCATTTCACAAACAAGATAAAAGATAGTTCCCGACAAAAAGTGCTTTATGATGGACACCCATGAGTCTTTGTCTTTCGAAAGAGCTCCTTCGCACACAATTACCTGTACAGGAAGAATATCCCGCCAATACCTGAACGTTTGAACGGCCCAAAAGATACCAACAACCAAGTAGATAAGAGAAAAGACGCCATAGAACTTGCCAAAAGAAGAATTATGAGTATCTCTCTTTGTTTCTTTCCATTACATACTCTTACCAGGAGTTTGGGATAATCCGCTGCAGGCAGGTTGCCATAAGGATTCTTCCATTCCACCCATGCATCAAACGAACTGAGAGTCTCGTTCTCCAAGTTCGCAGGGATGATTGTCACACAATAATAACCAGTCTCGTTGACCTTATAAAGCGCTCCTTCATTCTCGCTGGTTGGCGTTTTAGAAAAATCGATAGCAGTTGTGAAAATTGAAGTGTTCTCATCGACATTGTTTATCAGAAATTGACCGTAGGAACTCGCATCGCAAAGCTTCTGTGCAATAGCTTCATCATCGCACGTATATTGTAGCTACAGAATCAAAACATCAAATTAGTATGAGTTCGTCTCATGACAGTGGATGCCTGCAATATATGCATTGACATTTCTTCTTCTTCTTCTACCCCTATTTACCTCTCCAGTACGGTTGTTGATTTTACCAATGTTGTCAAAATCGCGCCATTCGTACATCAGCAACGCTGATTTCCCTTTAGATTCCTTTTGAAAGGTAACTAAGGAAGTCGCTGTAAGTAAACTCCAAGTAGAGACGGTCCATTACATGCCATGCCTTTAATGAATGGATTCTGGCCACCCGGGATAGAGCCCTTGGCCCATACACCAGAGCATACGGACGTAAAGTAATCATCACTAGTCTTCGAGTCGAGCAGACATAAGCGAAGCTGCAAATGAGCCATCCACGCCAGAAGACACTGACCATATGTGTTTCATCAGCGCCTACTAAGACTGCGGTTACAGTCAGTAGCGTGATTAATCCTAACGCCACTCGCAAAGAACGCATTCGTGAAGCGAAATACGACAGCAGGTAAGTGGAAGAAGAGGGAAACAGCAAGTCGAGAAAATGAACTGACTAAATTTGGAAATGCCGAACCCAGCAGACAGGTTGCCTTGGCATAAGTTTCAGCTCGAAGGCCAATTGTAACTGGCCACAACATACAGCAGCAGCTAATGCCCGCCTTTCTATTCATAGCTGATAGACGCATTCAGCTCAAGTACGACAAGACATTTCATGCAACAACAATAGTAAATGTGTATTGTAGAAAAATATGATGAATAGAGAGCAATGAAAGGCTAACGCATGGATGCTTGATGGGTTTGACTAGTGCATTATGGGAATAACGATACAAATGATGTTATGGACAAAGTAGTTTTACAAAGCATTTTTTCAGTCAGAATTTTCGGTGTTGGATTTGCCGCCACGACCGCCACGGCCACCACGGCCACCACGGCCACCAGGACCACCGCGGCCGCCACGACCACCAAAACCACCACGGCCGCCACGACCACCGAAACCACCACGGCCACCACGGCCACCGAAACCGCCACGACCACCACGGCCACCGAAACCGCCACGGCCACCACGACCACCAGGACCACCACGGCCACCAGGACCGCCGCGGCCACCACGGCCGCCGCGACCGCCGCGACCACTGCTGTTGTCATCCGATTTTGCGGCAGCAAAATCTAGCCGAAGACGGCGCGAGCCCATCTTCTCTCCTTGAAGCATCTCGAGTGCCTTCTTCGCCATAACCACGCTCGGGTATTCAATGTAAGCATGGCCCTTGAAGACGTTGTTGTTGTGGGGCATGCTCATGCGCACGATTTCACCAGCCTCGGAGAACACCTTACGGAGCGCTGCCTCTGTAGTGTCGTATTCAAGATTGGCCACAAAAATAATATTGCTCTCGGGACTGAGGGCTCCATCCTTGCTTTTTGTTTTGCCGGTGAAGGTGGTGGCAGGCGTGATTCTGAGGGAACGGTCTCGGAATTCAACGCCATTAATGGAGATGGCTTTATCGTAGGCTTCCTTGGAGCCAAATTGGACATGGCAGTATCCGACATTTTGACCGGGGTGAGTGATGCTTTCCTTCATGCGAACATCCACCACATCACCAACTTCTTTCTCGAAAAATTCGCGGACATCATCCTTGGTAGCATCGAAACTAATTTGACCAACAAAAACAGAAAGGCCTTCCGCACCGTAGTTGTGGACCTCGTGCTTGGGCTGCTTGGAAGGTTTGACATTCTCAGGAGCATCCTCAGCCTTACGCTTCTGACCTGCCGTAGCGTCTTCATCCTCAGCCTCGGAGTCTTCATCCTCTTCCATAGCGTCTTCATCCTCAGCCTCGGAGTCTTCCTCTTCAGCCTCGGCGTCTTCTTCTTCAGCCTCGGCGTCTTCCTCTTCAGCCTCGGAGTCTTCCTCTTCAGCCTCGGCGTCTTCTTCTTCAGCCTCGGAGTCTTCTTCTTCAGCCTCGGCGTCTTCTTCTTCAGCCTCGGAGTCTTCTTCTTCAGCCTCGGAGTCTTCTTCTTCAACCTCGGCGTCCTCCTCTTGAGACTCGATCTCAGAATCGGCCTCCTCAGATTCCGAAGGCTGTTCCTTCTTCATGGTCTTGGTGGCGGCAGCAGTGGCTGCGGGTTTAAAAGTTTTCGATGCAATCTTGACGACAGCCATTATGCTAATGTGAGAGGAAAAGAGCGGTGGATGCGCTTTTCTTTTTTTGTCTCTTATTACATCTAAAAAAAAGCCACGAAAATTTTTTGTGGTCTGTCAACCTCCGCCGTGGGCGGCTGCTTGAAAATGATTTACACGCCGCTTAATATGGAGGATTTTTTCGGGCACGAAAATAAAATTCAGTAACACAATTCCTGTTTGCTATCAATCCCCGTGATGAAACCTAAATCACCCTTATGTTATGGCATGAACCCTACTGTTTCACACCTCTCTCTCGTTTCTTCTTCTTTTGTTTTCTTGTTATTTCCTTTCCTTATGAAATGAGTTTAACAGATAACCCAGCTATAGCGAGCAAACGCACATCTACCTTGACCCAGCGCTTGTTCAAACATGTGAGGATGCCTTCGTTTGCTATCTGGCGGAAGCCATGCAAGCAGTCTGTTGCCTTGCTCCTTGGAATCATCATGACGCTAGACGACCGCACCCGGACAACGGTTGGGCAAGGATCTCTCCTATGCGCCATTGTAGTGGTGTTTTATTTTCCTGCTCGCACTTTTGGCGTCGTGGTGGAGGTTCGGTATAACTTTTCGCAATCGGGATAGCTCGGATCCGGCAGAGTGGCTGAAATGAAGCCAAATATAGGATGTCCTGTATGGCACTTTTGGAGCCCTTGTTACAGCTGCGTATGCACAATTAGGTCTGTGCCTACTAAGCTTCCTGCGCTCTTATATATATATATATATAAAAGTGCAGGGCTCACCGTAGCTTAATAATCTAACATTTCGTAGCAATCTATACCGCCGATCTGACGCGAGATGACAAGGATCCATCACCGATTCAACCTAAATCAAGCGGTGTCTTAG
Source organism: Dichotomocladium elegans (assembly GCA_025716815.1). Lineage (NCBI taxonomy): Eukaryota > Fungi > Mucoromycota > Mucoromycetes > Mucorales > Lichtheimiaceae > Dichotomocladium > Dichotomocladium elegans. Next base: position 207,486 of record JAIXMN010000021.1, read on the forward strand.
CATTGTATTTGTGGATAGGCGCTTTTGTGGTGAGCGTCGTTCGATTTAGGATCCCAAGAGGTAAACACGAGGGAGAGAAAGGGGTTAGAACTTCCATTTTTTAAATGTGCGATGCCGTATGTATGTCTTTAGCCAATTTTGCATGTATCAATTCATTCCTTCTAATGGCTGTAAGTTTATGATGAATGCAATGCAATTAAATTCATTGCGGCATACATAGTTTACCCTGACTGTTGCCTCCATAATGCGTGGATACGACCCAGCGTTTGTGGTAAGCATTGCGGGGTATGTTCCTATCGGGGTCGAGGAAGCTTATGAAATCCTGCTCATTGCAGTGGACCTTTCTGATCCCGATTTGCATTGGCGGCGCCATCTCTGTCGCGGTTTCGGTACTGATTTGGCCGGAGGATAGTATGACAAACTTCATGAACGTCCTTGTCAAAGGTCTCGAAGGTCATGATGCATTTTTCCAGGAGCATTCGAAGGGCTTTTACTCGCTGACGCCTGAATCGACTACAAAATCGCTCCCTTCTCTTCATGATAGACTTCAGGGATGCATGCTCATGCTAATAGATTGCAAGCGGGCCGTCCATCGCGACATTCTATTTTCCCATCTAAATGGATCTGACGTTAGCAAGCTCGTCAAAGTCATCAAGGCAATGCGCACGCCATTACACGGTGTCGGCCTCAGCTACGTCTTGAAACAAGATTTATACCGCAATGAAACGGAGGTTGAGTATATCGCCATTGAAGAAGCCATCAAGGATATGGTGGGTCTCTTCAACCCGCTGACTGAAGCATGCGGCAGAGCATCTGCGGATGTTTGCGATCGACTGAGAGCCCTGCATCCCATGCGGCCACGTTCGACTCTTAGCAGCTTCATGTGGCCGTTCCCAAGGCTCTTTTGGACATCACGGAATGAGTTGCCCAAGGACGGACTTTCTAAGGAATACCACATGACATCGAAATCACTCAGTACCATGCTCGATTCTTTCGCCAGCAAGGCTGACGCCACCATGTGGTCCTTGGCGGTGGCGCATGATCTACATAAACATGAGGCTGCGCTTCACTTGATCGGACTGTATCGTTACCAATTGCGGAATTATGTACAGCAAATGGTTGTTCTTCTGCAAACAATTGAGGAGCTTGAGCAAAAACGACACAGACGACGACTCTGGTTTCCAACCGTCGAGAAGCTCAAAAAGCGGTATTGGGGAGCATTACCGCGTAAAGATGAAGGAGCGGGTCTGCCTCCAGATGATCTGTTGGACTTGAACCTCACCAGGACAAATACGCGACGCGAAGCCAACAACGATCTTGAAAAGCAGCGTGATGCTTTTATTGTCGATTCGGGTAAGGTATATTATCGAGATCCAGATGTGGACCCTCCTGCAACCCGAATCGAATACTTCTTCTTCAGAATTAATCAGCTACATCGGTGGATGATGGAACCAAACACAATCATGTCGATCAAGGTGGCATCTGGTGCGGTACTGCTTTCCATCCCGTTCTACTTACGCCATACCGCTGAATGGTACTACGACTGGCGAGGGAACTGGGCTATCATTATACTGTTGATCTGGATGACGCCCACCTCAGGGATGTTTCTCTACGCGTACGTATTTAGGGAAAATAGATACCAAGTGCACGCTAAATTTATGTGGCTTTCGATATTATAGAAATTTCATGCGTATTCTAGGGACAGCCGCTGGAGGTATTGGCAGTATTGTGGTCTGGGAGATTTCCCGGGGAAATCCTTATGGCCTAGCTGTTGTGCTCTTTGTGTATTTCATGCTTGTTTATTACATCTTTGTACATATCCCTGCGATTCGTATGTTTGCTGTTATCGCCACAGTCACCGCAGTACTTGTAATTACCTACAGCTATGACTATAAGATGGGTCTTCTTACGTCTGGATCATCTGAAGTGTGGACCATTGCTGGCAAGGTATGGAAACCGAGATTACAGTTGTACCTATATTGACTTGCTTCTTTTCCCCCCCCTATCCCTAATAAAACAGAGAATGCTGTTAGTTTTGATCGGTTTTGTCGCAGCCACTATCCTATCTCTAGTTCCAGCCCCGGTGAATGCACGTGTGGAATTACGCAAATCTCTGGCACACACGCTACGTGATATTAGCCGTATCTATAGCTTCTTAACCTCCGCATTCCTTTGTCCATCGATCGCTTCCTCTCAGCTTACGGAAAAACAAGCGAAATGGCTTCGCCGCAGGGCAATCGATTTACGGCGGCAGATCTCTGATGAGCGTACCTACTTGCATCTTTCGCGGTATGAGCCACCTCTCAGAGGAAAATTTCCTGCGGCTCGATATAAAAAGCTGCTCGAAGCTGTAGATGCGTTAACGGACCTTGCAACGGATATGGTAAGCGAGGTTTTTCTTTTAAAAAACAAACAAACAAAAGAAAAGCAGTGATGTATAACGCCCATGATATTCAATATATCATCAAGGGATACGCTCTCGCCGATGTCAAACCAGAATGGCGCATGGAAATTGCAAAATCGCTCTCAGAAGAACGGCGCGATTATGCGAGTATATGGGACGAATTGGGTGGTTTGCGATTGGACTAACACATATTTGTAGGTTGCATCCATCATGACCACCATTAAACTGGTCGCAGCGACGCTCTCAGCCAAGATGGCGCTTCCCTCTTATATGATTGAGCCCGGTGAGGCGCGTGAACGCTTCATGAAGAATCTGAGGGCGCACCTGGAACTTAATTCTAACGACATCAAACACCCGTCGTTCTTGAGTTACAGTGCATATGTTACAATCAGTGCTGCTTTTATCAAGGAACTTCAGTGTATCCTGGAAATAATGGAACATCTTGTTGGTGTCGAGGACCCGCTTGAATGGATGCGCAAAAGCAACTAGCTTTTTTTTTGTACCCCTTGTCATTATATCCCACATTCCCGTCACTTCGATACATATAATTTCTAAGGTTATTAGATACCTACGTATATTTTATACGTAATACTGCACTTCTCGCAACTGGTCTTCATCGCATAGGATAAACGAAGAATAAGAGATATACGCCGTTAGAAAAAAAAAGAGAATAAACGTTTGAGACACTGAAGGAGAATAACAGTAAGAGAAGAAACTAATAAGGGTATTAGGAAAGTGATGCATGAACGCAGCAAAAATTAAGCGGAAGAGTTTCTGATACCTATCTATCTTACTCGCCATGGCTTGATGGTTTCCCTATCAACTTTAACGGATGTCAGATAAAGTGAAGAGAAGAAAATCGTCTATCTGATGCTTTAGTGAATCAAGGACTGAAGTAAAAAGACGATGCTTCTTAAACGGCGACCTCTCTTTACAGTATGTATTTCACTTTCTCTATTACCTTAAACATCTTTATTTCTCTTTTCCTGACTGACGCTTGACGATATCCCGCACCGACGGATCATTCCAAGATTGCGGGTGTCTGTGCTCTGGTCTTTAGTAATATATTATAATTACGAAAGCAATTGTTCTGTCGTCATAACAAGGCGTTCTCATGTCAATATTGGTGTACCCAAACTTTAGAAAAAGTGCTGCTGCGCATATTTTCGTTCAAGGCTCCACGACCTGAGGTTTTTGCGATCTAAATACTCTTCATAGGCAGCGGCCAAGCATTGTATAGATGCTCCTAGACACACATTTTTCATAATCGGTGAAGCATGGTTTGACTTGGTTGCAAGGCCCTCAAAGGCTCTGAAACGATTGCGAAGATCGTATAGTCTACTTTTCTTTATCTGCACCTTCTTTTCTAACAAGCTCGGAACTGTTACACTGAAAAATATAATAACCGGTATTATGAATGGACGCAAGCTACGTATGTCATCATCAACAACGATGGGCTTATCTATCATAATATAAAGATGGATTGTTCATTCCCAAGAGGAACTCGTTAAAGTGGCTTCTGTCAACTACGGTCCCTGTTGGACAACTTGATTCTCAGATTGAACTTCATTTTGTTCGGTAGCCGGATACCCTCTTGAGCGCACAGACCTGTCATTGCCACAAATATCCCTCCTCCGCAACTCGTGGCTTGTTTCAGTCTCCTGCACTGACTTCGTTCTGCTTTGTGATTTCCGCCATGGGCAAAAAGAAGGGAGCGGCAGCCGGTCCTTCCCAAGAACATTTGCAGATCTATCAGCGCATGAATTATTTATACCAAGCAGCCACGCTAATGTCAACAATTGGCCATCAGCAAACACAAACGAAATCGGATGTGTCAACGGTACCTCTTGGCCGGTATTATAACAATACGATGAAGAAGATCGGAAAGCGACTCTTGTTACGAGCGCAAGTTGAATAGAAAGAAAGGGAGAGAGGCTGAGAGCCTGCATTACATTGGGGACTCATTGGAAGATCTTTGCTCCACAGAGATCCGACCATAAAGCGGACAATTTGTAAGCGTTGTGATACGACCCTAATCCCCACGTTGACGGCTACAGTACGAGCACACGGTATGCGTGGAGTAGGAAATGCGTTTTACCATATCCTTATATGCTGATATGCTCTTGTCCATACATACCAATAGAGCGAGCATCCATGATCCAATGCAAAACCTGTGGTACTCAAAAGAAGCTGGCGACAGGCAAACAGATGCTTTTCTCGCAACAGGAGGAGCATATCTTGAAGAAAGAGCAGACGGAACAGTAGAAGACACAGTGGCTTTTATGATACCGATAAAGAGGATTAATGAAGCCGGAATACCAAAATAGCTCCCAATATATTTCCTTCCTTTTCACATTAAAAAAAAAATGATGAACGCTTATGACGATGCCGATTGGGCATCTACATCTGACATCTTCTCTCGCCATCGAGACTCTCTCGCTCGATTTAACGGCTTCGACGATTATACTGTGGGTGTTATCATTGACGAGTCAGACGACGGAATAGCCGAACACCAACCTCCGGGTTGATTCTTTCTAGGACCCCTCGCCGACGACCACATCGTTTCCTGCCATGCCTTCCCCTTCAGTTTCATCGACATCTCAGCCTCAAACAATGCCATCGCACGCTGAGCGCTCAGCATATATGCGTATTCAAGTTGATGATCCCCAAAAGCAAACTGCTGCTGGTGCTCAAGGTTCTTTCATAACATACCGAGTCACCGTTGAGGTTTGGGAAAGATAGAGAGGGGGAGGTAGAGGAAACACGTGTACATGCGAGTTGAAGAAGACGAAAAGGCCAGCGCATAGAATTGACATTAAACCTGCATATTTGTGTATTGATTATTCAGACTAATCTTGAGACTTTTGCATCCAAGCGGCCAAAGTCAGTGCGACGCAGATATCAAGACTTTGTATGGCTCCAAGAGACGTTGGCATTTGAATATCCTGCTAGTGTTGTTCCTCCCCTGCCCGAGAAACACAGACTATCGTATATTAAAGGAGACCGATTCAGCGAAGAGTTTCTTGAGAGGCGAAAATGGGGGTAATACGATGAGCTATTGTGTTGGACGAACCTATGAAAGGCCTTGCTGAAATAGCTCATAGGCTCCAGTGGTTCATGGATCGAATTGCGATCCATTCTCAATTACAACGAGCTCAGTGTACTAGGATCTTCCTGGAATCAGCCGATTTTGTAAGTGGATTGTTGTTGCTACGTTGCATTTCAAGCTTACATTGGCGTTGTACTTTTCCATTTACATGCAGAAAAACGATAAGAAAGTCATCCGGACCTCATCCCAAGTTCCTGACGCACCCTCTTTCTTGGACTCGCTCGGCGACGTGCTGATGAACGCATTTGTCAAGGTTAAAAAACCTGATCAACGGTTTATTGATATGCAAGACTATGTGGACAAACTTGAAGACAATATTAAGAATATTGAACATCTCTATAAACGGATCAGCAAACGTCAAAACTGTACGTAAGAAACTGTCAGTTGTTTCGAGAGTGGCTAAAGAGAAGTCATCTTTAGCTTTACAACAGGATTACGCCAATTTTGCTTGGAGCATACGCGAGATAGCAGCCATTGAATCCGAGATCATGATGCCATTACGCCAATTTGCTGAAACGACGGAGACGTATTCGAAACATGTCCATGATATGGTGAGTCCGTGAGATCATGACACAAAGTTGGCAGGGAATTCTTAAGTGCGCGAGTGCACACTTAGACCAATAAGGAAGATGTACTTTTCATGAATGATCTTCATGAGTTGCTAGCTTATTGTCAAGCTCTTAAGGTCAGTATGATAATCTATGGATGTACATACATTTTAATGTTGTACCTGACAATTATAAAACCAGAATGTATTACGAAAACGAGATGAGAGCCAGATCGACTTTGAGGAATTATCTGTGTATTTACAACGAACAATTGAAGAACGAGAGAAACATCCTGACAAGACTGCCGAATACGACAAAAAGATTGAAGAGGTAGTTTGACATTGCACCTGCCATTTATGCTTGTTGGTATTGATGTCTTTGTTATAGCTGGAGGCCGAAGTGGCAAGAACGAGCGATATCACCAATGGATTCTCAGAGCAAATGACTGAGGAGTTTGCGATTTTTCAGCAGCAAAAAGCAAATGAATTGAAGCAGGGGATGTTGGCCTATGCAGACAGTCATGTTGATTTTTACCAGAAGGTTTGATGCTGTTGATTACATATGAGAAGTTGTCGTTTAACGAGTATCATTAGGGAGCCACGCTTTGGGAAAGCATCCTTCCTGTTTTGGAAGGAATACAGCTTGAAGAGAGCCCTAGTCACGGAAGCAATGTCCAAGAGATTGACTCATGATACCCTTATTCGCCATGGCAAACCATCAAGCTTTTTCGATCATCCAATACGACCCATTTTTGCACGCCAGTTATCATGACTTCATCCAGAAATATACCAGTCTTTTTACTATTTTAAGGCTACCCATGCCATCAGCAAGGCGTTCAGAGCTCTCCATCTCGATCGATACTCTGTTAATGATCTTTGTGTTTTCGATCTTGATGTGTGTTCCGAGTTCGCCTGTTAGACAGCCTGCAGCAGCAGCATGGAGTTTCTTTTAAATTGATGGGCTGCCTAACGATCTTTGTGTATTCTACTGTCATAGACAACCTCTTTTGGATTAGGAAGATTTTTCGACAGATTGACAAGGAATTTATGTCTTTGTGTCATAATAAATACTTCCTTGCTCGAACCAGTACTACGCAGGGTAAATACTGTACGTGCATATGCATCTAAGACCGACCGGATCTGATCGTATGCTTCTCTGAGGAACGGTTGGCTCTGCGCACGATGTTGACCCTCTGGACATCTTGGCAGGGCAATGGTGAGTGTGAGGGTACCGCAGATGTCCTGGCATATTTGCTCCTCGGTCCAGGCGAGTGCTTTCAGCGCCTGTCTCCTCGCCGCTTCCCGTTCTCGGAGATTCAGGATAGTACGATGACCGGGTGTCGAAGGCGCTGTCCAAACCGCATGTTGGTGTTGTTGCAGTGTGCAACAAACATCTTCTTGGTCTTCGTAGGCAGAGCATTGGCGAGAATTCTTGAATATTGTACCGCACCGTCGCCTACTGGGTGGCCTCAACATAACGCTACTCATCCAAAAACTGCTGCCGACCAGAGTCAGGCAATTACGCACAGAGCGCTTTGGTGGGGTGAATCATCTGTCAGGCACGGACAGACCCGCTTCAGACTTGTCATGGGGCGGGTGGGGACGGGGAGATGGGGCGAAGTTGGGTTCACGCTCCCGCTTTCGAAGGGAGATCAACTAGGCGAAGCTATAAGCGTGTGCTGTTATCCTATGCACAACAGACACCATGTCCATCAGCTGTTGGTGGTAACCGGGGGAAGGGGCAGATTTCCCAGCCGATGCCTCATATGGACGCTTTGACCGCCAAACATGCGGGCGGGTCGCCTAAGACTGTGTTGAGAAGGGTTTTACACCCTTCGATCCGACAGGGTCAACATAAACAGAAGCCAGCTTAGCAACAAGGACAGGGCTACCCCTGCAAGATAGATTACATGTATACTATGTGATTACAAACGGATTGAACGGAATACATTTCCTCATCAATGATATGGTCTTGAGAGTTGTAAAAAAAAAGTATAGATTGCCATTCCCAATGTAAAATGGGTGCAAAAAGATGACTAACATTTACGCGACATTTGGTTTGTCATCATGCGTAACGATTTCTGGACAAACTCAACTTCTTTTCTGTGATCTTGCGACTTGGGACAGGATTTCTTTGGAGAACTATGTATACTTTATTTTCAAAAATAAATTTCGTAAACAAGATAAAATAATGTCGTGCAAAATACAAGAAAAATGTCGCATAGAATTATATAAATTTGTCGTATCAATAGGTAAAAAGATATCGCATCCATGGATGAAACCCTGTTAGTCAGCAGAAAACACTACGCCTTCTCCAATCCCGTTGACTTACAACACACCGTCCTTCCAAAGGAAGGGGGCTTGCCCCGAAGGGCTGTGGTTATCCTGGGTGCGTCAGCGATAACTGACGCGGAAATCTTGGTTGGTTGGGGTTACGGTCGTCTCGACCCGCCAGAGCGTGCACCTCGTGGCCTTCCTGGCCTTGCCCGTCGTGGTCTCACGCTGCGCTGCTCTGGTTCAGGTGAGTGTGGTCTTCCACCAGCTGCGGATGCTTGTGCAGCATTTCTTCTCTGGAACCTTGCTGGGATGATACCATCTTCCCGAAGACCCCGGAGGATATGATGCATGTTGAGAGCCGCCGCCAGATCCCGGTTCCATAACCTTGGTTGACAAACACCCTCTGCCATGCCTGCTGTACAGTTTTGATTTGTGCATCTATTGAAACATCAAAATACTGTATTATAATCTTTTGGAAGTATAACACAACATGCCCGTCCTTCATACCGTAGCAGGCCATGGCAGATCGTGAGCGGATTGTCGGGTCGTCGATATGGGCGTGGATTAGGAACCATTTTAAAGGTAGCAAGGCTTTCATTGTCACATACAGGGCAGCACTTGCTTGTCTTGTACTCGTCGATCAAATAAATATTGCAATTGTTCTTCTTCAACAGCCGCCGGAAGCCGACACCACGGATAGGCTCGTGATATCTTGTATGCGGCGCAGACCAATTTCCCATCACGAAAACGGATCTACTGCCAAACTTCGCATTCAAAGAATCGAGAAGCTTTTCATCTGCTTGCTGCTTCTTGTAAAACGCTGACAGGCGAAGTTTTCGAAAAAGAAATTGCGGGTTCGGGTGGTTCGTAGTGGTTGTCGCGTAGAAAGACTTGAGAACTACAGAGACCCGATTCTTGGCGGCGAGGTATCCGTCGTAGTTGGGCACGGAAAGCGTATGACTTTGAAATTGCGATAGATTCTGCTCAGCCAACGCGACCTCGGGTCGCTCTAACTTGAGTCGTTCTCGGAGTCTGCGGTACCGTTTGGTCTTCCGTGTATGATCTTGAAGCTGCTTTGTATATCGGAAGGTCTGGTGGTTGTCGGGTGACGAGTTCTCATGAACGCAATACAACAGGTCCCTTCTGCCAGGATCAATGGTGACCCATTGTCCTCTATAGTCTTCGTTCCGGAGTATCTGTGGGGTGACGTATTCGATATCTTCGCTCTGGATGCCAAATCTTTGTCCGAAACCCGATTGAAGGCCATTTGTCTTCTTGAACACAGTAACACCGACGCCGTCAGTGTGAATAGTCCCACGGAATTGGAGCAGCTCGGATTCTTGGGGTTTGAAAGCTCTTGATTTCAGGTTTACAACACGTCTCCAGTACTCCATATTGCTTGTGTGGGATTCCATTTTGCAGCCCAGGATATGGTAGCAAAGGATTTTCGTATCGATCTCCATGTAGCATGGTGACCACGAGCGACGAAGTGGAAAACAGTTGAATCCGCGTATTCCGTTCTGTTGACAAGCGCGTGCAAGCTGGAAGAAGGCGTTGAAATGCTTAACAGGATTGGCCTTGGCGTCGTAATAGATACTCTGGTGTTGGAATTGGTGGTTTCGGGGGTAAGCGTTTAAGACAGGTTGTAGGATATCGTATGCTTCCCGAAGAAATCCAGGTTCGGCGTTAATGTCTTCCCTCAAAACACCTCGACGGGCAATTGCTAGCTTGAATCCTGTGGCATGCCGGGTGATGGTTTCATAAAGGTCCTGGCGTACTTGATCGGGGCTTAGGCCCTGTGCGATTAACTCTCGCTTGCGGTCGGCTTTTCGCTGACGAAGATTCAGGATGACATTGATGACACGCCGAAGGTGTTGCCCGAACCGCATGTGGACATTATTCACGTAAGCAGTATAAATCTTGGTGCCTTCGTAAGAAGAACATTGCTGGGAATAAGGGAACGCAGGCCTGTCGTATCCGGATATCCGAAGGTACTCATCCTTGTGGCGGTTAATTAGTTCTCGGATGCGGGCAGTTTCACCTTGGGTGCGGCGTTCGGCTTTGTTAACCATGGAGAGCCAAACTTCTGAAAAGAACTTCTCCGTGATGTTTTCCTGGATGTTAAAAGTTGGATCGCGCGCTGCCTCGTTGATGAAAATATATTTGGCGAACGCGTACGCCTGTGTTGTGGTGTTGTGGACAAGGTCAACCAACTGATACAGACGTTCACGGTACTGCTGTCGCCAGCCGATGCCCCGTATGGACGATTTCACCCCAATTATACGGCCAGTGCGGTCAATGCTGTGGCCAGTGCGCATGCCTTCGGGAATGACGGGGCGGTGGGGTTGGGCCATTTGGTGGGTGAAGACCTAGGGTATATTATTTCTTAGTATCGCAGAGCCGAGTATGAAAGCGGCCGTATTACCTTTCAACCGTAAATGTGGTGCTGTGTTATTTTCTGTAGGCTGAATGGGCTCTAGTTTTGTATGTGGATAATGGAAAGGGACAGCTTGCTTGAGCATCACTATTTATAGTGTCAGCAATGATCCATCTCCACAGTGTTTTTCTTTTTCCCACTGGGTTCTTTAATGAGGTTTTACAGTGGCTGCTCGTTATAGTGATATTCATTATAATGATAATTCGTTATAGCGATACACTTTATGAAGGACAAAATTGCCAGGTAGGGCTTATTCCAATTCATTATAGTGATAATTCATTATAGTGATGCGATTTCCTGGAACCGAGGGTATAACTATAAGGGGCGGCCACTGTATCGACGTGAGGGCGGTCTGAAATTAACAATGAAATCCCAAACAACTCCAACAAGTAATTCCAAGAGACCATCTCAAGAATAATCCGATACATATCCGGCACTTGTGTAGTGTAGGAAGATTGTACTTCTTTTCGTACTCTCTCAGTCTCTTACAACACAACAAAACACGACACTGCTGTCATCCTTATCCATACGTTCAGAAAGTGTAGGTACATAATGAATAATTTCTCTGAATATTACAATGAGAACACAGGAGTCTCCTGAAAGCTATTACTTCATTATTCCATTTGATAACCAGCTTCGGAGCTACAATCCCCAGGCTAAATGGCTCATTGACAAAGAAAGCACACTCCCATAGTTCTTTGTTCTTTCCAAGAATAAACTTAGTCTTCTCGATATAGGATTCTTTTGAGTACGGCTATTTTTAGCGAAAATTACATTCTAGAACAATAAATGCTCTTCATTGAGAATACACGATCGGCCCCCTGCTTCTACGTTTCTTAAAATGCTGTCAGGATCCTTTTCTTACTGCAATGCCCATCGCTGTGCTGAACGAACATGGATTCCTAGCAGCTGATGCACTCAATACCTCCTCAAACACCAGTTTGAAACATCTGACCTTGCCTTGATCAGTGTATGCTGTGTAACTGCCCTTGATCCCCGCTTCTTTCATCCGAATGTATGTATCCTTTCGCTTGGGAATGTGTGTGAGAGTAAACTCAGAGTTATCTTTGCACGATATGCTACACAGATATTCAGTGTAAGAACAAACGGATTGAAGTGAGTACATTTCCTCATCAGCGACATGACCTTGGCCATCGTTGTAAAATAATAGATTGCTCATTTCAAAATGTAAAAGTTTATAAAGAGAAAGAGTCATAAGGATGAGATGGATTTGCGACATCTTTCCGTGTATGTATGCGACTTTTGCTTTGTCATCACGCGTAAAGATTTCCGGACAAAAATGCGATTTGTATTTTTGCGATCCTGCGACTTCAAAACTGGCAGGGTGCGACTTTGATTTTGAAAAATGGTGTATATAATTTTGCAGGCTATACCGGAAATAGTCGTAGTGCCATTGCCGCAATACTGTATACAATAGGAGGATCACAAGACGAGCCCTCTGAACAATGCAACTTCATAAGCCAAAGTTCCTGAAGGAGCTCTTCCCTTTCTTTCCCTTCACCATTGGGGGGAACGAGCTGCAAAGAGAGTCTCGAGACAAGAGAAGATCCACTACAAACTGCTACAGTAGCAATGAAGACGGATGGGATGGGAGAGAGGCGGGCGTACCTGAAACCTGTTCCCAACTCAGCGCCAAGCAATTTGCCCTGGGTTACTTTGTAGTAATTTGGGTAAAAATAACATGCTGCTACTAAACTGAAATAAAGGGCCCCACCATATTATACGCCCTTGCGCGCTTTCCGTCAGAGAGCGCTTTCTCTCTTCTCTTTCAGTATCTCTTCATCTGATTCTTTCGTTTTATCTCTCGCCATCATGCCTCCTGTCGATCAAACCAGCTATGCTCATTACCTTGTTGCCCGCCAAGCCGTCCAGGACGAAATCACCAATCGACTGACGCCGACGAGCGATCAGCGTACGACACTTATTATTATCGGTGTCTATGTCGCAGCCATACTTATCCTGTGGAATATGCCGATAATCAAGATAGTTCTGTCCCCGTTCAAGGTATACATACTTTTGTCGGCCAAAACAGGGTTGGGTTGGAGGAGGGGGTGGAGGTGGAAGTGGAAGCAGACAGGGGAGTTGGTTAGTTAGGCTCACCAGCACGAGAAAAGCTCTTGACCGTCGGTCTCCACGAATTCTCTCATGCCATAGTAGGCTGTCTTACGTGTGCAAAAATCGAGGCTATCGAAATTGATCCTGATGAAGGCGGTGTGACTCGCATGGTGCGTTCGAGAAAGTAAGAGAGCCGAGTACCGAAGGCTGATGTATAGATATCTTTTTTACCTTAGCGTGGTGGTATTCCAATGTGCACTCTGCCAGCTGGGTATCTAGGCTCTTCGCTGATCGGTGCAGTCCTTGTGATGTGTGGGTTTGATGTGCTGGCATCCAAAGTGGCTTCCATCTTTCTTGGTGTCTGCTTGTTAATCACATTATGGTGGGCCAAAAACTGGCTTACGCGTGGCATTGGCCTGCTTTTCATTGGCCTCATTGTCCTGCTTTGGCTTGTGGCCAACGGTGTCGGCCTCCGATATTTTGTTCTGTTTCTTGGGTAACAAGGGATACACGGCGCAAATGCGGTGAGATATGTTGGTCTGCTAACCGTAGACGAATATTAGGGTCATGTCCTGTTTGTATTGTCTGTGGGATATCATGGATGACCTGGTGTTCCGTAAAGTGCACGAGTCAGACGCATCTAAATTCGCCAAGATGTGTGGATCATGCATGTCAAGCCGAGTGTGGGGCTTCTTATGGTTCATCGTCAGTCTGTGCTTCTTCGTGATCGGTATCTTGATCGGCCTCGTAGCCTTTAAAGGTACGTAACAAAACTTTATGACCCAAAAGGAATACAAACATTGAGTGCTCTTTAATAGAAAGCGAGAACTAAGGACATCGCTTAAGAGAACTCAACCTTTCATCTCTCTCTTTGTCTTCTCTCGACTATGTATATATACTGTTATACCTTATTACTTATTTTGAAAACAAATTCAGTGCACAGGATATGCATACGGCTGTCATACCAATTGATAGAACGATTTCACATCCGTTAGGTTAAAGACCATTACCTCTATCCCATACGCTTTACCTTGCATTAAGGGCCTCGAGAGAGAAAGCACACTGGAAGAGCCTGGTTATGGCAACAAAGAAATCGGACAAAAGAAGGCTATTTATACTTGGCGACGTCGTTGCTTCCTTGCATATGTAACGGGAACAGTTCGATGCAGGATCATCCATCCTATTTCTCTGCTGAGCAAGGCGTTTTCCATCCTGTGCAACTTGAGGAGTCGCAGTAGCAAGCTCAGTCTACAACCTTTTTTTCTGCACACCTCAGTGTGATTCTGCAACGTGCTTTGAAAAGTGACCCAGCAAAGGATTTACAGCTTTTGGCGGGTACGTGCTTGCGTTTATTGACGGTGATTGCTTCTGCTAGTGGGGGCTATGTATGAGTAATAATCGGTCCCTGATATTTTTGCGAGATGACCCATGTGTTTCTTTGATCTTCTTTTTCCTTGTTCCATGTAGTTAGTGGCTACAGTACTCGTTTTAGCCTTGGTGGTGCCCGCCCATGGGCCTTCTCTGTCCAAAGTGGCGGAATATATATCCAGATACAGAGCTGGCCATCCATTTTTGGGTATACAGTATACCCAAATGCTCTCACCCGAACAGTTTTATGTATTCTTGTTATGGTCAGGACCAATGACCCAGTAGGAGACCTACCTTTTGGTGGCAAGTGACAATGATCATGGGGGAGGCGGTCCTCCGATGAACATTCTGGATATGGGCCACGCGTCAGCCAAACGGTTCTCAAAGTTGTTGTGCGTAGTAAGACTGTGTCTCGCACGCGTTCGTTGAAAACGGGGTCCAAGTCAATCTCTGGATTTGGAGAAGAACTTGGGAGGGGGGGGAAGATGAACAAAAGTTGCAGATGCTTTGTCCACTAGCGCACTCTGCTGAGACATCTTCCACTTCCGCATCCGCCGTATCTCATTCCGGAGGCTGCGGGGGGAGGGAGTTGGGGTCATGCTCAAGCGTAGTATTCCTATATATCTATTGTCTCTGGTGGGCTTTTTGCAATGAGACTAATTAGACTACGTATCGTCATCTGTACTCGTTCGGGACTTCTGTGGCCAAATATTTCCCGCTTCGGTCCTCCTCTCCTTTCTCTCGTTCTTTCTTAACAAACCACACCACAGCTACAATTATGGTATGACCGGACGCGACACAGCGACACCACGTCGACTTGGTTTAATCTCTGCTTTTAATCCAGTCAACGTGCGACATTGCCCCCGAGCTTGTTGAGAAAATCAAGCAATTCCGTTTCGCGAAATATTCGAGCGGCAATGCTGCATTTGTATGCAAGTAGAACCAGAAACGCACAGGCTCAGGCATCCGCAAGCGGCAAATAGTAACAATCGCTTGAAACGTTAAAGTGCAAATTGACCGCAAGCAACTCAATATTATTGAAGATGAAGTATATGATAACATTTCAATTGAAGATCTCGTTGAAGGTACAAAGCACAAGCTGACGAATATGTCGCCTGATGTTAACTGAGCCGGCTAGAACTACCCGAGAATAGCCCGCGTTTTATTATTCTGAGCTACGAGGTATGACTGCAAACTGAGGCGGAAGGCATGACAATTTATGATCTCGGTAGCTGGTTCATAGCGACGGCCGTAAGAATTTCCCCTTGGTGTTCATCTTTTGGTGTCCATCTACAGCAAAGACGGAAATTATGATGCTGGTAAATCCTGGTGTTTCAATGGCGAATACACACTGATATTGGGTTTGTTCGCAGTACGCATCTGCAAAAGCATTTTTGCAGGATAAAATAGATGTGAACAGGGTAAGAGAATGCCGCAAGCAAGACCGTGTGTCGCCAAATACTCATATATCCACAAACTTATCTATCAGGGTATTGACATCCGCGAAGCAGACCAGTTCACGGACGAGTTCCTTGTGAGCGAACTTAAATCTGTTTAAAAAGACAAGACAATTCAAATATTAGTATATACTATCAGCCAGTCAGCTCATGTCATGAACTGGAAAATATGTAACAGACTGTTGGGATTCATTCGTGATGTTCTCTGACCATAAGCATCGGCATAGCCCATGCATTTCTCTATCAGGAACACGCTCCTTTTCATGGTGTTGCGCCAATAGTATATTTTGCATCGCTCTCGGCACTTTGGTTTCTTTATTCAACTAAAGCATAGAGAGTAGCGGGCAATAATGATACAGTACCGGTATTGCATCAGCCCGATCTCCATCAACACGTTCGATCTCCGCCAGTAATCCGCTGCACGGTGTTTCTAAAAGGAGCTGGGGTAAAAGGGCTGCTCCTGAAATCATGCTGATCCGGACACTGCGGCTTCCCTGGCCATTTCATGGAAAAGAAGCTTGTTCCAGTCATCAACGGGGCCTAGGATAAAGAGTATAAGCCAAGTTTTCTTTCGCTTCATGATCCCCCTTTTCCTTCTCTTCATACCAGGAAGACAAGTATGTAAACAATCCGAATCAGGATTCGAATGGGCATCACCTCGTAGGTTGGACATGTTAGAAACATCAAAGAACTTGATCCTCTTGTCGCCGGATTCCTCAATCATATCCTGTAGGCAAGTCCATTAAACCACAAATCCGATATCTTCATTTTTTCATACCTTCCACACTTGATCAAATTCATCAAACATGTCCCACTCATATTCGCCCTCTTTGCGCGTGGGGACCACCGGCGTTTTACTCGGGGCAGTGTACTTGCTGCACTTTGCATGACCATAAGGGGAGCTTCGTACCCACACGCGCTGGATAGGCTTGAGGTGAGCAACGAGATAATCAAAGGTGACGCGCATTGCTTTGCGATAGGCTTCCATCAGCTCTTCATTTGTCAGATGTTCACCCCAATGTTCATCTGTATGCCAGTGGGCAGCCTACAAAAGATAAGTCAATACCAGGGACAGCCGGCGCTTTTCACTTTGACATTACCGTATTGATCACAATATGGTCGAATCGGTCCAAGGCATGCACCCTATTTTTTTAACAAGCAAAAGATAGAAAAGAATGAACTTCTGTCTAGCGCTCCGAAGACACGTGCACATCATCTTTTTACCATGGAAAATTGTTTCCTTTTCCAATCAAGTAACCTTCGGGGTCGTTCGGCTGCATCAATTTGAAATCGTCGAGGCGAACAAGGTAGTCGGTTCGTAAATAAGCAAGTGTGACAGCACCTTCGACCTGGAGCTTGTTCCGATGAACGAGAGTGCTTGCCCACATTTGATTGTCGCCGCCGGTGATGTTGGTATCCCAAGGAGTATTCTGGAGGTGCTGACCGAGCAGGCAGGCCATGCTCTCAAACTCAAGCTGGTTGATAGAATCCCCGACAAACATGAGCGGATGGTCCGAAAGATAAGTTGCATATCGGTCAGCGTCAAAGGGGAGTACGTCGCAAGTACTCGGCGCCCATGTGTAGTCCAAGCTATTGCGGTTCCGGAACAACAAACAACAACAACCCGCGAAAAGAAAAGCCACGGTCAGCGAGCGCGAAATCTAAAATTTCTTCGAGGTTCTCCCATCGATCTTACATATGCACGCTCCGGTTAAACTCGCTTGGTCGTTCGTCGCCTCGACGGTAACATTTATGTGGGAAGTTTGATGGACAATGGTATCCTGCCACTGTCTCAATATCGCTCGTCGTCTCAGCCTTGATCGGTTCCCGTATCCATTCGCCTTGATTATAGGTTTCGGATGTGCATAGCGTCTCGATATCCTCAGGGAGTTCAACACCCATAGGCTCGAGGGAGGCCGTGTAGCTGGAGGGCCATTCCAACCCCCGGTCGTGCGCTGGTTTGATCACGTCTTCTTTCCCGGACCAGGTAAATACCCAAAGTAAGGTGAATGCTGTAGCTGCCATCACACAGACTAGGCGTGTTTTTGTGCTTTGTGGTATCGAGGTCTCAGGAGTTGGCATTTCTATAAGGATGTGTGTCTGTGTGATATTTGTGTAAAAAGGAGAAAGAGAGTAAAAGGAACAACGTAGGTGCTTAAAAAACCACCAGCGTCGATCTCTGTGCGACATTTTAGCTCGAGCCAATTTAAAAGTCCATCCTATAAAATTGGGATATGCCTAAAGTCTGGGTTCTTTACTGAGAAGAGTCACAAGTCACATGCCGCTACGTCCTCCATGCCAACACCCCCTTTAAAATGAGCATCCTGAACACAACCTGGCGCACAACCTTACACACAATCCTGTACAAGACCTCCCGCATTGAAATAGTGGCACCCGAACTGACATGTCTCTTAACACCACTTCAATTTTTCAAGATGTCCTTTGAAATCTTTTTACATCGTTATGCTTATATTATTAGAAGCAGTGTGTACTAGCATTCTCTAATAACCAAAGATAGAAAAATATCATCTTCCATATAGGAAAACTACCGCCGCATATGTACTTATGTACACATAGTAGGCCATAATGAGTCAGAACAGCCAGACTCAGAGAAATATTGATATGGAAGTACACATATCCAACTTCTGCTTAAGTTTTAGTTGGATAGATAGTGATAGAGGGGACTGCTGAATTTTTATAGAGTATTTAGTGGTATTGGAGCCTGGCACCCTGTGAGTCATGGATTTTGCTAGTCAATACCACTGTGAACCATGCCTAGAACCTGTCAATACTGATTGTGGAAGCTTGTCAAAGAGCATTTCCCATAAAATGACTCATGTACTCACCGCCCTTCATATCGGAGACATAGAATAATATGAAAGAAATATAAATATGGGTGAAAACTGGCTATACACTTTTATTGCATTCCCCCACGTAAATATGGAAAAGATTATCACCACGTCCTACGCTACTCGTAATGAACTCCAAAAAGCCATCCGTGAACATGCTATTGCAAATGGCTTTGATATACATATCTATCAAAGCCAGCGGGACCAAGAATAAAACGTCGTTTTGCTATTTCCAGTGTATCCATGGAGGCCAGCTCCATCCACACCGCAGTGACAAGAAAAAGGCATAGAGGAACCTCAAGAATTTCTATCCGGCAAATAAGAAGCAATGTAGGGAAATGACAATGAATTTGACAACCTGTATATTAAACACGAGAATTTCCGAAAGTGATAGCTACCTCTGCTCCGACGGCATTACGAAGAAACTTCCAGTACGTACGACCAAGAAGTTTGCATGTCCCTGGAAGATATATGCTACCTGCAAGGCTGGAGGTGGTTGGACTGTAAAGCCAGACAGGACCCTGGTTGGTTACCATGAGAACCATGTTTTGTCCACAGATCCCCTTATTTATTCGAACGCGCGCAAATCCAATCGCGATAAACAGGCAAAAATCATGGAAATGGTCATTAGCGGAACCAAACCTGCACAAATCATCCGTATGACAGGCGACCTTGAAGGGAACGCGACATGATAGCCAAGGACATACAACATTCAACAGAAGGCAGCAAGAAAAGATTTTGATAATCAAGTCCAGCAAGTATATGATTATCTTTTGGCAAAAGGGTATACCTTGCGCTAGGATGTATCGGATGGTCTCATGTCGTCACTTTTCATCACACATCAATCATCACTGACACGACTTACAAGATGCCACTCGTGAATATTGTTGGTGTTGACAATTTAGCTTCAGTCAATAATATCCAATCTCCCCGCACCCTTTTCATTGCAACAGTACTTCTCTCCGATGAAAAAGAGCTATCCTACACGTGGGTACTGGAGACATTGAAATCAGTCGTATATCAACGGCCAGCATATCCAGAAAGCACTCTGGGAATATTTGTGACATACGACGACAAGGCCTTGCGAACTGCTCTCCGAGCCACCTCTCCGAGCCACCTTTCCATCCAACGCCCATATCCTTTGTGCCTGGCGTATTAGCAAGAATTCCAAAGCTCATGCAGCTGGATGCTTTTAATTCTGCACTTGGAAGGTATCGCGAGCTTGTGAGAGATATAAAGAAATCAAAAGAACTTGCTAGCTATATTGATGGGTACAGTATAATACGTTCTTGTGTCAAAAAAAAAAACTAATACACTAACTTTCAACTGTTTTAGGCTATTATCATACAAAGTGATGTGGGGCGGACCATGGGCAGAGCGTCACTTGCACCTTGGAGCCAGCCCTGGTGGAATCATGAAACTCATTAGCAGCATACATCAATGGCTCACAAAACATGTAAGGATATATATATATAATTGAAAAGAACCTTATATTCATGTACACATCTAGGATTTGGACAGACATACTGCATATAACAAAGAAGCCTTAACAAGAATTGTGTACAAGGAACATATACAGCACAATACTGATACCGCGATGACCAAATCTCTCGGCCAATTACAAGGTGTCATATGTCAATTGCAATTATTCATATTCGACAAGAGCTCCTCATGTCATGGGAGTTAGATACAAAGGCTAAGGACCGGAATTGCCAATGCAAGTATTGCGTAAATTACAAGCTTCCATGCCGAAACACCCTTCCTCAAAAAGCGGAGGTCATAGAACCATCGATTATTGCACGACGATGGCATTTAAAGAGCGGTGTGCCTTCAGAACAAGGTATTTTGTAATATCGTCTAGGGAAGGATTTATGGCTGTTTTTAAACAAGTCATGGATCACTTGCTAAATAGCCCATGTCAGTGGCTAATTTGAATGGACTAGGACGTCTTGGTCTCCTTCCATTGAGCGGCATGGATGCAACTCTGATATCTGAAAAATACAGCACTGCAGTGGATGGCGTAAACAGACAGTAATAAGTCGTGAGACTCGAAGAGAGTGGACTTTATTAGAGAAAAGAACGAAAGATTCATAATACGAGTATACGTCTGTTCAAACCTAACTGCTAGCGGAGTGGCGCTCACTGCTAGAGTTATGTTACTTTTGATATCGCGACACAAATCACTCAGGACACGACAAGCAGCGCCAAATCCATGCTCGACACCGTTTATTTATCGTGCACTGATGACCAACAGCGTTCAGATCTGATTTGCGCCCTTGAGAACCTCGTAAACACATTCTCACCAACTACCATAGACAGGTTACAGTTTCCAAGCCAGCTCAAAACAAAAGGACGACCTAAGGGTACGAAAGGAGCACGGCTTCCATCAGCTTTTGAAAGAGTCGAGCAACAAGAGAAGAGTACTACAACCGAAGGCACTCCTCCATCGCAAAAGAAGTCTCATCGCCAAAAGTACGATGAGGATGAAATCTGGCCAACCCAAACCCACAAAAAGCAAAGACTGACGTAAGTATCCTTATATCTGCTTTGTGAGTTTTCGCCACATAATATTATAGTCTCCACAATCCAACTGAAGTATAGCCTTGGCCATCCACTATTTCGCGTATGTGCCAGTGTGATAACTAGTTCCATCCTCTTGAATATGAAACCATGTTTCTGATTTTCTTCCAATTTCTCAAATGATGATGGGAAGTGCGCACTGAGGCACTTGATGCACGTGATTTGATTTATATTGCCCTGCAATATAACCGAAGCACCTAACTCTCCTGCCCAAAAGCAGCACAAAACCATTGGTGATACCCTGCCATACTGGCGTATAGGCAGAGTCTACTTCGTCAAGAGCTACTCGTCTTTTTTCTCATAACTCTCGTGCCGCTGTCATTATGCTTTCGGCAGAAGTGAGACTTATGCCAAAATGACCTCCTCGGATTTGCTTGTGACCAAATGAGTTTCATATTAACCAATTTCATTCTGTTCATTGATGGCGAACAGGCAGAAAAGGCTTTACTATGGGGCTGCATAAAAAGAGCCCCGGGACTTAAGGCGTTTCAGCCATCTCGGTGAAAGGTTCTACATATGTATTGGCCACAATTTCCAGAAGTTTAACCAAGAGTTTGAATACCTCTTTTTTGGCAGAGATTGTAAGTTTTTTTTTTCTGTAAAAGCTGTTGGCGCGCAGAACGAGGTTTTGTAGTAGTGAACCCTTCGTCGCGGAAACTTTCGCCAAACATCGTCCCGCTGTTGTCTTTGCGATTCCGAGGTTGTCACTAATCTGCGCGAAATTCATCCAGCATTTCTTAGCCCGCAAATCATCCCGGTGGTGAACTCTGTAAGGTCCGTATCATGGCTTCTGCGTGTTTATAATATTTGTGAGTGACATTGAAACTTAATGTGAAATGTGGGGAAAGGAATAGAACGGAAACTGTGTGCGGCTGAGTGTACCACTTCAGTGCAGAGGGTTGTGTATGCGCCAGGTTGTGTGCGGGGTGAGTTCCTAAACTACCATCGCTGCAGGGTCTCAAAATTGAGTCCCGTCCCGCGTGGCTCGGAATTGGGGCAGAGAAGTGAATAAAGAAAACTGATATTTTACTATGCTGTTTGTTTCCAATGGCACGAAGGCATATACGGGATCGCGCTTTGGTGTACGATGCTTCGCGTCTTTTGTGTTCTGCTTGCTCAATGGCCATGTCAAAACATGCATGCGTCAAAGACAGCGCTCATTCTACCGCGGCGAGCGAGATTGGAAAAAGAAGAGCTTTTACGAGATAACAAGTTTTTATTACGTTATGGATAGTATTTACTATACTAATAGGCAGTCCAGTTGGCCAGAGCCATGAAGGCTCTGTTTCCCAGAGGCAACCGCGAGGAGGTCGACTACCGTGTGCCTCCGCTCTAGAGGCAAGATATCCGCATTTATCTTGGTCTCCTTCGAGCCCCCCAGGCCTGGTCCCGGGGGTGTACCCTAGTCCCTCATTGAGGTATCCTACCAAGATGTATCACCGTCTGCGGGATGCGGTAAGCACAGAGGATCACGTACATCTGATCATTTGGACAGGTACTTCTTGATCTTGTCTCAGGCTAAAGAAAGGTCTATCTACTCTACCCCGTACAGCCCGCCCAGTCGATCCTGCCTTCTTTGCCGGCCAGTCGGGCCTCCACCAATGCCTGACCGTTTTCGAAAGAAACAAACGCGTCACTGCTTACGGAGGATCCAGGCCTTCGATCCTCCCCGTCGCCTGGCAATTTCGAAAGTAAACACGTTGCTGCTTAGGAGGGTAGGAGCCAGCCCATCATCCTTCCTCCCGTTGCCTGACGGTTTCAATGAAACAAGCATCTTGGTTCTCGTAAGCATCCAGCCTTTGGTCCCCAGTCTGATGACTGACGGTTTCAACGAAACAAGCATCTTGGTTCTCGCAAGCATCCAGCCGTTGGTCCCCAATCTGATGACTGACGGTTTCGAATGAAACAAGCATCTTGGTTCTCGCAAGCATCCAGCCGTTGGTCCCCAATCTGATGACTGACGGTTTCAACGAAACAAGCATCTTGGTTCTCGCAAGCATCCAGCCGTTGGTCCCCAATCTGATGACTGACGGTTTCAACGAAACAAGCATCTTGGTTCTCGCAAGCATCCAGCCTTTGGTCCCCAATCTGATGACTGACGGTTTCAACGAAACAAGCATCTTGGTTCTCGCAAGCATCCAGCCGTTGGTCCCCAATCTGATGACTGACGGTTTCGAATGAAACAAGCATCTTGGTTCTCGCAAGCATCCAGCCGTTGGTCCCCAATCTGATGACTGACGGTTCGAATGAAACAAGCATCTTGGTTCTCGCAAGCATCCAGCCGTTGGTCCCCAATCTGATGACTGACGGTTTCGAATGAAACAAGCATCTTGGTTCTCGCAAGCATCCAGCCGTTGGTCCCCAATCTGATGACTGACGGTTTCAACGAAACAAGCATCTTGGTTCTCGCAAGCATCCAGCCGTTGGTCCCCAATCTGATGACTGACGGTTTCGAATGAAACAAGCATCTTGGTTCTCGCAAGCATCCAGCCTTTGGTCCCCCAACTGATGCCTCAGCAACTGTTAATTTCTTTCGAGAGTAATACCTTGGCGCCCAGAAGGGAATCTGGCCCTCGATTCCCACTCATGGCTCAGCAACTGTTTAGTTTCTTTGGAAGGAGTACTTGGATCGGTGGCGGTATCCGGCCAACCAGCGCCTTGAAAACGGAAAGGGATGGTGGGAAAAAGAGAGGGAAAAATTTCTTTCCAATATCCCTCCCTCCCGTCAGCCGCGGGATCTGTGCGGAGTAGATACCAAAAGGGGTAAAGTCGGTTTACAGCGGCAACATAAGCGGGTACCATAGGGCCTGCCATCCCGGAGAGAACGAAAAAAAAAAAAACTTGCTGGACTCACCCTTTGCCATGCGGACTGCCTGTTCGATTCAGAGGTCTTGACGGGCCTGCTGTTAATACACTGCTGATGTTGATACTTCTGCTTAAAAAAACAGGATGGAGGGGGTGGGAAGGAAAATCTTGATTGATCCGTTATAGATAACGTTAGCGCGTTTTCAACTGGAACCAATGATAACTGTCTTCTCACCGCGCAAGAAAAAAAACATGCATATCAAGGTCTGATGTTACTTTGGTTTTTTTTTCGATTGATAGCAATTACTAGAGTACATAGAGTCGTTTTCCTGCGATCCCATGGTTCTTATTGTATCGAACCTCTTGGTTTGTGTAGAAGCCCGAGATAGTCAATAAGGCAAAATAAACAGGCGGCGGCGGTCGAAATCAATGGTTGATGCTGTTGCAGGAATGCACGTGCCCATTCCCAAGGCGCCACCCCCCCATAGACCATGGTATCCGGTATCGCCTTGCTCTCTGATTACCTTGGTACCAGTGGCAGTATGTTGAGTCCGTTATAGATTATTCCTAGCTTCTCCCGGCTCTTACACGCACCCGGTCACGGAAAGGTCTGATAAAGACAGTAAGTAGCCACGTATTCACAAAAATGAGGAGTCCGAATCTCAAATAAACGTTGGAGGGGAGCACAAAATGGGCACTCACATGCTTGCAGCGGGGGGTTTGCATCATCGATGCATCATCGAGAGCGCGGCATCCGATGTTTACCACAAAGACTGCTCTCAGTCTTATTCCATCCTTGCATTTGCCTTTTGTGCGACCAGGTGACAGGGAATGCATGTACGCATATCGCTGGTCCATGACTTTTTCTTTCCTTGGGTGTGATTCTATATATTCAACCAACAGAACAAAGATCAAAGGTATGAGTATCACAAGAGTGTAGAACATGTCAATGTCATCACGGACCATCATCGTTACATAAACATGTCTGTCGCACGATTTGTTCTCTTCTCGGTAACATCAGGTGCTAATCTTCTTGTGTCACACACTTATCGATGCACAAAGAGAAAGTAAGATCGGTTTTCTATCAGTATCTCAATGGATCGAACAGCCCCAATTGCATTTATTATTGCGCTATTCTTGTATGGAGCGGCAGTGTAAGAACTTGAGAACTGAGAGCTGAAACGTAACAGAAAAAGCACCGCTATGTTCTATAATAAAAGAATCTAATTGTACGAGCACGAAACCTTGAGTATTATCATCACAGAACAGGAGTTTTTTATGAATACACCATATTCGGAAACTGAACAATTGCACTGTTCATGATGAATGACATCCAGTTAAATGGTGGATACTTAAAGGCGTACAGGCCTTTTTGAGGTCAAAGAAGTGCTTCGAATTTTTAATCATATGTACTCTCTATTTTTGGAACTGGGAGCATGGCCCAGTATAACATGATGAACGCTGAGCTACTCCCTGCGTATACCTTTTCTGCTGGATAGATATTGAATCCGCGCCTCGGCATTAGTTAAAGTTGAGCGTTATAGCCGGAGGGGCACAGAGAGCCAATATGAACTGTCGTTGTATTTAGCCAGGAAGCTTCGAGATTAACGCCGGATTTGCCCAGTATCCAGCGCAACGCGCTTATAGCGCGAGTGATTTCGACTTCTACATAGTATTGGAACGCTCGATGTAGGTGAGCTAAGCCGAGTAAGCCTGCTTCAGGTAGCATGCTAAGCAAGCACAAAGGGACAAATATCATAAGGGGGTATATCTGTGTACGAAGGAATAAGGTAAAGTGGTCAGGAATCATCACATAAAAAGACCAGAAAGCTTAAGTGATAAGAGCGGCATACTTTATATCAGCTCTCGCTAAGCAACGATTTTTTTTTTCGAAGCCACTGCTCGGTCAGAGGTTTACAAAATTACCGCGTGGAGCCTGCATATAGGATATTCACTGTAATTCCCGGTATCTCTCTCTTAAGAACCTAGTGAAAGATAAGGTATTAGCTCATTGTAACATTACAGTGAGACCTCGCTTTTTTCAACTAAGCCTGGGAGAGACCATATTATGGCTTACGCTGATACGTATGTCGCCGTGTTGCTAGTATTCAGAATTATGACCTCAAATGATTGCAGCATGCCTAAGACGAGAAATCAGTAAAGATCGTTTTTCTGGGAATCTCGGGAATTGTTTTCTCCAGAGTTTCTGAATGTCATCCTTGAGCGTGATATGGTTAATCACCAAGGAATCCAACGATGTCTTCCGATTTTCATGGTCATATCAGTGGGGACATACTGTAGCGAGGCTCGTATCATTAGTCTTAGGTGGCAGGGCAACAGCTGAAGCATCATCGTTAGGTGCTTCAATATCTTTGTTAGGAAGGACCTCTCAATCTGTCATCTGTTAATTTCCGGTGGGCTGCCGCCACCTCGATTTGCAGATTCACTTCAAAGGCCATTGCTACCAAAGCAACTTTGGAATATATTATGCCTAAATATGCATGGATTTCAGTGAGCAATATTTGCTCAACTATGTCAACTCAATTAGAAACCACGCCAGCCACATTTAGTACTTTAGTTTTAGCAAAACAATTTATACTGGTGGTATGCTTATTTTACGCCATGCAACCTGAGCCTATCTTTTCGGCTATAGTTCCATAACCTCCTCCGCCAAATTTCAGCCCCCGCTTTCTGCACTCAGTAGTGGGATACATATGACATTGAAAACCCTTAAGTCAAAAAAGACGGAGGTATTTATGCTAATTGAAATACTAGTAAAAATGTGTAGGCATTTATGGATGGTTGTGTGGTAGCATCAGTTCCCGTGATATTGGAGGGGAATGGCACGCACGTCATGACTACGGATACAATGGCTGACATTACACGCATTTCGTGAATTCAGCCTCAGTTAAGCTGCTTGTAGGAATATGAAATACCTTGCTCCTTCTCCTCTTCCTGTCTCCTCCAAACCCAAAATGGCAACACCAAATCACAGTATGATATATCCTAGAAAGCCAGATATGATACTTAAAACCTTGTAGAACTTAGGAGACATCTAAAGGACGCAAGAAGACCTTTGATAAGCGCGTTCTTATCCCAAGAAAACAATAAAGCTACAACACTGACCTTCCTCTCACAATTTGAGAGCGTGGAGGAAGCAAGGATCTCGTTCGAGCGAAAACCGAAAGTCCTTGTAAAACAAGCGTCCCACCTCACCCAGCGCAGCATTCGTGGCATTAATTCAGAGAAAATGGACTGGGAACATCTGTACGAAGATGACAGGACAAGGCGCGAGCATTAACCTTCAAGGAGCACGGGTATTGCGCGCGGCTTCAAGTGAGGTTGCAGGCAGTGTGGCATCTACGTTTTCAATAAGTGAGCGCTATTATATGACTCGCGGCAGCTACAGCATGTGGCAAGGAGGAGCTTTGGATGCTGAGGGTCGGTTGGGTCGAAGCCGTGGCAGATCGACAATAGCGAAGTTGTAAGAGAGTCCCACACAGCATCTATACTGCAGTCCGGGATTGAAATCGCTTTTCCTTGGAGCGTATACCGTGATTTAGCAATCGAGCAAGCCAGCCTATTGAAATTATGTTTAGTTTCTGACCTACAGAAAGTGCTGTAAGTGGATCGTAAAATAGAATCATTTTATTGTATGGCTAACGGACATAATAATGCCAAGGGCGCTACCGCATGTGCTGTTGCTCATCCGGAACTCCAACGACGACAAAGGTGTCAAAGCATTTGGTCAATCCAGCATTAAAAAAATTTATAATGAATTTCGCCTTGCATACTTTGACACGTCCATTGAACTTGGTGATGGTACACTCAATTCGCTCTGCGATATACTAAAGGTACATAATTAAAATCGCAGTTAAACGGAAAATAACGTAAAGAATGGTTTGAACTTTGGTAATTAGGAACTATT
Organism: Dichotomocladium elegans; assembly: GCA_025716815.1. NCBI lineage: Eukaryota > Fungi > Mucoromycota > Mucoromycetes > Mucorales > Lichtheimiaceae > Dichotomocladium > Dichotomocladium elegans. The sequence continues at coordinate 235,323 of JAIXMN010000021.1, forward strand.
GGAAGCTGGGGCTGCTGAAGACGACGACGGTGATGATGCGCGCGAGACCATGCTTATATGAAAGTATCCGAGTTGAAGAAGAATGCGGATCGCGAGGACCGTATATTATTGTGGGTTATGAACAATTAGTTATTAGTTTGTGCACTATTTGCATACATATATACATCGTCTCTGAGATTAACTTATGCACCATAGCATCTCGAAACTGTCGTCATCAGAATCTGTCCAAGCCATTGGCGAGACGGAGCTCATTACTGCCTACCTTGATTCCCTTCAGAATCCAATGTTTCACAACCCGAGAAAAGGCCGAATCTTCCATTGGTAAATTAGTTATGCCGCAAGCCAAGATACATACTCATCGAATAGCACCATTAGGCTTTACCGAACCAGACACGAAACTGCAAAACATCGCCCAGATGGTGGGATGGGGATCACCGAGCAGATGCACGGTGTATTTGCGACGGGCTCTTTAGAAGCCATGGCTGCAGAAATGTCCACCCACCATACAATGACGAACGAAGATACCTATCGACTTGCCATCTTTCGGTGAGCGGCAATATTGAAGGGATATTGACAGGTCGGTGCTGATATAATATCATGCAGGTTTCACGATAGACTTTTATCCGTGCGACGTGGTCCATGATGGGATGTACAGGATTTTCAAGAAGTTTGCCAAAAAAGCTGTTGGTATAGACTGTCTAGGTTTTTCGTCGTTTTTGCTTCAATTACGAATTTGAATTTTAATATTTCGTTGCTTTCCTTTTGTCAAATTTAAAAGCAATACTCGCAAAAAGACATCAGTCAAGGCTATAGGTGAGAATTTCTTATCTTCTTTTTACATCAGAATAGTTTTGGGAGGCTAACTGTTTATGTTTCATTCAAATTTCAAAGACGAGAAACGAAATACTAAAGTTTGAATTCGAATTTCAAGCAAAAACGACGAGAAACCTAGACGGTCTATACCAACAACCCAAAATTGTTGTAAACTTCTTGAAAATCCTGTACATTTTCATGTGTATTCAAGAATCACAGCACCAAGCAGCTTAGAGATGCTCAAGCCATTTCTGATGCACCTTCGTGTTTGCAAACAAGTTCTTGCGGCCTACAACAAACACTACATCCTAAGAGCAGACGATGATAGCATATGTCCCGAGCGAAACGGGCAAGTCTAACAGACGATGAGCTTGCAGATATATTACATAATGTGAATAACATCAAGCTGCCTACTGTGCGCTTCCCGTAAAACAATCCATATCGCTCATTTGCCATGTACATCACCGGTCACATTGACTTGATAAACATGATTATCTCCATCGAACTCTACAAAACACGTGGGAGAAAAGAGTCGGTAGAAAACTCGTTCACTGTCCATTAGATAAGGAGGTGCAGCATAGTTTTTGATAGATCAGTTGCTTTAGTTTCAATGTCATAGACCCGGGTATGTAAACGTCGCGTGTAAGATATCTAGTCTACACCATAATCCTCATCTCGACTTCTTCATTGGTTAGTATTGAAGCTTCGTGTATTGCGAGATACCACCTTCACCGTCTCAAAATTATTAACGAAATCGCATCGTCCTTTCCCGGTTGCTACATAATCATGGTTTTGTGCTCATACAATTAGGTTCTTTTATTATAGACCATTAACAGTGCTTTTCAGTCATTTTTCATCCATTACTTTTATAATCCTTAACCCGCCAAAAAACGTTTTACTGTATATAAGATGTCAGTATATATGCATGCGGATCGACCGCCGCTCCATACAAGAATAGCGCAATAATAAATGCAATTGGGGCTGTTCGATCCATTGAGATACTGATAGAAAACCGATCTTACTTTCTCTTTGTGCATCGATAAGTGTGTGACACAAGAAGATTAGCACCTGATGTTACCGAGAAGAGAACAAATCGTGCGACAGACATGTTTATGTAACGATGATGGTCCGTGATGACATTGACATGTTCTACACTCTTGTGATACTCATATCTTTGATCTTTGTTCTGTTGGTTGAATATATAGAATCACACCCAAGGAAAGAAAAAGTCATGGACCAGCGATATGCGTACATGCATTCCCTGTCACCTGGTCGCACAAAAGGCAAATGCAAGGATGGAATAAGACTGAGAGCAGTCTTTGTGGTAAACATCGGATGCCGCGCTCTCGATGATGCATCGATGATGCAAACCCCCCGCTGCAAGCATGTGAGTGCCCATTTTGTGCTCCCCTCCAACGTTTATTTGAGATTCGGACTCCTCATTTTTGTGAATACGTGGCTACTTACTGTCTTTATCAGACCTTTCCGTGACCGGGTGCGTGTAAGAGCCGGGAGAAGCTAGGAATAATCTATAACGGACTCAACATACTGCCACTGGTACCAAGGTAATCAGAGAGCAAGGCGATACCGGATACCATGGTCTATGGGGGGGGGTGGCGCCTTGGGAATGGGCACGTGCATTCCTGCAACAGCATCAACCATTGATTTCGACCGCCGCCGCCTGTTTATTTTGCCTTATTGACTATCTCGGGCTTCTACACAAACCAAGAGGTTCGATACAATAAGAACCATGGGATCGCAGGAAAACGACTCTATGTACTCTAGTAATTGCTATCAATCGAAAAAAAAACCAAAGTAACATCAGACCTTGATATGCATGTTTTTTTTCTTGCGCGGTGAGAAGACAGTTATCATTGGTTCCAGTTGAAAACGCGCTAACGTTATCTATAACGGATCAATCAAGATTTTCCTTCCCACCCCCTCCATCCTGTTTTTTTAAGCAGAAGTATCAACATCAGCAGTGTATTAACAGCAGGCCCGTCAAGACCTCTGAATCGAACAGGCAGTCCGCATGGCAAAGGGTGAGTCCAGCAAGTTTTTTTTTTTTTCGTTCTCTCCGGGATGGCAGGCCCTATGGTACCCGCTTATGTTGCCGCTGTAAACCGACTTTACCCCTTTTGGTATCTACTCCGCACAGATCCCGCGGCTGACGGGAGGGAGGGATATTGGAAAGAAATTTTTCCCTCTCTTTTTCCCACCATCCCTTTCCGTTTTCAAGGCGCTGGTTGGCCGGATACCGCCACCGATCCAAGTACTCCTTCCAAAGAAACTAAACAGTTGCTGAGCCATGAGTGGGAATCGAGGGCCAGATTCCCTTCTGGGCGCCAAGGTATTACTCTCGAAAGAAATTAACAGTTGCTGAGGCATCAGTTGGGGGACCAAAGGCTGGATGCTTGCGAGAACCAAGATGCTTGTTTCATTCGAAACCGTCAGTCATCAGATTGGGGACCAACGGCTGGATGCTTGCGAGAACCAAGATGCTTGTTTCGTTGAAACCGTCAGTCATCAGATTGGGGACCAAAGGCTGGATGCTTGCGAGAACCAAGATGCTTGTTTCGTTGAAACCGTCAGTCATCAGATTGGGGACCAACGGCTGGATGCTTGCGAGAACCAAGATGCTTGTTTCGTTGAAACCGTCAGTCATCAGATTGGGGACCAACGGCTGGATGCTTGCGAGAACCAAGATGCTTGTTTCATTCGAAACCGTCAGTCATCAGATTGGGGACCAACGGCTGGATGCTTGCGAGAACCAAGATGCTTGTTTCGTTGAAACCGTCAGTCATCAGACTGGGGACCAAAGGCTGGATGCTTACGAGAACCAAGATGCTTGTTTCGTTGAAACCGTCAGTCATCAGATTGGGGACCAACGGCTGGATGCTTGCGAGAACCAAGATGCTTGTTTCGTTGAAACCGTCAGTCATCAGATTGGGGACCAACGGCTGGATGCTTGCGAGAACCAAGATGCTTGTTTCATTCGAAACCGTCAGTCATCAGATTGGGGACCAACGGCTGGATGCTTGCGAGAACCAAGATGCTTGTTTCGTTGAAACCGTCAGTCATCAGATTGGGGACCAATGGCTGGATGCTTGCGAGAACCAAGATGCTTGTTTCGTTGAAACCGTCAGTCATCAGATTGGGGACCAACGGCTGGATGCTTGCGAGAACCAAGATGCTTGTTTCGTTGAAACCGTCAGTCATCAGATTGGGGACCAACGGCTGGATGCTTGCGAGAACCAAGATGCTTGTTTCGTTGAAACCGTCAGTCATCAGATTGGGGACCAACGGCTGGATGCTTGCGAGAACCAAGATGCTTGTTTCGTTGAAACCGTCAGTCATCAGATTGGGGACCAACGGCTGGATGCTTGCGAGAACCAAGATGCTTGTTTCGTTGAAACCGTCAGTCATCAGATTGGGGACCAACGGCTGGATGCTTGCGAGAACCAAGATGCTTGTTTCGTTGAAACCGTCAGTCATCAGATTGGGGACCAACGGCTGGATGCTTGCGAGAACCAAGATGCTTGTTTCGTTGAAACCGTCAGTCATCAGATTGGGGACCAAAGGCTGGATGCTTGCGAGAACCAAGATGCTTGTTTCATTCGAAACCGTCAGTCATCAGATTGGGGACCAACGGCTGGATGCTTGCGAGAACCAAGATGCTTGTTTCATTCGAAACCGTCAGTCATCAGATTGGGGACCAACGGCTGGATGCTTGCGAGAACCAAGATGCTTGTTTCGTTGAAACCGTCAGTCATCAGATTGGGGACCAATGGCTGGATGCTTACGAGAACCAAGATGCTTGTTTCATTGAAACCGTCAGGCAACGGGAGGAAGGATGATGGGCTGGCTCCTACCCTCCTAAGCAGCAACGTGTTTACTTTCGAAATTGCCAGGCGACGGGGAGGATCGAAGGCCTGGATCCTCCGTAAGCAGTGACGCGTTTGTTTCTTTCGAAAACGGTCAGGCATTGGTGGAGGCCCGACTGGCCGGCAAAGAAGGCAGGATCGACTGGGCGGGCTGTACGGGGTAGAGTAGATAGACCTTTCTTTAGCCTGAGACAAGATCAAGAAGTACCTGTCCAAATGATCAGATGTACGTGATCCTCTGTGCTTACCGCATCCCGCAGACGGTGATACATCTTGGTAGGATACCTCAATGAGGGACTAGGGTACACCCCCGGGACCAGGCCTGGGGGGCTCGAAGGAGACCAAGATAAATGCGGATATCTTGCCTCTAGAGCGGAGGCACACGGTAGTCGACCTCCTCGCGGTTGCCTCTGGGAAACAGAGCCTTCATGGCTCTGGCCAACTGGACTGCCTATTAGTATAGTAAATACTATCCATAACGTAATAAAAACTTGTTATCTCGTAAAAGCTCTTCTTTTTCCAATCTCGCTCGCCGCGGTAGAATGAGCGCTGTCTTTGACGCATGCATGTTTTGACATGGCCATTGAGCAAGCAGAACACAAAAGACGCGAAGCATCGTACACCAAAGCGCGATCCCGTATATGCCTTCGTGCCATTGGAAACAAACAGCATAGTAAAATATCAGTTTTCTTTATTCACTTCTCTGCCCCAATTCCGAGCCACGCGGGACGGGACTCAATTTTGAGACCCTGCAGCGATGGTAGTTTAGGAACTCACCCCGCACACAACCTGGCGCATACACAACCCTCTGCACTGAAGTGGTACACTCAGCCGCACACAGTTTCCGTTCTATTCCTTTCCCCACATTTCACATTAAGTTTCAATGTCACTCACAAATATTATAAACACGCAGAAGCCATGATACGGACCTTACAGAGTTCACCACCGGGATGATTTGCGGGCTAAGAAATGCTGGATGAATTTCGCGCAGATTAGTGACAACCTCGGAATCGCAAAGACAACAGCGGGACGATGTTTGGCGAAAGTTTCCGCGACGAAGGGTTCACTACTACAAAACCTCGTTCTGCGCGCCAACAGCTTTTACAGAAAAAAAAAACTTACAATCTCTGCCAAAAAAGAGGTATTCAAACTCTTGGTTAAACTTCTGGAAATTGTGGCCAATACATATGTAGAACCTTTCACCGAGATGGTTGAAACGCCTTAAGTCCCGGGGCTCTTTTTATGCAGCCCCATAGTAAAGCCTTTTCTGCCTGTTCGCCATCAATGAACAGAATGAAATTGGTTAATATGAAACTCATTTGGTCACAAGCAAATCCGAGGAGGTCATTTTGGCATAAGTCTCACTTCTGCCGAAAGCATAATGACAGCGGCGCGAGAGTTATGAGAAAAAAGACGAGTAGCTCTTGACGAAGTAGACTCTGCCTATACGCCAGTATGGCAGGGTATCACCAATGGTTTTGTGCTGCTTTTGGGCAGGAGAGTTAGGTGCTTCGGTTATATTGCAGGGCAATATAAATCAAATCACGTGCATCAAGTGCCTCAGTGCGCACTTCCCATCATCATTTGAGAAATTGGAAGAAAATCAGAAACATGGTTTCATATTCAAGAGGATGGAACTAGTTATCACACTGGCACATACGCGAAATAGTGGATGGCCAAGGCTATACTTCAGTTGGATTGTGGAGACTATAATATTATGTGGCGAAAACTCACAAAGCAGATATAAGGATACTTACGTCAGTCTTTGCTTTTTGTGGGTTTGGGTTGGCCAGATTTCATCCTCATCGTACTTTTGGCGATGAGACTTCTTTTGCGATGGAGGAGTGCCTTCGGTTGTAGTACTCTTCTCTTGTTGCTCGACTCTTTCAAAAGCTGATGGAAGCCGTGCTCCTTTCGTACCCTTAGGTCGTCCTTTTGTTTTGAGCTGGCTTGGAAACTGTAACCTGTCTATGGTAGTTGGTGAGAATGTGTTTACGAGGTTCTCAAGGGCGCAAATCAGGTCTGAACGCTGTTGGTCATCAGTGCACGATAAATAAACGGTGTCGAGCATGGATTTGGCGCTGCTTGTCGTGTCCTGAGTGATTTGTGTCGCGATATCAAAAGTAACATAATTCTAGCAGTGAGCGCCACTCCGCTAGCAGTTAGGTTTGAACAGACGTATACTCGTATTATGAATCTTTCGTTCTTTTCTCTAATAAAGTCCACTCTCTTCGAGTCTCATGACTTATTACTGTCTGTTTACGCCATCCACTGCAGTGCTGTACTTTTCAAATATCAGAGTTCCATCCATGTCGCTCAATGGAAGGAGACCAAGACGTCCTAGTTCATTCAAATTAGCCACTGACATGGGCTACTTAGCAAGTGATCCATGACTTGTTTAAAAACAGCCATAAATCCTTCCCTAGACGATATTACAAAATACCATGTTCTGAAGGCACACCGCTCTTTGAATGCCATCGTCGTGCAATAATCGATGGTTCTATGACCTCCGCTTTTTGAGGAAGGGTGTTTCGGCATGGAAGCTTGTAATTTACGCAATACTTGCATTGGCAATTCCGGTCCTTAGCCTTTGTATCTACCTCCCATGACATGAGGAGCTCTTGTCGAATATGAATAAGTGCAATTGACATATGACACCTTGTAATTGGCCGAGAGATTTGGTCATCGCGGTATCAGTATTGTGCTGTATATGTTCCTTGTACACAATTCTTGTTAAGGCTTCTTTGTTATATGCAGTATGTCTGTCCAAATCCTAGATGTGTACATGAATATAAGGTTCTTTTCAATTATATATATATATCCTTACATGTTTTGTGAGCCATTGATGTATGCTGCTAATGAGTTTCATGATTCCACCAGGGCTGGCTCCAAGGTGCAAGTGACGCGTCCATGGTCCGCCCCACATCACTTTGTATGATAATAGCCTAAAACAGTTGAAAGTTAGTGTATGAGTTTTTTTTTGACACAAGAACGTATTATACTCTACCCATCAATATAGCTAGCAAGTTCTTTTGATTTCTTTGTATCTCTCACAAGCTCGCGATACCTTTCAAGTGCAGAATTAAAAGCATCCAGCTGCATGAGCTTTGGAATTCTTGCTAATATGCCAGGCACAAAGGATATGGGTGTTGGATGGAAAGGTGGCTCGGAGAGGTGGCTCGGAGAGCAGTGCGCAAGGTTGTGCGCCAGGTTGTGCGCGGGGTGGGGTTCCTAAACTACCTAAGTTTTTTCTGTGCGCGAGGTCAATTTTTTCTGTGCGTGTAGTAATCCCCAACATAAAATTTGTTGCATGCATAAGAAGGCCAGTAGTCAACAGAAATATCAGCCCCTTTCTTGCTCTTCAACTTACCCTCAAGATAGCTAGGTGTGCCATTGCGGTAATAACTGCGGGAGAAGGAAGAAAGGAAGGATCCGGAGCTGTTGAGCATCGACGGCGGAAGGGTTGGAAGAAGGAACGAGGAGCCACGACGACGGACCAGCAACAACACCAGCGGCAGACGCAACGGAGGAAGCAGGCAAAGACAAAAGCACCTCGACGAAGCCATGGTGGGAGACTTGCGCGGGTGCAGCCTAACCATGGTTCCATCCAAAGCCCATATCCTCTCCTCTCGAGGCGCTAGAGTTAGGCTGATATTGTTGTCTAATATTGTTGTCTACAGAGGATCCGGAATGTTACAAGATTTGCAGAATGGAACAAGGATAACACATTGCCTTTTACTTTGATCTTGATCACTGACCAAAATTGCTCAATTGGATTGAGTTCATCCGAGTATGGTGGACGATAAGCATATCGATATCCTCAAGACCCAATGTATTTAGCGACATCCTCAGCCTTATGGATAGGTGCATTATCCATTATCAAATAATGGCCCTTCTATGCTCATACTTATCCATCTCATCCTTCGTAGCCTTAAGGAAGCTGAGATAATGTCCAGTTACAGTTCATATGATCATAACTTCAGATTGACCTGCCCTCTTTCTTTTCTTGATTAATGATGCTGAGATTGCTCTCAAGATTGTGGTTGTCTTTGCTCTTGTCTTTGATACCATAACCACTGAAGGAGTCCCTTTCTTGGACCATACCATGCTGCGTTTCATACTAATTATGAAATCCAGCCTCGTCAAGGAAAACGCAGTTTTTTCTAAGGTCGATATCGGTCCTATCCCATCTGCGCACCCAGTTAGGGCGCTCTTGGATCTTCGCAGCACTATTCCTGTCTACAGGCTGAAACCGAGCCATTTTTAATGACTAAGTTGCATTCGGTTTTCATAAATCGATGGAGCGCCGTTTTAGATACTTGAGACCCTCTAATCCTTGAAGCAGTTGCTCCATCAGCTGCTCTAGAACAATGGATGGATCCTCATCAATGCATTCTAAAATAAAGCTCATATGCTCGTCATTGAGAATACGCGAACAACCCCTCGCTTTAGGTTTCTCAAAAATGCTGTCAGGGTCTTTCTCGTACTGTAATGCCCATCGCTGGGCTGAACAAACATGGATTCCTAGCAGCTGATGCACTCCAAACCTTCTCACACATCCGTTTGAAAAATCTGACCTTGTCTTGGTCCGTATAACTGCGCTTGATCCACGCTTCCTTCATCCGAATGTCTGTCTCCTTTCGCTTGGGAATGTGGGTGGTAGTAAGATCAGAGTTATCTCTGCAAGATATAGTGCGCAGATATTCGGTGTGAGAACAAACAGATTGCAGAGAATACATTTCTTCATCAAAAGGGTATAAAAGAGAAAGAGTCAAAAGGACGAATTTTTATAGAGATGGATTTGCCAATCCTTTTTAGTGCGACATCTTTCGGTGGATGCATGTGACATTTGCCTTGTCTTCATGCGTATTCTGGGCAAAATGCGATTTTATTTTTGTGATCCTGCGACTCCAAGAACTGGCAGGGGTGCAACTTTGATTTTCGAAAATTCATTTCCATATGTTTGCGGAAAAAAGTGCGTCGTTGTCGTCATCAAATATTTGGTATATATTGGTGTTACTTTGCTGCTGTTGCTGGTGTTCTTCTGGCCAGTATGCGTCTCCTGTCACTGGAGGAGAAGTTGAATGGGGGGAAGAAAATGAAGGTTGAGGCTGTGGCTGCTCTGGTCGGAGGAGATTTGGATCATCATTATTGCGCTGTTGACTCAAAGGCATTTCACTATACGAGGTCTGGGGAGTGGACTTTGAAGGGCGTAGATGTCGAGGTGCCTCTCGGCTGCTGCTGTGCCGAAGGTGCTGTTGCCGCATCTGATCATGGTGTAGTAATGACTCGCTAGCACTTGCAGGCGGTGATGGCGGAGGTAATAGGTCTTGGATGTGCTGCTGACTTTGAGGAACTTTCTTATGCTTGGGCGGCTGCCGTTGCTGCTCATGTTGCAGAGGCTGACCTTGGAACTGAGGCTCTATAATATCGGGCACGACAACATAGTTGCCCTTGCCTTGTTCCACAACCACATCGACACACCCATCACGCGACACATGTGGTATACTAGGCTGACGCAGCTTCCCCTTCTTTGTGTGGCCCTGCTGTAGTCTCCGTTTCTGCTGTTGGGGGTTCTCTTCGCGGGTTGTCGAACCCGTACCTCCGTATCCTCGAGAACGAAAGCCTGTGGGACTGGGATTAGCAGCATGACGTGTCTGCTTCCACAGAGGCGCACGAAAATCGATGACTGGATAGTTGTAATCGCCATACACCATCGTGCGACTCTGCTCAAATAACGCCTCCACCTCGTCCCAGGGATTTGGATCGTCAAATTCTAAAGGTTCTGCTTCTTCTAGAACAATCTCTCCGTTCATGCCTCGCCCTGCACTCAGGTACCGCGATACGGGCGCTGGTTCCAGCCAATGCTTTTTGGCAGTGCTTGTCGAATATCGCAGACCAGCCATAATGCGGGAAGTCCGACTGCTGCCGATATGTGGCACACCTTCAGAAGGTTCAAATGAACGATAATTAAACTTTGAACCACGGAGCGTATCAAGGGAATCCATGGCTACATCCTTCAGGCCAAACGAGTCCCGAATCGCATACATGATGGGCATGCGAGCGGAATGGACGTTCCGATCATAGTAGTCTTCGTACGAGAAAGAGTAGCTGGAATAAAAGAAATTTTATGCAGGGGGGTGGACGATGAGCTCGTGGTAATTGCGGCTTAAAAAGCAATCAAAGAAGGAACTTACGAATGTGCAATGGCGGCCGGGATCATTTCCAAGCAAATTAAGAAGTCTTGAATAGCTACTGAGATATGATTCTCGCCCTCTAAAGCATCGCATTTGTGAGTGATCATAAAAAGCCCCGATAACTTGCTTTATTGCATACACACATACCTCCTTCTGGAATTACGCCAGCTGATACCAGTAGAGCAATGATCACGCTTTGCCAAAATGAGAAGAAGATGATGGCTTTGACGCAAAGAAATTTGGGCAAGGGTCTAATAAGCAAACGAAGGTCTTAGATAAAGGACATCCAATGCAATACGGCTTACCTGAATCCCGGAAGATCTTTTTTTGTAGCGTAGAAAAATACCATGAGGCACCACAGACTCAAGCAAACGCTGAGATTGTAGAAGAAAGTGAGGTATAAATAGGAGCTTGACCAGCTGATTTCGCCATCCTGGTATTTTCCCGTGGCCTTGAGCACCATCGTCAATACCGCGAGGAGAGGTTTGACATAGACAAACTGCAGAATGCCTCGCTTTACAAACAAGAACGTATATGGGTCGCCCACATAGATCTCACGAGACCAGAGAGTACCCGGAAAGAAGTTTTCAGACGGCGGCCGAGAGTGCAGCATAATGATCAACGCCCGCTCTCCGCCTAACTTGTTTAATAGGAGGTTGAAGAAGGCATAAATCACAAATGCCTCATAGATATCGCGAAAGGTATCGACGTAAAAAGCTACGTTGAGCGAGACGAGAGATACATATGTGCTGATGCCGTAGATCGGAACCCTAAGATAGGAGAAGTAATGGTCAAAGAATTATCTAGATTGAATGACTGGCACAGCTTACATCCAAAGAATTCGAATCACCTGCCGCTGTTGGTTCTAAAAGAACAGAGCACTATACCTTAATAAAATGTTGCTAATGAGAGCAATCCATCACGCCCTTACCGGCTTTCTATAGTTTTTCCAATGGAGCCATACGGACAGAGAGGAAATGCAAGTTGCAACAACTGTGAAGATCAGCGCAAGGTGTGTGGCGAAAGGATTGAGTTCTGCTCCGGCACCGCCCTCTCCAAATCCACCATCGACTGCTGAGCGAACCGGAGCAAACAGCGTCCGCAGCGACATTATTGTGTCGTAAATAAGGTATAGTCGATCGTGAAGCGAAAAGAGAGCAAAGGAGTTGCAAGGCGGATAAGGGAATTATTTTCGCTTGGTCGGGCTTGGCAGGTAATTCAGAAAGACGAGAGGAGAGACACCCACTCTTTTATCAAAAAATATTAGGTACCGAGACAACCCAGATACTTGGCATTTTTTAAACCTTATAAAGATGAAAAAAGCAATCGAGCGTGTGTACCACTAACTTCAACTTGCACGGTGCGGCGGAAGACAAGCCGATAATATCAGACACCCGCCTCAGGCTATGTATCATGACTTTTTCTCAGCTCACTTATACATGCGGTCCTTCTGCTTTTGCTCTCTTTTGCGCGCGCTCAGCTTTCTTTTTTTTTTTGAAAAAAAAAAATAGGAAGGATGTAGCATACATGCAAAAGGACATGATTGACATGCAATTATGCCCGTGTATGTGCTTTCTTGTCCGAGAGCTTCTTTTAAACAATGTGGCTCTCTGGATGTAAAAAAAAGCCCGTTCGGAGTAACTAGGCGAGGATGTACAATGACCTCATGCATCGCAGAAGGGGACCGAACACACTTCTGCTGTGAAACCTATGATTGATGAAACTCGCATGGTAACCTGCATCGGATAAGTGCGTATTCCCGGCGAGCGTATCATCGCAACAATCAATGGTCCCCGTGAGATAAGCTCGGCGCAACTAAAAAAGACATGGAAGTCCACCATTATCATGGTTAATGGGTATTTCTGCCAGGACTAGGAACGTTTCGGTAAGTTCGGTTCGTTGAAACAAGTGTCTCAATGTATACTCTTGGCATCTTGAACGAGATAATGAACTAAAGGAATAATCTAACCTCCCCCCAACTACTACGCAGAATACATGTCAGTTTCACGTACTTTTCCCCGACCAATGCCCAATTGTTATGTCTGTTGGAAAGTGTCAACCCGGTAAATGTGAATGGCAATGCAATCCTTCCAAAGCGCGGTTCTTGCCCTTTTTTCCACGTCTACAAACATGCAAGACGAAAAACAGCCCGCCGGTGGAATCCTTACGATTTCATTTTATTCATTATCGAGTGATAGTCGCTCGCCGTTCAACAACCCAGTTGCCGAGATATGACAGTAAGCGAGGCAAAAATAGTTTGGCAGATATCGCTAGGCCGAAAAGGAATGCAGGTGGCCCAGCATACTCGAGAAGCCACATAGCCGTGGATGGTCGGATGCGTCTGACAAGATTCTTGACCTGGGTCTGGAGCTGGACAAGATCGCTCGAATTGTCCAATACAATATCCGCGCGTGCAACCTTGTCGCTCAATGCCATTTGAGCACGGATACGCTGTGTAGCAGCTTCTTCATCGATCGAGTCGCGTCGCATTAACCGTTGAAGTTGAAGCACCTCTGAACTGTAGGGTCACGCCAATGCTGTCAGTATGATTTACTCCTTTTTCTTTCGGGGGAGGGAGGGAGGACAAAAAATGACGGTTTTGAGATAACCCCAAACCTACCAATAGACCACAACGGTAGTGCCCACAATCTTGTCCATGCCTGCCTCGAAGAGAAGTGGGACGTCTAACACCACCACATCGGCACCTCGGAGCCAATGAAAGAATGCTTGCTTGAGCATTTCCTTACGCACAGCAGGATGCGTGCACTGATTGAGGAGGCGACGTTTGGCAGGATCAGAGAAGATCACCTGGCCCAATTTGGGGCGATCCAAATTACCATCGGGCAAAAATACGTCAGGGCCAAAATGTTTGCGAATAAGCTTGTTAGCCGGTTGACCAGGCTCGACTACCAGGCGTGCAATCTTGTCAGCGTCAATAATGGGTATACCTTGTTCATGGAGCAGCCGGGAAACAGTCGACTTTCCTAAATGAGACGAGCCAGGAGATGAAATCAATACAATGCAACAATGCTATTGCACCAAAGTGTGTTCTTTTACCCGATGCAATGCCACCGGTAAGACCAACGAGTTTCATTGTGTGTTGTGTAATAAAGAGCGACGTGCATGGTGTACCTGCCTGAAACCTCGCAAAATTGTCTGCGTCTCGTGTGACAATATCCGCTTGCATGGATTCCCATAGGTGGATATTGAAGGTGTGTGTGGATGTGTTTGATCTATGATTTATTTTTGTTCTGCTTATGATATCTCATTTATTCTTTCTTGGTCTGTTTTTTGTGCATGGGAATGGGGGAGGGTACCATGGTGGAGGGAATGGGGGGAGAAGACGAGGAGAGAGACTGGGGATCAAGAGCCACACTGCCCAGGGAAGCAAGAGGAGGTAGCGGGGATGCTCCTGACATGGCAGCAACAGGCGTGCTTCTATAATTCATGGTCCCCATGTGGAATCCATGGTTGTGGCTGTTGTTATTGTTATTATAATAATAACCACCTAAGGTTCCGGCCCCGTTGGGCTGAAATTGCTGATGGTAGTTGCTGGTGTTATTGTTGCTGGTGTTGCTGATACGCGCCCTGGCCGCACTCTGTGATTCGACTTGGACACATACTTCCTTCAGCCCATCAATATGGCTCATTAGGAGTTCGGACACGCGACGTCGTAACTCCTGGAGATCCGTACCGTCGTGAGCCTGGACATGGAGTGAGCCCACCAAGGTTTCTGCCTCGTTGGGCCAAAAGCGCGGCTGGAAAATGCCTGCAACGCCTTTCAGCTGGCGCAGCTCGTTCAGGGTACCTTCAACCTGGTACACCATATTATCTTCCAGCTCAAGCATGAGTACTGCGCTCGATTGCTTGATGAGCGGAAGCACCGAAAGGACGATCAAAATAGCGATGAACAGCGAGGCAATGGGATCAAAACCGGTCCAGCCGAACCATTGAATCAACAAGGTTGAGACAATGACGCCCACCGAGCCCAGCGTATCAGCTAATATGTGTAAAAATACACCTATCATAACCCACCCCGTCAAACTCGCCGATGAGTCGATCACGAGATACATGATCCGTTCCCTCTTCTGATGGATCCGAACTTCCTCTTACCTTGCATGTTGGCACTGTGGCCGTGGTGATGATCATGACCGTGACCGTGACCGTGACCATGGCCATGGTCATGGCCACCATGGCCGTGAGCATGACCATGATTAAATGCAAAGATGCCTACGAGGTTAACAACCAAGCCGACAAAACTGACGAGCAAAAGACGTTGTGTGTTCATTTCTGGGGGATTAATGATACGCTGGATCCCTTCCACCACAATCGACACAGAGATCAAGACGAGGAATACACTGTTGAAAAATGCCGCCACGGTTTCAATCCGATTGTACCTGTCAAAAGGTCCCAAATGGTATAAATGCGAATTTTTCAATGTCCTCGTTACACCTCCTCTCCACATTTGTCAATATTGCTTTCTGTTCCTGTCTTTACCCATAGGAATATTTCGGATTGGGGGGCCACTTGCTCATCACCGAAGCAAAGAGACCGACTGCTAATGCCAGACAATCAAAGAACATGTGGATTGCTAAGATACCAGCACGGCCCGCATCGCTGTTAGTAAGACAGGTAGCAAGATAGCATCAACTATCTATATACTATGTACCGTCTGAAATGAGGCCAAGCGAGTTGGTCCATACACCGTAGGCGAGCTGGACAAACATATAGGACAGATTGAGTAGCAAAAAGTAGAATATTTGCTTGGAATCCTGATTGTCAAGAATGATGCTCAACGAGTGCTTGAGAAATCCGATGGCGGATGTAGAGGACGCATCAAATGCCAAGCTCTTTCCGAACCCCAACTCGGCCGATTCCGCATAGGATGGCAGGTCGAGTGCCGATGATGAAAACATGAATGGTGGTAGGGAAATAGAGAGCAAAAGAGCGTGTGGACCTGAGCGTTTCACACTGCGTGGCAATTCAAACTCACTATTTCTTACCGCCGACAGCAATTGATGAGAGCAAGAGACGAGCACATACATCGGCGGTATACTTTATTTTCAAAAATAAATGTCGTAAACAAGATAAGAAAAATGTCGCATAGAATTATATAAATTTGTCGTATCAATAGGTAAAAAGAATTCGCATCCATGGATGAAACCCTGTTAGTCAGCAGAAAACACTACGCCTTCTCCAATCCCGTTGACTTACAACACACCGTCCTTCCAAAGGAAGGGGGCTTGCGCCGAAGGGCTGTGGTTATCCTGGGTGCGTCAGCGATAACTGACGCGGAAAATTCTTGGTTGGGGTTACGGTCGTCTCGACCCGCCAGAGCGTGCACCTCGTGGCCTTCCTGGCCTTGCCCGTCGTAGTCTCACGCTGCGCTGCTCTGGTTCAGGTGAGTGTGGCCTTCCACCAGCTGCGGATGCTTGTGCAGCATTTCTTCTCTGGAACCTTGCTGGGATGATACCATCTTCCCGAAGACCCCGGAGGATATGATGCATGTTGAGAGCCGCCGCCAGATCCCGGTTCCATAACCTTGGTTGACAAACACCCTCTGCCATGCCTGCTGTACAGTTTTGATTTGTGCATCTATTGAAACATCAAAATACTGTATTATAATCTTTTGGAAATATAACACAACATGCCCGTCCTTCATACCGTAGCAGGCCATGGCAGATCGTGAGCGGATTGTCGGGTCGTCGATATGGGCGTGGATTAGGAACCATTTTAAAGGTAGCAAGGCTTTCATTGTCACATACAGGGCAGCACTTGCTTGTCTTGTACTCGTCGATCAAATAAATATTGCAATTGTTCTTCTTCAACAGCCGCCGGAAGCCGACACCACGGATAGGCTCGTGATATCTTGTATGCGGCGCAGACCAATTTCCCATCACGAAAACGGACCTACAGCCAAACTTCGCATTCAAAGAGTCAAGAAGCTTTTCATCTGCTTGCTGCTTCTTGTAAAACGCTGACAGGCGAAGTTTTCGAAAAAGAAATTGCGGGTTCGGGTGGTTCGTAGTGGTTGTCGCGTAGAAAGACTTGAGAACTACAGAGACCCGATTCTTGGCGGCGAGGTATCCGTCGTAGTTGGGCACGAAAAGCGTATGACTTTGAAATTGAGATAGATTCTGCTCAGCCAACGCGACCTCGGGTCGCTCTAACTTGAGTCGTTCTCGGAGTCTGCGGTACCGTTTGGTCTTCCGTGTATGATCTTGAAGCTGCTTTGTATATCGGATGGTCTGGTGGTTGTCGGGTGACGAGTTCTCATGAACGCAATACAACAGGTCCCTTCTGCCAGGATCAATGGTGACCCATTGTCCTCTATAGTCTTCGTTCCGGACTATCTGTGGGGTGACGTATTCGATATCTTCGCTCTGGATGCCAAATCTCTGTCCGAAACCCGATTGAAGGCCATTTGTCTTCTTGAACACAGTAACACCGACGCCATCAGTGTGAATAGTCCCACGGAATTGGAGCAGCTCGGATTCTTGGGGTTTGAAAGCTCTTGATTTCAGGTTTACAACACGTCTCCAGTACTCCATATTGCTTGTGTGGGATTCCATTTTGCAGCCCAGGATTGGCCTTGGCGGCGTAATAGATACTCTGGTGTTGGAATTGGTGGTTTCGGGAGTAAGCGTTTAAGACAGGTTATAGGATATCGTATGCTTCCCGAAGAAATCCAGGTTCGGCGTTAATGTCTTCCCTCAAAACACCTCGACGGGCAATTGCTAGCTTGAATCCTGTGGCATGCCGGGTGATGGTTTCATAAAGGTCCTGGCGTACTTGATCGGGGCTTAGGCCCTGTGCGATTAACTCTCGCTTGCGGTCGGCTTTTCGCTGACGAAGATTCAGGATGACATTGATGACACGCCGAAGGTGTTGCCCGAACCGCATGTGGACATTATTCACGTAAGCAGTATAAATCTTGGTGCCTTCGTAAGAAGAACATTGCTGGGAATAAGGGAACGCAGGCCTGTCGTATCCGGATATCCGAAGGTACTCATCTTTGTGGCGATTAATTAGTTCTCGGATGCGGGCAGTTTCACCTTGGGTGCGGCGTTCGGCTTTGTTAACCATGGAGAGCCAAACTTCTGAAAAGAACTTCTCCGTGATGTTTTCCTGGATGTTAAAAGTTGGATCGCGCGCTGCCTCGTTGATGAAAATATATTTGGCGAACGCGTACGCCTGTGTTGTGGTGTTGTGGACAAGGTCAACCAACTGATACAGACGTTCACGGTACTGCTGTCGCCAGCCGATGCCCCGTATGGACGATTTCACCCCAATTATACGGCCAGTGCGGTCAATGCTGTGGCCAGTGCGCATGCCTTCGTGAATGACGGGGCGGTGGGGTTGGGCCATTTGGTGGGTGAAGACCTAGGGTATATTATTTCTTAGTATCGCAGAGCCGTAAATGTGGTGCTGTGTTATTTTCTGTAGGCTGTATGGGCTCTAGTTTTGTATGTGGATAATGGAAAGGGACAGCTTGCTTGAGCATCACTATTTATAGTGTCAGCAATGATCCATCTCCACAGTGTTTTTCTTTTTCCCACTGGGTTCTTTAATGAGGTTTTACAGTGGCCGCTCATTATAGTGATATTCATTATAATGATAATTCGTTATAGCGATACACTTCATGAAGGACAAAATTGCCAGGTAGGGCTTATTCCAATTCATTATAGTGATGCGATTTCCTGGAACCGAGGGTATCACTATAACGGGCGGCCACTGTATCGACGTGAGGGAGGTCTGAAATCAACAATGAAATCCCAAACAATTCCAACAAGTAATTCCAAGAGACCATCTCAAGAATAATCCGATACATATCCGGCACTTGTGTAGTGTAGGAAGATTGTATTTCTTTTCGTACTCTCTCAGTCTCTTACAACACAACAAAACACGACACTGCTGTCATCCTTATCCATACGTTCAGAAAGTGTAGGTACATAATGAATAATTTCTCTGAATATTACAATGAGAACACAGGAGTCTCCTGAAAGCCATTACTTCATTATTCCATTTGATAACCAGCTTCGGAGTTACAATCCCCAGGCTAAATGGCTCATTGACAAAGAAAGCACACTCTGATAGTTCTTTGTTCTTTCCAAGAATAAACTTAGTCTTCTCGATATAGGATTCTTTTGAGTACGGCTATTTTTAGCGAAAATTGCATTCTAGAACAATAAATGCTCTTCATTGAGAATACACGATCGGCCCTCTGCTTCTACGTTTCTTAAAATGCTGTCAGGGTCCTTCTCGCACTGCAATGCCCATATCTCTAGGCTGAACGAACATGGATTCCCAGCAACGGATGCACTCAAGACCTCCTCAAACACCAGTTTGAAACATCTGACCTTGCCTTGATCAGTGTATGCTGTATAACTGCCCTTGATCCCCGCTTCTTTCGCTTGGGAATGTGTGTGAGAGTAAACTCAGAGTTATCTTTGCACGATATGCTACGCAGATATTCAGTGTAAGAACAAACGGATTGAAGTGAGTACATTTCCTCATCAGCGACATGACCTTGGCCATCGTTGTAAAATAATAGATTGCTCATTTCAAAATGTAAAAGTTTATAAAGAGAAAGAGTCATAAGGATGAGATGGATTTGCGACATCTTTCCGTGTATGTATGCGACTTTTGCTTTGTCATCATGCGTAAAGATTTCCGGACAAAAATGCGATTTGTATTTTTGCGATCCTGCGACTTCAAAACTGGCAGGGTGCGACTTTGATTTTGAAAAATGGTATATATATATATATATATATATGATGGGTTTAGCATTTGTACATGGCAAAATAAAATAAAAGGAGGATATCTGCTTTGATTATTTCTAGAGGAAGTACTCGATATGCGATTCCTATGTCATCAATGAAACATTACCATGCCTTTGCTTAACTTCTTTTCTTTCCATCCCTTACCTTGAGTTGCATCTGCTGCGGGTTCCGATCATTCTCAGGAGCAGCATCAAAAACATTAAAGAACCGTGATCCATCCACGCCGACCTCAAGAATGGATGCAAGGTTCCCGCAACGATAACAGTAATTGGGCGCAGACCAGACCGTTGAAAGCTTATCATCGAACAGGACCTAATCATTGATTTTAGATTCCGCATATACTTTTCAGTCTATGTTAGACATGCCTGATAACCCGCGTTGCATAACTGATGTGCCCGCAGTATGTGGCTCATCCCGTTTATGTGTAGAAATCTGTCAACCACGAGGCTGCCGAATGTGTAGCCTGCGCCTCTGCACCGTTTCTAGTATTAGTTTTCTTGGATGCATAAGCCCATTTCCATTCCTTCCCCCTTATCACCAACATCGCCCTGGTGGTGCAGATTTACCGTGCAGATATAGCAAACTCCTCCTTGTCCGGATCCGGATCAGACCATACCAAGTCGGCCATTGCTCCTTCGTGCGGAATTTCTATCAAAAGCATGATGTTTAAGTCTTCAACTACTTTTATACTAGATAGAGTATTTACCCCGAAATCTATCAATGACTTTGATTTGATCCAGGATATGAATTGTAGGTGATAATCCTAGAAAACCGACCATCGATCCAGTTAAACAGAGTGGGAATCTACTAGCCAGTATTACCTCCTTTACCCCCACATCTTACCTCCGTGCACGCAAAAGATGCTGTTATCAATCACCACTGATAGGGTAAGGAAATCAAACATATCCGTAAAATACTGCCATACTTGTTGCGATCCGTATTTCCGCATGCACTCGGTATAAAATCCATAGGTCTGAGTATGAGCCAATAATTTGGCATCCGTGTTTCTTTAATACATTTGGTATCGCACATACTCTCTCGTTCCAATTTTAGCATGCTCAGCTATCCCACCTGTGTTACTGCTCTCGATTCATGGTTGCCCCGTACAAGCTGTACACGATCAGGGTATCGCAATTTAAGACATGTCAATAATGAAATCGTTTCCACGCTAAATAATCCACGGTCCACGTAATCGCCTTGATGGTACATTAGCTCATATCCCATTCCCATCAACTTTTGAGCGATATGTACCCAAGAATAAATAATTTGTATCGGGACAGTATCCGCCAATCCGAAATATCTCAATGAGATCGTAATATTGCCTTAAATGAAGTACACCCATTGGGACTCAGTCGAAACCAAACAAACACTCATATGCAATGGTGGCTGCTGCGTACCAGGTCTTGCTCCAATATAAATCACGAAAAGAAAGAAAAAAGACTCACCCATGAATGTCACCTACAACTGTCACAGGTGCGCTGATATTGACGACATTGCTCTCCCGCATCAACAGCTCTTTCGTCCGCTCGCAGATCTCCTTGAGCACACATTCCGCAAGGAGTTGCTTTTTATAGAGGCGTTCCAAGCAAGCATCAAGATCAAGTTCTACCATTTTGTAAAAGATCCTTCTTGGCAACTCGCTCTTGGTGAATGGAAAGTTTGATGTCGGGTGGAGGAAGGCGATGAAGCGAGAAGAAGGAGAGGGGCAGAGAGAGGGAGGGGAGAACAGGATGAAACAAGCGTTTGAAGTGTCCCAATCAAAAACAGAATGCCTGTCGGAGCTTAACGTCTAAAGATCAAAGTATACGCACACTCTGCTTACAGGATGCAACTTTCTATTCGATTACGTAAGGACAACGATGGGGATCTACCAGCATCTTCTTCTTTTTGGCAGGATCACCGCCAAAAATCTTGACCGGATATAAAGTATCCATCTTAAAGGTGTAAACCAAGGGAAGAATGGGACATGGCCTCCTTTGAGCGCTGAAAACCGAAGCTGAGTTATACCTGCCCGAATTCTAATTATCACATTCACCTGAAAATCGATGCCTGGAGTTCAACTGCTTTTTTCCCTTTACCATGACTAACGACAATTCGGGCGCCAGCAGCAGCTCTCCAACGTCTGAACCAAAGGAAGCAGGCTCCCGTCTGCGTCCGTCTTCATCACCTCTGCCTAGCACCTCGCAAACATCGCCATCACCGTCTCCTGCCGCACCTGCTCAGCATACCGGAGCGTCTGCTGCCTCGGCTGCTCCCAGTGAGTCATCCCAGCCATCGACTACTGGCGCCACCGCCACTACCACCACTACCACTGCTGCTGCTGCTGCTTCCTCTTCTGCATTACGAGAAGATCTCTTGAAATCGGCCGTCTCATTCTTGTCCTCACCCAACGTCCGCTCTGCAGAAACAGCCAAGAAAGTTGCCTTCTTGCGTCAGAAAGGGCTTACCCAAGCAGAAATTGAGGAAGCTTTTAAACGTGTGGGGGAAAGCGGAGTCAATGCAGCTGCGCAGACGCCGGTTCAGGTCTGAGCCTTACTAGAAGAAAATGAGAGGTTTTACGCGCTCTAACACAGCTAATCACCCTCTAGACGAGCACGTCTGCTCCTACTGCAGGACCTGTTGCGCCTCGACCGGCAGTACCGCCACGCCCTACCACCGCTTATACTCAGGTTGTCTACTATCCTTTACCGCCAGCACCTCCGATGCCTTTCCAGCGGATAGTCGGACTAGCGCTTTTGGTTGGAGTTAGTACAGTGGGTCTCACAGCCGCGGTGCTAAATATTATTAAGGTAAATGAAGAGGAGATCGGGTTAGTGCGTGTATATAAAGGAATAAGCGAACATGTTGACAAACTTATTGTGGTTTTGCTTCTAGCGCTTTATTGGTCCCATCTTTGATTCGATTGCGAAATACCAGCTCTCACGCTACTCAGATCGCAGAGAGGGATTCAAGATGCTCAAAGAAACGCTAACGAAGGAGGAGAAGAAGGATGATCTTGACGAGGTACTCGCTGAAGAGGAGAATACGCTGGTTAAAGTTACGGAAAAACACCAAGTTCTATCAGAAAAATTATCGCGCCTCGTAACGATTATAGATGACCGGGTAAAGACGCTTCAGAGCCGTGAACCATACGGCTCATTGCGAGACAATCTTTCAGGTTTGAAGGATGTAATTACGCAGCAATCCGATAGCATCTATTCGTCCTACTCGCCATATAGCGTCGGCCGAAGTAATAGCCCAGAATCGCCAGCCATCCAGAGCTTTAAGAGCGAGATCCGTAGTTTCAAGGGGATGTTGCTAAACCGACGCAACTTCCCCATGGTCAACGCCGGACGGCCATCCACCCCCATCAAGCAGGAGCCATCACAAGCACCCCAGTAAAATGAAAATTAATACCAAAACCTGTAGATTGATTTTGCTTCATTTTCAAAATAAATATGAAAGATTACAGATAATATCCCCTTTGCATTCTGACTTACCAACCCGACTCACACCAAGTATATCTAGATATGCACATGGCAATAACTATGGCGGATAATTGGTGGCGCCCGAGGAGTGGCAGCATGAGCAAGGACACGCTGAAGGCGCAATGGTGGGCACAAAACTTGGGAAAAGCAGGGCATCGGCAAATTGCACCGGGTAGGCGCAGGGGCGAGCAAGATGACAACCAAAAAAAATGAGAGCACCTGGGGTGGAAGCGACGCCGAAGCCACGACAGGGGCAGGCACAAGCAACCCAAGACGCGAGAAAAAGAGGGGAAGGCCCTGCCTGAAGGCAGTCAAACTGGATGATGCGATATCCGTTTTGACCTCTCTTCCATGGCTCACCAAGTAGGGGTACTATAGGCCAATCTGCAAAGGACAGAAGGTGTTAGAATCGAATACACGCAAGGCGACATAAAGACTCATAAAGGATAACTCATGGAAGAGAAGTCAAGGATGGATTTGATAAAAAGGAAATAATTCGTTCGTAGCCTCTATGATATCCTCCCTCAGAAGACTTACATCTACGACTCTCATCGCTGCTATTTCACGGTGCGTCTTGTCTATCAGTCTACAGCTTTTGTTGCAGACAAGTTTAGACGGGCCCTTTGATTTTTCGGATCGCCAATATGATGATCAAATCAACACAAGCGATGACTCAGCTGGAAAGCATCGGATCAGGGATAATCCAATTTATCAGAACGTGATAGACGAAGTGACATTGTTTGATTACGAGGCAGCAAGAAAACCCATGTTGTTGTGCGCCATGGGCTGCATATTAAAATCACTACTGCATCAAACTAGTTGTCTCATATCAATGATAAACAAACATACGCTCCATAAAGAACTCACAGCATGACAAAGTCCTTTATACATCTGTTTCGCTGACGAATTGTTCTATCCAAATCATACAAGTGACCATTCACCCATCATAGTTATTGGCTCTAAATTTCAACAATCATTTCAACATGTCCAAAAATATCTGGGATCCGATATCTTCTCATATTCACTCTTTTTAAACATATACGTATACATAATACATACCGTGATGGTCCCTGTAGAACTATCACAAGTCGGATCATAGGTTTTCCCCATTATGACACCTATAAGAATGAGAGAAGAATCCTTCGAAATCGCTCAACTTTAAGCTATTCGATGCTTCGCTGATTCGGGTCATCAGTGTCTAGCTTTCTAAGAATCTATTGCTCTTCACACCCGACCAAAACTGCTCAATAGGATTGAGTCCAGGCAAATAGCGTGGAAGATAGGCGCATCGATATCCTCCAGACTTGATGTATTAGAGATGGAAGCTTATTTTGCGTGGCATCTTTCGCCGTGCATGCGACACAGCAGTGCTAGAACACGACTTCAAATTTTGGGAAAACGGTGTATTACACTCAACAAAACATGCACAATGTTTAATTTCACTTGAGGCGGGAATCTCCCTTTTTTTAAGTATTCCACGTCTCTTGCGATCACTAAAGCCCGCCGTCTGCGCCAAAAGAAAATAGTGAAAAGACCAAAAGCAAAAGATCCTCTTCCTTGTTATCCTTACAACAATCCGAGTTCATCGTTACGCGCAGCTTGTCCTTACAAATATTAACGCAACAATACCATCTACAAGCCATGGAAGGATCGGCCGTGGGCAGCATTCCGCGCTCACTTCTTGCCCGGATCTTACTCCAGCTCCATGTCATACCTCAGCACTATGTTTTCAATCTTGGCGATGATTTATACCGTATCCTTGTAGCAGGTCTACAAAAGTACGGCGAAACGTCCGATTTGAGCGGGTTACTCAAGTTTTGCCTCAATGAGGCAGAGGAGGTTAATCGCGCGGTCGGAGGCAAGCAGACCCAATGGTGGTGGAAGGATTTCAGCGTCAGTCGAGAAAGCGACTGGGATCGTCTTGATACTGCCTATCCGCTAAACACATCCGAGCCTGTCAATCTTCACGTCGAAATCTTGAATGAGGAGGCAAGTTCTAAACACAGCATATATACACACACTTGTTAGCTTTGTAGAACATAAACTGGAACGTCGACGTCCTTGGTTAGGCTCGAAAGGGCGCTGTGGATATCAAGTACGCTAAAGAAGTAACTGCATTGGAGGAGAAGCGGTTATTTTATTCATACGAGGTACAAATAGGGCAAGGGGAATACCAAATCAGGTCTCACCATCATCCATATTGCAGGACACGCCCATCCCAATTGATTCTATCTTGTGCGGCACTTTATCGTATCTTGAAAAGACTCAACAGCAATCCGTCGAGGAAATATCAGCGACAGCAACTCTGACACAGTTGATAGAGAACAGGCTGGAAAAGTTTGCACGCGAACGATACGAGCACAGGATCAGTAGCGGCAACAACCTCTGTGCAGATTCTAACTATACCTTAATGGGAGCTTTAATGCGACGGCGACGAATTAATGATGACAACGACAGCAAGGCGAAGCCGGGATGGTGTCTTTATCTTCGGGATTACATTTCGAGTGACTCGGGCACTCTTTGGCGCGTCGTTTCCGAATACAGCACACAGACACCCGAGATCAATGTAAGCTGAGAAGGATAGATAAGGAAAAAGGAAGATGGGCTCAACAGACATGCGTAGGTGTCTGCAACCCAGGCTTTGGCAGACATTCGCGGTATACCTACTTCTGCAAATGATCACGGCAACTCCGTGCTTGAGCCAAGCGAGTGGTCAAGGAGCTATCAGCCTGTTTATTTGTTCTACACGAATAGTGGGCTGGTGGAACGAACTCTAAACATGTCTTATGCCGCCCCGGATGACATAAAGCCAAGTGCTCAGAATGAAGATAGCGAACATACAAACGATGCGAGCGGTATTATTACATATGACGATTATCTGTTGGACGAAGATATGCCGGATTATGCACCCCAGGATGAGCAAGACGATGATGTGTGCAAGGTGTGTGGAATTCCGGACATTATAAAAGACTACAACAACATCTTTTTTTGCGATGAGTGCGATCAAGGAGTTCACCAACTCTGTGCCAACCCACCAATCGAGAATTTTGAACTGGACCTGACACCCTGGTTCTGCCGTGAGTGTAGCCAAAGAAAAGGCCTTCCTGTTCCGCAAAGGCAGAGCGGCGAAAACAGCAACAGCAGTGACAAGGAGAATGCATTCCCCGACAGCGCACTCGGTGTTAAGCGGAAACGGGAAGAGTGATCTACTTACGATACCACCATAGCCATGAATCCTGCTCAAAGACGTGTCCAGGCGGACATGCATCCACATATATACTGTCATTCCAATGATATAGTTCGTTCATAATAGGCTCTTGGATTCTCAGGTTTCAAATATTTTCATCGCGCAGTAGCAAAACTTCATCGTCAGCAATCTGCTTACCCACCCACAATTTTTATGGGTTCTACGCTGAGCATTTGCGAAGAAATAAAGCTTCGGGAACTCACGCAGTGGGAGCTTGCGAATATATCCGTATCCCCTCAAGTGGGGCTGGGGGCGCCTCAACCATGGTCTTCTTGCGGATGCTACAATGGATATTCAATTTAAGAGATTACGCAGAAACAGGTAAAGATGACGTTTACCATGGTAGCTTGGAAAAACATTTAACGAGATTGATATTTATTGAAAAACGTAAACATCTTGGATATACTTGGGATTTCTTTTTTTGGCACTTCATACATGTACAGACAAATTTTGATTTCTTATAGATTGGATTTTAACAGATACCCGGTGCGAGTTTGATGATGACTTGATCTTCCTCGGAGGCAGTCTTTGCGTTATCAGCGTTGAAGGTGGCAGGGTTTTTGTGCATTGCGCTGTGGGCCTCCTCGGACTTTACATTTCTATAAATAAGAAAGCGAGTGAGCAGCCGACAGAATGACACGTACTCGCGTAGCACTTGGCGATATGACTTACCGGTGGTGCTCTACCGCTACCTGGTCAAGCTTATCCAGGGCCTTCAAAGCAGCGAGGATATCACGGATGAGAATATCGCAGCGAGAACGCGAGAAGTCCTCGCGTACGACGACGCGGAGAAGCTTCATGTGTTCAAGATCAGGGGCCATGGTGTAGGCGGGCACGATCCAACCACGCTCACGGAGTCGGGCGGAGATGTCGAACTCGTCGTAGTGATGTTCGTCCTTGAGACGGAACGCAACAAGGGGCAAGCCCAAGCCGTTGCCCTGGGAAAGGATCACGAAGCGGCCGGTGGCTTCCAGACGGGCGGCGAGAAGGTCTGCGGTGGCAGTGAGGGTGGTCATGATCTTCTGGAAACCGGTGCGGCCGAGACGGATGAGCACGTAATACTGGCCAATGATGTGGGCTGCGCCCTTTGAGAAGTTGAGCGTGAACGAGGCTTGGTCGCTGCCGAGGTAGTTGATATTGAAGATCAGATCCTTGGGAAGATACTCTGGGCTGCGCCAGATGGCCCAGCCAACGCCAGGGAATGTCAAGCCGTACTTGTGTCCGGATGCATTGATCGAGAAGACGCGCGGCAGACGGAAGTCCCACTCGAGATGGGGAACGACAAACGGCGCAACGAAACCGCCACTTGCCGCATCAACGTGAATGCCAATATCCCAACCTTCAGGCCCGCACTTTTCTTCAAGAAGATCGTTGAGTGTCTTTACATCCTCGTAGTGGCCGGTATACTACGGGTGAGAAGAGATGGTACGTAAGCTTTGTTATATATAATATATACTTTGGGAGCACAGGCAAAGGCAGCACTGGAACTTACAGTAGACCCAAGAATGGCGCAGACACCGATTGTGTTCTCGTCAACAAGATCAGCGGCTTTTACGGGGTCCATGTAGAGCAGATCTTCTGTAACTGCAACCTCTCTGGGCTCGATCTCGAGGTATCTAAAGCGAAGTGCAGGCAGGTTTGTTACCAAAAAATATCCCCACAGATGCGATGGGGGCGGGCGAAGGGGTGGGTGTGTTTCTTTTTTTTTTTCCCTCACTTTTCCGCGTCCCAGCCCGAAACAGATTTATCCCACGGCTACTTACAATAAAGCCTTGTGCCATGCAACCTGGCAGTTTGCGCCCAAGACCATGTTGGGCTTATCGGTGGGAAGACCCTTGGCACGGCGAAGAATCTGCCAGCGACGCTTCATGGCCAGGGTAGCAAGAATAATGGCTTCAGAAGAGCCAACCGTAGAGCAGCCGAGTGCCTCCTCTTGCGGATCGTGCATGGGAGCATTGAAAAGCCGGGCAATCATGTTGACGCAGCGATTCTAGTCAAGTACAGCACATTCGGTCGGTCATCTGATGGCCTTGTATGTGAAAACTCTCCCAACCCGCCCATTCCTTTCCCCCGCCTGGGGAGGAGGGCTCCCACTTACGCAAATTTCCGCAGTCTGAGGATACTCTTCGTAATCAATGAAGTTCTTGGACATGTTCTCGGCCATGAGTTTCTCCGCCTCTTCTTCCATAAACGTAGTCACGAAACTAGCAAGATTGAGAGCAGGGTTGCCATCCAGCTGAAAACATTGAACAAGAAACGGTTACAATGGCTCCCTGGGGTCCATAGATATAAACATAAACAGTACTTACGGCAAGCTCATCCTTGATCAAGCGATAGGCAACATCTAAAGAAGAAGAGTTGATAAGCGGATACCATTCATCCCGGTTTGATGCATGACGGACTTACTGGAAGGCATTTCCTCCTGTGGTGTGTGGAACGTGATAGGATAGACAGGTGGTTGGGGAACGGTGAGTGTGACAAAGATGACGGTCGGGTTAGGTGGGACAAAAAATCAGCAGTGGCCAATTCATGACTTAAATTACCTCAGGCATCTCGTATCTGTTGGATCATTGGTTAGTAAGAGCATGCTCACCCAGCCTCCTCTTGACATACCTGGGGATTTCCTCGTTGGCCCATCGGGTGCCGTAGATCGAGGTGTTTAAACCCTCGGCAACGGAGTCGGACGAAGGGGTGCGCTGAAGACGGGCTAAGAGAATTGGCGAAATGTCAAAAGGAGGAAGCCGACAGAAATCTTGAAGATAAGAGAGTGCAGATGCGAATATGTCTTACCTTCGGAGATGGCGTTGGATAGAAAAACCATAATGTGTGTGTGAAAGAAGATGGAAAGTGAATGCTAAGACGCGAAAATGAGGAAGTGTCGTCTTTTTATATCCACGCTTCTTAGGGGCCAAGCCAGCCCTGCGCTGGTATGACGAGCAAAGAGGAGATGTTGTTATGTTGTTGTGCTTCCATTGTAACGGATTAGGTGCGTATAGCTGAAACTGCGAATAGATCACACGCACGGGATGGGAATGTTTTAGTTCTTTCCTTCTTGGCAACCAGGGAGCGCGTAGCACATGGGGTCCGATCTCTTCAGCCTATTCTTGCAGCGATCCAAGATAACATTGCTCCGAATAATACGAAGGGAAGATTCCCGCAATGACCCGAAACTACCGATCTTGTCCCCGGACCAATATGGCCCGGGGGGGACAGTAAGAAAAAAGTTATCATTCGATGCAAGCGAGAGATGTCAGTTACTGTGGAGTGAACGTGGCACATTTGGGTCTGTGCCTTTTGTAACTACCGTGGCGGAAAGAAAAAAAGAAAGCAACCAGACATTTAACCCCGACACAAAATCACTGGGAGGAACGATCTAACGTCTTGCGGGAATTCTCGTTCGTTTTTTACCGCGAACGTACTCCTTTACATTATTCGAACATGCCTGAACTTTGTTTCCATGTCCGATCTATCGAAAGGCGTTACGGCTGATGTTGTACCCAATTCAGGTATCCCTTCATGTTTGCTATTTTGCTCATTTAGTGACATTCCTTAATTTTCCGCAAATGTCGGGTGTTTCGTAATCTGTTATGTATGGGCAATATTTACCATTACTCAGGCTTTTCTGTTTATTCGATATCGAAACCGGGAGGAGCAAAGGTGCAAGATCACTTTCTCACGCGTCCCTCGCCATCATCGCTCGTCACCCCTACCAGGGCAGAGTCCCCGGGACTGGCGGGCGGTGTGAAATACATTTGTAGTAGTTATTCTGTCCGTCCATGCAACAAGATAATGAGATAAATATATTGGAAGCACAGCGGAGTGAGTGATATAATGCACTTTATTTTCAGCCAGAAAACACTGGGCACCAAAGAGCCTGAGGTCAATACCGCTGCGTGGAAACAATTTACCAAAGAAAAAATAAATTAAGGTGATGGCTTCTCTCTCCTGCTTGAGCATAATATCGCCACTTTGCTTTTGTAGAAGTCGGCGAGGAAAGAAACGGGTGATGCGCCGATTATTTATAGCGAGGGGGGGGACTTTAGTGACTCTGGTAATTTACCCGATTTAGATAATTTGAAAAAACCGTGGCGCATCACTGCCGCTGTGCAGCCAAGGTTGGTAGAGTACAAAAATAAACATCCATATTATTAATATTAAGACTAGCGTACAATTTCTTCATAGCCGGCAATAGGTAAGAACTTTTTGTGTCATGTGTGTGCTCATCATACGGTTACCGAACCAAATACGGATCATTAACCAATGTAAAGCACCCATCTCGTCGAGCTATGATATCGCGCACCTGAGCGACAAGCGTCATGTCGAGTTGAGGATGATGACCTTGCATTTTCGGAGGAAGAATAAGCGTCAGGGAACGCAGGGCTCGGCATCGACGGATGATCGGTATTAGATCACGGTGTAAAAAGCCTAATGTGATCGAAGTCAGGTTCAGACACTGGGAAGTCACCTGCATCAGCCCTGCCGGACTAAATCTAGGATGTGCGGTGATCTGAAGGTGTGTCACAGTGTCTTGTCGTTGGCATAGCGTGTCTAGGATCTTGTCGGTGACATTGGTGCTTCCCCTGAAGGCGACCGAGGCGAGGTGCGGACTAGCCTCGATCAACTTGGTAATAAGAGGACATGGTGGTGAAGTGGATGAGACGTTGGCACATTCCAAAATTCTAAGGCAAGGTAACAGCTTTGGGGTATCATCTATAAGGGCCACATTGTCAAGGTATAATGCTTCGAGGATGGCCTTTGAAAGATCCAGGAGAGGACCCAGCGCCTGACTGATCCCCGTCAGTGCAATCGCCATACCGTTGCGGCTCGTATCATCCACGAAATATCTGCGTCTCCTGGTATGAGTTGTGGTATGCAGACCAAAATAGACCAGATCCGGCGATTGTCGTATAAGCTGGACGAGTTTATCTATTTGCTTTTCGGTACGATTCTGGACGATAATATCGAGCGATCGGAAACGAAAACTGATATTAGGCGAGAAGGCAGGAAGGGCGTTTAAGCTCGGGACGATGATGCGAACATGAGGAATATCCTGGCAAAAGACCAGGTCATCTTGCGTTAGTCGGGTGTAATTAGCAAGTTCAATCTGCTCTAGGGCAAGCGAGGTAACAAGGGAAGCTGGGATGGACACGTTCTCCAGACCTTAAACCGCCAGGCACACCAAGATGTTAAGTACCGATGCTTTCGAGCTGAGCATGTTCTTTATAGAACTTACGTAATGATGTCAAGGAAATCGTTGACAATAGTCTTTTCGACGCTGGGGATAATGGAATGGCATGCTGACCGTTGTTATCATCACCGAATGCAAGATGCTGTTCAGGTGTCTTGAATGAGTTCATATTAAGCTGTGGAAAGGCGGTGTGAATGCGTTCTTGGAAACTAGACCAGTCGACAAAGAAGCGGCGCCATGATCTACAGACCATGGTACACTGAACGAGCTCCGCTTCTGATAAATGCCCAAAAACGAGGCTGATAATTTTGTCGGTCACCTGGCGCTTCATTTCCTGAGCTACAATGGATGCATTTCGCTCGAGTCGGTCGTAGCCATGGGTGCTGGGAGGAACGCAAATGAGCCCTTGACTATATATTGTAATGGCTTCCTGCAACTTGTTTTCTTTGACATAGGCTCGCCCAGCTATCAGGTACCCTTTGGCTGTCCGTGGGGACGAGTGGATAAGGTTCATCGCTTCGCTCATGATATCCGCGGTCTGAACCACGGTCGAAGTTGTGCCATGATGCGGATGAATAGACGACGATTGTGTTGATGACACTTTCCTTGGAAAGAGGAATCGCATGATATTAAATTGCTTGTTATTTTGGGCAATCAAGTCCACCAAGTTTACCCTCTGTTTATATAATGTCTGTGTGATAGATTAAGGTAGCACAAGACAATCGCCTTTTCTGGGCGCTGAGCCAGGAGAAAGTTCTTTTTCCGTTGCGGCTATGCATTTTTCGGAGATGCACAGGTCAGGTGGCCAGTTTCCTTAGAACATCTCGCACACATACAGTATCGAAAACTTAATGAATGGATTTGACGATCACCAGCCTCATTGAATGAAATATCTTATGCGTTACTCTTGTCCCTTAGTCCCAACGACGAGAACGCTGATGCTAGACTATAATAACTCATCTTCTCTTCCAAAGATTTGATGGTCCTATGACCAATGTAGAAATTATGATTATAATATCCTATGCTCTCCGAAACTGGAACGCCTCTCATTCAATTTTGAATAATAGCCAGATAAAGGAAGAACGCATATTTGCAACGTTGTGTATGAACGATTCAGCTTTTCTTGTATTCTGGATATACTTGAAATGAGTTAGGAATAATTGGGCCGTTCTGTCGGGATAAGAACTTCGTTCATGGCTTCTAACGCCTACGAAAGGTAAGAACAATCCGTTAGTTTTTTTTTTTTTTTATGCACAACCACCGCTTCAGCTCGGTCCATTCGACTGCATTTTACCATTTTGATATGCGCCCTGATTCTGTCGGCATCCTGTGAATGCTTTTCAGCCATCCTTAAATGTTGAAGATAATAAACCGTAAGCAAATCTATAATATGCGGAAAAACGCAAGCATTCTCATGCTCATTTACTTTTCGAGTTGGGACACTTTTTTGTCGATAAATATTTTCGCTTCATCGAGCTTGAATTGAACGTGAAAACCAAAGCCGACATTGACAAAAATATACTGGGTATCTGGGCTATATAACATAGGGTTAAAATTCGACGATCTCTTCTGGAAAGAATACAAAGGCTCATGTATATATATATCATATGTGTAGCATACATGTGTGCCTGCACGTAAAATTCAGTGCCAATGTCGGTCAATGTTTTGATTTCTTTAAGTTCATTGTCTTGAATAGTTTGGATCTGAGCCTTTAATTTCTCACTGATCACCAGCCATTCCCTCAAGAATCAGTGTCACCGGAATGTGCGAGTACTACCCACTCTTACTATTCAGATATCGTGTTGAACACTCCGTCTCGGGAATCAAGCACGAATTTGAGGTTCGGCTTGAGTTTCAGATTGATGAAGTCGTCATATTTTTTGATCAGTGCCGATCGTTCGTCGGATCGCATGGTGGTAATTCAGAACGGGAAAAAAGCATAAGGGACTGTGCACGAAATTTTTCCCTAAAAAAAAAGACACCGCCATCTAGCTTTTATTGTTTGACGACTATCTCCCTCAAGCCCATTGGTCAATGACGTCTCTTAGCTCAAAGGCTATACGATATTTGGATGGTCAGAAACGTCAGTGGTGAGTATGACAAGATTGTCTCACGGAATTTAACCATGGGTGTATTCCACAAATTGGCAAGTGAAACCGATGCTTTGATATTCTTTGCTATCCGACGCCAAATTCCCCAGAACATTTGTTTTTGCTTTTCTTCCGACTTACTTACGCTCTCGTTATGCGATCGATATTGCTCTTCATTTTCGTTTCCTTATTCTGCATCGTCGGCATTCATGGTAATACTGATGACCATTTACAGCGTCTGCATAGATCGTCTACTTACCTTACTGGCATTCACGACGTGTAGCTGATGTCGAGAAGATACTGGCAAAACTCAAACATCCACTTGAACATCCCTGCATCACTGAGGAGCTCAAGCTGCGCCTGCGCCGGCTAGAGCTTCGAGGCGAGCTGACCAAGGTCAACATCCAGTTGGAACTTGAACGCATTAAGGACATGATGCCCGAAAACCACTTTGTACAACTGCGTGAAGACATTGAGAAAGGTCTTGCAAAAGATGCATGGGTGCGACGTTTCTTCCGCGGAACTATGGCGGCCGATGACGATGCCTGGCGGGTGCCTTTTCTAACACCGAGCCAGAACCTAGCCGTGTCCGAGACCATTCGACGGTCAATGCAGCGGGTACAAGATCTCGGTAGTGCAAGCTGGTGGGCCAATGTTAAAGAAGAGTTGAAAAGTCGCAAGGTGAAAGACGTAGATCGTGTGATGGACTCCATCCACGACAAAGTTGACGAGTACAAGACACTAGCCATTCAGACTACTCCGCCTGCGCCCGACGCCGAAGGATGGATCCCATGGTTCAACACCAAGCTTCATGATTGGCTCCACTGCTGTTCTAGCTGGTGGCGACACCAGTTTGACGCTACTAGCGCTGTGAGCGAAAAAGCCACCTCATCCTATGCTGTCGTCGCAGCCCACGCGAAATCCGCTGAGCTTGCCGTCAGCTCCATCGAAGCCCACGCAAAGCAGCAGGCAAAACACCTGAAACAATCTTTTGCTCAGTACTGGCTGGAAAAGGAAAAGAAGGCATGGGCTCGTGTCGGCTATACCGAGAAACAGATACAGTGGCTCTATGATCACCTGGAAAAGGCGTTCAAGAACAAAGCAGATCTGGCAAAGAACGATATCGACAACGCGTTGCATACAGTGCGCTTGTTCCTCCAGGAGGCCCGAGTCCAGTCGGCAACCCAAATCGAGCATCAGATCACCAGGATCCAGCGATTACTGGAAGTCTGGAAGCAAGCTTTACCAACTGATCCTTGATAAAAACCCGTCCATCTCCTCTAATCCTTCTTCCTCGTCTTCGTTTTCCCAGACATAGTGCAAAACTTAAAATCATAAAGCTGATTATCGAGACGAAACGTCCCTTTGTAATTTTCTGCTACCAACTTATTGGAGTGAGAGTATGTTTCCAATGTAACCATTTAACGTTGTTGATATCTGAATTTCGTTCTTGGATAAAGAGATGAGGACCTCTGACTATTGTTGCTATGACAATTTAGACTGGTGAGGGCAGATACTATGCACGAAGGGCTAGCTTGATTGATTACTAGATAGAAAAGAACGACAGAGAAAGGATGACCTCTCAGCTATGGCCATCGCATGAGAGAATTAATTTGAATGGTTCAAAGCGTCAAAATATTCTACTACTATGTTGGCATAATGAGATGAAACATGATAAAATTCAGCTTTATTTGACCTTTGGCTTTTTTTTTAAAGTGAATAGACTGCATGAATGTCTCCCGGAAATTTACTCGAGGATCCCAGCGCAAACGGAGCTCAACTATCGACTCTTCAATAGCTATTCTAGCAATTAGCAATGAGGACAACCTTGCAGGAATTGTGTACTGCCAAGACCTGATCGCCTCGCTGCTGGAGATACTCGACGGTTCTTTAGAAGCACCTCATCTGGCGGTGTTCGCTGATGATCCAAACGTTGAATTGCGAGTAACGGGTGCAATGTATCGGTGTCAGAGGTCCGAGAAATAAGTCCCTTGCTTGCCAATGTATATCAAATTTGCTGGATACGCAGCCTTTTTCAGCGGCCACAATCGTTGCTCAGGAAGGCGTGCAAGTTGCTCTGCCAGATGCTAGAACATGGCGATTATATTAGCCTGCAAGAGCAGGTACTATATGAGAGTATAAACCACAATTAGGATGGAGAGTTATAGCTCCTAGGTTGATAACGGAAGAGCGTGTTTACGCATGAGCATGTGTTAGAAAAGATTGCTGCGTCGTTTCCAAGGGAAGTGGTTCACGGAGGAGGATCAATGCATTGCTTAAGTAATTCCATCCATTCCCAATGGAATGTGCTTCAAATTGCAGCACACTTCATGCATGGTATCAATCTGACTGGGGATGACTTCTCGCCTTTTCGAGAGCCCATAGACATCTTGGTCCATATACTTTCTTATCCAGATCCAACTGTTGTTGATCTCATATGTCTATGTTATGCTCGACTTGTTGACATCTGAGGCTCAGGCCATAAGCTTTTGGACGATATAATCGATCCCGCACGTTTGAGCAAAATGATCGATCTGACACCGGTCCCAGGCAAATCAGGCGCTTGAGCGACCGCGTTTAGACATCTCCTGTGCGTCTTTCTAGGAATCGTACGGCTTTCACCTAAGTTTAGCTGCTAACTTGAGCTTGGAATTGTTAAACGCTTTTATCAAATAATAACAGGAAGAACCATCACCTATAAAGAGGTTCCATACCTTCGAGTCTATTGCCGCGCGAACGAGATATATACGCAATTCATACAACAATAATGTCCCATTCTGTTTAATCAGACAATACCCACATATCGACGAGAACAAGGGAATGCATACTGGATTTTAAAGAAAACACCGAAGCTATTGAGACAGATGAGGAATATGTTGATTCCGTTATTAGTAGATCTATACTCGTCCATGTTGAATTTAGCTTTGCGAGAATTAGCCGTACATGCGCTAACCAAGGTCATCTACTACAGCGATAATAATATCGTACGCGATACCACTAGAAACATATCCATCTCCCCATTTCTCGCCGGAAACTTTTGCTGGGATGGACCAAGGAATCCTGATGGCTTACGCTCTCTATCAATCTGAGTTGCGTGTAATAAATGTTCCCGGCATCTTGTACGCATTATTCGAAATAGAAGGTGTATTACACGAAGTAAGCGTCCTTTCCACGTTGCCTTTTGAAAGCAGCGTCCAGTGTGATGGCAGCAAGGTTATGGAAAATTTCAGGGAACTATCACCATCAGCAACAAATATCACTACAACAGTATAAGCGTGACACCAAGCAGGATGCCGTGCATCGCTACGATATCTTGCTCGCTCATCATGTTACGCGGATATGCAAGGATAAAGTACCGTTGACGTTTCAGCTTCTTAATTGGATCCACGAGCCTCACAGCAGGATAAAAGAACGACAATCCATTTCGCTAGAAGTTAAAACAAGTGTGGACGCGGAACGCTCGTCCGATTTCTGGAAATTGTCGGCGAGACCAGCATAGACATCAGCAGCTTTGAACTATCTTGTTCGGGCATCCTCGACGCCCTTGTTTGGTACCTCGACCATAAAGACACCATGTTATCGGAGCGTCGACAAATGTTCTCTACTATTTTTATGACCAACCAAGAGCCGCTAAATAAAGCATTACGTAATCTTGTTGATTGTCTCCAGCTTTCCCTGGATAGTTCCATATAGTACTTCGGTAGAAGATTAGGGTGATGGATTCTGTAATTCTTCAACCATGCTTCATAGACAGACCAGGGTATGGTTATTTGGAGAAGGATCATTAGATGAGCACATATAAATTGTCCTTGCACCGGCAATAGCCCGTCTTAGGGTCTTGTAAAGATATCTACTTCCGCGTTCGATCGCCTCTACTCAGCTTTGCCAACAGTCGGAATAAACACTAGCCCGCTAGATGATCCTGACGAATCGATCTGTAACCCCGATGTGATTAGCTCGCTTAGGCAAGGACAGGGGCACAGATGATGATGAATATGAAGATACCATGAATATTGATAAGGTGGTAAAAGTATAAAATTTTGGACATCTTTGGAAGGCTACCACAAGTAAGGGGGACACGTTACCCCGAATTAACAGAGCTGGTGTTGACCATCACGAAACCGCAGAGGTCAAGAGCGACCGAACCGATTGCGTGTGCAATTCTTTTATCGCTGTCGTGCTATCGACCCAGAGGCGACAGTTTATGGTGTAATCCACAAAATGAGCACGACCCGGATATATGGTCATCCGCCAATATGGTTACGTATAAGCTTGTGCCGTCAAGAGATGAGAACTCCAACAATGACGCATCCACTGCAAAGATCGGTCGTATCACTATGGGCGCCCGTCCAACATGCGCGAAGATACTCTAGATGCTTGCGGCGTTTGACACCTTGACCATCATACGGTTGACCTTACAAACTATAAACTGACTGGGAAGATAGAACGGCAACCCGAAAAGCTTCTCATTGCGAGCGCGTGTTTCCCAGATTAGGTCGGCTGGCTTATGCGCGAATATTACTTTTTATTTCCCTTTGAGACATGTTCTCAATTTCTTCAGAGAACCGCATATGGTTACGCACGGTTGACCGGGCGATGGCAAAGCCATCAAATGCGCGGCAATCAAATCCATGTTTCGGTGGACAAGGATCACCTACATCATCAATCTGCACATCCGCTCTTTCATCAATTGCAAAGACGCAAAGTCAAGACACCTCGTGAGAATGTGCTTGCAGTAGCCATCAAAATTCTCGATCATTTTGGCACTATACCAGCGAAGAAGGCACCGGTCTCGGACCGACCCTTGAGTTATACTCAGCCACGTCCAAAAGAATTCCGCAAGCGGTCTCACGAAATGTGGCGCGATAATGACGATGATGGACCATACGTCTCGGCTTCGAGTGGGACTGTTTCCCTTTAATATGACGGCATCATCTCAGCAACGAGGAAAAAACGCTAAAACTCTTCAAAACTCTCGGTCAATTCATTGCCTAAGGTCATGGTAGATTTTCGGATGATTGATATGCCGTTCAGCCCCGCGTTTTTCAGGTGTATCTTCGGCATCGAAATTACAGAGCCATCACGGTTACTCAATGTGGATAGGTTTGCAAATAGAATAACTGCAAAGATAGTGTAAAGTGCGGTGAAGTAACACGTGAGGGGCCAGGGGACTGATTTGAAGCTCGCGTAGGACATTGACCCTGTTTTAAGAAACTCACTCGGGGATCTACAAACATATGTCGATCGAAAGCTCCAAGTTCTATCGGATGCGCCCTCGGTATGTTTATATGACGTTTAGTGCCGTGACTATTAAAACTAGAACATCATGCAGTGTGGAGTGAAAAAACCAGCAGTATTAAGTGCAATGAAGAGCCGCTTGGAAAATCTGTGTTTAGATTTCACATTACCCGGATGTCCCGAAATTATGCTGAAGGTTTGTTCCGAAGGGAGAAAATACAACGGTCACAATCGACAAGTGAACGCGTACCTAGAGCGCTTGTTCGACATGATTCTTGGTGGCTAGGGTGTTTCTGAAAAGATATGCATGTTTTCTGAAGGATTCAATAGTGTGTTTGTCCTTGACAGTCTAAGAATTCTGACCCCGAGCGAGCTAGTTTCACTGTTTGGGAGTGCAGTGGAAGACGGGTCTTATTCAAGTAGACGATCCCATTCTATAGGATACAGAGAGGTTTTGACAATGTCATCTGTAGCTATCCTAAGTGCGATCCATACAGATCATGGTTTTATCTTGGAAAGCCGCTTTGTTCAGAATCTCGTCCATATTCTATCCGAATGAGCCAACAGGAGCGGGGCGACTTTCTGAAGTTCACCACTGGATACCACGGTTTGCCGGTTGGAGGTAGCCATTATGGGGACGAAGCAAGTCATCCAATATGTTTCTATCTAGGGTGGCACGCCCTGCGCCCGGTCTTTACGGTGGTTCGGAAGCAGTGTGAGCCGCCACGAGGTCCGGATGACTACCCCCCTTCGGTGATGACGTGTATAAACTACTTTAAACATCCTAAATAGTCATCCATTGGAAGTGCTCCATCGACGAATGCTCACGTCAATGTGCGAAGGAAAAAATAGCTTTTTTATTATCATGAACATGTGAAATCGCTTCATGCTCTCCAAGGTCCACCGGGATACCCCGCAATTGAGGACCCGTTTGACTCCGATTCCATGTGTGTTTATATAAAATCAAGGGTGGGGTCCTGCTTTTGATGTCATTCTCAGCATACTTCCTTCCCTTTTCTTTCCCTTCGCATACTCTTTTCGAAAAACATGCCACCTCTTAAGTTTGACCAAGTCAAAGTCGGTCGCGGTGAGGATTTGATCACCATGACCCGTTGGATGATTTCCCAACAGCAGGTTAGCAGCTATCATGTTCAAATCCAAGGGACGCGCCATATCAACCGACACAACCGTAAAACGTTCTTTTTAGACCTGTCCTGAGGCCACTGGTGATCTTACCCTGCTCATGGCCGCCATTCAATTCGGCTGCAAGTTTGTTGCGTCGAAGGTCAAGCAGGCTGGTTTGGTCAACTTGTAAGACTTCTCTTCTGTTGTTCCGCGGGAATAAAAAAGAAAATGGAACTAAAAAATTGTCTAGGCTCGGCCTCACAGGCGGATCGAACGTGCAGGGTGAAGATGTCAAGAAGCTTGACTTGCTTGCAAACGATATTTTCCGTAACGCCTTGATTGCCTCTGGCAAGGCCTGTGTGCTTGTTTCGGAGGAGGATGAGAACGCTATGCTGATCCAGGACCCCAACCTGCGCGGCAAGTATATTGTCACCTTTGATCCTCTTGACGGCTCGTCGAACATTGACTGCGGTGTCTCGATCGGTACTATCTTTGGCATCTTCAAAGTGGCAAGTATCTAGGAAATTGTTGAGGAGGATGCAGGCGGTGATGTACACTGGGTGGCGTTTGGGTATGCCATGACGTATGTTCTGGGACTAATCCACATTATGCAATAGGCTGATCCCTCCAAACCTACCGAAAAGGATCTTCTGCGATGTGGCCGTGAGATCGTGTGTGCAGGCTACTGCATGTATGGTACGTATGGGCAAAGAGGGGTGAATCCAAGAAATGTCTTAACTGACCGGGCGTGCTTTGCGATGAACAGGTTCCTATGTCGAGATGATTTTGGTCAGTGGCAATACAGGATGGAAATCACATGGTCGAAATAAGGTCTGACCCGATATTTCCTATTATAGTCCTTTGGCCATGGCGTGAATGGTTTCACCCTCGACCCTGCGATTGGCGAATTCATCATGACCCATCCCAATGTAAGTAGAACAAACTCAAAAACCGCTTCCCCGCCAACTCACCATTTTCGCCCGTATAGATTAAATTGCCTCCTCGCGGCAAGATCTATTCCATCAACGAGGGCAACTATAAGTACTTTGATGAGCCTTCCAAGAAGTATGTCGATGCCGTCAAGCAAAAGTATAGCGCACGTTATGTCGGTTCCATGGTGTCTGATATCCATCGCACCTTGTTGTATGGTAAATTCGTCGCGAAATATTGTAACAATCGTTCTATTTAAACCAATACGTTGGGTTAGGTGGTATTTTCGGTTACCCGGCTGATTCAAAGTCCAAGCGTGGAAAGCTCCGCATTCTGTACGAAGTCTTCCCCATGGCCTTCTTGATCGAACAGGCAGGCGGCAAGGCCTCCACTGGCACCAAAAACGCCCTTGATATTACCCCTGAGCATATCCATGATCGATCAGGCATCTGGTTGGGCTCTAAGGAAGACGTGGAGGAGCTGGAATCATATTACAAGAAGCGTTAAAGAAACAAGGCACGCACCACTGAGTACATGAAAGCCACGGAGTTTGGTTTGTTTTTGCAATCAATGGAAAAACTATTCATAATGAACGATCTGTGTGATTGTGTGTATTCGTCTATAC
Organism: Dichotomocladium elegans; assembly: GCA_025716815.1. Lineage (NCBI taxonomy): Eukaryota > Fungi > Mucoromycota > Mucoromycetes > Mucorales > Lichtheimiaceae > Dichotomocladium > Dichotomocladium elegans. Next base: position 276,910 of record JAIXMN010000021.1, read on the forward strand.
CCACTCACTGCTCTATAAAATAAATCTATGCTCTTCAAAATCGAGGAATGCCATCATTACTTTATTCATGCACCCGGGTGGGGAACGAGTATTTCTTATGAACGGTGCCTTTGCGTGAGAAAATTACCGCTGTCTTATGACATACACCGTTTCCCCCCCAAAATTGAAGTCCAGAAATATTTACAAAGCAAATGTCGTATGCATGAAGATGATGAATCTTTATATCGCCTTGCTTTTTATTCGACTCTAACACCTTATATTCTTTATGGATTGATCAATTGCGTTCTTGCTCGATGCGTCACGGGATGAAGATGAGAAGAGATACCAAACCCCTCGGTGTGGCCGCGATTTGACTGCCTTCAGGCAAGGCCATCCTTTTTTTTTTGTACCGAGGAGTCGGTGTTTCTGGCTTCGCCTCGCCATTCTTCTCACCCCAGGTGCTGGCCCGCCTTTCTCTTGTTTCGCGCCGCCGTGTGCCCCAGCGTTTGCTTCCGACGTTGCTCCTGCCACTGCTCCTGACGCACCGCCAATCCGCTGCCATGGTTATTGCCATATGCACATCCGAATACGCCTGTTGTGATCTGGATTGGTGAGTCAAAATGTAAAGGAGAGGGTTTCATATTTTCTGTGGGCTAACCGAAATCTTTTTATAACAATTTCATGCGATCTAAGCATTAAACTTCGCCCGTTTTTAGCCTCATCAAAACTCGGTGAACTAGTGAAAAGCTTTCATAGCTTCGCTTAAAGTTGTAGAATTTTATAACGGGATAGCTCACTTATGGAGCAAAACAGCTTCTTTTTCTGGCTTTCTCTTGTTCTTGATATTGCATAGGTAATGCCATGGAGAAGTATTTTACTGGCAAATCGATAAGCGGACGAAGATGTTGGTCCTTCATCCTTCTGTAACGATAACCAACAAGACGTGCATCCCGGACATGGCCATAAACTTCACAAGGATGGCTTTGATGTATAGTAATCTCTTTGACCTGGTTCTGTATTCTCAGCAAGTATTATGCATAGATAGTTGACACTATCGCCCGGACCATTCGGTATTGCTTGGACATCTTTGATGGTGAAAAGATATAGCCTCTGTTAGTAATAGCCATTACTGGTTTCTCCAACAGAAACTTCATTATTTCACATTTGAAAATCGGACAATGATCCATTTTACATACCACCTCACCAGTAATGGACTAAACAAGCTTCTGTATGCGAGCATATCATAAATTTGTTACATTCTCTGGAACCTCAGAACTTGATTATTTCAGGCACCAATCCATGATCTCTTATAAATCAAGGCTGATATTGGACGAGCTGTTGAGAGTTGGCGTAGAGCAATAAAAGAACAAGCTGGTCAGACGTCCATAGACTACGTACTAAATTTATTCCTATTATGCATATTTGCCTCCCTGGAAACGTAGTATATATTGCGCATTCTATTGCGACGTACGTATATTGGCAATATCCCCACTGATTGCAGTATCGTACATTCTTATCCCTTAGGTGAAGAGCATACTTATGTTTGATGAGTACGGCAATTTCAACATCCAAATGATCTACAAGAGAGCCCTAAACGTTTTCTGCTTTGACAGTCGCAAGCCTCATTTTGACTGGACCCACCGAATCATTCTTTGATGCTGTGGCAGCCAGTTCCCAAAAATTGTAATCGGGCGAAATATTGCCCAGAGATACTCCCATTCTCGATAATTCAAACATCAGCATCTTTGCATAGACTATCCTAGTTGCGCCAGTCAAGACTATCGCTTCTGGGAAACCGAATGGTGATCTAATACTACATTTGTAAACAATGAGAGAGTCCAATCAGATGGAACGGTCATCCTTCTCGGTACAATCTAACTTATGCACCCCGACGTTCACGTGCTTTGCTACGGATGTGCTAGCAATAACCAGCGTGAAGAAAGCAAAGGAAGGTGAACATCAGCATAAGCTGAGGGCCAGACGGCGGCAAAGATGGGTAGTTGGCAGCATCATTACAGAGCAGAACAGCCAGTACGCCATGGGATTGCGAGGAACGATATCCTTGCTGAACCAACGTGCTAATCTACGCTTTCGACTACATCCAGCCTGCATTCATATGTACCACAATTAATATATTCCCAGTTACTGGGGTCAGATCATCGTTATGAATTCCAAATCCTGAGGAATCAAGCACATCGGGAAGCCTACTTTTTTGGGGCCCATCGTGGCTGACAGTGTAGAGAACACTGTCTTCAAGAGCAAATCTGGCGGAGCACGTAAGAATTTTTGTCAGTCTTGTCAACTCAAGAAGAAAAAGGTGCATGCGTAACAACATCAACAAAACAGGATAAGAGACTCGTATTAAAAAATGGATTCTGGGAGAAACTACCCTCTGTTTTTGTGATCCTTCAATTAAAGGGCAACTTCATTTTTGAAAATATATATACCACAAATGATACTGATGATGCACTTGCTCATACCAAAAATGGTATATCTAAATAGTGACTTCTGAAAGTGAAGTACCCCTGAAGAACCATGTACTATTGCTTCTTACCTCAAATAACAGTTCGGGTAAGTTTCTGAAAGGCTTATCATCTAAATTTGAGAGTGTTCCTGGTATTTATTACAAATATTTGGGTTTTATGTCCAGCAAGGGAAATTTGTAAAGTCTATTCACATTTTCGTAATAATGAGAAATCACGAATATTACGCAATGAATGGTTTTTGAAAAGGCGCAAGACGCCTTATTTTATCAGCCGCAATACCATTCATCGCAAAAGAAGTATCCGTAGAGATGACGGAAGTGACCGAGAAAAGATTATTCCTCGTTTCTAATCGACAGTCATATACCTGGACGTCTTTCCACGCGCTTCCTCTTTCTCTATATGTGCGGTGTCTTGAAACCACGTCCTTCTCTTATATTGGTCTATAGTATTCTTCGAGACAGTAATGGCTATTTCTCTACATAAACCATGGTTCAACTCAAAGTAAGCGTCAACAGAGGAACAGGGAACAAGGCGTTTGATTAGACCACAATATCATTGCAATCTCTCAGATTCTTAGTGTGTCTCTTGAGAAGCTCTGTTCGTTTTGCACTAATCTTGATGATACTTTCGCTGTTACTTCCACCGCCTCCATCTATCGTCAGTACCCAATGTTTTGTTCTCTGATGCTCCTGTAGTCGCATCCGCGGTTGGCCTGTGACTTTCTCTGTCGATTTCGCCCGATGCATCTGCTCCTGATGCTCTCCGAAGTTCCGGATACTATTTTGCCCGTCCTTTACGCGTTGGTTATCGCCGATACAGACGTTATTAGTTTTGGGTTGAGTATAGGTAAATGGTAATGGATCAATATTTCTTGTTGCTAAAGCAAAAATCTTTGTATTCTCGTACGACAATCTCGGTAAAAATATGCAGACAAATTGACAACAAGGATAAAGTTGTTGTTGGACCCAGCCACTCAGCCTTTTATAAACTGAGCTGCCCGAAGTTGCGCCTTTGTTTCAACCCCCCCCCTTTTCCCATTTCTTTCCGTACATTGTTCTTTTTTGTTGGGCATCCATGGTGGCGTATCTCCTTCTTGCTCTTGCTCTAACCACTGTTGGCGTCTATTCCCAGGGGCAGCTTGGAGCACGTCAGAGTCAAGTTCAATGGCGTGGCGGACATGCAGGAGGTAGATTGAATTGATTCCTTGTAACGGTACCTGATAAAGATGACGAACGTTTACGCCGCGAACGAGTAGCCTACATTGAGCCCTACGTAATCGTGTATGGCGGTAGTCAAAATGCAGCAATTGATCCTGGCAGCCCAAATATCACTGGTACAAATGAGTTGTGGGTGTGGAACTCGATAGAGGGCGCATGGTATCATCCGAAAGTGGAGACGGCAAACACGATACCCGGACAAATTTTCTTTTCAGCTTCGGATATTCCAAGCCCAGGTCAGATGGTCGCTATTGCAACCAACACAACTGGTGGCGCCAACTGGTTACAAAAACTCGACACGAACAGTTGGAGTTGGAGCTTTCCTACAGCAAGTACGTAATATGATATATAAGGATCACAATAACAATAACATTGTGATTTTACTCATCGAATGTAATTACGTCTTTGTATGACATAGCTCTTCCGCCTCCGCAACACGCCTCCGGTTATGCCATCACGCTGCTGAATAATTCTTTGTACTACTTTGGCGGTCTCTCAGTTGACCAAAACGGTGTCCCAATTCAGAATTCCGTTCTGAACTCGCTCTACAGTATGGATGCAAACAACTACGTTTGGACCCCTAAAGCCAATGGTCCTGGCGTTACAGATCACGTTATCTGCTACATTCCTAGCTGCAACTGCCTGATCAGCTATGGTGGAACACGTACAGGCGAAAAGGCGTCACCTACTCCAGACGTTTACGTTTATTCGATTGCCACAGGCACATGGAACGTTCAGATGCAGGTGCAGACAGTAAACAATGCCGCACCCGGCGCTCGGCGCCTTCATACAGCCAACTGTCTCGATGATCGAATGATTGTCTTTGGTGGCGGCACAGATCGGCCCTTCGACACAAATGTCTGGATACTCGATGCATCTCAATACCCTACGCTTACGTGGAGGAACCAGCCCATGTCTAATCTTAGTGACGGTCCGAACGCACGCATGGGTAAAGCTTCTGAAATCCCTTTTATGGGCTGCGCATTCATTAGCACATTCAAACAATGGAGGACATGCAAAGCCTCTCTTGCATATATTGTATCTCACACAATCGACACTGCCCATAGGTCACACAGCTGTGTTAGACAAAACTAAGCAGAAAATTTACATTTTCGGCGGGTGGGGCGTAGGCAACACCTACGACACCAACATGTACATTCTCGATTATCATTCTTGGGGATGGACCCGAGTCAGCCCAGCGGGATTCAATTCTCCTGTCGCACCCATTCCGACCGCAACTCAGTCGAGCAACATGTCATCGGCAACGTCCAGCAACAGCGTCCTGCAGGGAGACCCCTTGTCGAGCGATGATAAGAAGGAGGTTGTGATTGGAGCTGCAGTGGGTGGGACAATCGGCGGAGCGCTTGTGCTCGCCGGTCTATGCTTTTTGCTTGTGCGACGCAGCCGAAAACGACAAAGGGAAGAAAAAACATTGTCACCTGAATTCGAGGACGACGAGGATATGGGAACGGCGAGTTACTACGCCAATCGTGGGAGCATGAGCAGCCCCAACATGCCGATCCCTTCATTGTCAGAGTTGCCGACAACTACTGCTTCCGAGAACTCAATGTCGTATTCTTTTCTGCCGCTCCAATCACCAAATGAAGTTATCATGCAGAAACCTAATGAGTTCACCAGACCGTTGATGCGGAGCGTCAATAGCAGTATGCTCGCATCAGCAGGTATTACATCACCTACGACAGGGATGAGCAATGCTGCTACTGTGCCGTACATGCATTTTTCAATTCCCACCAACAAGTCCACCACCTCAACCTTATCATCTGTCCCTATCGCCCAGCGCGTGTCGGTATCGACTGCGACTGTTGCGTCGCCCACAGCAACCACCCGCACGTCAACCGATCTGTTTTCAGAAAACGATTTCATCAGTCCACTCGACCAGCTTGCGCGCATTCACACGCTGCCGCTACCTCCAGATCGATACACCATGGAACCAGCACCACGCCACGCGGGCCTAACCAACAAGGTCTGGTTTGGCACGCGCGACGGCGTGCCTGTGGCATTAAAAGTGTTTGGCCGCCGCGAAGCCTGGGAGCGAGAATGCCGCGTCCTTGTGAAGCTCAGAGAGTCGAGCTATATCGTTCGACTCGTGGAAATGATGACGATCGGCAACACCAATACTGACTATGTCACCGTTCTTGAGCGCCTAAGGCCTGCAGAGCTATCACGCAAAGCAATGCATGACATCGCTGCATGTCTTGCGTTCTGCCATGCTAACGAGATTGCCTTTTGCGATCTCAAGCCTTCTAATATCATGCAAGACGATAGCAACCACAAGCTCATTGATTTCGAGGCAAGCCGCACGATAGGTCAAGAATGCGTTGGTCTTATTACGCCGCGATACTGTCCGCCCGAAGTAGCCCGCGCAACAACCTATGGGATTGAATCGAGTGGTGGCGTGGTTGCAGCAGCAAGTGTAGATCTTTGGTCGCTGGGCTGCCTGATTTATGTACGTTCAGAACCCAGGCGTGCGGCTGGTTTCCATACAGAATACTAAGAAAAAATGCATCATACAGGAACTGGAGGCCAAGCAACCATTATTCCCTTCGAATGTCAGCGATGAGACAGTGCTTCACTTTATCTCTCACCCATCACCACTGACTCCGGCGCTCATCAACGGTTTGCGATGGAATGAACAAGTCGAGCTTGAGATACCTGCATTGCATGAAGACGTGCAGGATCCGAGTGCTCGCGATTTGATAAAAACACTCTTGAGTCAGGATCCTGTCAAGCGTGGTAGCGCTTCCCATTGGCTCGTAAGTCCGCAGATCACCGATTCCATGGCAAGATTGAAACCTAACCTTCTTGTTTCAGAAAAACCATCCATACTTTTTGCAGGAACAGGGCATGTGACGACAGTCCAGAGCGATTGATGTACCTGATGATTACACAGCAATTTAGCAAAGATTCCCTATATTTCTATTATCGTTGTTGTACCATATATTATTTCTTTCTTCTAATGTATTTTTCCCGGCTATTCGGCCAGTGTAACTTTTTTGTCCGCGTATATAATATGAATATAGTTTTAGCGCGACATCACAAATGTTTGCTTGCTGCCAGCTGCTACTTCTGCTGGCTACGCCGTGTCATCCTGATATGACAATCAAACTCGTCAAGAGAGGTACTGAAATCACCGCGCGCCTCAGAACGCAACATTCTCAGCATTGTGGGCTGTGTTTCTTTGTGCTTCAATGAATACTTATTACGTACTTTGTTGATCCAAGTCATATGCAGCTTGCTGAAGGCAGAGTCTACTGGTATTATTTTCTTTTCTTTTTTTTTTCGCGGGGAACCCGGCGGCAGGGGAAAGGGAATTTAAATATTATATGCGCTTTGTTGTAGTCCAAGAAAATCGCAGTATGAGGGCTCATGTTTTCTTTGTTAATAATAAACCCATAGGAATGTTTAGCAGAAGGCTCAAGAAGTCACCAGTGAATTGCTAGCAATGGCTGACTCCCACAGTGGGTCCCCCCAAGAGAGCTTCCGGGCCCTGTTATCGCATGGGTGAAGATGCGATAAGCAAGATACTTGGGGCACTCTTCATTCGATGAATGGAGGGCAGACACCCTCTAGGTGAGTCGGGTGGGGAAGAGAGACAATACAGCCTGCTGTGTAACAATAAATAGGCTCGATCTGCTAACATCATCATTTCATTGCTTATTAACACGCATAAATTGCATCTACTGAGCCGCAAATACTCTATACTGATGGTGAGATATCCATGATTCGCATGACTGAATATTCTTATTACAGCAGCCGTCATTCCATTTTTTTTGGGGGGAGGGGACGGGAGGACAAAGCGCGTTGGGTCACATGGCGCTGCTCGACGCTAGCTGCTGGTTCTTTTTTCTGCTGCGGAACCAGGAGACCTTTTTTTTTTGTTCCTTTTGCTATTTATGTGTAATGACGCTTTGCGAACATTCCAGTCGCATCGACGAGCTCACGCGTGCCATTGAAGATGTGAAAGCTACGCAACTTGCGCATCTGCTCTATGCCCGTGCGCAGGCTCATTTTGCTGCGGACTGCATTGACAAAGCCTTAGCGGACGGCCATGAGCTTGTTACGCTGGTGCCGACCTCGCCGCTTGGGTACTTGTGCTTAGGCCATATTTACGAGACCGCGTGTCGGCTTTCGGAAGCGCTCGGGTACTATCTGGCTGGCTTGGCCCGCACGGTAACGCATGATACCGACCGGGAGATGTTAGCGGCACGTGCAGAGCGGGCGAGGACGCAGCTCGACCGGAAGGTGGATTGGGTCCAGCGGCTGCCGGTAGACATTATTGCATTGATACTCGCAGAGCTGTCTGTGAAGGATTGCTGGGCTCTGTCCCAGGTGTGCCGCCACTGGCGGACCACGATCCCGACCGGGATGTATCTAGCCAGTCGCGACATACGGATCACGGCTGCGAACCGGCGGGTCATGGCCCAGCTCATGGACCCCCGCGTTCAGTCCCTGACCTTGGAGCAATGTGCACCATCGCCGCATCTTGACACCTGTCAACATCTAAGAAAACTGGGCAAGTTGTATTGATTTGTGCTCTCTTCCCTCCCCCCCTCCTCCCCACGCGCGCACGCGCACGCAAGACACAGAAAGAAAGAGATATGTCATTAACGTTGTATTTTTTCTTTTGCTCTTGTTAGTTATTTACGAGTGTCCAATTAACGATATGGACGAGTTTTTCGCCTGCCTCAGAAGCAGCGGATTAAGAACATTAGATGAACTAAGCGTGACAATCCATCCTCGGTACGATTTGATCGACTGGGAGGCTCTTCTGAGCCACTGCCCCAACTTGACGCACTTTACATATCATGCGCCGCATCACACCTTGCAACGCACAGGTCCCGACTCGGTGCTGTTTGCTCCTCAATCGTCCTCAGTGCCACTAAAGATCCAGCATCTATCATGGGATGTTGATTCCCGAGGGAAGCCGCTCGAGGGATGGCTTTCGCGATTGCCCGATCTCAGGACGCTTCGGATTCCTTATCGGACGCTCGCCAATGGACGTCAATCTATTGAACTCTCTGCGCTGCTTGCAAGTAACCCGAAGACGACCCACATCGATTTTCACTCCACATTTCACAATCTTCCGGCGCCATGGGTCGATATGCCCAGCTTAGATCAAGAGGATCTCAGGGAATTCCATATGGGTGGGCTATCTGACTACACGGGTGAAGCCATTGTCCCGTTCCTCCAGGCTCACCAGACGACGCTCCGGGTGGTACGGATAGCAGTGGATGCAAGTGACGGCAATCGACTTGAGCGCTGGTCGACCATCACTCCGCTGACCTTCCCTGTACTTCACACCCTCCACCTGGCGAACATGAATGCATTAAGCCCGCACATGACGAGCCTGATCTATCGAACTCCGGTTCTGAGGGACGTTGTGCTGAAACGGATCCACTCGATCCGCGACATGTTCCTTGAGGCCACGCTGCAGCGGCAGGAGCGCCTCTCGCGGCTGACGATTCTCGACTGTCCGAACCTGGCCAACAACGCCATCGATCGGTTCTTCGTGAAGATCAAAAGCCGCCTGAGACACGTTGTCCTCGACACCGGCTACGGATTGGCGCTCCCGACGTTGCTTTCGCTGGCCGCGACGCACGGCGAGACGCTGAAGCATGTTGAGCTGAACGGCGACAGCTTCCGCGGGAGCGACGCCGGTCTCCTCCCGTTTGTGGAGATGCTGCAGCCCTACGGAGTTCTACAACACCTGACTGTTGGATACTCGGATGCATTAACTCCGGACACTGTCCATGCGCTTGCGGACCATCCCAACCTGAGGAGCGTGGCGTTCATCGAGTGTCATCGCCTGACGGATGACGCCGTCCGACTGCTGGTGGACAAGAGCACATCCCTCAAGACGATTCGTGTAGCCCATTGCCGCGCCGTGAGCAGATTGACCATTCATTATGCACGTGGTGTGCTGGGCAGGGATGCTGTGAGGGATACTTGAAAGTTTAGCGATGCATGTTTCTTTTTTTTTGCGGGGGGGAGGAGGAGGAGGAGGAACACAACATCACTCCCTACAAACACATTACATGCGTATACACTGGTTCGGTCTCTCTCTTTTATGTCCGTATGATGAATGGGTGGAAGGTCCAAGCCTTCGGCACAGAAATCCTGGTGGTATTGCCAATGGCCAGAAAGGGCTCCAAGAGGCGGCGCGGCAGGGACAACCGCCAGGATAAGATAGCATAGGCCGACGGTGCAGGTGATGATGCTCGCAACCACATTGTAAGAAGCCTCGCTCATGATAAGACACCCCAAGCTACGTAGAGAGTTCCACAGGATCATGAGTGGTGGTATTATAAAAAAAAAAAACGGGGGTTGGGGCCAGTGATGAGAGGAGATGGGTCCTACAAAATAAGTAGTAGCCCGCGGCCGGCGTGAAGGGCGACGAAACCGAAATAGGATCGGGCGAACTCGGTTGTTTTGATCTCATTGACGAGAAGCAGAACACTCAAAATGCTTTTTGCGCAATTGCTGAGATCATGGCCATGCTTTGTATAATGTACTTACGCGCCATAAATGCTCGAGATAATTTCACCGAGCGTGCCGCCGCTCGCCTTGGCAATCGCAGCCACGAACACAATGCAATAAACACCGATATTCATGACATTGAGCGAGAGGCTAATATAGTTTTCAATCTTTGAGCGCGACGCTTTCATAAGAGAGAGAGAGAGAGACAGAAAGAGCAAGTGCGCCCAAAAGAAGGATTTAAATAGATATTTCGGAAACTTTTGTTTTCAACGTTAGAGCAGTTGCTCTAGAACAATGGATGGATTTCCCATCAATAAAATAAAGCTCTTGTGCTCTTTATTGAGAATACCCAAACGACCCCTCGCTTTAGGTTTCTCAAAGATAGCTGTCAGGGTCTTTTTCGTACTGTAATGCCCATCGCTGGCCTGAACAAATATGGATGCTGATGCACTCAAACATCCGTTTGAAAAAAATCTGACCTTGTCTTGGTCCGTGTAACTGCGCTTGATCCCCCCCACCGCTTTTTTCATCCGAATGTCTGTATCCTTTCGCTTGGGAATGTGTGTTGCAGTAAGAGCAGAGTTTATCTCTGCAAGATACGGTGCGCAGATATTCGGTATGAAAACAAACCGATTGCAGAGAGTACATTTCTTCATCAACGACATGGCCTTGGCCATCGTAGTAGAAAAATAGGTTGCTCATTTCAGAATGGAAAAGTGGTATAAAAGAGAAAGACGAATTTTTATAGAGATGGATTTGCCAATCTTTTTTTGTGCGACATCTTTCGGTGGATGGATGCGTATTCTGGGCAAAATGCGATTTTATTTTTATATGTTCTATGTAGACGTTAGAAGAAAGAAGGGAACGCCGCGAGGAACGTCCTCGCGTGGATTAATAAAAGGGTTTTAGTTAGAGTACTATATTACAGAGAAGTGGCCGACCGGTTGCTTTCGGGAAAACAGGCTAGGGCAGATGAAGATACCATTGACCTCCTTGACAGCTGTTTCTTTGCCAAGGGGTACTTTGGTGACGATGGCGGAGACGGCAGGGACATTGTAAGCTTTCTGTATGCATCTCTGATATCTTCCCATTGCACCATCATCTGCGCCATATCCTGCTCCATTCCGTGTAGACGGTCGCCTATACGATCCAACGCTGTCTCTTGGCGGCACAGGAGCAGTTTAGACTGGAGCGCCTTGACCTGCTTTTCAAAAGCCGCATATGGATGCAGCAGCCGATGAACCCGAGGGCTGCCTGTACGGTTTGTCCCTTCAAATAAGTCTAAAAAAATAGAGTATCAGTTTTCTCGCTCCTGCTTTACACCACCAGCTCATCACCAACCTGATGAAATGAAAAGATGCTCCTTGAGCGTCGATATATGTTTCTCATAGTTATCAATGAGATCCTTGATAATTTTCAAGACCACTTGCCAATGGGACTCATAGTCCCGACGCTCCGAGTCGTGTTCTAAGGTCATGACGTCCAAGGCAAGCAAATGAACGAGGCATTCGCGACGTTTCAAGTGGATTATATGCAGCTGTTCCTCCAAAGAGAGCTGTTGATCCCAAGGCTGAGTCGTGAGTATGCCGTACATATCGCAGAACCGCTGGATGTTAGCCTGGTGCGAATAGAGCTGTAGCGTATGCAGGGCGAACGACCACTGAGACCATTGGCTCGCCATCACGTCCGTCATAACGCGGCGGATCTCTTGCACGCATCGTGGCGAACTGGAAGAAGTGCTGTTGGCAACAGCTGTTGCTGGTGCAAGCGTGGCGCCCTGATGAATTGCATCCAAATGAGCGATCTGATCGAGGAGTCGAGTCATTGCAAGATCATTTTTCTCCGATGTCCTAATGAGACTGTTGAGCAAATCGAGAGCTGTGGCATAAATCTGACGAATCTTGACACGTCGCTAGAGGAAGGCCAAAAAAAAAGGTTGAGGATGGTGGGGAGGGGATAAAAGAAAGATGGATAGGAAGAAAGAGAGAGAAGGGAAAAGAGAAAATTGCTTGTCTCGGTACCTGATATTGCCACAAGAACACACACAGCATGCTGTGCACTAACGCGGTGAATCCGATCGCCACACAGGTAAATAAGAATGGAAATATCTTCGTCCACCATAAGATGAGCGATAAGACGGCCATGCTGACGATCAGACCGGGGAAAACGAAGACTCGGAATCGGTGTTGGAAGAGAAACGGTGGAGAAGGATGGGCTATTGTCATGATGCTGTTGCTGGTAGTAGTGGAAAGAGTTGGATATTCATGGAGTAAAGAGGAGGTGACGATGAGGTATTTGAATTGTTCTTCAAAGGCGGTTTCTTCTGTATCAGGAAATGACAGAGTGCAGACGTTCTTTATAAAGAATATGAAATTCATTGTTCAACGTCGATTTCTAAGCAAAAGTAACCCTCTTTCCTTACCCTGCACGACATTAGAGTGGAGGCTAGCAGCGGTAGCAGGAACCTAAGGATAAGACGAGTGTAACAGTGCTCGAGCTGCGAAAGAAGAAGGTCGCGGACCCGGAAGAACGAGGAAGACGAATGGTGGGGGGGTGCAGGAATGGCAAGGGAAATGAGTATGGCCAAAGTTAAGGACATCAATGCGTGCATGCCGCTTGGGCAGATAAACGCTAGTAGGCTTGCCATGACTTTCGAAGCATGAGAAGAAAAGAATGGAGGTTGTCGAGGTGTGAATGAATGTATAAGATAAGAGAAAAGAAGAAAAAATGGCTCAAGCAGTGCACGGGATATTAAATAAAGGCGAGCGGAACTATCTTTTGAAAGGAGGGTGGAACCGAACGTGTCTCAACTCTCCCTTGCGTCTCCTCCCCATACAACTCTGCCAACCATCCCCTTTCGGAATGGATTTGCCACGCAGTAACGAAAACAAAATGCAAGGTCTGATAGGAGAAGATCTTATAGTATCTGATGCTCGACCAGGAATGACAAATTAAAAGGGGGAGGACGATGCCTACAACTGATAAGGACATCTGATATCTTTTTTTTTATTGTCCCAACTGGATTCCCAAAAAAAGGGGGGGTTTGCTGAAATTCCGTGGACGGAATCCCTTATTTGCCTGGATGTGATTGGGCGTCAGCCTAGTTCCAGTGCTTCCTCTCTGAATCTTTGTGGGTTTGTTCATGACACAACCCGACATTGCATCTTGGCTCCAGGTCCTCCTTGTCACCAAGTTAGATGTCGAGCCTTGGCAACGGCTCTCAGCGGAATTGTTACAAGAGCTGCCTCCGTCGTTTGATGATTCGATCGCTGCGGCTGTGTCTCAATTGCGAGTTCAGGTTAGAACAACGTCACTGGCCGATTCTGGTATCAGCAATCGCCCCTTCTACCTTACCATTGCGAGAACACTTCAGTACTGCTTCGAGCACAATGGAAATCTCCCACCCTGCCTTGTCACGAACCCAATACCTTTACTAACCATAACGAATCATGACCGGTAAAGAAGAAGTTCACACACATACGCATATGTAGACACATCGATCCCTCGGGATAACTCACCCCAAAAGAGATTAAATTTTATGCAGGCAGAAATGGCAAAGATGGTCCGAACGCTGGATATGCAAGCATTGGACATTTTTTTGTTCAAGGTACGATTCCTTGATTATCTCCAATTGAAGCGAACCGTGTTCTTTCTTTCTTTCTCCCCACCCCCTTGGTCCCCTTTATTCACTCATCCTTTCAGACGCTCGCACCATCGGATTGGCGGATCCTGCTCCATATCCGAACGACGGCAGGAGGTTCAGACTTGAACGTGATGCCCCCCAGTTTAGATGAATGTCTCGCATCATTTGTGCGTGTCCATGAAAAAAAGAATGTCAAATCGCACCGGCACCGGCAAGCGCACCAGCTGAGTGTCGGCGCCAAGGCGCTGAGCAAACACTGGCATCGGGATCGCCAAGCCCAATTCTGGGGTGTTTGCACCGGGAGTGAGTACCGAAGCATTGGATGAGCGAAATTCAGTTTCTGTGTCTTATCTCTCTCCGTCCCCACCCCCAACCTAATAGCAGAGTTGGAGAAAAACCGACATGCTGAAAGCGTCATGATCAAGATCCTCAGGGACATTGTGTGGATAAACCTGCATGGTTTGCCGGTATGTGTGGAGCGGTAGATGATTTATGCGCGGACTAGTTGACGATGCATTCTCCTTGCAACCTGTGTAGCATGATAAGACGGTGTACGAGGTTAGGCAAAGTCAAGGATACGGCATGCGCTGGATATTGCGGGATGGCCAATGCTGGGAATTTCGAGGATTTTTAGAGCCACAAATGGTCGATGGTCATAGCAGTGGTTGGATCCACTAATCGTGAGAATATCCCGTAGAAAACGAGTCATCATCAAATGGATCTAAAACACTATTATCCTTACCATGAATCACTCTATTCAGGGGATCTCGATCATCCCCCAAGATGAACAACATTTCTTTTTTATGGTGCAGGTCGATTGCCTGTGGGACGCATTTCAGATGTGCTTCACCGGGGGAAGGGGCTGCTATCGTCCATAGCCGATGCAGACAGCTACGGGAGCGTTGCATTCAGCGCATAAATCGTGGCTCTCTCGCAGCCATTCCGTTCTGTCGTCCGCTGCAGACTTCAAGCGCGCGGGCTTTGCACCCATTAGCAATGAGCTGGCCCTGTCGCCCCATCCCAGGACATCGAACGTGATGATAGTTACGCAGAAGGCCCCGTGGGCGGGATCGCATCCGAGGAAAGACAGTGCTACTACGGTACGTACGCGAACGTCGGTATGAGCCTTGACTACGCTTTGTATTGCGTCGGTATTTCTCATCTGCGACGCATCAAGACATCAGGCGTGCTGTGCCCGGTCAGGTACGTGCGCTTCTGCATTCGGCATGCCCAAATCACGTAGCAGACAGGGGGCAACCCCGGCCTTTGAGAGTCGTCGATGCACCCAACAGGTGATCTGCGATGCTTTATGTATGTACATCGTAATAAGGTTGAAATACAAAAAATCAGAACATGCTTTTGCGAGAGGCTCGCTAAAGGAGAAATTAAAAAGAGGGAATGATAGGAGTGTGGAAGCCATGTATATTGGGTGAGATCAATGAGAGCAAAAACGCTAAACGATCATTCCCTACGTAAATGGAGTAGCTACAAACCACAGTCCATCGTAGATACCACTATCATCAACACTTTGGATATCACGATGGTATGTACTGCCGTCGGACATGCAATAAAGAATATACTGAAGATCGATTACGATACTAGGTCTGTAAAAAAAAAAAAACTTTATATGCCATCATCGCATTCTGAGAAGAATAATATAAAGTGAACCGCTATGGCCGCTGAATTACATAAAGGATTTATCGTTCTTTAGAGAAAGCATCCCCAGCTGAGCGTGGTACTGTAGCATTGCTTTGCTCCGCAATATTGATATTTGATGGCGAGGGAGTTCCGGAATGCGTGCCTCCGCCGTTGTTGGGATTTAGAGTGGAATTTTCGAAGCCATCGCTCCTTAGGGCGCTCATAGGAATCGATGATCGAATCGTCCATCCTGCTTCTGCAATCTGTTTCTCCAGTAAAAAGAGCACCAGATCATCCAAAAAGCTTTTCAGTGCCCGGAAAACGTCTGTGTCAATTGCAAAATAAGCACTCCTTCCTCTGTCTCGCATATACAAAAGTTTCTAACCCCTGTACCTGTACTTGCTGCACGACTAAAGGAAAGCTCCTTAATGACAAGTGAGCCGAAATAGTTCCACTTGAACATGAGCTGTCTGACGTGAAACAAGCGATATTCGTGGTCGTTACGCATTAGATGTTGCTTATAGTATAAAAGAGCGTTTTAATCCAATGGCACTATTATCATCAAGGCGACAGGCGTATGGCTACGAATATGTACCCTTTGGATGTTGCCAATATACTTGCCAATGGTTGTCCTCGTCCACGAAATCCATTGTGGTAAACTCGCTCTTGTCTCCAGCAAGCTGCCAATGCCTCCTTGTACTATGTTAGATTTTTTGAACAACAGACTTGAGTGCTCGGATAATCCCTTGCTTTCCAAATCTCATCATCGACTTACATAATTGTACAACCTCATTACTGTCACACTCACACACCCAAAACGCCTGCTCAAGAACCGACAGAAAATCGATGTTTCTCCAGTCTTTGATCATAATGTCAAAGTCTTCCTTCTGATGGAGGAGGTTGGATACGATTTGTCCCATCTGGTTTAACTTGAGGTTTCGGCGAAATTTGGAAACAAACACTTGCGCGGCTGCGTATTACATAGCATGAACCATTGCAGCAATGCTCGATACACCATGATTCGCACCACTGACTGCAACATACCTGTGATCTTCTTCTGACATAATTCAGAAGGATAGTTCTCCTGCATCGCTGTAGCAATATACCGATCAATCTCCATTGTCAGCTGACGCAGACCAAACATGGCGGAGTGGCTGAGAGGTGCATAAATGGTGGGTAGCACGGTAAGGATGATCGTCTGAAACCCATATCAGCATATTGATGATACCCCTTTCCGTTCAGTAAACCGCACATACGTCGTAAAGCCAGCAATCCCAGCACCAAATTGCCTCCGTCAGAAGCGGCTCGTCTTGAATCAGTGCTCGAAATGCGTCGGGTAGTGTATGGTAGAATGCGACTATCGAGTGAAGAATCTATAAAAAGCAATCCATCAGCTTTCATTCGTTTCTTCTTTTAGGAAGCTAGATAGAAGGAACGAAATGAAGATCTGGGAGCTTTTTACATTGTTGATCTGGAAAGTTCTGATGCTCTCCAGTATGTCGAAGCAGTGCCTTTCATAGACATACGCAAAGTGTATCGCCACATCATTCTCTCTCAGTGTATCCGGAAGGTGCGTTGCAAATTCGGGCGGACGAACGGGAACAATCTGCTCAGAAGATGGCATGTAAGGTGCATACTCAGAGCGCCATTGCCACTGCGACTGGGACAGTATCGTGCGCGAAGACTGGCCACTGCTAGCAGCGACACCTTGAAATGATAAACTGTGCTGAAAATATCCACCAAATGCATCTCCTGGGCTGTAGGAAATTGCCTCGGAAATAGGTGTAAATCGTGTAGCCGTGGGGACAACCATGGATCGTCGTGCACTATCCAGATGGACAAAGAGAAAAAGAAAATAAAAAAAGAGCAATGGATATTACGAGTTTATTACTACTAGCTCAACAGGCGACGGTTCGTCACTCCCCCGAAAGGTCATGTTATTGTATGGGGAAAGCGAGAAAGAGAGAAAAAAATTTACCGTTGAGAACCTAAACGTCGGCCAGTTTCTGAAGTGCGCCTTCTGGAAAGACGAGAAGGAGCCTGGAGTATGGGTTGCTCAGACATATCAGGCTGGTCATTTTGGGAGAGCGGAAGTGGGGAGGAACGTCGTCGGAGGCCACAATAATGGTACCTTGACTGACCGCGTGTTCCGAGGCGGCGGGTGGAGATGCCAGCAAATACGTGGCGGATAAGCTTTCCAAAAGTGGCTGAATTTACGGGTTGGATGGTAGTGCCCGCTTGAGCGCAAGCAGAAAGATAATGTTCATACATGCCACTTCGAGGCACGTTGTGATTGGATTCATACTGATAATTAGCTCGCACCCTAACGCAAAAAAAAAGAAAACAAACAAGAGATGTCGCTCAGAGATAGTTCACGCAGTCAACAAAGTGAGAAGAGATCTTCTCACCAGTTAAACACAAACTGAGATTGAGACTGGGAATGGTTAGCCGTCTCTCCTGTTGATTGCCGTGTGCCTTCGGACGCAGTCAACGCCGCTTCTATCGTGCCTTCCTCATGAGCAACAGTTTCTCTTCGCCCACTGTTTTCTTCTAGCCTATTGTTGACACTTGTATGGATAGAAACAGGATTTGCTTTGGGCTGCGAATGAGAGCGTCTACGCACTCGAGTTGAGCGGCGAAGAGGCGGGTTTCCTTCAGGAAGTTGCGTTTGCGTCATGACGCTAAATGTGATGGGAGGTCAGATTACCGTGATAGTGAGATCTTGGTTCTTAACATGCACAAGATGGGTATTGATACCTCCTGTCCCCTCCTGCGGGAGAGCGAGCGAGGTGGGTTCTTCTTCTTCTACGGTTCGCAGGCAGAGAGTGAAGGCAGTCTCCAGATGATATTTCCTTTATTTTCGCCATCGCGTAGAGATTTCTCGGAGAAGTATGAGGACTGAGAGAGAAAGAAGTAAGAAAGAAAGAAGAAAGGAAGAAAGAAAGAATGAACGAGTGAGGGTGGCGACCGATGATGATGAGGAGGAGGAGGAGAAGAAGGACAATCAGAGAGCAGCCGGCTTGAAACTGGATTGGTTGGTGGTTCAGTTCGTGCCGTCGTCCCAGCACAAATTGTTTCATTCATTGCGATTGGACCCGCCTTTGTCTCTTTGAGATCGACAAAAGACATAAAGTCTCCATTGTCTCAATACGCCGTCGGTCAGCCCATGCATTTGTTAGAGCAAGTAAACCGTAACCAGCTCCATGAGTCGTTCATTAAGCGACAACAACCGGTCACTTGTCATCCCACGTTGACAACGCAACAGAATTGAATACTCTCATTTCTCCTACCTGAAGTAGCTCTTTCTGAGCAAAGTATACCACCCTGCGTACACAGTTCGATCGACACATGCATATTGAGCGTGATAAAGTGCGTTTTTGAATTCCAGGACAAAACGGTGATACCAGGGAAAACGGTAAGTCTATGTTTATTTTCTAAGAACCATTATCTGGATCTATAAGGTTGAGCTAGTTATGTAATCGCGTGATGAAAGCGCGAAAAGGGCTTATCAGCTTCTTTCCAATAATATGAATCACTGTAGGACACTTCCTTGTTGAGTATGCAGAATTTTCATATATTGTGATACATTTATTTGGCATCAATGTGACAAATGTCCAGCAGCAGCAGCAACGAAACAAGGCAAATTCAGGGACACCCACAACGGGCCCCAATTCCGAGGTGCCCGATAAACAGATGCAATTGGTTGAATGGGGAGAATAGAAGAAGGCAACTGGGTTGAGTCTCCGCTCATTCAATTATCAATTACTAGGCAAAATTGCATCATTGTAGACGAACCATTTAAAACCGCCACCATTTGTCAGCAACCCTTTTGCCCTCCTTTTTCTCCCCTCCCTTCTTCAAAGGAACACAGGCACGCATCAACAGACATGATGTTGAATTTGGCGTTATCTTCTGCACAAGTAAGCTCCGAGTGCGGCAGGGTCAGCAAGATACACACCGTTGACCCCCGAGTTCAGTCAATCCTCCAGGTGATGACCATCGTATCATTCGGTTATATTCTAGCAAAATTAGGCTATATGAAAAGCGACAAACAGAAGGTGCGCATCCATATGTCATGGAGCGACGCGTTGGATGCTCAGTCAGCTTTTCATTTCGTCTCCTCATTCCGCACAATAGTGGCTCTCCAAGCTCAACATGGTGTTCTTCACGCCGTGTTTTCTCTTTTCTAACATTTCATCCGTGATCTCATACGACAAACTTCTTGCGTTCTGGCCGATTCCGGTCTTCTTTGTATGCTTCTCAACTTTCTCGCTGCTGTCTTCGCTCCTTGTAAACCGTCTGGTAGGGGTGAAACCCAAGTTCCGACCCTTTGTGGTAGCATGCACCATGTTCCATAACACGAACTCTCTTCCGATTGCTGTAATCTCCAGTTTAGCCGTCTCCGAAAGCGGCAAGGTGCTCTGTTGGGGAACCGACGACACACAGGAGGCTGTCGCTGCTAGGTAACAGAAGGCCCAAAAAAAAACACATCAGCCAATAGAGGTCTCGCCCAGCTCACATCATGCTTTTGATGGAAGGGGCATCACCTATGCGATGCTTTATGCTATTTTTGGTAATTTATTGCGATGGTCGTATGGGTACAGTCTATTGCAGCCGTCGCAGCCCAAAGTGATGGACGAAGAAGAGCATTGCAGCCGATCTAATAGAAGCATGTACCGTATCACAAGCTCGGTCACATTCTCAGGGCCTGATGAGTTGCATCAAAAGCCGGTCGAGACTACTGCACTCCTCTTCTCTACCCGTCCAACCCAAAATAACAAGAACGACAGCGATGACGACAAACAAGCAAGTCTAAAATGCGCAAGAGATGGACCTCGCAGCAGGCGTTCCTTAGCAGCCATGCTGGCATCCACAGCCATGGCGCTTCATGAGCACATGTCCGCCCCGTTGTACGCCGCCTGTTTGGCCCTTGTAGTCGGCCTCGCACCCCCATTAAAATATCTCATGTATGAAAGCTTTCTGTACCCGATACTTACCAGCGCGATTCAGGATGCTGCGAAAGCATCGGTGCCTATCACTCTCCTTGGCTTAGGCTCGCAGCTCAACGCGTTCTCACGCGGCGACAACAGCCACCAAATGATGGGTCAAGAAGTCAACACCAAAGCGGTAGCTACTGCGATCGGCATCCGCATGGGCCTCATTCCATGCATCATCATCCCTGCAGTCGCAGCCTTTTTAAAGCATGGCACGCGCTGGTCACTCGTTGCGACTGACCCTGTCTTTGGGTTGATGATGATTGTACTCGGGTGCACGCCCACCGCTATCAACCTTGTTCAGATCTCTCAGGTGACTGGGGCCTTTGAAGATGAGATGCTCCGTGTCCTCTTCTGGAGCTACGCAGTTATTTGCGTTCCAGTCTTTACCGCCATCGTCTTTGTTGCCCTCAGCATCGTTCAGTACTTTATGTGATTATAGGCTAGCCCTAAAACGTACACTGTATACCCATTCTTTACATACTTATCTTCGAAAATCGCGCATGTGCTTTAGAAACAGGCGGGCCAGTGGAAGTATATAATTCCATAAAGCATTGAGAGTTACAGTACATGGTACCTATCAACACTCTTCATGAAAGAAATCAATTTGCTCATTTCAGAGCCTTGATGCTTCCCGAGCAATGCCGCATTCGGATTTCATATACCATATAAAAAATCACGAGCCAGCAAACCAGAGCTGTATGCTATAATAGGATGACGATACAGAGCAAAAGAAAGGGAGGACTTGGTTCTGTATGAATGAGTAAGAAATGAGAAATCTGTACATTAGCGGTGTGATTACAAGGAAGACGAGGATAGCTGTGTAATGTAGGGAGGAAAAAAAAAAGGTGCAAGAGGAAGGGGAACAAAGGGGTATCATCAAGTCGACGCCTTGAAGGGTTGTGCATGAGGGTTAAGTCTAGTACTAGTAGTGCGTGTAGTAGCAGTGGCAGTAGCAGTTGTGGTAGTGATGTTAATATTATTGTTATTACGTTCTTTTGCGGGCAGTTTCACAGTGTATTGTGACAAACGCCCATTGATTTCGGTTGTAAACGTAAGGTGGCCTGCTTCGTTCATGTAGTAACATTGCTGCTGTCGAGGGTGTTCCCTTGGTACTGGTGGTGCGAACAATGCTGGCTGAGGAGCCGATGTCATGGACTTATACTTCTGTTGTCGATCTTGTCGCTGGGTTGGGTCCAATGAGGATGTGACCGTCGCAGTTGCGGACGCGGATACTGTAGTTGTCATGGGAGTGTAAGACTTGTGTTTCAATTTGGTTTCGAGAGCAGCGATCTTTTGCTCGAGCTTTGGCCGTTCTTGTGCATAACGAGCCTCAAGTTCACGATACTTCAATTCCCATTCGGACAATCCACCCATGAGATCGGCCCAATTAGTCCGACTCCTACTAGCACCGCTGGTAATGCTCAAGGAATCACCGGAGGCGATCTTATCGTCGTGATCCGTTTGTAGCTCCGCATCCACGGCGCACGGACGTCCTTCGTCCGCCTTGGACGGGGTGTCTTTTTCCGCCTTGAGCGTCCGAATCTGATCCTCCAGGTCCTCAATGCGCTTGGTATAGACCTCCACCATAGTACTGTTATCATTATTAGCGTCATGTGATTCCAACCGCCTCGTGAGTTCTGCGTTTTTCTTCTTGATTGCCTCCAGCTCGGCGGTTTGCTCAATCTGTTTGAGGCGGTAAGTGGTCACCTCGTTTTCCAAATCAATCCGTTCCTTTCGTAATGTGTCAATCTCCTCATCCTTTCCATCTGGTTTCTGCGGCGGTGACTGCTCATTCAGTCTTCTGAGAATTGATAGTCCAATATCAAGGATCTCATGTTTCTGCTCCTCCCAATAACGTTGCGCGTCCCGATGGCTTTCGGTGGCGCGCCATATTATCTCGGATATGCATGACTTTAATTGCACTTCGAAAATCTCCTCGATCTTATGAAGTAATTGCTGATCAGGGCTATTGAGGTCGGAGGGTGTAGGTACCTAATATGCCGTGAGTTAGAGAGAGAGATCCACCTACCACCATTTCATTACTCACCAATCCACTCTCGCTCAGCTTTCGCAAGGCCATAAACCGGGGACTCACAGCACTCGTGTTACTATTCTTGCTACTTGCCGGAGAACGAGATCTTGGACCGTCGGGTGGGTTTTGATCGTCGAATGTGACAGCGTCATCTTGCTGCTGCTGCTGATGCTGAGGATTTATCCTAGATGTTCGCCTTGAGCGTGATAGGTGGGGAGGGGGTCGCAGCGAGAATGGATGCGTGCCATAGAGCACTTCCTCTTCCGATCGTGTCTGCGAGCTTTCAGGAGTCGCTGTGGTCGAACTCCAAAGGACATGTTCCTGTGCAGGTGACATGATCACCTCTCCTCCGACGATCCGGACGTTGATTGTAGGAGGGTCGCGTTCTCCCACGGTTTGCGACTTTGTGGCGGTGACAGGCTTGGTTTTAGGGCCGGATGCTACTGCTGCTGCTGTTGCTGTTGCTCCTACAGTACTAGTAACAGTAGCTGTTTCGGTCGAGGAAAGAAAAGATGCGGTCGGAGGAAAGTAACTGTCAGAGGAAAAGGTATAGACCGGCTGTGGAAGAGAAATAGTGTCTGCATCAACAGGCAGGGGGTGGTGATGGTGATGGTGGTGGTGGTGCTGCTGTTGCTTGGTCGCGGCAATACATTGACGTGCGACAACATCGTCGCTGTTGCTTAACTGGAGGAGGAGTGGTCAGCAAGAATAAGGTGATAATTTTCTCTCTCCTTTTCCTTTTTTTCTTCTTTACCTCCTGCCCCAGCTTCATAAAAAGATCATCTTCAACATCGGTATCGTCCGATTCATCATCATCCGTGCCACAATGGCCATCAGTGGGCTGCTTTATGAGGGCATCCTGGCCCACGCGAATGCTATTGATGGATTTTCCTGGTTCAGGAAGATTGACTAACGGGGACCCGCAATGGTCGGTGCTCTGCTCGAAGAGCGCATACGCGGAGAAAATTTCGCGTGATTGGGTCTCGGGAAAATTGAGCAGTACCTGCGATGCGATAAAATTGGATGGTTACAGAGACAGGCGCATCGCATGATAGATAGATGACAGTGCGAAAAAAAAGGAGCGGGGCCTTTCTTCTGAGAAGATGAGGAAAGTTTACCTACCTCGTTTTTCGATATTGTTTCAGCAAGCTGCATTCTTTTCGTTTTCTCTTCTAGGGTCACGGCTGGTGTGCGATAGTGATGATCGTCAAGGTTAGAAGAAGGATAGGTTCGGTTGACCGTTGCGGGCAGGGTGGATGGTCGGTAAGCAGAAGTTGAGTGGTTGCGAATGGCGTCTGGTTGCTGGCGTCTATGGCTTCTTCGTTGTGAACAACTCGAGTCGTTTGACATTGAGATGAGCGAAAGAAGGAAAGGAAGAAGAGGGAAGGGAAAGGGCAGAACGAATAAGTAGAAGCTGTCATTGATTTTGATTCTTTTTTGGGCATGTCTATCTTTTTTGAAGCGAGTAAGGAGTGTCTGTGTGCACCCAACCCAAATTTTGTTGTCCCTTCATGCCTTTGGACGAGTATGGAAACTCAGCCGAGCTTATGATCGTGCCCTGGTTGCCATAGTGGGCAATATCCCATCGTGCTCGAAAACGTGGCCTGGTAATACAAAGGGCGCCTTCGATGCTGACCCAATCACATCGCCTTGAGTGACGACCCCGCCTTTTTATTTCTATCCCACGTGTCCGAGCGCACCAGCAGTTGCCACCTTTAGTCTCTTGCCATAACAGCAAGGAGATAAATCATCCGCGAACCGGCTCTCAAAGACATACGATAGCGGGAAAAGCAGGCAGTGCGGTAAAGAAAAGATAAGAAAGAGGATGCTGTCTATAGCAGTCTGCATTGTGCTCGCTGAAAAAAGGAACCGCTTCAATCAGCAGGACAGCGCGCCAGCAGCATTCCTCGCGATCATCTGCCGACGCCAGAGAGAGGCAAATGGGACAAGCTTCAAAATCGGATTAGGACTTTCCAAATGGAGTTTTCTATTAGTCCGGTGCCTTATGATTCGATTTTGAAATAATATCATTAATATTTCATTAAGTCGCTTCCGTAAATACGATGCGGAATGACAACCTGCGTCACCTCGAGGATTTCGATCACCACAGGACAGAAAAAAATAAAGCATGATCAACATGATTGGGCCGACGACTAGCCAAGCCTTGTCCTCTTGCATCTGGTGTTGCCACGGTCCTAAGCCTCAATTGCGCACGCACAGACAGAAAAAGGCAGGTTAAGAAAGGAACATGTTCTTGTTTTGGAGAGGCGGTCCTACGTACATTCTTCCTTGCTTAATTGGGCGCCTTGCAGCTTTGTGCACATTGGCCAATACGCCCGAAAATCTGGGATGATTTCTCCTTTCAACGGCGCAAAGGCCTGCGTATATCAGCTTGCTTTCATTTCCAAAATAAAGGAACTGGCTCTATTTGTCCGAGTTTACAATTGAATCACTCATCTCTGCCATCTCGATTGTCCTCGTAAACTGTTGATATCGTGTCATGTTGTACTGAGATTAGCATAGGATTATTACCAAAAGGAGGTTGCACGGAGCGGAATACCTATACATTGGTGGATCAAGTACATACACCATGTAGAGCGGCAAAAAGATAGCTTTCCACATATACCAAAGAGAAGGATTTGGGGAGGCTGATGATACTACTGCCAAGCAACTGTCATGATGTTTTTCTTTCGACAATTATAACTCGAAGTCCAGTTTTATGCATAATGATCTCTCTTTCTCTATGTTAATTGAGAAGGTGACTGGTTTCGATAACCATGTTCCACGTGCCCAGCGAGAAGAGATAGGTCTAAAACAATCACCATCGACTCCATGTGCTGCTCATTTACGAAAAAACGACTCATGCATACAGCGTAAATTGTTCTTCTGCTACCATGGAATGGACGGCGAAAATACTCATCAGTTCGAAAGAAACTGTCCATCGCTCCACATTTAGCCGTTGCTGTCTATCTATTGTTTACCCTCTCCTGAGAGACCCTGCTTTGCCAATATCAGGTCCGCGCTTAGCTGGATGGGATTTCACCACCGCATATACATGGATATATAAACATGCTCAGAGGGGAGGA
This sequence comes from Dichotomocladium elegans, assembly GCA_025716815.1. Lineage (NCBI taxonomy): Eukaryota > Fungi > Mucoromycota > Mucoromycetes > Mucorales > Lichtheimiaceae > Dichotomocladium > Dichotomocladium elegans. The sequence goes on from JAIXMN010000021.1 coordinate 302,486, forward strand.
TGTGTATGCGAAATGATTTGTTAGACAGGCTACAGCATTAACACTTTCCACTGGTTTTGAGATACCGTCTTGCTCTCTCTCTTTCTCTCCAAGAAGAAACAAAAGCATAGGTTATTTTCTGATACCGAAAGAAGGGTGCCACATTTTCTTACAAATCTTCCCATATATTTTTCCGTACGCCGTGCCATTATGGCTTAAAAACTTGGAAGCCCTCTCTCTCTCTTTTCATACTATCTGCGGGTTCGGAAATAGCATGTAATGAAGCATTTCACTGTCGGTATACGCGTTAGAATGGCTAGGATAAAGTATTAAACAGAAGGATTTATTTGCCTAGTGATCTTGGATGGATGTTCAAGTCAGTGGTGAGAATTATCTGCGGCGCATGTCCCACGAATTTGTGTTTCGACAGTGGGGGATTGTACATTTAACGAGCGAGTCTTTTTTGCATTGCGCTAGTGGGACCCTGCGCCCCAACTTCCGGTTACGTACATCGAATGTAGAGTGAAACCGGCATTTGATTATCGCACTTTACTCCTACGATAATATGGCCAAAAGCTTCTTTATGGGGCAGGAGAGGAACAGTGTTTTCGTTGGCAGTCTAACCTCAGCAGGCGACAGGTCACTATCATTTTACTCATGGGACTTGAGCATATATCGGACAGGACTTGCAGGTAACGATCGTCATCTAACAAATAGACATTGAAACTTTGCTGAGTCTGCACCATAGCGTACGAACTACGTAGCCGCAGCATCAACCTGCCTCTGTGAATATAGGAAGAGGGGCCGCAAACCCAACACAGCTTATTTTGCCACAGTGGGTATGTCCAAGCCAACTGCCCGTAAGCTTATCCGATCACACAAGTGCAAGTGGCAAGTGGAAACACAGTCATGAACAGCTTTCAATGAGATGCTTAGAGGGTTCGGAGAAGAATGTGCACTTCCTTTTACGTACCGATACAACAGCTCGGTACGAGATGTAGATTGACAACATTTCATTTCCGAGATCATCTGCTGCTCGGAATAACAGTCACACATCGATGACCCAGGGCCACGCTGCGTGTGGGTTTTCCTTTGGAGGAGGGGAAGTTTTTTTTCACCCTCTCGTTTCGGGAAATCTTATGCATTGCTGCGTGGTGAAGGACAAGAGGAAACGGTCGGCATCGATGAAGACGCATGAGTAATTTTACACACATTGAGGAACTATTGCCATCTGAGTCCATTTCTTGCGTTGAGCCTGAAATGCGTAAGGATTATGATTGACAATTGAACAGAGATCTGAGATGACGCTTTCCTTTTCGCCTTCGCTACCGCTTGCATAACCGAAATGAACCGAACCAAGAGAAGTAACGTTTATATTCTTCGCTTACAACCTTTGCTTTTGTACTAATATGATATACGCGCACGCATGCGCATATGGACCAATAGGTTTTCCGTCTCTCTTACGGCTCTGTCCGTCCCAATACTTCTTTATGCGCTTGACTTCCCTCTTTTTTTTTTCTCTTCGCGCCAGTGAACGACAATTGATCTAGCAATACTCGAATCACGTTTCATGCAGACATGTGAGTTAAAAATGTAGTTTTCAATCGGAGGCATATAAAAGCGAGAGAAAAAAGAGAGGGGAAGACAAGCATGTGAAGTGGTATAGTGTCGAGAACGCAAAAACCCTGGTTCTTTCCTATGATGACATTAAGGCGAATGCATACATGCAACCGCTTTCTTCCAATCAAGGAGATTCGGGTTGCAGATGAGCTGAAAAGATAGAGAATCTGAGGAAGTAATGGGGAAAGCGTTCTCGCACACACACATTTATATATACAGTACAATATATCCAATAAACACTCTTTAAGAAAAAGGAGACACAACAAAACGATATGGAAGATGGGTTCCTTGGATCTAAATGTCATCATGACCGAAAGGCTTATGACTCCGGAGGGGCCAGCCGACTTACAAGCCGAAAATGTCGTGAGAAATGTTACCATCTCTGATAATAGATGGGTCCCTCCTCCTCCCAGTCTTTCTGTGAGGCACTACTAAGGAATGAATGGCAAAGGAAACGGGGATAAGGCATGCGAGTGCAGTTGATAAGGTAGGCAGGATTATTGGTTCGTTTTCCTGCGTGCATTAACTGAAACGCTCCCAAAATCGGATACTGTAATACCTTTGCTTCCCCGACTCCCGTCCCCTTTTTTCCACCCCTACTTAATCTACAGATTATCCAGGCGGCAGGGACAGGCATCGGTCACTACAGCATACCACTAACAAGGCCGAGACTACTAAGGAGGATTCTTTTTCCTATTTTAAGATGACGAGACAATTCAAAAATAGATGGATCGTATGCTGAGAAAGACGACCTACCCGCAATGTGTAACGTTCTCATGAATGGGAGGGCTCGTGCGCCGATCTCTCAGCTTATCGCTGTCATCTGATGTCTCACATTGTAAAAACTCGGTCCAGAACATGACAGATAGACTGATGCAACACGAAATATATTCAAATGATATTTATTCTTTTTTCAAAAGACAACGAAGCAAGAGAAGGCAAAGATGTATGGGCTTGATAGGTATAATATGTACAATGGGCATGAAAAACGCACAAAGGCGGATGAATTACTTTTGTTCTTGTGATGTACCGAATTTTTTGTTTTGAAGATCAGCCACAGATGGGTTCAGCAGAGGTCGTCGTGGAATTCCCATAGAAACAGTATTTGTTAACCAAATCGTGGTACTGAGCTTGAATCTCTTCGTCTGAGGCGGCAGGGGACGACGGAGTTGAGCCGCCCATGGCTGTCGATAGCATAAGGAAGGGGTAACTGGGCTCGTACTTTTTCGCTGCTGATAAAGAGGCCCCGAAGTCGTAGCGGCTCCCGAGCTTCTTTTTGCGTGGCGAAACGGTGGACGAGGATAACATGGTATTGGAGGGCGCGAACGCAAAGGCGGAGCTCAAGGGTTGATGCTGATGTCCGCGGGGCTGCTGCTGCGGTACCAATACTTGTTGGGGCTCCCTGGTTGAAGAAGGCTCTACTCCATCTTCGCCCTCCAATGCGGTGAAGTCTTTGGAAGAAATGGATGTGCGCCCTTGGCGAGGGGGAACGGGAGTGGTGATCGTCTCGACGACATCAACCTGGTAATTCAAGCCCCCGTTGTTATCCCAGAATTCGTTATCATTGACATCGTATCGGAGCACAATGTAAAGTGTACAGGGTTGGTCAACGTTAATCTCAAAAGTAAACCTGTCCCATGTGTTGGCGGTTGCTCCGATCGGTTCGCGGAAGGATGCAGCAACTTCATGGTACGATTTCCAGTAATCCGTGGTGTACCGTACGACGACGTGCTTGTGGAAGGCCAGATTAGCAACCTTGCACCGGCCCACAAGCATAATGCCATCGGGCCCGCTGTTCTCCAGTTGTACGGACTCCATCCGGATCATTGAGTCTCGATTACTTCGGAGTACGGTCTTTTCGGGCCAGTTTGGGAACTTGAGTTCCAGTGGCATTGGTGGTGGGTCGCCTTCGCGCACAGCACTCGGCTTTTGGGTCTTCAGAAAAAGGCGAACTTGCTCCAGAGTGTCGCAAAAATGGACCGTCTTCTTTTGCCGTACCACAGCCGCCACCTTTGTCGCGGGTAATGTCGGCGACACAGGTGCAGACTTGCAATGCACAAGTGTCACCCGTCGCGGTGATCGTCCACCTTGGGTAGCACCTGCAGACGCTGCTGCATCATGCTTTTGCTGTTGAGCCGTTGATTTTTGCGATGTTGGGGGGTCGGTAGTGGAGGCGAGATGATGCTGTGTTTGCTGGATGGAGTTATGATGAATGTAAGGGCCAGTTGTGTTCCCCAAGAGATGCAATGGTGTGGAGGATTGTGCAGGCGCAAGTGCCATAGCAATCAAATGTAAAAAAAGATGAGAGAAAAAAAAGTGCGGTAAAAATAATTTTCTGTAGAGAAAAACAAATCCGTTTATATATTTGTCAAAAAAAAAAAATTGATCGAAAATCAAAAAATCTACTGATGAGCGCCAGATAGGGTCGACGGTCTTTATGTTCTACAAAAAAAAAGCTTCTGATGGCTTGTAATTCCCACACCGCAAGGCAGATAGCACTATGATTACCTATCATCCGTTTTTCCTTAGGGGGTTTTATAGCGAGAGTAGAGGAAAGTAAAGCAAGGCATATCCTGGAGGCTATTATACTTTTACATCGGGGTCTGCATAATCTTTCCTGTCGATAAAAAATGTCTCCGTGTTCAGCCTATCGTGGTTTTCCCTCCACATTCGTTTTCCAAATCGAGAGCCATGGTCTGTGATTACATTGGTTTATTTGTTATTCCGCACTATTCTTATCGCTATCAATTTAATGCTGACAATATAAGGGGAAACTTAACCTGTTTTGGACAAGTCGGCTCTTCAATTCCCATCGCTGTGTGTTGCCACTCTCGTCCCTTTTTATTCGAAGCTAATCATCTCGCTCCCAACATTTTCTTTGAGTTTAGCTTTTCGTGTTGATGGTATATATGCATGTTTGAGTGTGTGAGAATAAGACATAGCGTTTTAAGAGAGCAGGCGCAACGTGGGTCCTTCGACGTTCGCTCTCCCACGGTAGGAACTCGATTGTTTCTTCTCAGGAGCTATGGGCAAAGGACTGACTCCTGGACATGGCAATCGAGGCAAATCGTCCTGTAACCCTGGATAATGCTGCGTTCTACCAAATGTCTTGAACAGCATACAATTTAGCCAGAATATCAAACAAACGGCAGAATGTTAAAGGAAACGGGTTTATGTATCCAAAACCTGCCCGCTCCGCATTTCTGAATATTTGAAAAGTGGCTCTTTGCACGGACCTCAGTCCGGAACTGAAGCCGACAAGCGGATAAAGGCGGAACCAGGTTCTAGGCTATTAGCGTCAATCCCGTCGCCTTCTCTGAAACCCCATTTCCAACCCCTCCCCAAAAAAAAGTTTTTTAAGAGCGTTGAAGTCCAAGGCCAGAAAAGAAGCTGGTTATAAACCCATCCCATAAAATGTTACATCCTCCCTATCATTGCTTGAAATATTCTCTCTAATGCTTATCATTCTAGATCCAAAGAAGAAACATATCAAAAAAATTAGATTGTTCTGCATAAAGTTTTCTTCCTTGCCCCATAGCTGTTTTCTGGAATGATCAGCCAATGGTAGGAGTGCATTGATAAACCACACCTCCGTTAATCTGGCCTCACGTTGCCAACCGAGGATTGGACAGGTTTGATTTCGATCATCAACATCCACGGCTTGTGCTTTTATTTGTCTTTCCTTGGCTGGCTGCATAGCGATGGTGAATTGATGCAGAAATATCAATGTATTTGGTCATTAATAAATTATTTCAGATAAAACCATCTCCTTCTCTTCAGCCTAAACGTTATCAGGTGAACTGCAAGTATTCATGGAGACTACACGTCTGTTCATGTAGGTTTCCTTATTCGGATTCCCCCTTCCTCTTTTTGGAAAGAGGGTTGTGCAAAGTGATAATCGCGCGCTGAAGTGTTTGCCTACAAAAATATCCCAACGTCCGTTATAAGGGTAAGCATCAATTTTAGTGTGTACCATTCTGCATGTCTTGCTTGTTTGGACATAGTTATGTGATCAACAGGATATGAGGCAGGGTGGCGGCATTAAGCATCACGTATTGTAAAATTTCTTTTCGAGCCAGCTTAACTTTGGGAGCCGGGAATGCCTTCTGATTACTTCAACGAAATCCATATCAGGTACACGAAATATATGGCGTTGTCTTCCCTTTGATCTCTTCCCATCATTACAAGAAAAGAGCTAGATTGTTGCTTTTATTCTTGAATATCTGCGTAAGCACAGCGACTGGGACATGAGAAATAAGACGGCTACTGATTTCAAATACCACAGAACATCTACCAAACACAGACTGGCCTTCCTATGTGTGTTTCTCATCGCATATTTATATAAGATCTTCTCCTTACGGAGAATACTTCAGTCTCCCGATGGCCATTTTCAAAAGGGATGTGTTTGTCGTTTCGGCCACTACCTCTCTACTGCATTCGTGGATTAGACACCTATTTTCCTACCTGACTCTGAGGTGATTCAAACAAAGAATAAGGATGAGACAGGAAACAACCTTCTTTCTTACTGTATCGTGTATTTATCATCGAGTCAATATACGCACGTGCAATTGTATTCGTGGATCTGCTATCCTGCGTTTAGTCGGTTGTCGTTCTTGGCAGGAAATTGTCCTATTTGGGTCTAGCGCTTATCTTTAAAACGCTTTCAGCCTACTTGCAAACACGCCCTTGGTTTCTATATGGATGACGGTTACGTTACCTTTATGGCGCCAACGCAAACGTTGATCTATTTGCGTTTTTGTTTGTGTTTCTGTTTTTCCAGTCCTGAAACTTTCAAAAAGCTTATGCGAAAAAGACGCGATAACATACAGTATGGCGCATCTGTGAAACTATCTGTCATCAGTCTATATCCGTCGCAGCTTCTCAATTTATCCCATCGCTTGTTGATCAATTTTACCATGGCCATTACTCCAGAGGCACATATACATATATGTGATCTCTTTCATTCCCTTCCACCTCTCCAGCCTTCAAATTATCCCTTCAAAATAAGCAAACTATCACGATATTCTATTATTCTGCTGTATTTGAGCTATAGTGATAGGAAATGCGATTTGGTCAATTACTAGTCTATTTAAATGGAACGAGTAAACATGAAGCGAGAAGGGTTGGATAACTTAATTTTGGATCGAGCTGGTGTACGTGAGTCAGTGACGTAGTCGTTGAAAGCATTTTGCCAAATCAGCGATTTTCCTGACCATAATGCTAATAAGAATAATAGCATACACGATTTTTTAGATAATCCAAGTCGCAGGATGATTAGGAATCATATGATAAAATTGGCTATAAATCGGAATCCTTGGTATATGGTAGATGTCCGATTACTTCTATAAAACCGCTTCTTCGCACCTGCCTTCCTGATTCTTCTCTATAGACATGTAATATTCCGAAAGAGTACTCCATTTCGAGATGAAGACGGATATTGTCATGTTATTGATAGCAACCTCAAGAGTTATCTCCGCATCAGGAATAATTCATTTTATCATGAGGCTCTCGCAGACAACTGTATAGAAAAAGGAAGACGACAGATCAACTAAAACTTGCAAGTAAGGCCTCTTTATGTTGACGTAATTAATACAATGGATGAAACGGGTAAGTGTAAATACATAACGAGGGCTACTTCGGCGTTAGTGATGGACAATTCAGTTTTCATAAGATGAGATAGGTATCTCTAAATATATTGAATTTCTGCGTATTAATGTGGTTATCTTTCGCTATAGCGATACGAATAAGTAGGGCAGAACGGAGTCCTATTGCCACCTTCGGTGGGTAATAGCCAGATGCAGGGACGTACACCCCTTTTGATGAAGTATATTAAACCTTCTGAACCTTTCCAAGATCCAGCAGATATAATATTAATAACAAAGTGCGAGCATACCCGTGTCCTCAGCTTTGTTCGTATCCCCATAAATCGAAACGTAGTACTTCTTTATACAGCTTATATTAAGCCAGTCCCTAAGCAAACCTAATACAAGCCCTTACGTAGCATGATAGATCATCGATTACTGACGTACACAATACAAGCGGCCCAAGAGTAAAATTATCATAGCAAACAGCAACAGCAAGTGATGAACGTCATGCGGTGGAAGAAGGATATGATGGACCGCTTTATATATATATTGTCGATTTCCCACAGTACTGGACGGTTGAGAGATCCCCGCCTCCCCATGAATTCCATCCTGGCCCTGCTTTCCACATTCTCCTCCTGTATGATCACTATACTGCTATTTGTTTTATTACAACCTAATATCCACTCTCTTTATCGATTGGCCAATCGTACCCTTCCCTGATGAGTCATGGAAGAGAGGAAATCCTGAACGCGCTTGCGCGCTCTTCTGCTCGTTTCCTTTGCCACCCACATTCTTTCCGCTGGCTGTCTTGGCTGACGCCACCAGTCACTTTCAATATTCTAGTTCTCTTCTTCCCCATCCCGGTTACCGCCGAGACTAGCCTGACTATCTCTTGAGACCCTCGGAGACCTTGGTGTAAATTAAGCATATATAGAAGGTTAGTTCTTCTGTCGACTAATAGGTTCCAACCACATAGGCAAAATCCTCTTATCTGCTGATACGACAGTTTTATACAATTAATGCGACCTTTTTGCGGCCTTATTTTTACCTTGCGTACGAAATTTATTTTGAAAAAATAAATAAATCGCGCGTACGATACAAATTATCACCTGGAAATAATGCGTTTATTGGCAACAAAGCAGCATGTTCCCGTTTCTAGCGTTACATGTGATCATTTTTTACACTTTTCATCTCAATCCCATCTTCGGATAAACACAGTATCAGCAAAAGTGAAATATCCCCAAATGCGTGCAGCGTCTACACACAAAATACTGGCGTTGTAATGAATGGCACACTGTTTGCTATTGCTTCCAAAAGCAGGTAGAAATGCGCCAGCATTCATGAAATACTATAATGTACTCAGGGGCGGAGTTTGATACCTGCACATGGCAGCTGTTAGTTGCTATAGAGCGACATGATCGCCAGGTGTCTGGCATCCATAGCAATTAAGCGGGAAGAAAGCTTAATCGAGTCGAGGAGTACGACAAAGGCCTTCAGCAGTGCATTCCTTTTTTTTTCTCGAGACAAACGAGATATGTCTGCAAAAATGGAGAGGGTCCCTATGAAAAGTAGCTATAAATGGAAAACTTAAACGCCAACTCGAATGACATGTACAACCTTCTTGCACACATTCTCTGTCTATCTTTAACTGCCCGCCGTCTGCTATGCTTTAAAGTCTGGAGTGCCGACAAAGAATGGACGGGCGGGCTAAGTACGAAGGGCATCAGCAGTACCAGAAAATTATTGTGTGAGCAAGCGAGGAAATAACGTACAACCTCAAGCAACACCGATTTCTATTAAACAACATTTTTTTTTTTGGAAAAGCATCTTGTTATTTTATCTTTATTCTCTCTCTTCTCGCCTTCCTGGTGTGTGAGTTCTTTCTTCATACGTCCCATGCTATCCTTTTAAACAAAATATAGTAGACGTGTCGATTTGTTCTCCACCTCCGCGCATTCGTTTCAAACCAACAACAACCTGTGGCATCACACCCCCCATAAGCCCTCCAGCCTCACACCCCCCTTGGGAAAGAGTTTCCATTTAGATACATTGGCATGATACATCCACTTGCGCAGGAATCTTTTTCTTCCTCTCCCCATCACGACGCAGGGACCGTTACCCCTGTTTTGTACGCAATGACCTCCACAGACCTCCCACCTATCGATCGCCTTGTCGCTACGAATGAAGGTGACAACGCCGATCACCATAACGACCATATGGACCACCGACAAGACAGACCGCAATCGACGATTGTCCCTGATGTCTATTACGATTCCCAAAACTACTATGCACCGGGCTCGCTGGGTCAGTCCTCCGACTATTCTCGGCAACATCACCATGTACCTCAACCCCAGCAACGTGCCTACTCCGTCACAGCCATGCCAAGCGAGCTCCAACATGCCGTCTTGCGCCATCAGCAGCAACTGGCAGAACAGCAGTTGCAGGCTGCAGCCGAGCAGCCTTGGTGGCAGTACTATTATCAGCTGTACCACTATCACCCACCACCTGGTCGTAAACCCACTGTTTTTGGCCCGTACCTTCTGCTACAGACTCTCGGTGAGGGTGAATTTGGCAAGGTCAAGCTCGGTATCCATGTAGAGACCGGCCAAGAGGTATGCAAATGTACACACATACACACACTCTCTCTCACTCTACACGTTACTAAAAATACATTTTCTCCCCTCTCCCTCTATCTATCCCTTTCCCTTTCCCGGTATTGTCATTTTCTTGTAGGCTGCCATAAAACTGATCAAAAAGGATAATATTGACTCGTTGACGCGCATGAGTAAAGTTGAGCGGGAGATCTCCGTCTTAAGGGTAAAAAGAAATCCGGGGGACTGTTGGAGAATGGATACCACAATTGTGTTTTCATGTGCACACGTGTTCATACCTGTATTATAGAAAGTACGCCATCCGTACATTGTCAAGCTTTACGACGTACTAGAAACGGAAAGATATATTGGCATCATCTTGCAGTGCGCCTCAGGTAAAAGCTCTCTGCACTACAATAATTCGGTACCTTGTCTGACTTTTGATGGGCGCTCTATTTTAGGCGGCGAATTATTTGAATACATCCTCGTACACAGCTACCTTAAGGAAAGGGATGCGAGCCGCTTATTTGCGCAGCTCATCAGTGGTGTTCACTACATGCATCAAAAAAACATTGTCCATAGGGACCTAAAGCTGGTAAGTTGTTGTTCTCGTTGAGATAATCTGTCCGGCTAAACTTGTCCTGAAACTTTTGGACGATTAGGAGAACTTGCTTCTGGATCGCAACCGGAATATTATCATTACCGACTTTGGTTTCGCAAATCAGTTCTCCTCACCCCAGGATGATTTAATGTCGACATCGTGTGGGTCGCCCTGTTACGCTGCACCAGAGCTTGTTATTAGCGATGGTCTGTATGTGGGATCTGCGGTCGATATTTGGTCATGTGGTGTCATTCTTTATGCAATGCTATGTGGGTATTTGCCTTTCGATGACGATCCTGCTAACCCAGACGGCGACAATATCAACCTCCTGTACAAATATATTCTCAATACAGAGCTCGCATTCCCTGACTATGTCAGCCCGGAGGCCCGTGACCTCTTGCGGAAAATGCTTGTCCCGGATCCCGCTAAACGATGCACTATGCACACTGTCATGACACATCCTTGGCTGAGCGCCCACAGTGCGCTGTTTGAAAAATCGATGGAGCAGCTTGAGCGGGAAGCGGAACTTTCGGCAGATCTTCCGTTGTCAGCAGTGGTGCAGGAACCCGTTGTTGCCGTCCAAGAAAGACCATCACAAAGTGCACTCGTTCCTGACCTCGACACTCCCGCAATCAAAGAAGAAGAAGAAGAAGAAGAAGTGGAGGCGGAGGAGGGAAATAAGAATGTGGACAAGATGAGTCAAAATATGGATCTTGATAAGAAATCAACGCATAGCGACATCAAGGTTAATACAACAGACGATCGCCACCAACTGGACTCGGCCACCGACTCATCGATAGTTGAGATCCCAAAATCGGATGTATCTGAGCAAGAGGGGGACAAGTTAGCGGAAGTGCCAACTGTACCGGAAGTTACACCCGACAGTGCACACGAGCAACCTGACATGGAAGCTCCTCAGCAGCTCCAACAGCAAAGTGATCTAACGAACGATATCAACAAAATTACGGGAGGGTCTGTGCCTGTCTCGTCGCAATCTGGTCCAAGAAGTTCAATTCTGCACGCGAAATTCCTATCTAGTATTCAACGTCAGCAGCAGCAGCAACAACAACAACAGCAACAACATCAAGATTCCAACCAGCGAGCGTTAGAGTCGACTGTACCACCCTCAAGTATGAGCACTCCCAATGGTGTCGGGCAATTCCACATGCAGTCTTTTGGAGCAGTTGCAAAGGACAAACCTCTGCCGCTCAAACCTCAGGAAAAGGCACAGTCGCGATCAAGCATGTACCACCCCCGACCCTCGCCTGCTACCATCTCGCCTACACCCCAGCCGTCGCGCGGCACCCGCCGCAAGGCGCTGAGTCTCCTTGTAAACCCCATGTCAGTGGATATTGATTCCGGCAAAAAAGCTATTTCGTTGACTGGTCGTCGAACGTCGACCAAACCCAGCAACGCTTCGAAGACTAACGTTAAGGTCATCGTGACAAAGGACTCGGTAAATGGATCCGAGAAAAATGCGCACATGCCACCAAGTCCGACGTCGCCTGATCCGACAGCCAAGGAGTTCAAACAAAAGAGCGCTGGCAAGAAATTGATGGATTGGTTCAAGAAGAAGCCAACGAGTAAGTTGAGCAATGACACGCAAGGAGGTGGTGGGTAATAACTCCATATTCCTTTCTTTTTAGGCACACGTGACAACAGCAATGCCCGGATAGATATTCTTCCTTACCACCATCACCGTGTCAACACCAGCAATCTCCTCACCAAGCCGCTCGGATCGTATGCTGTTGATTTTAACGATTCCAAGCTACGCACCTACGGTGGTGCAGTAGACCCCAACGCATTGACATCTCGGTCGCCTCAAGAAATGATTGTCGAAGTCAAGCAGGTGCTCATTTCTATTGGCATCGACGTTAAGGATGACGGTGAATATAAGCTCAAATGTACGCGCCGGAAGCGCCGCTTACACAATATCAGTGCACCGTCGCCATCGACGTCGACGTCGACGTCGACCAGACGGCCTATGACTGGGCCTACAGCCGATAATAAGAAGCGGCGCATGATGAGTACCACCGGACCACGGTTCCGGAACTTATTGCGACGATCAAGCAATATTGCAAGCAACGAACAGCAACAGCACCAAGTACCGACTGCAGCGAAAACAGCGATCTACGGGGATCCGGCGGTCGATCCGGGTGAGGAGGTTAGATTCAGTATCGAGATGTGCAAGATCAAAAATCTCCCTGGTCTCTACATCGTGGATATCCGACGAATGCGTGGCAATGTGTGGTCCTACAAGTTCTTGTATCATGCTGTGCTTACTGCCCTTGACCTGGGGGGCAAAGGTGGTTACATGGCAACACGTGCACCGACAGCTCCTTCCACCAACAGCAATACTCCACTATTGAAGCCCCCTACTTCAGATGCGCATCGACCAGAAAATTATTCTTCAGAAACAGGAACAGCAGTGGCAGGCATGACTACTTCTCCTGATAATCGTGCGAGTATAGCCAGCAGCATCAATAATAATAGTAGCGTGCTGGAAGAGGAAGCGCTTTGATTTTCTTGATGCATTTTATACTTTTAATGATACCTCACTAAAAAAAGAATAGGAAAAACAATATTATTCATCTAGCTATGTATACACATCCACAATCTTTCATTGCTCCTCTCTATCTCTCTTTTCGCCGCTACTGCCTAACTAACCTATTAATCTGTTAAGAAAAGAGAAATAAACTCTCTGTATTTCCTGCCAGATCGCAAAATACATGTGAAGTTGAACGGGTACTTTGGGAAAAGGTTGAGTGCTCTTGCTACTACTACTACCACCCGGGGATGCAACACAATCTCCGACACATTCGGAGTAGGAAAAGTACCAAAATCACGTGAGCTGACCGGGAATATAAATAGCGCGCAACGAAAAACTACCTATAAATTGAGCCGCCTCTTTTCCCGCTTTACGATCTTTTGTGAAGGTGAGCATCACAATGCCCTTTTCCATTTTTCATCTTTATAGAGGTGGATAATTTGAGCTCCAGAATTGCTCATCATGACTTTTCCAACTTTTCATGCACATACACCATGTCATTTTGCTGATTTCTCGTTGTTTTTTTTTTTCTAATGGCTCCTACCTTCTCCAATCGTCTTTTATTTTGGCACTGATATTGCAACATCAACACCAACAACAAAACACAATTCAATTTCGTGTACGATCTCTTTTGCATAATATTATTGCTTTCTTTCGTATTGCGGATTGCAGCCTCCAAAATAAACGACTGCCTTACAATCTCTTAGTTGTGCTTGAGAGATCTAATCCAACAACACAGTCAAAATGTCCAACGCTATCGTGGTGAGTTTATTTCCTCTCTCGACAGCAGCAAGAATAAGTGTGTAGTTGATGTCTCTAGCTGACACTTTCATTTTTTTCGCTGTCTCCCTTTTAATACAAGTCCAACGTCTACCGCTATGTGATCGACGATGTGATCAACCAAGTTCGGGGTGACTTTGAAGATATGGGTATTGACGAGGCAGTGTTACAAGAGTTACAACGAGTAAGTTCGGTCTTTTTTCTTAATCCCATGTTACAACGGTAATGCTGACGATTGATATAGTCCTGGGAAACAAAAGTGGCTCGATCGCGGGTAGCAAACTTTGGATTCAGTGAGGAAAACTACTATGACGAAGATAATGAAGATCACGGTTTGCCTCTCCCTGCGACTACAGAGAGCTTAGGCTCCCATCTTCAATACGCAACGGCAAGTTGGATAGAGACGAAAATTGGAGAAATGAGGGGATGCTGACAGATAAGAGTGATTTCTTTTGACATAAAAACACACAGCCATATACTGGTGCCGCGGCCAACTTACCTGCCTTGGCAACGAACGCAGGCGGGATCCGACCACACATGCCACCCCATCCGCAACAACAACAACAACAACAACAACAACAGCAGCAGCAGCAGCATCAGCATCCATCCGCGGACGCTTATGCACTTCCAAACCGCACTTCAGCTGCTGATAACACACAAGGATCCGCGGCTGCCGCTGGACAAGGCAATGGCCAGTATCATCTTATGCATCCTCAAGCACAAGGTGGGCAAAAGGGGCCTGAGCTGCAATTACCTGGACGGCCTACCATCCCTCAGAATGATGGGTCAGCAGATCTGATAACGACTCAGGTATGAATAATAAAGAGACAGGGGAAGAAAGATTTGAAATACTTAACACTTCTTTTGCTTGTGTTTTTAGCAAATCGACGCACAGATTGAAGAAATCTGCAGAAGCAATAGAGGAGAACATGCGCTTACCTTTACAGCAACATCTTCGACGGGCAAGACGATACCGATTGGAGAGTTACCTGATGACGTAAAACAATTGATGAAGGATGCGCGAGACAGAGCGATTAAGGCCGGAGCCATAAGCTCAAAAGCTCACATTCCTCAGCTTGACGGTGAAGGAGACGCCGGTGACGATGATATCAACTCGGATCTGGATGATTCTGATGATGCAGATGATGATGCAGAAGGCGCGGAGGAGATTGAACACATCATTCTTTGTCTTTACGATAAGGTACGTCCTGTTTGGACGAAATTAAGTGTGGGTGGACTGAAGGATGTGTGCTATGTCAGGTTACGCGTACCAAGAACAAGTGGAAGTGTGTGCTCAAGGATGGGATCATGCTTGTGAATGGGCGTGACTATTTATTCCATCGTGCCAGCGGTGATTTCGAGTGGTGATCCTTACCGGGTGCGAGACACTCAACTCTTCATTCCCCTTTTCGCACAATAAAAAAAGGTTTGGCTTTGATCGCACAGCATTTATTTAACAATTTCGCATCTCTGGCTCAAGCCATGGTATGCCGATCAATTCAAATGCATGCTTTTCAGAATCGACCTTGATACGTTCTCGGGTTGATGCTGTGTAGATGCCATGGCTCTTGACAGAGAGACCCTTTTCCTTTATTTGGTTTGTTCGTTTGGTGTTTATTTATATGCCCATGTGTGATCGATAAAAGCATACCTTTTTCGCATAATCACGCAGCGCTCGTTCAAATTGCCTTGATCCCGTCCATCCAAGAATAGCAGTTGGATAGTCTTCGAGGGATGCAACAATGAAATCTACCTGGCGCATGATTTTTTTTGTAGGCTGCATAAATGCCACAAAGCACTGTTTTGAATTTAGAATACGAACATCTATGCATGTGTGGATGATTAACTCAAAAGAGAAAATACTTGCTGTATCGAGCTTTTCCAAGTTACAGCCTTCGCTTGTGTAATGATTTCCGAAGTGATTCGTGTTTTTATCCGACATGAGCAAGACGTGTCGAATGTAACCTAAAGCGGTATGTGAGCATTGATTCACCATTTCATATCGCACTTCTTTGGCATACCTCTAGCCGTCAAGTGCTCCACGATACGTCTGAGCAGTTGATCCGTTCCGTGTTTAAGTTCGCGACTCGCAATCACTATATCCAGGTCCCCGTTTCTCTCCTTGCCTCTTCTATAAACATAGCAAAGTATATCAACCGAGCGAAAAAAAAAAAAGCGGTATAGCTGTTTTTACCTGTATCCACCAACGGGTGTGGCAAAAGCATTCTCATCGACAAGAGGAAGCTCCTTTTCGATGATCGCCACAATCTCTTGTACGTCTTCCCTTCCCATCCTAAATCTTTTTTGAGTGCTCAAATAATCAAAACAGTCAACTTCTTTTTTCGCACGGTTGATCAAAATCAGGCAAGAGTTGAATGCCCATACGAACTGCTTTCACCAATTTCGCCCCTGGGTCATCGAGGACTTGCTGGAGCGTTCGGTAGCCCTGATCGTACCAAATATTGGCTGTTTTCGGACCCACTCCGAATACCTTAGCAAAGAGCGATACTGTCCTGAATCGTTCGTCGCCAAGCAGTTTCTCTGCTTCCGGGATCGTTCCGGTGTCAATATAAACCTGTATCAGCGTGGCTATCTTCGCACCAATGCCTTCCAAAAAAGGTAATGAGTATCTCGTATCCGCACTCATAGCCATCATAACTGCCTGATAGTTGTCATTGCTTTTACCATTAATTTTGCGTGCTTCCTTGTCCGAAGAAATTTCGCGTGGATAGGCCTTTTCGCGTATACCCATGTAACTTTTAGCGGGGGAGTACCAAGTATGATTATGTAATAGTTCCATCACCTTAATAGCGGCAATGGCTCGGCAATAACTTAATGCATTCTTATCTTCGAGGTCCAGTTCTCTTTTCCTTTCCAGAAGTCGTAGAAGGGCCACGAGCCTTTGGTTGTAATATGGTTTGAGGGGCGTGGGACGTAAACATTCGTATTTGGAATTGATAAATCCTGGTGCCAATCCCGATCCAGAGTCGTCTTCTGCACTAGGTCTAATAAGGCAGGGGTTTTCAGTGTAAGCTCAAAAGTACTGGTTTTTTGAAACAAGCGCTCACATGTCTGCAGCATGGTCCCCGACATTGTCAACCATGAGCGGATCGGGCGGCATGGTAGCAAATCGTCGACTGAGCAACTCAGGAGGCATAGTAGCAGCAACGACAACTTCGTCATTTGTACTGTTACCAAGTACGGACTCGGGCTCATGGACGCCAGTATGAACTATATAGCTTTCCATCGCAACTCGATCATGGTTCTTTTCGCTGATGATAATGGGATATGCATGTTTAACCAGAAGAAGTTCACTGGATTTAAATGATTTTACCAGTCCTCTATCCATTGGACACTGACAACTGGGACCTAGGGATGGTGGTTTGTCTACAGTGTGCAATGCTGTGTGAGAAACGATGCGCATTACCTGATAGTTTGTGATGTGCCGCTTGATACGCGCTGGGGAGGTCAGAGCAGTCAGGACGACGGTTGCATTCTTTTGTGAGTCGCATAGCTCACCGCCTATACTCTTAATATGTGTCCAATTCCTTGGATATTTTGTTCCCAGAGCGTCTGCACTCACCGTTGGTTTCAATTTGTTCTTTGAGTGCGTCTATAGCATAGGGTCCCAACTTGAGAGGTAATATGCACGCTTTAATACCAGAAAAGTAATTTTTCGACATGATTAAGGAAAGAAGGGACGAAATTAGTCCGACCAGTTTCGGCCCAGGGTTATGGATGAGAGAGAATGGCGCGCTACTGACAACAATCCAATACTTGTTCTTTAGGTCTTGTGAAACGAGTGTACAAGAGCAGTAAGTTTTTTTTTCGGGTGATCAGACGCCCTTTCCCATCTGTATTATTTCTTTTCCTTCTCTTTCTGCTTCCCGTGTATGGCGTCGCATCATCAGCATTCTCCAAGCCGCTCACAAGCTTTCACTTGGCAGCTTGTCCAGTCCGGTGCTTCTGGTAATCATCGTTTCATGAAAAATAAAGGAACCAATCCACCCATAAAAAACTTGCTAGCTCTGACAGTTTGACAGTTTCACCCTCGCAAGCTTCTACTGAGTCAGCAGCACCACAGTATGGCGCATATTTATATCACTATCCTTATGCCAACCACGGATATCATGGCAGCCCATATTACTATGATGTAAGCTGATCCCAGGCAACACATTGAAATTCTAGTGATATTGACAGTTGTTACAAGGCGACCACCAGCTCGAACGCGTCCTACTATCACCAATACTACGGGTACCAACATCATCCACCCGGGGCTGATGGTTTCTTTGATCCTTCTTCTCTCGCTCTCCCTCCCCCTCCCCCTCCCCCTCCCACTTCTCCACCACCGCCTCCTCCTCCGCCACCGCCCCCACCACCTGAAGAGCCCCTTCCATCGCCGCCACCACCACCGCCGCCGCCCTCATTTCCACCACCTGAGCAACCCCAATCTCTGCCACTTGTGGCTAAGAAAAATCCCGATCCGCTTTCCGAAGCGACTTCATCGACCACGACCGAGAGAAACCATGACACCACCCGAGCCGCGCCCATTTCGACCGAACAGCGACCCGTGGCAGCGGCAGCTACGACAGCAACGCCAAGCGAACTGGCCAAGGCTATCAAGCAAGCGAAATTTGGCAAGTTTATGGGCAAGATGCTGCTTATCCGGGGCGGGGACGAGAAAATCATGGCAGCCGGAAAGGGATACCGAATCAAGAAAAAGATTGTCAAACCAACTGTGCCTCCACCGTCAAGAGTGCAAAAGACCCTCAGACAACCAAACTACCATTTCCATATCTCAAAAACACGTTTTGCGCCATCTACGTCTCCTCCTCCTCCTCCTCCTCCTTCTTCTTCTTGCACAATAACGGCGTCTGATTTTGTTACCCCCAAGAGTTGCGCATATGAACAGGAAGAGGACGATAACACCAGCAACTCCGTGTCTGTTTCGGAAGAGAGTTCAGCAGCCGCTGCGACGTGTACGACCCAAGACGGCAACGTGGAGAATGAGCAAACTTCAGTTGACGTAGAAGACGATCTCGCATCATTGTTTGACGATGGCAGCACACTCAGCTCCCTCCAGTCGGACGACGATGTCCTTGGGCCGTGGATCATGATGGACAATAAGCACGATGACGATGATCCGTGGTGGTGTTCTGGCTGCGATGACCATCAGGACATGGCGCCTTTTGAGGCTCGACCATGGTGTATGCAATGTCGCGAACACTGGACTCAATTAAGTTCGGCTCTTATTGCGCGTGTGAGAAACAAATTAGAAGCTAATACTCCTACGATTATCGCCGAGAAAACAAAAAAGGCACCGCAACGACAACAGCAGCGGCGTCCGCGTCAAACCAAATCGAGGCCGAAAACTGCAAAGTCAAATGTGTCTTTGCGGAAGCAACCACCAGATCAGCAACCACAGCGGCGTCAGCCTCGGGTGCAGCCACCGCCCACAAAATCCAGACGAAGGCAAAAGAAGACTACAAGCACCAACGCGGACGGTAATTCTGGTAATCATAGCAAGGACAGCAGCTATGTAACCACAGGAGCCTTCATGACGCGAAACACAGTCCAAAAACTGGCAGATCCTACGTATGGTTTCCGCCCCAACCCACATGGCTTTTGCCATCTCCAGGCCGTCGAAGTCCTCAACATCAACGGTCATTGGTACCCTGGCGAGCTGACTCAGATGAAGGGCACCAAAGTTAAGGTGTCCTATACCGACTGGAAGGATCAGGAAGAATGGATCATCATGGGCAGTCGGCGTCTCCGTATTGCGAAAAAGACAAGCAACCTTGAAGACGACGATGACGATGACGAGGAGCAGGAGGAACCTGTGGTTCGCGAAGACAGTGAGAAGCAGGAACGTATTTTCATCCAGGAAGAGCAGGAGGAGATTCAACCGAGGGAGAAACAAACGATGGCGGAAAAGCAAAAGGCCAACGCTAAAGTTGAAGAAGAAGAAGAAGAACGAGATCCTCTACTTCCCAGAATATCCAACGAAAAAACAAAGGATGATGACTACGTAACGGCAATGCTTGACACTGATCCAGATCAGCTATTTAACGACAACGAGGTGTTCCTCACACGTCGAATGGCACATAAATTGGTGGACGACCATGGATTCCGGATCAATTCCTTTGGCTACCGCTATAACCGTACCGTAGCTGTCCTTTTCAAGGGTCTGGGCAAAAAGAAATCGATTGAGTACTTAGGCTATCTCCGCGAGATGCGAGACAATCGGATCCGCGTATGGATACCTACGCTCCAGCAGTCCGACTGGCTAACAGTAGGCAGTCGGCGTCTGAGGCTGCTGACTGCTCAAGAAGAAGATGCTCTCAAGCAAGTTGAGATTGACTTGTCTTTGGAAAGATCACCGCCTCCTGATGCTGAGGTTCAAAAGGACTCCGCAGTTGTTGTAGAACAAACAAGACCTCTTAAATCAGCATCTTTAACAGCAGAAGATGAAGAACTATCTGCGGTTACGCCTACGCTTGTTCAGGAACCAGGGAAACAGAATGAAATAGAGGAGGGAGTTGCTGTTGTTGCAAATCCTAAAACAGAAAAGCGAAAGAGAGGACGACCGCGGAAGCAACCCATATCCGGAACAATTCATACCAAAGACTGTACTACTAATGCTACTACTACTACTACTTCTACTACTACTATTACTACTACTACCGCTGCTACTACCACTACTACTGCTACTGCTGCGTCCGTTGTTACACCGCCGTCTATCGCCAAATTGCGTAATACTGGGCCCACCGTACCTACCTTCATGACCACAGGCGCATTTGCAACACGTCGCGCCATGCGCCAACTACAAGATGAACACGGATTTGTTCCAAACCCTTATGGCTATTTTTATCTACAGCCCATCGAGATATTAAACACACGCACAGCCAAGAACAAATTCTGGGAACGGGGGCATTTGATTGCTATGCGACCGGGTGAGGTCAAGGTCCGTTACGATGGCTGGAGCGACGCGTATGACGAGTGGTACAAGGTGGGCAGTCGTCGGATTCGACCTGTGATCGATATCCCTTCTTCAACAACACCGGATGGTTCCACTGCTGTTGCCGACGAAACGGAGAAAGAATCACATGAAGGGCCTGCTCTACCGACAACAGGGACAGGTTCTACTAAAAATATTATATTGTCATCTTCCTTATCTTCGGATCTTCTGTGTATTGAAAATAATCCAGAGGTCATTGATGAGCTCAAGCGAAATCGGCGTCGGCGCCCACATCGTGTACTTGGCCCTGAAGACTATGCCCAACTTGGGTATCTTATCGCTGTGGAAGAGGATCCTCCGCTTGAAGCCCCTGTATCTCGCCGGGAACGGTCTAAAAAGCAACCTGTTGAGCCTGTCCTTGACACTCTTCCGGAGCCGGCAGATTTCGAAGCCGAATCATGCTCACCAGAACCGAAAACAGAGCGACCCAAGCGTCAACGTCAACAGCACCAACGGCGTCGATCGCGCCCATCCAAGCGCAAGAAGACAAAGATAGAATATCACCTGATGGCTGATCTCAAAGATGATGACGACGATATTGATGATACAGAAGACGATAATGATGACGAAGACCGTGAAGATGCCGTACCTACTCCGACAGTGGCTACACTAGTACGCAGAGGCGCTGTACTAGGCGACGATGATGGGCATGGTTTTAAAGCTAATGTCTACGGATACGATTACATGCAGCATGTGCAAGTGCTCCATCTGGACAAGAAATGGTA
The DNA here is from genome assembly GCA_025716815.1 of Dichotomocladium elegans. Taxonomy (NCBI): domain Eukaryota; kingdom Fungi; phylum Mucoromycota; class Mucoromycetes; order Mucorales; family Lichtheimiaceae; genus Dichotomocladium; species Dichotomocladium elegans. The sequence continues at coordinate 323,933 of JAIXMN010000021.1, forward strand.
CGAAGGAAGACTCGTGCGTCTGGATCGCGGTAATCGCGTCCTGATTCACTATTGCGGCTGGCCCAATCGGTTTGACGAATATGTGGCCGTAGGAAGTAGACGACTGCAGGTCATACAGAATGACCACGAGGTCGAATGTGCAGAACCGGATTATCAGGAACGTTATGAGGCCACCATGGCAGCCGCTGATGTAGACACATTAGGAGGAAAATCCCCTGTTTGCGCTGCGACTGCCGAACATGACACCGCACAAGAACCTTTATCGGCATCAGAAAAATACGCGATCATGCGCCGTAATCGAAGAAGGACTTTGTCCGATATGGTGCAGATGGATAACACAGGAACCACTACGGGTACTGGCGAGGATGGAGAAGAGGAAGGTATGTATCCTAGTCGTCGGTGGTTGGGAGGAGGCGATGACAAAACGTAAATAAACATACTCACACATTTCGCATGGTTATCGTTTAGATCTGACTGGCAAGGTTCTATGTCATCAATGCAATGTAGTTATCAAGCAGTTCAGATACTACTGCACATATTGCGAGGCCAGCCTAGAAGAGCGCAGCGACATCCAGAGCTTTGAACTTTGTTTGATGTAAGGAATATCCCTTGGGAACGAAAAGGAGATGCTGATTTGCCACCATATTCAACAGCTGCTTCGATCAAAATTTCCCGTTTTGGCATGACCATCCGCGCTCCAGTTTTGCAGTCCAGGCAGTAATTGACGCTGAGATTGGCCCAATGCCTATAAAAGGCGAACTAGTTACTGTATGGGAGGAGGATGTTATGGACGATACTGCCGCTATGGGAGGGACCGCCAGTGGAGATGGTGATCTCGCTACCGGGGCTGGTAAAGACAATCTACATAATAACGGGAAGAGCGTTGCGACTGTTGAGGAAGCTAGCCAAGTGTTCACAGGCGAGGCTGCAATTGTAACCGCGGACCAGGGATATACGTTCTTAAAGCGATGGCAGCGCCGTAAGATGTGTGCGTTCTGTAATGACGACGATGACACGTCGGAAGAATTGGGGAAATTCATTGGACCGTTTGTAATTGCTACGTTCAACAAGAATGGCATCGAGCGAAAGCGCCAATTCTGGGCTCACGATGCGTGTGCAAGATATTCGCCTGAGGTCTTCTGCACACCCGAAGGTAAATGGTACAATGTAACTCTGGCCTTGCGCCGTGGTCGGGGCATGGTAAGTGATTGCAAGCTGCTTTGATTTTTTTCCATGTCTTTGGCTGTCTCTTACGCGCATGCACTTTTTAGAGGTGCTACGCATGTAAGGAAAAGGGTGCCACAATTGGATGTTTCGAATCGAAATGCAACAAGAGTTTCCACTTGCCCTGTGCTCAAAAGCCCGTAAGTTACTTTCGCAATGGCGTCATCTTCTGGTGTCCTACGCATGAAGCCTACTACAACAAGAAAGGTATAAGTTGAATCTCGTCGTCTATCTTCGCGCTTACCGGATCTTACTTTTAGACACCTATGTCAACATTTTCAAATGTGACGGATGTCAAAAGCAAATGGAGGATGAGTCATGGTTTACCTGTCTCCCTTGTGCATCCGGCTACTTCTCATCTTTTGATCTCTGTGCAGAGGTTAGCTGCAAGTTATTTCCATCCAACAAAGAGGATCGTTTATCTTACGGAGTCTTTCTTGTAGTGCTTCGAGACGTTACCCGAACGAAATCATCAGCATGATGAAGATGACTTTGAAGAAACTTGCAAGTATAAAAAAACTCTCCCATCAGACAAAGCTGTTGCTCATATTTAAGATACATATTCTTAGCTTTTGCCATTCTGAAGGAAATGGAGGCTGAAAAGGCGAGGGAAGTTGCAAGAACGAAGGAATTAGCTGCAGGTATGGAAAAGCTGGTGACATTGGGTTAAACTGGCCTAACGCGTAGGATAGCCAAGCGTAAAAAGCCTCTGTTTCCAAGAAAACCGCGACGTCGTACAGGTGACGCGCCGATCACTACATGCTGCTACTGCGGCACTACCGAGGCAGATGAATGGCGCAAGGGCTACGACGGTGGCGTTATTATGTGTCGGCCCTGCTTTGAAGTTGCACTGTTGGTGGATAACAACGATGGAAGCAACGACACCAACAGCGCTGTGGGTCAATTGGGAACCGATTTCATTTACCAACAAGAACCAAGCAACACCTATGTGACGCAGATCGAAGACTATACGCACAAGCCATACCTTACTCGGGATGCTCTTTCGGTTGCCAAGTTTACCAACACAACTGGGATTCGTTTATCATCCTACGAACCACAATCGCATCAGCTCTTCTCACTCATATTTGACTCGACTTATTATGACATCCCTGGTCGCGCGCCGCGGTGGGCTACTCATTCAGGAACCGACTACCATGGTATATGTCTTCACTTCGCAATGAACCGCTTATGACGGAATAAGATCTTGATGTAACGCTTTTTCTTAACCATAGGAACGTGGCTGCCTCAAACAGTACGAAGGTGAATTATCTGCGAATGCGTATTAAGAGGGAATGACTAAGTATCCACGACAGGGCTATCTTAAAGCATACTGACAAGGACGAGCGGGTCCTTTCAAATTTTTTGGGAAGAGGTTGGTATGTTAAAACAGCAACAATGGACTGGTGTTGATAACACAATTAAATTAGGCACGGATGCCATAGAATGCTTTCTCTTACAACGGAGGTAAGTATTTTTAAAATTGTACATGCAGGAAGGATTATCGATGATAAAAGTTGGTATATCTAGATGCTGCGGTGTTGATATTAATCCTGTAAGAATAGCGTGAGGACTATCAAGGTTATATCGATTCTCTAATTGACTACTGATTGTTTGGCAATTTTCTTAGGCAGCGGTGGCATTATCCCAGCGCAATTGCTGTTTTGAGATTCCACCCGGCTTAACCTCAGCGGAATATCGGCCCATCATTGCCCAGGCAGACTCAAGGCATCTTATTGGAGCGTTATTCAGTGATGAGTCCTTCCACCATATTCTGTCGCATCCACCGTACAAAGATTGCGTTGCCTATTCTACACATCTTGAAGGAGATTTGTCCCGGTAAGCTGCATTTCATTGGAGATGCATGAGAGAGCTGAACACACGACATGCGCGTGTAGATTTACAAATATAGAAGAATTCAAGCGGGAATACATTAAAGTAGTAAACGAAAGCTGGAGGTATATATATATGGACCCAAAAGCAAGAAGAATCTCAATATTTTTTTTCTTTAGACTTCTGAAAATGGGCCGTCGTCTAACCCTGGGAATTGGTGACAACCGCGAACACTGCTTCTACATACCGGTTGGATTTAACCTGATCCGACAGTATATTGATAATGGGTTTGAACTAGAAGAGCTGGTAAAGTTGAACTGGAGCCTTTATCTTCCCTGTTTAACCTTAACCCTTGGTATTCTTGATATAGATCATTAAACGGCAGCGTTACTGTTCTGCGTTTGGCCTTGGCACCTATTTATGCGTTCAGTTTGACTTTCTGGTGTTTACTCACGAATTCATCGGCACATTCCGTAAAATCCCACGAGAAAATGTTGACCGGATGTTACCCCCCGCGTTAGATGAAGGTATATGGGGATGGAGAGGAAAAAGTAAAGTACGCGCGACTCACGCATCGCAGCTCAAGAGGCACACATAAATGTGAAACGAATATCACACGGGGTCCCTGCGTCAGCAATTGCACGCAAAAGCGTTGTAATGGGCACGGTATGGGTTTTCAAGCCTACAGGCGAGTACAGGTTCGAACAGCTTTGCATGTCGCGTATGGTCGAACGTTTTGGGCGGGACGATACAAACTGGGAGGAGATTCAGTTTGAATTCGTATCGACGGAGGTTCGTTCTATTCGGCGGAGCGATCAACGTTATACATTATGAATTGATGATGTGTTTGACAGGAGCAACAGCAAAAGATCAATCTTTTGGGGAACCAGGATCCATCACCGCTTGTGGTAGACGACGTAAATGCATGCACCACCACCAACAACCATGATGATAGTCAAGATACCAATGCACTTTCGGAATATGAGCAACAGCGTTTAAAGCGAATTGAAGAGAATACGCGGACACTTGTACAGCTGGTAAGAAAAGCAATTGCCTTCATTAATATTATAGATAGAGTAACATTGACCTATGGCTGTGAAGGGTTTGATATCCGAGCTGAGCGAGAATTCGACGGATGTAATGCACTACGAGACAATGATGAGCAAGCCGCCACGACCAGAGGGTCCTTTGCGGCTCATGATTGCCAGTCATCAACCCAACCTGCAGATACACCAGATCGGCCTTTACCGCCAAACATTGATGCGGCTTGCTTTAGAGGCAGTGGAAAGATTGCCTTTACAAGGGATGTTTATTGTTGGCACTCAGGATATACGGACGGCGGACGGAAAATTATGGCCTATGGGGATGCTAGTCCTGGAGGATATTGAGCGTACAGTCAGTCCAACTATTTTGAAGCTCAAAGAGATGGTGGTCGCTGTCCCAGACGGGTATTCTAAAAAACGCCATCAGCAGGAAGAGGAACAAAGACAGACGGTGCCGACCACAGCAAGTGGCGTCGAAGCAGAGCAGCATGAAGAGGATGAGATTGTCGACGTCGTAGATGAACATCTTCCTATTGTGCATGCAGTATATCTTGTATTTCAACGTTTGTAACCTGGCATTATCCTTGTAGAGGATAAATCATGACTGAAAAAGAAACTCAAAATAGAGTTTTGTAACATGAACCACGTTGATGAATAAGTTTAACAATATTTTTCAAAATCAAAGTCGGCACCCTGCAAGTTCTGGAAGTCGCAAGATCGCAAAAATACAAATCGCATTTTGCCCAGAAATCTTTACGAGTGACGACAAATCGAGTGTCACATGCATACACGGAAAGATGTAGCAAATCCATCCCATCCTTATGACTCTTTCTCTATATAAGCTTTTACATTCTGAAATGAGCAATCTATTTCTTTACGACGATGGCCAAGGTCATGTCGTTGATGAGCGTGGCTGACCTGAATCTATGGACTATGTCATTGATGAGGAAATTTACTCACTTCAATCCGTTTGTTCTTATTACTGCCACGAACATTCCCAGGCGAAAGGATACAGACATTCGGATGGAAGAAGCAGGGATCAAGCGCAGTACACAGCGTACACTGACCAAGACAAAGTCAGATTTTTCAAACTGGTGTTTGAGGAGGTATTGAGTGCATCAGCTGCAGCAAAACAGCTAGGAATCCATGTTCGTTCAACACAGCGATGGGCAGTACAGTACGAAAAGGACCCTGACAGCAGTGTCGTGTTTTGTTGTGTTGTAAGAGACTGAGAGAGTACGAAAAGAAGTACACTACACAAATGCCGGATATATATCGGATTATTCTTGAGATGGTTTCTTGGAATTACTTCTTGGGATTGTTTAGGATTTCATTGTTGATTTCAGACCGCCCTCACGTCGGTAAAACCTCATTAAAGAACCCAACAGGAAAAAGACTGTGGAGATGCATCTGGAATATTGCATCATAATAGCTCCATTGTTCTCAGTAAGCAGTACTCAAAGTATGAGCAATCATTGCTGACACTATAAATAGGGATGCTCAAGCAAACTGTCCCTTTCCACTATCCACATATACAGAAAATAACACAGCACCACATTTACGGTTGAAAGGTACAGTAATACGGCCGCTTTCATAATCGGCTCTGCGATATAAGAAATAATATACCCTAGGTCTTCACCCACCAAATGGCCCAACCCCACTGCCCCGTCATTCCCGAAGGCATGCGCACTGGCGACAATACTGACCGCACTGGCCGTATAATTGGGGTGAAATCGTCCAAACGGGGCATCGGCTGGCGACAGCAGTACCGCGAACGTCTGTATCAGTTGGTCGACCTTGTCCACAACATCACAAAGAAGTTCTTTTCAGAAGTTTGGCTCTCCATGGTTAACAAAGCCGAACACCGCACCCAAAGTGAAACTGCTCGCATCCGAGAACTATTTAACTGTTACAAGGATGAGTATCTTCGGATATCCGGATACGACAGGCCTGCGTTCCTTTATTCCCAGCAATGTTCTTCTTATGAAGACACCAAGATTTATACTGCTTAGCGTGAGGCCACGACGGGCAAGGTCAGGAAGGCCACGAGGTGCACGCTCTGGCGGGTCGAGACGACCGTAAGCCCGACCAAGAATTTTCCGCGTCAGTTATCGCTGACGCACCCAGGATAACAACAGCCCTTCGGGGCAAGCCCCCTTCCTTTGGAAGGACGGTGTGTTGTAAGTTAACAGGATTGGAGAAAGTGTAGAGTTTTCTGTTTACTAACAGGGTTTTATCCATGGATGCGAAATCTTTTTACCTATCGATACGACAAATTTATATAATTCTATCCGACATTATTTTACCTTGTTTACGACATTTATTTTTGAAAATAAAGTATGGGACGTAACATGTTTAGTTTATGAGACCTACGCACTGTTTCCTGCGCATAAGACCCATTCGGAGAATGTAAGCTTTCTTACCACCCTTGCTAACTGCCTCAGTGGTATTATCTTCCGGTTAAATCTAATAGTCTACGAGTGCTCGCAAACCAGCATGAGGGGGCGCTATTTGATATTGGTACACAGAACATTAGATGCAAGTGAAAGCATGGCGGGGGAGCTTTACTTTAAAATACCAGTAAAACTATTTTTGCATTATTCGGTTTCTATTCTCCAACACTTCAACTTACTGTAAAATTATCGCACATAATATGGAATCACCAACAGGCCATTCTCGTATGCCACGCTACGCACCCAATTACTACGACACCACCATAAAAGGTATACTAGCTTGAACGTCTCTTGCAACGTCTGCAACAGATGGGGAAATTAACATCTGAGGATGCTCGAAGATATCAACTTAGATGAGGTACCCTTGTCGCTAACAACGATCTTATCCGCAACAATAGTTCGTTGGAAGAAAGGTCATCAGCTGAATTGATGTCATTGAAATTTTAAGGAAGTGCGGCTGTTCACGAACAACAAAGAGCGGGAAAAGTACGATAACATGGCCGACTTGTTCTCTATCATCGTCCTGATGGAGCATTTGGAGAAGGCCTTTATCCGTGATTCCATAACCCCGGAGGAGTAAGTTACAACGCACATACTGACAGATGTATGCATTTGTGTGAGTGTGGAATTGATACGTACTACAGATATACACCGCAGTGCGCCAACCTGATTGTAAAGTACAAGACGACCCTCAACTTTTTATCCGAGAGCGTGACCAGCCTGGAGTCCTTTATGAATGAGTACAAGGTATGCGTAGTATAGTACATATACTTGTCTGGACAAGGTCTTTGATCCATCCCTTTCTTTGGGGGCGGGGAATATAGCTGACATGTCCTGCGGCCATTAACCGGTTCAAAATTGGTGTGCCAGCCACTTATGAACATGCAGTGGGCGATAATAAATTGGACACGAGCAAGTCTGGTAAATACATTGCTGAAACAGTGCTGGTAAGCAAAAATAACTAGAAAGCTGGGGGAGGGTATGGAGGAAGGCTTCTTTGGCATTGCTAATATGGGAAATAATTAGCATTTTGTTACACTGATGGACTCCCTTCGGTTGAACCGACGTGCAGCAGACGACCTTCACCCCATTCTCGCGGATCTCATACAGTCTCTCAATAATGTGCCAGGCTTACCAGCGGATTTTGAAGGGCGTGCGAAAGTGCGGCAGTGGCTGATCATACTGAATAGCATGAAGGCCAGTGATGAAATCAGCGAAGATCAGGCCCGGCAGATGCTTTTTGAGATTGAGCAGTCGCATAACGAATTCTATCGTTTACTTGATATCGAATAAGATGCTTTACAGTATTGCAAGCTTGATGAACGAACGTAGGTTGATGAAAGAATACGCAAGTACTGTGCCATGCTATTTATTTACTTGCAGGCATGCTGTGCCAGGACGGATGTTACGTACACCGTGGCACAATGCAGAGAATGCCGAGTCTATGGATTTATGAAGGATCTTTTGATTGATGATCGTCCCTGTGCCTCTTTTGTTGGGGTGACCGAGCATTGTTAATATTTTTACGAGACATAAATACAACTTTTCACTGTAAAGAGCAGATATCATTCTATTAAGAGAAACAGTCCACCAAAGGCTGAGCCGTACAATTGGCGTGTTTCTTGACGAGTCTGATTTCGATATCAATATGAAACGGTCATAAGGTTGGTCTAAAAAAGGCACGCATGTTATTGTTATAGGAAACACGATGTGATAGGGAAGTCTTTCATATTAAAAGATGTGGAAGCAATCCGGGTACTGGGAAGGAGCAAAGGTCACTGATGAAAAAGAGGTGATCGTTTAAACGCAGTCACAGACATAGCGCTTTGATAAAACCCAAAAAAAAAACCGCAAACGATACCAAAGCTTAATTTTGAAGTTATAGTTGATCCATGTTCCAGTTCGCAAAATCGCTCTTGAGCTCAGTTTTCTCGCTGGGAAAACGCCCACTTGATGACGATGAGGCTAAGGATTCGGATCGAGATAGTTCAAAACGTGCGCGTGTAGATGCCCCGGTTGAAGAATATACCCATCGCATCAAGATTACATCTATCCCTAAAGATGCTAAGCAGCTTCGCAAACATCTTCTGGAAATGGGATACAAGATGACCAAGGCCCCCAAGTGGAATCATGGCATTATCAACGCCTCGGTATAGATAAATACATGATTTCGGAACGAAGAAAAAACAATTAATCGGATTTTAACTGTTTAGTCTCAAAAAGAAGCTGAGGAAATCGCCGAAAAGCTAAATGGATACTTGTATAAGAACAAGCCTCTTCAAGCGACGTACATCCGCGAACCAAAACCTGATTATACCAAACGAAAGGAGAAAAAAGGAAAGAATAAACATGTAAACGATAAGAATGATACGCGTACGTTTGCTGAGAGGCTAGCCGATCAGGTCACGCCTTTACACAAGTGAGTACAAAAATACAAACAAGTCCATTGGACATAGAGACCATTAAGGATCTCTGTACCTCTAACCTCCGCGTTATTTTTTGCTACTCTAGGCTGCCTTACGACCAGCAGCTAGTAAAGAAGGACCGTAAAAACCGAGATGTCATGCACAAGCTCAAGTGGAAACTTGCAGGTCTCAAAGATATCACTCCTGCAGCACAAAAACAGATGCTCTGGTACAAAGAGAGGTAAAGAAATAAGAAGATGACCCAGAGAGCGGATTGCTTAGTATAGTTCACTTCTATAGGAAAGGATTACCTTGCACTTTCGAACCACCTATCGGATCTCCCGAACTCAATGGCTACCGTTCGAAATGCGAATTTACAATTGGTTTCGACTTGGAAGGCAATCCCACAGTAGGATTCTTGCTGGGTCTTTACAAGATGGGCGTGACAGCCGTGCTGGATCCCTCGGAATGTATTCATGTCTCCGATACCGCTAAACGTATTGCGCGTGCGATGCAGGTGCATATCTACTTATATGGAAATAGATAGTCTCAGCAGCGCACTGATCTTTTATACCGTAGGACTATGTAAGAGCTTCCGAATTCCCGGCATACGACCGCGTTCAAAAGACAGGTACTTGGCGAACGCTCCTTACTAAGACGATGCGCACAGGCGAAGGTGGGACAGAAACAACAAGAAAGAGAGTGTGATGGACGCAGGTGTACTGACCATATATGGATTAGTGCTGGTGCTGGTTCAAATGAAGACCGACGACCTTACCGACGAGCAAGTAGAAAGCGAGAAGCAGAAGCTTATTGAATACTGGAATAGTCTTAAGTCGCAGCCAGAGCCAGTGGTAGTGACTACCCTCTTATTCCAATCCTGGGATGGTGCCTCAAACGGAATTACTGATAGAGCGCCTATCGAAATATTGACAGGCGATGGTTTTATCCATGAGAAATTGCTGGACTGCACGTGAGTTGATTGAGCAAAATGGTTTAGAGTGACGAGGATTTGGAAAGAACTCATCTGTGCGCGTATGTGTATTTCTTAGCTTCCAAATTTCCAGCAACTCCTTCTTCCAAATTAACACAGCCGCCACCGAAGTGCTGTATAGTAAATGCGCGGAATGGTGCAATGTCGGGAAGGGCAAGAAGACTACCCTGCTTGATTTGTGCTGCGGAACTGGTACAATTGGCATCACCATGGCCAGATCTGTAGACCGAGTGATCGGCATTGAAATGGTCCCCGAGGCTATTGAAGATGCAAAGAAAAATGCTGAGCTCAATGGTAAGAAATTTGGGGCAGAAAAAAGACATTTGTGCGAAATCAATGTTAATAATATCAATGTACAAGGTATTACCAATGTTGAATACTATGCAAACAAGGTCGAAGACAAACTTCATGTTATTGGGGCTGCTCAAAACGAAGAAGTGGTTGCGGTCCTAGATCCTCCGAGGAATGGAACCCATCCTTCTGTCATTCAAGCCATCCGAGCAGCACCTTTAATCAAGCGCGTCGTATACATCAGTTGCGATTCTAAGCAGGCACTTGCCAACTTTGAAAGGTAAGAATAATAAACAGTCAGTGTGCCTTCGTGTGCGTTGAATACCGACGATTTGTACATAGCTTGTGCCGTCCAACATCAAAGAAATTTGAAGGCAGTCCGTTCAGACCCACACGCGCGGTTTCCATCGATTTGTTTCCTCACACAGAGCACTGCGAGCTTATGGTAGAATTCATGCGAGATGAGTTGCTTGATGAATTTGACGCGCAACAAGATGACAAGGAAGAAGACTCTCCAGCAGATGCTGTTGGTGATAGCGATGACACTGATGACGTTCCAGCCAATAATACTGTTGAAGAAGAGTAAAAGAGCAAGACTTTTGCAGAATAGTGATATGATACTACCTACTAATAAACCACGGATTACGGAAATAAGACGGAGTGGGATGAAGAATCTGGAAGGCAATATTCCTAAAAAGGAAATCTAGATGTCTCACATAACAATTGGGTCACGTGCATAAGTAAAATTGCTCAAATCCGTTTGAAAGTGAGACCGGTTACACTTCTGGCTGTTGACCAGGATCCAAAAGCGAGGTGACTTCCGCATCAATTCAGTGACTCTAGAAATAAACCGACTAATAGATTCTTAGCTGTTCTGTCCTCTTCATTCGTCATAATCTTCATTTGCAGGATATTTCGATTATTCGTGAACCGTTAATTAAAGCAGCATTGACAGAGCCACCCAACTATACGCACAAATTTGGCAAGAACGCAAACGCTTGTAATTCTTTGTCGACTCCAGAACAGCGCCGGTGTATAAAAGTAGGGTTCGCAATGAACTGTTGTGTCAAGAGAGTATAAATTCTTAATTATGCTGTAGGAAAAGGAAAAGCGTTAGTCCGCACTCACACGCACCTCTCGCATACACACGCTCGCCTCAATAAGCCACTTTCCTCTCAACAAAAATGAATAGCTCCGCGCCTGGCACACCTCTGTCCACGTACAGCCCAAGCCGTGAGCTTACACCATCCTCGTCAAGCGGCGGTGCCTGTCCTGTCAAGCAGTTTGCGAAACCGATTCGTACCACGGGCGAGTCCTTGGGTTCACTGGTGGGGGCATCCTTGACAGTTGTTGGGGATTCGGTATACGTTTTCGGCGGATTTGATCAGTATACAGACGAAGTATTCAATGCGCTGTACAAGCTGACAGCTGAAGCGGACTCGCAGTACAAGTGGACGCAGGTAATATACACCAAAGGACGACCCCCGGCTAAGCGCAATGACCACACAGCCACAGTCTGGGACCGCAACAAGCTAGTGATATTCGGAGGTAACGGTGAAGAGGATGGTCGATTCTTTAATGATGTATCCGTCCTGGATTTGGATACCCTAACCTGGTGGCAGCCCGAGACCTTTGGTGTAATCCCCGAAGGCCGCGTGCGGCATTCGGCTACTATCTATGGCAACAAACTCTACATCGCTGGCGGCCTCACCGACCAAGGCACCTTTGCAGACACCCTCGTTGTACTCGACCTGAACACTTGGGAATGGGATCCTCCCGTCGATTTCGTACGCCGATCTCAGCACATTAGCTTCTTGTACAATAAGCGCCTCTATGTGTTCGGCGGCTTTGAGGACGACATGAGTCGATCGAACCACCTCTCTTTTATCGATCTTGATCGACACGGAGTCACACATCTGGAGATCGATTCGCCATCGGCCCCGTCACTGGCAGGCCAGCGATTCTCGCAAATTTGTGGCGATCAGCTTGTTGTCGCAGTCACCCTTTCCATGTCGGCCTCGCCACTAGATGATCCTCCGGTGACCGGCCTTTGGACACTGGACATGCCGTCGATGCAATGGCAGTTCCGGGATATTGGGAGCACGTTCGACCGAGGCAACTGGAACTGCTTTGCGATGGCGGAGCATGATACTTCATTTTATCTGTGCGGTATTGATCAAGAGCCTGATGACTACTATGCAATGGTGCTCCGGGTTGACCTTCGTGAGTATGGCATCGTGCCGGTGCCACCTCCACAGTTGGGCACGGACCTTGTAAGTCTTTTGATGCAGCAGTCCCAGAGTGCCGACTTCTCGATCCGGTCGAGCATCAACCCCGAATCAGGTCAGCTACGTGTTCATCGACTTGTCCTGCTCGCGCGCTGGCCCCATTTTGCCCAATTGCTCACGTCCGGCATGTCCGAGTCGCTTTCAGACACGCTTACCCTGCCTGAGCCTTTCTCAGTTCTTGAAGCGTTCGTTCGCTTCATGTATACAGACACCCTCGACGAGGCCGCACCGCCGGTTCTGATTGCCGATTTGCTCGTTATGGCCAACCTGTACCTACTACCACGCCTACTAGCGCTCTGTGTGCGCAGATTACATAATGATATGGATGTCGAGAGCGTATCCAAGATTTTCCATTGCGCGGGGATGGCAGGCCAACGTGGCCTCCAGCAAACAGCAATTCATTTCATATTTGAACATTTTGGTCAGGTTGTCCACACAACCGAATTTCGCGAACTTCCGCGTGAGGTCCTCTATCATCTCTGGGACGAGACTCCCCATCATGCTGCCGTTGTTGGGTTTGGCATGGGTTGCGTAGGCGGCAATGGCGCAAACGGTGGTATAGGGAATGGAAGCAGTAGCAACGTTAACGGTAATTACGGAAATATCAACAACAACCACAATGGACTGGTAAATGGGTCAGTCATTGGAGCAACCAATAACCACCACCATCACCATCATCACCATCATCACAACGTTCGTATGGTGGGTTCTGATGCTGAAGAAGAAGTGCGGCCTGGCAGTCCTATGGAAGGGTAACTTGGCAGGGCGACTGCATAAGGATCCTACACAAAAGGGGGACACAAAGACGTACGTTGTCTCCTCGTTTACTTTCTTGCGTCGATTCCCTCCTGTTTCTTTCTTTTCAAACGAAAAAAAGCATTATAGCCAAAGGCCATACAACACACACACACACACACACAAACATCCACAACAAAAACAGCGCCTATATATGCTCTTTCTCTTTTTACCCTTGCCGATAACACACATCCGCCCTTACACCCACTCCCAAGCTCCATTAACAAAGCGCACAGGCGGCAACAGTATTACGCAATGCCACATTTCCGTATCCACATACACACACACGCACAAAACTGTTTTATTTTCATAGATATCTGATCTACATTACAAAGAAAGTTTTTTCTATTTTGATAGTACAGACATGCAGACATGCATCTGTGTTTGGTAGGGACTATATTTGGGAGTAGCAAATGCGTTGAGTATAATGTGAGCTGTCGTATTTACGGATCTTACAGGGGTTATTCTTTTTTTTTTTTGACACGTTGTGTTATGTGCTTCTGATTTTGTATTCATTATGTACGTGAGTCAATGGAGAAAGAAGGCAAACTTGTTTACGTTGCGCTGCATGTCATTATGTCTCTTTTTGACGTCTGTTCTTTTTTTAATTTAATAAGCAAGACGGAAATAACACGGGCCCTTCCATGCATTGACTCGTCTGATTCCATCCGGTCCGCTATTAAAAAGCAAATGTCTTGTGCTGGTATAAATCTCACAACCGTTCTCGCTTTTCTGTGGCTCCACCCCTTCCCAGTCCATTCGTTTAAAATATTCTGTACATAGCCATCTCATTATAATGACCATCATCACCACTACCATACCACTTGTGCACCAGCAACAAGACCTTGAGCAATTGGCGACGATAGTATCCGACCAACGCCGTAAATCGCCCAACCGTCGTGTCCGCTCTCAGCGCCAAAAGCTGAAGAAGCGTGATCCCTCCAGAATCCCTCGGCCAATCAACTGCTTCATGGCTTACCGTCTCGAGATGCAAAAAACCATTACCAAGCAGTGTCCCGGTGCTAACCATAGGGATATCTCCAAACTTGTAGCAAAATGGTGGCGCAAGGAACCAAACCATGTCAAGGATCACTTCAAACAGATTGCTGAGAAAGCCAAACAAGAGCATTCTGAAATGTATGTAAGACGATTTGAAAGAAACGCATTAGTGAACTCACAGCTCTCTCAAATTGAAGGTACCCAAATTATAAGTATTCTCCAAGGCGCAAGCGACCCAGACGCCAGGAACGGCAGGAACACGAGCAACCGCCGATAGACCTTCAAACGAAGGCTGACGAATGCGACGAAGAAATGAAAGACTTCGAGTTCGCGATCCAACCATGCACGGACGAGGAGCAATACCCGCTTTATTATCAACATCTGATGCATGAACAGCAATCAGTTTCGTCTCCAACAAAATTCCTGATGCCGCCACCTATCGTTGTCCAAGAGCCCATATTTTTAGAAGATGCCTCTGATGCCTGCCACAACCACCAAGATCAACGTTCATTCCAATGGTTCCCTTATCCTTCTACGTCCGTTGAGTTGGATCCTACGCAGCATCTGGTTCCTCCACTCTCGCCCTTTGCGTCAGGATCATCCACATCAGAGATCAACACGGGCCCCTATAGTTATTCTCCTCTCTCTACTAATACGTCCACTTTTGACATGACCCAATGCTGGATCGCTCAGCACCAGCAGCACCAGCTGACGCTGACACCTTCGGACACACCCTGCGTCCTGAGTTACTCTTCGGCAGACAGCACTTTTTGCTCTCCCGGGCACTTGGATTTCGAGATTCTCGGATCAACGGATCAGACACATTTATTATATCCAACACTTTTTTGCCAGGAAGATTTCTCCCCTTCGATCTATTGCTGAGAGAAAACTGGATCCATTCATTTCGTTTGAACTTCACATATCTCTAGAAATCATAATAAATCACAGGACATTTTAGAGTTCTGGAAAAAACCGAGTATACTGCATTTATTTCTCCCTGAAAACAAAGAGGCCCATGCATAGGCTAATGCACGACCGGTGAGGAGGGGAGAGCCTGCCACTGATACAAAGAAGAGACTACGGAGGGTCAATCTATTCGTCAGTCACGGTGCGGGATGACGCAATAATTCCCACTTTGAAGTTTTGCCCGGTTGTTTTTTCGGACCCCAGTTCCTCCCTCCCAACCTATCCATCATGTCCATTGCCCGCATCACTTTCGGCTCCATCGCCTCCAAGGTACGACTAAACGAAACATTTTAAATTACACATGCACGAGCACATTTCACGCACCGGCATGGATCGAAATTTAAAATTTTACGCGGAATTCCTTATATCTGAACGATCTTTGTTAGGCCTCGCTTGCTGCCCGCGCCCAGGTTGTTCGCAGCATTGCCACCACCTCGGTCATGAACAAGGGTACGAGCAAGTTGATATATCGCGATTGAATACTGGGAAGAGCTAACACAGCCATCGAATCTAGACGTAGTCCAGGAGCTTTACCTCAAGGAGCTTAAGGGCTACAAGCCTGCCCCTGCAGTAAGTACTTGTGGAGCGAGGAAAAAGATCTCTACTCACACACGCACACGTGCACCCTTATTTTTTCGCCCTCCCCAGGCGAAGGCTGATGAATCTGCGGTCAAGGACTTGAAGCTCCCCCCTGCCCCTGCCGTAAGTGGATGGCGGACTCAAGAGTAACACGATGCTGATATTATTTCATCATATAGGCACCCACTGTCGATGCTGACTTGGCTGAGCAATTGGCGGCTTATGATAAGGAACCCGAGGAGGCTACTCAGTAAATCATGTATTATTATTCCATTCTTTGAAAATACAAAATAAGGAAGAGCGATGAACAGCATCCAATAATAAAAATGATGGTAGCACCCCACCTCCACACACACACGCACACACGCGATCTTTTCTTTTTTTCTCTCTTTTCCATAAAAAAATCTGCGTGGCTTTCAAAAAAATATAAACGAAATTTGACAGCCGACGAGCACATATTTTACCCCATTGTTCATTTTTTGCTGCGGTCTCTCTTCCCCGCCTCTCCCCGCACCCAACCGATCGTTAATCGGCCAGCCATGGAAAAACAGGAGTCCTCGGATAAGGTGCTCGACGAATTGTCGAGCAGCGGCAGCACTTATCCTCGTACCGAGTTCGAAGCTTACAACCCTGCACCTGAAATGAGTTTGTGGTCAATTGTCAGAAGTCAGGTCACAACTAAAGAGGGCTGGTGGGGCGACTTTGACTGGGCCCCTATGTGTCTGCCCTGGATGTTTGTTAAGAAGGAGCAGCGGCATACCCCTTTCTGGGGTCTCAACAGCCGTTTACCTCTCGGTCTTGCAGCCATTATGGGCTTCCAACACTCATTGGCAATGGTTTCTGGTATGTCTGTCTATGTGGTCTGTCACTGACGTGGTGAAGTCCGAATGTTTGACATCCGTATCTCCCGATTCAGGCGTCGTGACCCCTATTCTGATGATGGCTGGAGAGGGACCTTCGGCGCTTAATCTCGAAACCAGCGATCGTCAGTATCTGCTGTCAGCTGCTCTTATCGCATCTGGTCTCTTGTCGCTCGTCCAAATCACTCGGTTCCGATTGTTCAAGTCCAGTAAGCATGAGTCACTACTCTATTCTGCACCCTAGTTATTTGTCTAATTGTGTAACCATCTTGCTCCGATCCAGATTACTATCTCGGCACCGGTCTGTTGTCGGTTGTCGGTCCTAACTTTGCGTCCATTGCAGCTGCGAGGTAAGAAGCATTGATGGGAAGTGGAGCAAAATGGATCGAATTGGAAGCCATGTCGTCAGGGAGACTCACAATGAAAAAAACAGTGCAGTGATCAGTCAAATGTACAAATCCGGGTACTGCCCCACCCAGACACTAGAGGATGGAACGGTCTTGCACTTGCCCTGCCCCCAAGGATGGGGTGCAATTTTGGGCACCTGTATGTTCATTTTGTTTTATTGATATGGGTTTCGAGTGTGAATTACTGACGTATGTATATTCCACCATAGCCATGGTGTGCTCCATATTTGAAATTGCAGTCAGCTTCCTCCCTCCAAAAGTGCTGAAGCGTATTTTCCCTCCAATGGTCAGTGGTGTCACCATCTTTTTGATTGGCTGCTCCGTGATCAACACCGCTCTCAAGGACTGGGCTGGAGGTTCTGGCTCATGCTCAGCTCTCCCGGAGTCAGGTTACTATGCGCTCTGTCCTAGCATCGATGCACCTCATCCGCTCAAGTGGGGCAGTGCCGAGTTCATTGGCTTGGGTTTTTCTGTGTTTGCTACCATTGTGTTAATCGAAAATTTTGGATCGCCATTTATGAAGAGTGCCCAGATCGTCATTGGCCTTATTGTGGGCATGATCATTGCTGGTGCCACGGGTTACGTGGATGGCTCGACCATTACATCAGCCCCTGTTGCAACATTTACGTGGGTCAAGACATTTCCTATCACTGTCTACGGACCGGCTGTCATCCCATTCCTGATTGTATATCTCGACAATATTTTGGAAAGTCTCGGCGATATCACGGCCTCATGCGATGTATCTGGTGTTGAAGTCGATGGTCCCATTTTCTCAAGCCGTGTGCAGGGAGGTCTACTAGCGGACGGCATTAACTCGTTGATTGCGGCTTGCATGACCATTAGCCCTATGGTATGGTGAAACGACAAGGTGATGCTGTGTCGAGAATTATTTTCTAAAACGGGAATGTCTCATGTTCTTGCAGGTCACGTTCGCTCAGAATAATGGTATTGTTGCTCTGACACGGTGCGCAAACCGAATTGCGGGATACTTTTGTTGCTTTTATATTTTGATGTACGGCATCTTTGGTAAGGTATCTGCAGCGTTTTTGGCGATCCCGAGCCCTGTGCTTGGCGGCATGAATGCCTTTTTGTTCGCATCCGTGACAGTGTCAGGTATTCGTATCCTTGCTTACCTCGAATGGACCCGTCGCGATCGGTTCATTGCGACGACGGCCCTTGCTATGGGTCTTGGTGTGACGCTTTGTCCGGGCTGGTTCTCGCACGTGTTCACCTACAGCGGCTCCAACCAAGCGCTCCAAGGCTTCTTGAATGCCGTGACGACCGTTGTTGATACTGGATACTGCATTGGATCTTTGATGGCGATCTTTCTCAACCTCGTCGTGCCTTGCGAGTGGGCCCCTGAGACGCTCAAGCAAGAGGAAGAGATCAAACGCAAGCATCTAGAGGAGATCCGTGAAGGATTTATCCGAACAAATGAGCTGGACGAGCAGGCAGCTGTGAGCCCAGTGCCGTAGAATTCATCCCATGTTTTGTACCATATTTTGTATTTATTGCCCACGTAATAGCTCCCGTAGATGCAGCATAGAAAAAATGCAGATTCATATGCGGTCAACACCCTTCCCCTCCCCTTCCCTCCACGCGGAGGAGAAAAGTTCGGCGTTGTTGCTGCAATTAAGAGAGGGATGCACGCGCAACGTTACACATATGCCCGCTTTAGCGGCCGAAGATCTTTTTTACATCACGAGCAATAGGAAACGAAGGCGTTAGGAAAAGCTAAAACAAACAAGAGTGAAGAAGGCTGACGAAGAAAACAGATGGAAACGGCGTGCAAGGATTCAGATGATAATCTTCTCCATGAACATTTCATAGGTGAAAAACACGGCTGTCTTTTTCAGCGCGGGCCATTCCTGTAGATCATATATTAACATGCTACATTGTTCTTGAAGGAAGGCAGACACGTATACGATTCTTTCCATATGATGTCACTCACTTCCTGTACAACTTGCGGATGAGGAAAGAAGAAAGAGATGGAATCCCTGTTCTATTCCCCCTCCCTTCTTCCCTCACCTATACCTGCACCACTTGAGTATGCAACTCGAGTCAATATCCCGGACAAGACGATGAGCAATATTCCCCAGTACAATTCCGTGATCACGTCAGTATCCAACACCTACCGATATCCCGTTCCTACGGATTCCCTTCATCGCTTAGGCTCGGGCGATGACCTCGATATATTTGGCATTACCGTCTATCGCAGCAGCATCCCGAAACAAATGGGTAAATCAGTTATACACACATATACAAGAGAGGAAGGAAGAGCATTCAGCGATAATTGCCCTAACGATGGCATGTAGCATTTGTGCGAAAAGTATTCTTGATCACAGCGTTTCAATTTGTCGTGACCGCAGGGTCGGCCATGACCCTTGTTCGTGTCGGTCCTATTTTTCAGTGGTTACAAGATAGGTAAGGAAGATGGGATTGATATATATCTATATATATATATACATACACGGATATCGGGTGGTACATGCACCAGCCGGATGGCGTTTCTTGCTTCTTCTTCTCAACGCCCGAATGAACAGCAAATATGCATGGTGGGTACCTCTTTTGCCCACGTTTTTGATAGCTTCACTCGTAGCCTGGCACCTGTGGCTGCGGTATTTCCAACTCTCCTCCGGCGCACGGATTGCATCACTTGCTTTCTATTCTATAACCATGGCCATTATCATCTCAGAAGTCGGTATGTTTTTTTTTCCCTTCTACGATAACCCCTAAAATGAAGCAGACCCATTCATATTCACCATTCTGATTTCTAGTTTCTAAGCTATGCTACGACCAAGGCCTGCTAGTTCTTTTGATGGCCATCATCGGCCTAGTTGGCATCCTGCTTTTCACGTTCCAGACGCAGGTACTTTTCGCTGGCACGAAACCAATGTAAGAATGGACGCGGCAATGAGGGAGTGTTCTTAGTTTGGCGGCTCACTAACGAGGCACGTGTAGTCTTGTGAGCGCTGTTAGCATCTGTATGAGTTCACCATGGTTTCGGCGGGCTTTTGACATGGATCCGGTGGCGATACTTCTGCCGATGGCGCTTGCGTTTCTTACATGCTGCTATATCATCCTCGAACTATACTATATCATGGGCAATGTTACTGTGGACGATGTGATTCTCGCCAATGTTTGCTTTTACATTGACTTGCTCTACCCACTTCGCTTCTTACATAACGTGTGCGAACTTACCGACAATCTAGCCATGTTTCCCGATATCCTTGGTCCTGATTACCATTAGTCTTCCATTCCTTTTGTATACACAACACCCAAGCATTTGCACATACCCTCATTATTTATCCAACCCCAAACTACCATCTACCAAAGAAAAAATGATAGAATATTATTATATCTTTAGAATTGGAATATGAAATGTCAACTTTAGGATCATGTCATCTCAATCAGACCTTGCTATGAGCGGCTTTCGATTGCACGTGGAGGTGGAAATTGGCACCTGCGGCCGAGAATTCGGTGGAAATTAATTCTTTGATTCCTTCCGAAAACAACCATGAATACGGAAGCAAACTGCCTTTCGCCACTGATTAAATTCGAGAATCAAGTCGCCGGACATGACCGCATTTTGAAGTTTCCAACCACCGATCTCCTCGTTATCAAACCTGCTGTGAAGAAGGAACTGGAATTCTACGAACATGCCCAACAACATTCCGAGTTTGAGTGTTGGATTCCGAAATGCTTTGGGAGTGTGCATAGGTCGACCGAATCAGAACTTGAGATTCTGGGGCAACAATCTGTAAATGCCAATCTTTTTGCAGATAAATCAGCGGCGCTTGTTCCGACCGAACAGCAACTAGCCGACAGCCACCGAGCAAAAGACACTGAAGGCCGTGCATTAGATGATATCCTTTCTTCGCTTTTGAATATCCCAATACGCACATGTGACTAATAATATCATCTATCCTTGACATTGTATACACAGCACCTCTGTCTAGAAAACGTTCTTTATGGCTTTTCCCGGCCATGTGTCCTCGATCTCAAGTTGGGCAAGCGTCTGTATGACGAAAATGCGACTCCTGCTAAAATTGAAAAGATGAAAAAGAACGCTCAGGGCACCACCTCAGAAACCCTCGGCATTCGGATCTCGGGGATGAAGGTGTACAACACCGTCGATGGTTCATGGACTGTTTACGACAAGCGTTTTGGCAGGAGATTGACACCCGACACATTCCTCGATGCACTCCTTTCCTTCTTTTTCCCTTCCTCAATTTACGCGCAGAGACAGGACGCCCAACAGCCGGGCATACGACATGTCCAAGACCCCGACTTGGCCGAAACGACCACAGTGTCCCGAAAACGGATAGGGAGCAATAAGATGAATTGGATCTTGGAGAGTTTGATCGAGGACGTTACCATCATCCGTGAATATATCCAAGAACATCCCGAGCTCGAGATGATTGGCGCGTCCCTTCTGATTGCATTTGAGGGTGACAAGGTTGCAGCTGATGCAACATGGAAACGGATGCTAGAGGAGGATCGGCAAGAAAAGACAAGGATGGGAGCTGGAGAAGAGGAGGGCGACGAAGACGAAGACGAAGACGATGAAAATGGGAAGCTGTATGACGTACGGCTGATCGACTTTGCGCATTCCTCATGGACTGCGAAGCGCCCATCGCAAGATGAAGGCTTGCTTGAGGGACTCGATCACTTTCTCCTGTCGCTTCAATCATGCTTAGAAAGACAGGAAGCAGAGAAACTCTAGTGTATAACGTCTCTGTAAATATTTCAAACTACGCGTCCGAGAAATGCATAAACCAACCTCTTTTTTTTTCGCTTATCGAACTTGAACTCTCTTAGCTGTTCTCACCATTTCCAAATCCTTCTATAGGCAGCTATTTACCAGGATGCCCCCCCTAAAAATCTATCTTTAAACATGTCATGTAACGAACTGGGCTGCTAATGGGAAATACACGTTCATGGACGATCAAATGGTTCGCAAGATGTGACCATCCATGGATCCTGTTCATACGGGTTGAAATCAGACTCCGCTTGCTAAAATTCATCGTCACCGGGCAAGGTCTCGCGTTTCCCCCCCCTTTTGTTTACATCCTCCATGAGCCACTTTTTTCAGTGCGGTATTCTTAAGGGTAATAAGCGCAAAAAGGATCGTTTACAAGGTTACGTGAATAATAACAGTATCCGTAAATAGGCCACGGTGGATGGGTGACTTCCATCGTCACTTCTCCCGAGGTCCCGGACCTGCTCATTTCGGCATCTCGCGGTAAGTCTACCCTCCGGATCTCGGAATCCGACCCATTCAATGCTACTTGATTAGTTAACTGTGTCCACCATCAGATAAATCTATCATTGTCTGGCGTATTACAAGGTAGAAAGCGCGTGACTGGCCCTTTGCTGCTGCTGCTGCTGCTACTCTTGCTGCCGCTGTTACCGTCAACCCACTCATTATTTCGTATCTTGTGTGCGCCAGGTGAGGAATCTCTCTTTCTTTTAGGATGGAAGACGCGTGGTGATGGGGGGGAGGAATAGGAATGACCTTTGAAAGTTAAAGTGAATGTCGTTTTTCTCTTGAAAAATTGCTCACGATTGCCCGCTCCAGGGATGAAATTAACTATGGCATTCCTCGCAAGTCCCTCCTTGGCCACAACCACTTTGTCCAGGATCTAGCCTTATCCTCGGATGGCCAGTTTGTCCTGTCAGCCTCTTGGGACAAAACCCTCCGTCTCTGGGATCTCAATACTGGCACAACCACCCGCCGCTTTGTGGCCCACACAAACGACGTGATGTCGGTTGATTTCTCGCCAGATAACCGCCAGATTGTCTCTGGCTCCCGTGACAAGACGGTCAAACTCTGGAACACCTTGTAAGTCTCTACCCTTTCTTTCTCACTCTCTATCTTTGTGTGTGCTTGTTTGTCTCTGGACGCCTCTCATCGTGTGAATGGTACCATTTGAATTATAGGGGCGAATGCAAATTCACCCTCTCAGAGGATGGCCATCAAGACTGGGTCTCTTGCGTGCGCGTCTCGCCTAACCAAGTCAACCCGGTTATTGTTTCATCAGGCTGGGACAAAGTTGTAAAGGTAATGAAAGAGGTTGTAAAGGGGAAAAACCAGCCCAGGCATCGGCGGATATGATGACTAGATGAAATATTTGCTATTTCAGAAGCCAGTGTGGGCTAATGAGACAAACTATCCACCTTGACTGATGACCGATGCTTTGGGCTTGTTTCTTTTCTTGTCTGGTGTTGTCCTTTTCGAACCAAGGAGTCGCTAATGTTTGCTCCTTACTAGGTTCGTGCAAATTTCCAAACCAAAGCATATTGGCAATGCAGGTGTTGTTATCGGTATATCCGCAGTATCTGTCCAAATGATGATTGGATTTTATTTGCTACTTCAGAAGCAAGAGGCTAGTGAGAAAGACTTTTACCACATATTAACTGACGGATGATATCCGGACTGTGCCGACAACAACCATCTGCAGCCGCCATGTTACCTGTGGGTCGACGACTGATCTTATGCTTAATTCTAGGTATGGGATCTTGCGGTGCTCAAGCTGAAGGCCAACTATATCGGACACAACGGCTACATCAACGCTGTTGCGATCTCGCCCGATGGGTCCTTGTGCGCAACTGCTGGAAAGGATGGTCAGGTTATGCTCTGGGACCTGAAAGAGAACAAGCATTTGTACTCTCTGGAGAATCAAAATGAAGTGCATGCACTCACATTCTCCCCTAATCGTTACTGGCTCTGCGCCGCTGTCGGTGCAACCATTCGTATCTGGGACCTGGAGAAGAAGCGGCTTGTGGATGAATTGCGGCCCGACGCATCCTTTCAGACGACCCAGACGATGGACTGCATCTCGTTAGCCTTTTCTTCTGACGGCGCAACCTTGTTTTCAGGTCACAAGGATAACCTCATTCGTGCCTGGCACGTTATCGATTAATAAAATTTTATCTTTGACCTCATTTGAATATAAACCGAAGCGGGTGCAAGGCCGGCATATTGAAAAGTAATAAAAACAGTAGAAGGTTTCATTGCACTGATGAAGCCATCTTTTCTTGATTGATCATTTGATGGCGGTGGAGTCGACTAGTCTACGGTTGTACCTGCTATGCGGGTAACCCAGAGATGACGCTTCGGATGCACGCAACGCGAATGCTGACTAGAAAGAAAAGATTTGTATCGCTTGGCGGCTTTATGGTAATTCCCGAATTAGAAAGTTTTTAATGAATGTTTATCTAAAAAAAACATGCCTTGTACTGTGTGACAGTATGGGTATGTAGTGATCCTCGGCCTCTTCTTTTTTTTTTTCTTCGGCCCTGACATAGCCGAAGTTACGACAGCGGGTCGCTCTCCGGATGTCTTGTCATGCAAGATTTTCAAAGCGTATTCTCCACGACGGATGGACGATTGGGTGCAATGATGGTGTCTGTACCACTTGCGATCTCGATGTTTGCATCGGTGGTAATGGTTGAGCCAAATGAGAGATAAGGGGGGTCATGGGGCTCATTCGTTCGCTTTCATAAGCAAACAAGAGAGGCGCATTTGTGGTACTTTGCTGACTGAGACCTCATAGTTGTCGGGACCGGCGGCCGACTGGATAGGTCGAAGGAAGTACTTTTTTGTGGCAACGATCCTCAAATTTGTGGGATCTGGTATTCAGATTCTGGCTTCCTCTTTTGAGGGAATGTTGTTGGGTCGGATCGTGGCCGGTGCAGCGATTGGGTATGGAAAGAACAAAGAAAATAGGAGGGGTTACGTGTCCTACCAATACTGGCCTTCCTCGTGGTTAACTCATGCTTCGAACTGCTTTCTTTAGTATCTTTAGTATGCTTATTCCCCTATGTAACTACAGTCCCCTGCCATGTGCAACACGGACGCAGTGGGGCAAAATTTTTGATCATCGTTCTCTATTGCAGACCAGAGTGAGATCTCTCTTCCCGAGCACCGCGGCCGCTTAATCACCTTTTTCCAGCTTGGTGTCACGCTAGGATTCTGCGCAGCTTTTTGGATTGTCTATGGCACAAGTCGGCTACCCGGCCATTTATCATGGAAGTCAGTGACAGGTTAACAACGTTCCCCTTTTCTTGATTTGACAGAATGGGGGGGGCATCTTGTTATGATCATAGAATCCCGGTCTATCTCCAGATGGTTCCTCCGACGATGCTCATTTGTGGGTTATTTGGCTTACCAGAAAGGTAAACATAATGAGGCTTTTGTTTGTTATTCCTTATCCTTCCATTAGAGTTAGCTGGGAGATTTGAAAAACAAAAGCCGCTTTTTCTCTTAATATGCTAGTCCTCGCTGGCTTGTTTACAAGAAGCGCCAGCCAAAGAAAGCTCTGGCCATTCTGACGCGTTTGCGGAGTGCATCCCCATCAAGCATCGAGATGGAGATCCAGAGCATTGAGCAAGACTATTATTATGACACCAAGTTCAAATCCAGGAAAAGCTACATGCACCTTTTGGAGAAGGGCACGGAAAACAACCGGCGCCGTACTCTCCTTGGGATCGGTATTCATATGCTGACCCAACTCACGGGCATCAACGTCCTGCTGCAAGTAGAATTCAACGGGTGGGGGGGGGAGAGATAAGAAAAGTAGCCTGCTTACGCTTTGTTTAGGTTTTATTTGCCACATATTTTACAATCGACAGGTATCACTGAAATCGACTCGGAGTTACTAGGTAAAACAAGGCATTTTGTCCCGTGACCCGAAACTTTATATCTTGGTTCCCCCATGTAGGGAACGGCGTAAGCGGCATGGTTAACATGCTGGCAACCATTCCCGTATTTGGCTACGTGAGTTCTCCTATAGAGATCGTGATTTTTTTGAGAGAGAGAGAGAATGGTTATTGGGTCAGGACCAATGGACAGAAGAGCAGGTTTTGCGCCACTGTTCTAACACGACAGCTTCCAGATTGACAAGTGGGACCGCCGGCGTATTCTCACATGTGCTTCCCTACTGATGGCAGTATGCATGATAGCCATCGCTGTACTCGCGCTCTACATTGAGACAAGCAAGACCTCGCTCATCAGCAACGATTCAGCCTCTTTTGGCGTGCTTGTTCTGCTGTGTCTCTTCATTGCGTGCTTCGCATTGAGCTGGGGACCGCTCGGATGGATCTACCCCGCCGAAATCTATCCTCAAAGCATCCGCGCCAAAGCCATGGGACTCACCACAGCCTCAAGCTACTGTTTTAACGTCACCATTTCGCAGATTGCTCCAGCCCTTTTTGAGTCCATCAGTTGGGGAACGTACGTCGTTTTCGGCTGTTCGTGTCTCTTGATTGCATGGATCGTTCACGCCTTTTACCCCGAAACAAGAGTATGTGTGAGAAGGAGAGATTACCAGTTGCGCATGGCATGCCGGTTTCCATTTTTTTTCATCCGCGCAACCACTTTTTAGGGACGGTCGCTCGAGGAAATTCATCTGATCTTTAGTAATGCAATCCTCATTAATGAGCGAGCAAGCGCACACCATCCGTCTACAGCAGCGGAGGCGCTAGAACACCTTGAAACCCTTCGTTACGACATGAGGTCTCGATTTGGAGAGGCTATACCACAAATGCAGCACCAGGCGTTTATATGAATCAAAGCTTTTTTGTACGGCGCCAAAGTCGCGACCTGTCGGAATTCTCCCGTTTGGGAAAATCCGGGACACTTTTGCACTAAATGTTTGCAGTAAACAACTGAACTCTTTTCTCCCATCCTTTCGTTGCCATTCCTCGTGGTTTGTGCTTAGCATTGACGACTCTACGAGAGTCAAAGAAACCTGTCTTTGTTCTGTGGCATGTTGTCTGGTAACTTGTTGGCGACAAGGCGTTAAGGAACAGATAACCAGTCCATCTGGTGTTTCCCCGCCTCAACCCCCTCCCCCAACCCACTGCAATTCCTTGTCAAAATTCGCGCGGTGAAAACACTTTACTTAATTTAGACATCCCGATATTAGAAAAAAGGGAATGCGTGTATTGCTCATCATCATGCAAGTGAGCCGGCATTGGGGTCACAAACCGATCGTGGAGATACCAGTCTACCACGATCGGCAGAGAAAGACGGGGAGAATTGTTTGCAAGAAACCATCTAAAACAATGACAACTTGGGCGGTATTTAAGAGCATTTTTCCCTTTCAACTTACCCATCTCTACTCTCTCCTTCCCGCCCTTCCATCTTTTACACAATAACAACAACGAACGAAGAAGATCATGCGCACTACCATGCTACAGCCTACAGCACCAGCACCAACCACTGCCGTCTCCTCCTTCGCGAATTCCAACCGTCCAGATGCTCGCTGGCGACCGCTACCTTCCGTTCTGATTGGTATGCCTTTTAAGTAGCCAATTGCTGAGGTCGAGGGTAAATGGGTCACTCAATGTCGATAAAGACTTTATTGCCATTACGTTGTGTGATGTGATCCCATTTCGAATTGCTCGACGAAGGTCGCTGCCGCCTCCTGCTTCGACAAATCGCCGTCCACTCCCAGAACTTGTATACTTTATTCAGAAAATCACATACCATGCGGGCATCAACTGCCGCACCGCCGTTGTGGCTCTCATATTGCTCGACCGTGCAAAAGCTGCTCTTCCGAAAAACGCAACAAGTAGCTACGGTAAGCTGGAAGACCTGCAATTTTGACATTGCGATATGTCGCTGACGAAGACCGCCCTCTCCTCCCCTTCCCTACGTCCTTGCACGTTAGATACATGCCATCGTCTTTTGCTGGGCGCTCTGCTGCTTGCTTCGAAAATCCTTCAAGGTTCGGAATGGGCACCTGCCTACGAAGATTCCCCGCTCACCAACCGTCGGCTCTGCGACCTCTGTGGTGGTCTTTTTTCGCTAGAGGACATGAACCAAGTCGAGCGCGCCTTCCTGAAATTGATACAGTATCAGTGCTGGGTAGACGACAAAGCTGTCAATGATTTTGTTCGTCGGCATCGGACCGATCTTGCCATCTAACGACGGCGCTTTCGCCCCCTTTTTTCCCCCTCCTGATCTCCATCCCCACCCCCCCACCTCTCACGTGGTGTTACACGTTCTCCTGCTCACCACGCACGTCTTTTTCCCTACTTCCACGACAACAATCCTTTTTCTCTCTATGCACTGTACATACATACCTGTTCTATACCCCATAGTTTCCTGTCTTCTATATTCCTTTTTCATTTTAGTTATACATACATGTATTTTGTTGATTGGATGCAGTAATAATAAGGTGCAATCGCTACATATTTCTTATTCAAGCGCATATGCGTGGCTGTGTACAGTACATTGTGGAGAAAGCACAAGGCATCATGCCTGCATTTCCAAAGGACGCATTCCTGATGTACTGCAATCCCTAAACGCTGTGCTCTGCACTTGCAGGCATGTTGTTATAAAAGTCATCATTGTTTTGTTTGACTTTGACTATCTATAGATGATGTTAATACATCGCACCAATCAGCCGCACTTTCTGCACCACCAAGGGGGTTGTTGGGACAGAGCGTTTTAGGACACCCACCCCCTGAGACAAGAGCATTTGTCTACTAAATTGCATTGCTGCGGCGGTTGACGACGAATGCCGCCGGCTTCGCGTTGCGACTTCCCGTACACAAGGAATCAATGGCTGCATGCCGGCATTTTGGCCTTCTTGATACCAACCGACAACATGAGGTCCTTGTTCTTGTTGTCTAAACCCATCGCGTGCCTTCCGTGACCTTTCCTCGCATGTTGTCAAGTGAGCAAAGGAGGACTTTGGCATGGCCTCATGGTGTGTGGAACATCATCACGCTATTGTTGGAGTAGCAGCGGCCGAATCTTCTTCCAAAAAATCCCCCATATACATAAAATCTAGGGGGGTGGGGGGTGGGGAGCGCGCGCGCGCGCGCGCGCGCACGCAAAAGTGCGAGCCTTTGCATTCTTTCAAGTACAAAAGAAATGCTCTGTTTATTATTATTAAACACCGGTATAAGCAAGCAAGTTATGATCATGGATCTTATCGTTGCCATGGCTTGAGCTCAGCACATCTTTTGTTGCCATGGCCGTGATTTCATGATAGAGCTCCTCCACAGAATCAAAGTTCCGCTGGCTGAGCAAAAGAGCGGCAATACCGGCCACGTGCGGGTTGGCCATGCTCGTGCCGTCAAGGCTATGTGTTTCAGCACCGAGCCAGCTACTGGTGATGTCAACACCGGGCGCGTAGATCCTTACACAATCCCCAAAGGCGGAGAACAAGGCAACATTGTCCTCGCGATCGGAGGCGCCTACGGCAAACACCGCGGGATTCGCGGCAGGTGTATACTGGCACGCGTCGTCGGCCGTGTTGCCGGCAGCCGCAAAGATGGGGATCTGATGATCGATGGCGGCACTGGTCAAGGCATCATCGATCGCTTTTGAGCGTGGCCCGCTCAGCGACAGATTAATGATGGCCTTGCCTTTTTCTGCAAGCCCACTCACCATCTCAATGGCTTTGCAAGAGAGATGGGGGTCAGTCCTTTTTATCGTTTGATAAAGTAAAAAAAAAACAAACAAGGATGAAAACTTGCCTCGGATCAAAGCAACAGTCGTCCCATCGCCTTTTCTGTCAAGGATTTTGATGCTATGAATCTGCGTATCGGGTGCTACACCCGTAGTAACCCCACCAATGATGCCAGCCACATGGGTTCCTTTGGAGTTCAAATTAGAAATTGCAACCACCTTGCCTCGTTTTCACATGTACCATGGCCTGATGAATCGGCGTCACCTTCGTAATCAATAAAGTTCGCCACGTGTGTGACTCGGCCTTTGAGCTCTGGATGATCGGTGTTGATACCGGTGTCAAACACATAAACGTGTACACCCGCACCAGTCATGTTCTCCCGGGTCAGCCGCCTTGTCATGTCAACCCGGCCACGCTGGCTGATCCGCGCGAGCCCCCAACTCGGAGCAGCGCTCTCGAGGACTTCATCCCGCCGTACGGCAGGAGCAGCAGCAGCTGCTGCTGCTTCTGCCGCCACCGCCTGAACGCTGTAGATTTTGTTTGGCTCCACATAATCGATCGCGTCGAGTTGATGGAGATACTGGGCAAAGGCAGGATCAAATGCGCCTACGACGGCCGAGAAGCCTTTGCCAATGTGGATCGTATCCATGCGGGGCGCATCCTCGCCTGCAAGTGCTTGAATGGCTGCACTTCTGCCACTTTTTTGGAGTTCCTTCATCCGATACAAAGCAAAATGTTGTCGAATGAAGCTGCTGGGTTCCGAAACGGCTAATGTAAACCCCCACACACGCACGTGGAAGCGTGTGTGATGTGTGTGTGAGCGACAGTGGGAGCGGGTATCCATCTCTCTCTCTCTCTCTCTCACCTGCTGCCGTTGTTTGATTACTGCTCAGACTCGTCATCGATTTGAGTTTGATTATATGGAGTTCAGACGTGGCACCATCAGCAGCCATAGTACTGTAATGGCTGTCTGGCACCGCTGCAGCGGCCGCAGCGGTGAGACACCGAGTCACGGCTGTTGCGCTCCAAAAGATGAAATGAGATATTCTCATACTGGTTCAGAGGGGCTGAGCAAAGGATTTATGATAAGGCAAGAGCAAAGGAAAGAGGGCACCTTCTCAAGCTTTGCTTCTTTTGCTCTTACGAGGAATATAAAATAGACCGCGAGCCTTTTTTTTTTATATATATAAAAAGAAAAAAGTATGTTGTTTGTTAACAACTGACATGAGAGCAAAAATCTTTCTACAAATAAAATTGCTCCGTCCCTCCTTCCCTCCCTAGACAGAGCGCTGGACATCTTGCCCTGCGTCGTCTCTTGTGCGCCACCGCGGCCCAAACGTAGTGACGAGATAGATGCAGATACCACTTGAGAGGCTGATCGAAGCAAGTAGGGTCATGGACCATCCGCTGCCCACGGTCCTGAGCATGGCCGGTGCCATCATCGGAGTGCAGGCCGCGCAGATGCTTCGCAACAGATTCGATGCGCCGACAACAGAGGCAGAATAGCCTTGGTAGACGTCAACGAGATATGTATTACTTGGTGTCTGGACAACACCAACGCCAAGACCCACTAGAGTGGAGAGAAGCGTCAATACATGAGATAGATGGTAGCAAACCAAAAGTTGTTTGTAATTCACTTGCGTAAAAACAGGCCTGTCAAAGCAGGCGCGAGATGAACACGGTATTGAACGCACCAGCCATAGAGTATTTCTCCGGCAGGCAATAAGACCACACCGAGTAACATGGCAAGCAGTCGCTTCTCGGGTGGATAGTCTGAAAACGGCGGGACAGCATTTGCTCTTTTGTCACCGTCGGCGCCTTTCCGCTGGAGCATCCAGTCGGCCCATTTTCCTGAGACGACAGCACCTACCGCGTTACCAACACCATTGGCAAGGTATGAGAGCCCAACCTGAGAACTGGTCAGCTTGTAGCGATGCGAGAGCTGATGGGGCAGACTTGCGATAACGAAATACATGAACCCGTACGCAAGAGCATACGGTGTCGATGTGAGCACCACGATGGGTTTAAGCAAGAACACAAAAGGGCGAGTGAAGGACGCGAGCATGGAAGTATTTCGGCTCGCGGTGTGTTGTGATGCCGTTTCAGGAAGGAAGAAGAGCATTAAAATCAAGATGGCGGCGCCCATACCGGCAAGCGAATAGAAAATGTATCGCCAACCGATATCTGATAGCAACACAAGGAAAATTTACTGATGCTGTTAGACGCTTCGATCGTCATCATTATACGTACACTCGTTGATGTAGCCGCCTGCAATTGGCCCGACCACAGGTCCGATAAGCGGCCCAAGCAGGAAGAGACCCATTGCATTACCACGTTCCTGCGTGGTAAAAAGATCAGTAACAGTTCTATTCGAAGATAAATGCAAAGTGTTAAGAAAAACAATAAGGAACAGGGGATATTTGATTTACAACTTTTGTAGTGAGTATATGTGTGTTTACCCTGCCCCGACGACCTGCGCTGCGCTAGCTCCAATTGATTGAAATATGCGCATGGTAATGAAAATACTAATGCTGGACGAGAGCGCACATCCGATGGTTGAGCCTACATAGATTGCTGTAGCAGATATATATATGTATCTTCGTCCATGACGTTCTGACAAGGCTGCCCACATCATAGGCTATACATAAATGTGTAGGACGAAGAATGGGAACGAATATTGGTTAGCAAAAGCGATAATCAAGTCAGACGATAGAAAAAAGATATGCTAACAGCAATTCCCTGGATGAGAACGTAGAGGGATATGGTAACGTTGATCAAGGTGCTCGATACATGGAGGGACCGACGAACTTCATGCACAGCCGGTACCTGTCATAGACAAATTAATGACGTTACTGATAGAAGGTAATGCATTTCACTTGCATAGATCGAACTACTAAGAGGGCCAAGAAAGCCTTGAAGGGAGACTATGAAAAGAATGAACCATTTTCGAAGCCTGGAAAACTGAAGTTTGAAAGGGTTAATTATTTGGCTGCCCAACAATAAACGTGTGGCTCATTACACACTTGAGTAGTCTCTGCGTTTGAAGGTGGAAGAGTCGTGCTACAGATGTCGATATCATCAGAAAACTCGGTCGTTTTTGCCTCTCCTTTGTTGGATAGGCCATGGCTGCTGACAATGGTCACAAGGCTGTCCTTGTCTTGCTGTAGTGGAATTATTGACATTATTGATTGATGGTGTATTTGTTGTGTACAGCACCCAAGTTGGAAGGAAAGAATGGTATATTCTACACTGTAAGTAGTAAAAAACGTAAGAGAAAGGAGAAGTAAAGCCGAGAGGAAGGGAACCAAAGCCGTTTTTAACCTCGGAGAAGACGACTCGGGTTTCAGCATACACAACATAATACACGATGATCAATGGGAACCGCGCCTGCATTCCCTTGTCTCTTCCTCTCTCCCTCCGTTTCCTTACACATCCGCTATTCTTCGTGTATACAATCATTCCTAACGTAATCCAGTCTCCTCATTAGCTTTGTTTTCGCCAAGCAGAGACGCAACATCATCTCTGAATTTTAATACAAAGCAGCCAAATAGAAGTTTCTTCTACCCGTTTCTATTGCGTTTCCGAAGAGCATTATCTATTTTTCAGAACCATACAGAATTGGACATTGTATGTTTCTCAGATGCCAGAAAAGTAGCTACTCCACAATGTGTTTGTGTTGTATGCATATACAAATTTTTTATTGTATGCAAACTTTGAGTCAAAGCGATTGAGATTCGACCCGAGTCGGCTTGCCGGGATACTGGATGCATTAGCTATCCCTTGCGCAGTACTATTATAAGCAAAGCGGCAAGTTATCTTTGCGCACATTGTTATATATATTATGTGTGTGTACCCATGTAAGTAGTAGATATGTAAGGAATGGTAGAAACAATTATTGTATATACAGGATGCGATATAATTATATCCGATCTGAAATATCGGCCGTCATCTTCAACGCCAAATTTTCGAATTTGCTCCTTGCTTGTGCGGCAGCCGCATGTGTTAAGGTTCCCCGTCGAAAGTATAGCAGCTCCTCACGCCAATCCACAACAGCATCAACCTCTTGATCTCTGATCAGAGCATGAGGTTTCTTCTTGTCGGCTGGATCATATTGTAGAACATCGCTAAAGAAAGGCATCAAAATAAATTCATAAAATAATGCCATTTCGCAATACGTACGAGTCCGTTATCTCATACAGTTCCTGGAGGAGTAATCTCATCTTGAGTAATATATACATAGCAATAGCAGCTTTTGAAATCGTCTCGTCATCGATGTCTTCCATTTTGTTCGTGTCATCTTCATCCGTCTCGCGATCTCCATCAGCTCGCCGAGACTGAATGTACAAGAGGAGCTCGGCGCATGATGTTGCCTGAATTCGCTCAAAATAATATAGCAAATGTAGTACTTCATCCGACTGGCCAAGATCAAGAGTGACAATACAGTCGGCGAGAAATGAAAGGTAATTTACATTGATCTTTTCAAAGAAATGATGCACCTGTGTTAACATATAACCGTGTATGAGCAATCAGCTCTTACCTGATCTGAAAGCCCTTGTTTCAATTCAAGTTGAAATGGCTTCACGAGGGCCTCAAGGAAATCTAATTTTGATTTCTTCTTTTGCTTGATTACGCTGTAGGTCATCCCGAGGAGAGAATCCACCTTTGCATCTCCATCACGCTTTCCGTAACCTAAAATAAGGGTGCATCAGTCATCAGATTAGTTTCTGCATAATATTTCCCTCACCATTCACATGATCGCCATAATGCAATTTTTGATATTCGTATGCAGCTGTCAAATATTTTGGGATATGCGAGTAAAGCAATAAGCCATATTTATCATGCGCAAGGCGGTGTACGTAATACGCTCGATGTCTTAAAAGCTGGTCAGGACTGGTTTCTGAAGCTACAATGATAGGCATGCACTGATAAAACCAAAGGTCAGCATGCTGTATTTCCAAACTTCCCGTTGACCATTTAAAGGTCTTAAGCATACCAGAACGGGATGGGCTAATCCCTGTTCAACGACAGCGGTGATCACGTCAAACGCTTTGAGTCGAAGATCGCTCATATCGCTCATGGCGCATTTTAAAATATCAGGCAGATAACATTGCATAAGAGCTCCATTTACTCTATTTTTTTGGTATGTGTTTGTTGATCAGTGTTGATACCCACTGTGCAGACGACCGAACTTACCCTAATTCTGCAAATTCAGCTGTATTACCGAGTAAGGTTTCCACATCAACTTGTTTCGTATAGAGGGATTGGCCAGCATCTGTATCACTGAATTTGTAAGCTATCAATCACTATAATGAACATCGGTGGACTTCACCTTGCTCGCGCTTCTGAAGTCGCGTTTCCTCGGCCGCTAAGAATTCTTGAAATACAATCATTAATCGCGTTCGAGCCACATCATTGCCTTGCTCAAATATGGTTCGTATTAAGAACATGCTGGATTCCTTTGTGATTAACGTTGGATGCCTTGTGAACAGATACCCTAGATTGTCCATATTCAGCAACTGTAAAAAACCCACTTTGTTTGTCATTACCAAGGCTTTGCAATGCAGCTACTCGTATTTGCGCTTCTTCCGGGATTCCTTGCACCTTTGTAAATTCGAGAACAAGATCATAGACGAGATCGACAATTGTGCCCTATTTTAACAAACGTTAGTTTGGGCGAAGAGGCAGCGCTGTCTAATGAAACTCTCATCCGTACCTCGCTGATTTTATCTAATCCAGCCAATTTCAGCGGCACTTCCCGTCGTTTTGCATCGAAATCAATGTTTTGACATAATAAACCGCAAATTAGTAGCATCTTCATCACACCGGTAGCGGGCCTTGCAAGGCCACCAGTCGTTCCGATTTGGTCACGGTCAGCCCGCAGTTTAACTGCATTTCAGGGATGCGTTGTTCTCAATTAATAATTGCATATCCAACGTTACACGTGATTAAAAATAATATACCCATGCATGATCCAAGGATGCGGATGAGAATGTTATACCGTTGAGATATGCTCTCAACAACGGTACACAGACAAGATACAACACTAGCTGTAGACTTTTGTCGACATATGTGCGAGTCAGTTTATGGAGGAAATCGCATCCTATCTTCATGTTGGGGCCACGCTTACCTCTTGTGGACAAGCACCTATTAGATCGAAAAGGATACGCTCCAAAATTGCAATAAAGTCAGGATCGTGATATTTTTGGCGTGGTAAAACGTCTTTATATATATTGAGAACGTAGTGTGCCATGTACCAATCGCTCTATGTATCATTGAAATAACTAAATATTGAGTACAATATGTGTATATGTCGAACTCACCACTTTCGTTATGCTTAGATATGGTTGTAGGACTGAAATTTGTGTCTCACGCAAAAGATCAGGGCAAGTTGTGGTGAAAGCATGGATAGTAACAAGACAAGTGGTAAACTGTTTGACCTTGTCCTGTTCATCATACAGCAGCATGCGTTCGAAGAGGCAATCAATGATCCACTGAAACACCTTTTCAAACCAGATTCTGGCTTTATCGTCGCATTCCGTCATAATCTAATCAATCCGCGATAGATAAGTACATCAGGATAACAGAACAAGTGTAATTACCCTTTGCGTGATCTTTGAAAGCGACGTTGTACGATTGCCTCCCGTGGGTTCCAGTCGTGCGACCGCACCAATGATGATATCAGTCAGTTCTTCGATACGTCGCTTCCTTGCTTTTGGAGCATTTGCATAGGATGATCCGAAATAATCGTTTCCATCACGTTCAATTTCGCGAAAAGGATGAAACAAGACTTCCTGTGTTGCTTTGAACGCAAGGTCGCTAATACCGACTTCACTGTCGCTGATACGCTGGATCAATTTTGCAGCAATGTCCACCCTGATATCTGTTTCGATGCATTTGTGAAATAATTCCTGCAATAACTTCACGACACGTTTCCGAACGTTAACAGCCGTATCCTATATTGTTTATCAGTACTTATTGCATAAGAGGCCCTTATTGGAGACGCTTACAAAGACGCGACTGCTGGCGATTTCGTATAATTTGCGCGGTACGTCTCTCTGGTAAGCGAGATATTTTGCTAATACGTCCACTGCTACATCGCGTACTGATGGGGACGCATCATGTATCCGTTGAAGGATTGCATTTCTGGTTCGTGGCTATCGGAAAGTCTTAAAATAGGAATAATCCATTGTCGTTTCTACATCAATTTGTTTTACCTCGTCCAATATCTCAGGGATACTGGTCACAATATGACGCATGGCCTTTACGGCCCTATTCCTATAGGTCACAACGTCCTTGCCCAAACAGCTCATAATCTCGGATAAGAAGATATTGTAGCTTTTGTACAGAGGACTCCGTGCTGCGAGTACTTCTGAAAGCATATCGACGTCAGCTGAAGTGAGCTCTGGAAACTGGAATTGACTATACAAACTTAATTTAGTACCCCGTCATAGATAGTCCAATGAATTCATGCTCACTGTTGTGTTTCATTTTCTGCGACATTTCCTATTCCTAGCGAAAGGCACCATAACCGGCGGATTCCAGCCGACAGCATAGATAACATCTCGGTGGTTGAAGATTGCTGTTCACCATCTTTGACTTCCTTCCAACCACTACTATATTCATGTCCCCATAGTGATATTTGAAACTACCATTTTAGAATTAGCATCATATACACCGTAAAGAACAACGTATTGGCATACTTGTATAACTGACACGTTGCCTTGAAAGGAAGATATACTCTGTAATATTTTCGACTGTGAATCCAAGAGAAGCTCTAGAGATTCGGGCGCGGTACTTGCGGATATCTATTGCGGATTTACATTAGGTTACTAGTGTTGTGGTAATCCCAAAATGGGCCAGCTTTTACCTCTTTTGGGAGTTTTTCATGGATTTCACATATCCATTCTGGAGTCATATACGATTTACTCCCGGATATCATATTAAGACCAGTCTTGACACGTCTGGCCATTATACCGAGCCATTCGATCGCGAGGGACTTTAGATAGATATCAGATTTTCCAGATCGGAGGCGCTCAATCTATGTATGGATTAGGATGACACTCTTATCTTTGAAAAAAGCAGATTATACCATGAGGGCACTAAATGCTTGAAGTAGCAGCTCTGCCGCAGGCCAGTCCGGTTTACTAAGAACGGTAAGAAAGTCTTCAAGTGTGTTCTCCAAGATCGACCGGTATTCCATGACCGAGTAGCTATCCCGCGTCCGTGATTTGCATCTATAAACATGTAAACATTCCGAATCCATGAATCGCAAAGAGCTCAATATACTTGCTTTGTTATAAGAAAATCCAAAAGGTATGCAGCACTTTGCGAGGCTGCTTCTGTGGCAGATTTCCAGTATCCAACCGATTGTTGCACTAGTTTCTCATCCAAGGATCTGATCTGTGCTACATCACCATCGTTTCGCGCCTTCTGGTATTTCAATTTCCATTTACGCATCCATTGCTTCTGGTCCTCTATGTCACCCGATACCGCACAGCATTGGACGAGCTGCATAAACAAGGCGCTCATCACATGTATTTTTGTGTTGTCACGCAAGCGATATCGTTTCTCGCTCCTATCCATGCTGGTCAAAGCATTCAGGCTCGTCAAAACCTCGGATAGTATCCATTTTCGATGGTGCGGGAATTTGTTAAACATGACACGCAGGACCTCCATGGAGCCCATTTTGGCCTGTTCGTAGGGATTGATGACATTATCTCCGCTTTTAATGGTCACCAAACAAGTGTGATTATCATCGACATAGTCGTGGAAGAACACTCCTAGAGAAATGTAGCTTAGGACGATGACACCGTGGTCGTCGATTTCGTTCGCCAAAAGAAGCGTGCTTGCACGGTGAAGGAAGTGGGTTATAAGCGGCAGGAGTCGAGAGAGATACCGTCTGGCTGGTGCTATTGATTCCACATACATCAAAAATATGCGGATGCCATTGTTCACTGATTACAGAAACATTAGTCTCTATACATAGGTCCTCGTACTCAAAAAGTTTCTTACAACTTGCAGTATCCTCCTCAAATCCGTTGAGATCGATGAGCGGGTATATAGTAGTCTCCAGGTGATTTCGGATCAGCTGAAGGCATGTCGTAACGATGTTCTCTGGCAGATACTAGCAAATTGCCGTGTTGGATTAGCGCTTGTATGCCCAAACTTACTCAAGGGAACACACCTTAACATCAGTAGAGCAAGCTGCTATAATATCATAGATCATTGCAGCAGTTTCTAGTCCATTCGATATGATCTCCAATAATCTGACAACCATGGACAGATCTTTTTCCTTCTTCTCGCGTAGCTCTTCAAAAATCTGAATGACATCCACATCCATGGCTCGTATCAAGCTGTTTTCGAGGATCTTAAACATCTGGCGTAGCTTATCCGCATCTACTTCTTCAAGACTAGAGTAACAAGCCGCCCGCAGAAGTAGCGTAGTAAACTTTCGCATGATTGGTGGCTGCAGGCAAATAGGGCGCCCGCTTTCCCGAAAGTACATGTTACTTTCTACAACGTCCATATTGTCGAGTACATCGTCGATAAAGCGACCCAGTTTATCGTTAGACACTAGAAGTCAAAGCCACGGAGTCAATATATGCTTTAAATCCATCAGGATTGAGACCCCTTCGATCTCTTCCTCTACTTGCCTTTTCTGCGCTTTTCAATTGAGTCGCCCTTATCAAATGCTGCCTCTTCGTCCATGAAGTCGTTGACTTCATCTTCGATCTCGGGCTGTATATATGAATTGTCCTTCTCGAGTGCCGCTGTCCTCTCAAGTATGGCCTCGTCTTCGGTCCTTCTCTCGCCATCTCGAAGCGCATATTGTCGTTCATGTGAATTTGATCCATCACAGGGATTGTCGAGCATCATCGGCGATGTTGTCTCAAGAGACAGTGGCGTCAGTTGGTTTTTAGTGCTCAGCCTTTTCGGAGGCCTGTCTATTCCTCGATTCCTTCGGCGCTTTTTCGATCTTTCGGTTGGAATTACTGTCTGTGCTGCAGATTCAGTATGATGAGCGAGGATCTTTTGAATGAATGCACGGCGCTGTGTGAGAGGTTTATTATCTTCGTCATCGTCGTCGCCGTTGTCGTGGTCGCTCTCGTCAACGTCCATTTTCGTTGGCAGTGCAAGTGTCATATTGTTACTGTGCTCGTTCACTCCTTTCTTCTTTCCATGGAACACATTATCTATTCGCGGTTGTAGAGGCATGATTCGTGATGGGTTTGTCTCGTTCTGAACAGTGCTCAAGAAGTGTGGAAGTAGAGTGCAAAACGCGAGAACACGATTTCGTGCTGCGAAAATAAAACACGTCTATTTCGGACCCGTCTCAGGTACAGCTGCCTAACATAGGTTCTTTTTTTTCTCAGTAAAACCGTTCTACTCCACTGTCTATTATCTGACAATGTGGCAATCCATCCCCGAATTCCCCAACATCCTAGCTTCGGAAAGTCTGAATCAATACAACAAGCTCCCGAAAACGGGCAAGCCTGTATGTCATGGTGGAAAGGTAGAATGGACTGTTCTTGCCTGTATTCTCGCCGTTTATGCAAGTAAGAATTGTAGTTATCAAGAACGCATTGTTAAGAGAGGGGAAAAGAGATCGTTGACCTCGAAAAAACTAGAGGACGCAGACAATTATAAGGCACGCGTTATATCCCTTGGGTAAATACCTTTGACCCTTGAATTCCCCATTCATATAATCTTGTGCTGTTAACATTGATGTCGATGTTACCGTTACAGAACAGGCCTCAAGTGTTTACCTTTCAATAAGCTGGACAAAGGACAACTCGTTCACGATTGCCATGCAGAAGTAATAGCACGCAGAGGTTTTATACGGTAAGAAAAGTCTGGACAGAAATCCATGCTGGTACAACTGCTCACCCGGTCACCATTTCTGCCAAGGTATATTCTGGAACAAGTGGAGGGCAAATGTCAAGATGAAGGATCGCCGTTTGAGCTGATCGACAACCGATTGCACGTCCGCCCTGACTATAGTTTTCATATGTACATTAGTCAGTCACCTTGTAGGCACAGCGATGGAGATCCCAGAAGGCTGAGAGGGAACCATATGACTGAATGAGTGATATAGGTGGTGATGCGTCAATGTCTGCATTAGCAGACATGCAATCAGCGGAATCATTTGCTGCCTTTCAAGCAGGTGTAAAACGCAAGGCTATGGCAGTAGACGCTCTATCGATGAATACCTACTCAAACAAAAAGCAGAAAATGGAAACCGCGGACGATCATGTTTTTCACCGAGGACGCTACGGTTTTGATAAAGTAGGGGTTCTCAGAACAAAACCAGGTATATAACATACATCGATGTGGAGAAGGTACGAGTACTTGCTTTCCTCATCTACATTGGACGTTGTTGTTTCTTCCGGGGGGATTTATATCCATACAGGGCGCGTTGATTCTGAACCGAGCCTTTGCATGTCTTGCAGGTAATGACTGGCGATTTCTTAGAGGATTATGTAGAACTTGGCGCTCATGTTTTATACCATAGTGACAAGTTGGCGCGCTGGAACGTTCTTGGGCTTCAATCTGCACTGTTATCGACTGTGGTGAATGCGCCTATTTATCTGGATTCAATCGTAGTAGGGGACATGTATGATAAGGAATCTCTTGAACGTGCATTGTATGGTAGACTTAAGGATCTTCATGGTAAAGTACGGAAGTGACCCGAGGCAGAGATCTCTGGTACTAAGAGGCCTATGATTATACAGGGCTACCAACGCCTTTCAAAGTTAACCGCCCAAAACTATACCATGCCACTGTGCCTTTCGCCTCATCCAAATTAAAGCTTTTATTAGAAATGCGGAACCCTATACCAAGTGGAACAGGTAAAGAAAAATACAGATTTATTGCTATAATTCATTCTCAATAATCCCTTAATAAGCCATTTCTTGGGTCACCGGGAGCCAAAAAACAGAAGTTATTGTCCACGGGTTAAAGCAAGGTGCACCCAAGGGAAAGCCGATAAGTCCGAAGACAAGGTAAATGTGCTTTCCTCATAGACGGGCCATTGAATTATTTTAAATAACGTGGGATTTTCTTTTCTTCTTTAGATCATCGCTTTGCAAGGCTGCATTGTTTCAAAAGGCTTTCGATGCTGGGTGAGTTCCCGAAGGATGGGGATCAACGGAGGGAGGAATAATGTGATACTCATGCGGTGTATGGGGGGGGGCAAGATGTGTGACTGGGAAGGAACAGACATATAGGGAATGCAAAGAGCAAGCTCAGGTTTATCATGCAGCGAAGATATGTCTACTAGACCAGTGCTTTTCTAGCTGGGTGCAAACACCTGAGCAATTTGAAGATTTCAAACTATACGAATAATGAACTTAAGATGCATGAATAGTATAATATTGCCGTCTACTGTATCTAAACATGCCGATCAGTTACATATTAAGGTTTACTGATATACAGGACTGATTTTTGTTAGGTATTACAAAGCCTTGTGAAGCATAGCTGCTGCTAATAACTAAGCATTTAATGATTTACAGCCTTCAAAATCTAAGCCAGTCGATCTAAGTATATCATTCCAAGCGCGTAAAAAGAAGAAGAATAAACACTTGATAGCACTGATCAGCATTTGATGTGTACTCAGTCATAGGAAAGATAAAATTTTATTAATCGATAACGTGCCAGGCACGAATGAGGTTATCCTTGTGACCTGAAAACAAGGTTGCGCCGTCAGAAGAAAAGGCTAACGAGATGCAGTCCATCGTCTGGGTCGTCTGAAAGGATGCGTCGGGCCGCAATTCATCCACAAGCCGCTTCTTCTCCAGGTCCCAGATACGAATGGTTGCACCGACAGCGGCGCAGAGCCAGTAACGATTGGGGGAGAATGTGAGTGCATGCACTTCATTTTGATTCTCCAGAGAGTACAAATGCTTGTTCTCTTTCAGGTCCCAGAGCATAACCTGACCATCCTTTCCAGCAGTTGCGCACAAGGACCCATCGGGC
Organism: Dichotomocladium elegans; assembly: GCA_025716815.1. Lineage (NCBI taxonomy): Eukaryota > Fungi > Mucoromycota > Mucoromycetes > Mucorales > Lichtheimiaceae > Dichotomocladium > Dichotomocladium elegans. The sequence goes on from JAIXMN010000021.1 coordinate 366,473, forward strand.
GAGATCGCAACAGCGTTGATGTAGCCGTTGTGTCCGATATAGTTGGCCTTCAGCTTGAGCATCGCAAGATCCCATACCTAGAATTAAGCATAAGATCAGTCGTCGACCCACAGGTAACATGGCGGCTGCAGATGGTTGTTGTCGGCACAGTCCGGATATCATCCGTCAGTTAATATGTGGTAAAAGTCTTTCTCACTAGCCTCTTGCTTCTGAAGTAGCAAATAAAATCCAATCATCATTTGGACAGATACTGCGGATATACCGATAACAACACCTGCATTGCCAATATGCTTTGGTTTGGAAATTTGCACGAACCTAGTAAGGAGCAAACATTAGCGACTCCTTGGTTCGAAAAGGGCAACACCAGACAAGAAAAGAAACAAGCCCAAAGCATCGGTCATCAGTCAAGGTGGATAGTTTGTCTCATTAGCCCACACTGGCTTCTGAAATAGCAAATATTTCATCTAGTCATCATATCCGCCGATGCCTGGGCTGGTTTTTCCCCTTTACAACCTCTTTCATTACCTTTACAACTTTGTCCCAGCCTGATGAAACAATAACCGGGTTGACTTGGTTAGGCGAGACGCGCACGCAAGAGACCCAGTCTTGATGGCCATCCTCTGAGAGGGTGAATTTGCATTCGCCCCTATAATTCAAATGGTACCATTCACACGATGAGAGGCGTCCAGAGACAAACAAGCACACACAAAGATAGAGAGTGAGAAAGAAAGGGTAGAGACTTACAAGGTGTTCCAGAGTTTGACCGTCTTGTCACGGGAGCCAGAGACAATCTGGCGGTTATCTGGCGAGAAATCAACCGACATCACGTCGTTTGTGTGGGCCACAAAGCGGCGGGTGGTTGTGCCAGTATTGAGATCCCAGAGACGGAGGGTTTTGTCCCAAGAGGCTGACAGGACAAACTGGCCATCCGAGGATAAGGCTAGATCCTGGACAAAGTGGTTGTGGCCAAGGAGGGACTTGCGAGGAATGCCATAGTTAATTTCATCCCTGGAGCGGGCAATCGTGAGCAATTTTTCAAGAGAAAAACGACATTCACTTTAACTTTCAAAGGTCATTCCTATTCCTCCCCCCCATCACCACGCGTCTTCCATCCTAAAAGAAAGAGAGATTCCTCACCTGGCGCACACAAGATACGAAATAATGAGTGGGTTGACGGTAACAGCGGCAGCAAGAGTAGCAGCAGCAGCAGCAAAGGGCCAGCCACGCGCTTTCTACCTTGTAATACGCCAGACAATGATAGATTTATCTGATGGTGGACACAGTTAACTAATCAAGTAGCATTGAATGGGTCGGATTCCGAGATCCGGAGGGTAGACTTACCGCGAGATGCCGAGATGAGCAGGTCCGGGACCTCGGGAGAAGTGACGATGGAAGTCACCCATCCACCGTGGCCTATTTACGGATACTGTTATTATTCACGCAACCTTGTAAACAATCGTTTTTGCGCTTATTACCCTTAAGAAAACCGCGCTGAACAAAGTGGCTCATGGAGGATGTAAACAAAAGAGAATAAGAAATAGCGAGTCCGTCCCGCCTGAAGGTGCGGGTTATAGCAAAGCGGAGTATAACCTTCACTGGTGATTGAAAACAATGAGATGATGACGTTTTATTTGGGGGGAAGAATGGACTCCGTATTCCGCGGGTCTTCGCCACATTGTTTATGCATACATGCGTATGCATGCGGTAGAAGCAAAGAAGAAGGGACAGAAACCGTGGGTAACGAGGTTTCAAAGGTATTGAGCCTCGAACCTGGAGTTGTAAAAATCTGTTCGGAATAACTGACCCGGGGGATGGGGGCGAATTGAGGACAGGGACAATGAGGAAGCACGGAAACGAAAGCGCAGCAGTTCAGCAATAGGTCCGGATAAAGAAGGTACCGACAGATTATCCGAATTTGAAATCAGGACCACCATTTTCTAATGCGTTGAATCATTTGCATGACATATGAATTTTTCCCCTTTCATTCTTACTATTCGATTTATCATGTGTGGAAGGAAAAAGAACATAGAACTCTTTCGATTCGCCTTCTATAAGACTTGCCAATCATTGCTCGTTGTTGTATGTGGAAATAGATTGGACAAAGCTTGTCGGCAATAGACAACAAACATTGCTTTTCAGCATAAACAGACCCTCTTGTTTCATTGCAAGGATGAAGGAGAAGAGAAGGAGGTAACTAGAACATTGTCGGTTCTTATCGGGCATTAGGCATTATCGGGGTTAGATTACCCGATAGTTTATTGACATAAAGGATGAGCATGACGAAGTATGTGCGAGGTCAGTAAGATAAAGAGGTGAGGTGGTTAAGGGGCCTCATCATCATGGTCACTGAAATCGGGCTAGTCCTTACTGATAGGTTGCCGATCTTCCCCCCCCCTTCCCCCCCCAACCGACTCGTGCAACAAGCAACGCGTTTTCGACACATGACACTGATCAACAAAGGTGAGCCAAAAGACTTTTCTTTCTCTTCTTTTCTTTTAGCCCATCTCCTACGCAACCCCTTCTTCTCTTCACCCATGCCAACATGGCAATATCAGAGCTGACCACTGAACAAGTAGACACAAGGCGCCGTTCATGGGATTCCTTCGATACATCCTCCCCATCCTCACTGACACTTGCATCCTGTTCAACACCGCCGTCCCCAATGATCCACACGCCCACCGACAGTATGTTCAGTGAAGATCCCCATCTACAAAAAAGACTCTCTGAGCGATCGGTCTCGTTCATGACCCCCTGCCCGTCACTTGAACTCCCTCCTCCTCCGGACTATCTTGACTGTCTTTTGCAACAACGTCGAATGCAGAAATGTCAATCGCTGGTCCTGCCTCGTGAAGAAGAGGGAAACGAGGTTCTACCACCGTACGAATGCACCGTCTATAAAATGGGCTATCTTCTTGCCAAATGCGAGATGGAAGGTCCCGGCCGAATGAGTCATCGCCGTAGTTGGAGGTATGTAATTTCGTGTGGAATGTGGACATGCTCACATAAGATATAATGGATTAAAATTGGTGAGTCTTTGCTCATTAGAAAATACTATATTGAAGTCTGGGGCACCATCCTTCGCATCTATTCGTCCGATCCAAATCAAAAAGGCTCCAGATTGATGTGGCAAAAGCAAAAAAACGGGCCCTTGAAGGAATTTTCCCTCGCGGGGGCCGAGGCGAAACGCGCAATTGATTACAATAAAAGGCCCCATGTACTCCGTCTGAGCCTGATGGACGGGCCTCAGATGCTGTTGCGTCTACCCAGCAAGGTTGAAATGATCTCGTGGATCGAGCATCTTCAAGCAGGTAAGTGTTGTCCCAAAGCTTGCTCTCTTCCTTGTAAATAACCTCTCATTATATCAACCTTTGCAATAGCTATCAATATCTCGCTCGACCTCGAATACCGACAAATGCCCCGATTCGTGACTTTGTACCACCGCCGGCTGGCCGCGGATACCCTAGCTCCAAGAGCTGTCCAGCTTGAACTCGCCCGTGAACGACGACGCATGGCGCAACAGGAAGCACTTATCTGAATACATACACATGCACACATACACGCACACATGTAACAAACCTCATTCAATTCCGAACATACCACCTTTCACACACTTTATGCCTGCGTTGGATGAGTGTACTGTACATAATATATAGATATAAATACAAGTATCATCATTTACCCCACTCTCGTCTAACTGTTGTTCAGTCTGAACACAAGAGGAAAAAATAGCTATTCTTCTTCATTCCTTTCGCTCCCAGCTGTACCACCTTGGAATACCTATCATGGAGGACGTCCCCATAACAACAAATGCTACTTGATTGTCATGTCGACATGACCCCTGTAGCATGTCATATATTGCTTCGTGCATAAACTGATAACCGCATGAGTCGATCGCCGATTGCTTGTGTTTATGAAGCACCATTTTTACGACATATCTCATCTCTCTTCCCCCTACCCCCGCAGAAAAATACTAGTTCTCTGAGTACAGAAGGCTTTGCACTTGTACAACAGGAACACACTTGCACAGGTACAAGTGCACCAGCGTACCTAAACCCACACTCTGATATTTTTGATATCACTGCACTACGTCTTTCTCTACGGCAAGTATCTCCGTTATTTTTTTTATAGAAAAAGATCGACCTTTTCCTTTTTATGTTAATGTCACCGCGAATGGCAAGGGAAAGGGAGACTAAAAGTGCCCTTGTGCCTTGTGTTTGATTACAGCACTTTTTTCTTCTTTGTACCTGTCTGCAACCGGCCATCTTGATTCTGCTGATTCCCTCCCCCTTTCCTTCGGAGCTCCGTTTTGCGTCTTTCTTTGCTTACCTCTGCCGTCGGAATAAAATAGGAGGTAGTCCTGTCATTTGCATACAGTGGGTGTGCGTGACAATAGTGCGATGCAGATACATGCATACATGCATGCTTTGGGGAACTATGGCAGAAAGCGCCTAATGAATAACAAAGAAGGAAAAGGAACGTGGCATATAATTTGTCGTCGGTGTGAATAGTATAACAAAATCTGCTGTGCCACAATCAGAAACAGAGACTCACACAAACAGAGAAAGATAATTTATTACAGTTTAGCGCACTTGGCCCAGAAACGCAGTTCCTCTCTCAGCGGAAATAATGGCTATTGTCATGAATCATTTGGGCGTGTAACGATATGGTTATTAATGGTGGTATTGGTGACGTGAAGGTATTTTTCTATGCAGCTGCCAGGCATGTAGTCTAAGGGAAATTCCGATGAGCAAGCGTTCCATTTTCCACTCCATAGACATTACCGAACGAGGTGCTGGGTTCACAGTAGCATTTCCCGTGCACTAGCCAGTCAGGTTCGGTAGGACAATGCTCGAAAAAGTCGTGTTTATATCCAATATCGTAAAACCAATGCACTTCCTTGGCACTCAACATCAACGCTACCGCAATCGAATGCACAGGCGCGTCGCCCCATCTAGCAGATCCAATCCTTTCCACATTTAACACATTGCTCTCCATATCTACACACTCATGACCATCTGGTAGATATGTAATGTGCTTACCGTTCATAAAAGAAACCGCCCGTTTTGTCAAGATGGTGAAAATATGCTTGATATCCTTCAGACCGCAAGAATGCAACCGAACCAATCTAGAATAAGGCAGACATGGAATGAAAATAACCCTGAACAAAAGAACGGGAGTGTGTGCATGGGTGATTGTATCGTGTGAAGAGATACCTCAAAATTGCTCCAAAAATGACAGAGATTGTATGTCCATCCGTTGTCGTTAGTCACCATCTCAAACAAGCTATCTGGGCGGGAACGAGGGTAGATATACTGTGGATTTTTCCGTACAAAATCGAGGGTGCTGTCCCATAGTGTGGGTACCGTTGCCAGGTATTCTTCCAAAGCAATGGTGAAGCCTATTTTTTTTTGTGGGGTAAGTTATTCGTTGATTCTTTTATTTCCCTTTGATTTCTACCTTACCATATTTCAAACCGCGTTCCTGCATGAGTCGAAAGGGGTCATAGTCGATATCGCAAGAGAACTTGACGCCGGGCTCAACGCGCCTATTTGTATGTATATATGTGTGTGGATATGTAAGGTAAGAGGGAAAGGCCTTCCTTTTTCTTTTTCTCTTTTTACCAGTAATAATCAAGATTATCCAAAAGTGGATGCATATAAAAAAATCCAGATTGGAAGCGGCACATGTGACGATAGCTTTCAGAGCCACCGTAGACAATTCCTTCGTCTGCCATGCGCTTCCGGCACTCCTGGGCATAGGTTTGATTGATCCAGTCGGGATAACTCCAGTGCTCTGATGGCACTTGGCCATAAAACGTTTCTGCGTTAGTCATTTGGCGAGTGAGATTGACAAATTCTTCTGTGAAAGGCTCCTCGTTGAGAAAGATCCAGGGGTAGTTGAACTTGTGGTTGAACCGGTCTTCCAGGTATCGCATTGATGAACGCATTCCATGCACCTCTCGATTCCGTGCAAGCGCTACAAACGCTGCCTTCACACGCGGCTGCGTGGTATCCGTCAGCCGCTGGTATTCCTGCTCAACGGGGGACAGAAAGATGGGTGATGGAATTGAGTGTGACGACGGCAGCTGTGATCCATCTAGGGCTGCTGTCATCTTTCGTTTCTCATTCAAAGGAGGTTCGCCCGTTGCTGCAGGTTTGGGAAGCGCGAGCCTTTTTGCTGTATCAATAAAGGCCTGGTAATAACATTGTTGAGAGGAATCGCAATCAAGGGATCCTGCGGGTGCCTGCTTCATGGCCACCCAGCCAATAGTACAGAAGATCATGAGCAATAAAAAAAGTACACGGTATAACCATCGTGGCATGGTCTGCCTGGCTGGCAAGAACATGTGAACGGAAGAATGAAAATGAAAGGAAAACAACAGGACGTGATGATGTAGAATGGACTTTTTTAAAATAAAGAGAGTGCGTGAGTGTATATAACATATACATCATATAGTCTCTTCTAGGCCTTTCAATTTGCGATCGATGGGGGATTACGAAAGCGTAATTGAACAAGTTTGAGGCTACGGTTTGTTGTAGATACGTCCTGTTTGGTGTGATTCTGCTCATTCCCAACCAGACAATTTATTTCGATGGGAGTGGGAACTCGGCCATATGCGTCGAAATTAAAATTTAACAACTGGCGGTGGAAGGCACAAGTAGACTGCCGAAACCACCTGCATCGATCATCTTGTCCCATTCAACACTGAGCTATGCTGAGCGTACATGGCAGGATCCATAAGGCGAAGGAGTTGAACCGCACAACGGTCCGGCTGGAAATCTAGAAGACAATGGAAGGTGTTAATAAATTAGAGGGCACTCGCATGGTATGGGGGCAGGTTCTTACAAGTAGAAGCTGTCAAATCACAACCGCAGCGCTGGGAATATGTAGTACTCAGAGGACAATGGGTTTCCGATTCATAACTGTAGCCAATGTGATGAAAGAAATGCAGTTGATCATGGGTCAAAAACATGGCTGCTCCGAGGGTCTGAACCATGGAATCGCTCCATCTGTGGAATAGGAAACGTGGTTAAATGAGATCTGCACTTGCAGTTCAATTTGGCTATGGCTTCCTTGCACTATTGGACTGTACCTTTCATAAAAGAAACCGCCTGTGCTGTCCAGGAATTCGAACAAGGCCATGTATTCCTCGGATCGTAGGTACGCAAGTTTGACGATCCCAAAATGAGACCATATCTGACAATAGTTGAAATCTGCTGGCCAGCTTTGCTTCCCGCGCTCATTAATAAGCCATGGCATGATCGTTGCCTGTCTATTCCGGATGCGATCCTGGTCGTCCAGGATAAATATTTCAATCAACGACCACAGGCTGCGCATCGACATGGGGTCTTCGCGGCTGCTCATGGCAAAGCCTAGGGTCTTGTTGCGTTCCTTCATTTCCAGGAACAGATCCTTTTCTTCCATGTCGCAGCTATAATAAGACCCCGGCTCTGCATGCCATGCATATTCCACATCCTGCAAAAGTGGATGCCGAAAGTAAAAGCCTGAATGGTACCTTTTTGTATATGTATATGTATATGCGTGATTTCCAACAAAGTAAGAGCCAAAGTTCTTCGTCTCTCACTTTTCCTTTCTCCTTCTCAATTTCTTTTACCGGGCACGTTGTCGGTATAGAAGGCTTGTAGCCTTGTTCACACCTCTATTTGCCATCGATTGCATGGTGTTTTCCAGCCGGACGCCCGATATCCAGCTGGGATAGTGCCAAACTTCGGGATCAATTCTTCCAAAGAACATGGGTGCTGTGGATAGCGTTCTTAAGTTGTTCACGAGCTCATAGGTATACGGCTGGTCACTGAGGAACACCCACGGATACTGGTACACGTGATTGAAGCGGTCCTCAATCGATCGGATGGTCGCCCGGGCGCCTTGGATATCACCGTTTTGTAGCACCATGTAGAATACACCCTTGACTGGTCGGTCATTCCATATTGTAGGCGGTATCATAGTGTCTGGTTTGACTGTTCCTTCGATAAGATACTTTGCCCAATCATGCTCTACACGTAAGCTCTGGGCTTCATTCGCCGGTGCCTGATCTTGGTGGCCATCGTGGTATATTTTTTCGCAGATAGTTTTTATAAAGAGTGTGTCTCTGGGACTCCGGCCTCTGCTGGTATTATTATCAGAGAGAAATTGGCGGATGCTGCCTTTGGGTATGAGGACCACCGGCAGCAATAGGACGAGGGTCAATACACACATCATTGTCGGCCGCAGAAGCCGTCGTCTTGGGACAGGGAGAGCGAACAATTTGTTAGTGTTTTGGATGTCCCCTTGCGGCATCATGGTTGCATAAAAATTAGAAGAAGAGAAAAAAAAATGTCGTCGTTCATTTCGTTTCGTTGGTTTCTTTTTCTTTTACTCATAAGGCTCGTTCGTAAGATTACACGCTCTCGTAAAAGGACTTAGACACGCAATAGGGAAAGAGAACTGCGTATATAGTTACAGTAATGCGTTTTTTTGGGGGGAGGGAAAGGTACGTCGTTCAACAGGAATGGACATATCAATATCTGCAGCAAGCCCACACGATATATGCTGTAGTCTAAAATAAAATGTACAGCATAATGTGTATCTCACTTTTTTTAACAGTGCTTTCTTAATATTGTCTTCTTCTCGTGCTCTTCTTGTTTTCTCTAAGTCCGTTCAGCGTTGGAAGGATGACTTTCACGACGCGTCGGTCGATGTGGATTCTCGCCCAGTTCCTTATCGGAGCCTATATGATAGGCTCTATCACTTACCTGCTGCGACGACCCGTGTCATGGCAGCCGCTACGTCGTACTTTGAGCAACGTAGCGTCCACACAGCCACCGTTCTATGTAACTGGGCCGCGCGATCACCCTGACCAGCTCACGGTCCATCTCCCGCCTCCTGGCAATCACACAGCGCGCGCAAATGCAGGATTTGTTGTCCTTGTCCGAAATTCGGAGCTTCAACAGATGCTCGAGTCCATGTATGACATGGGTATGTGCTACTCCTCTGACAAATATTTCTAAAGACTCAAAGAAGCGGATGCGGTGTCTGCATATGTAATTATTTTGATGCTAATGGAGCCGCTGGATGGATATTTATGCAGAAAAACGCTTCAATCACAAGTTCAATTATCCATGGCTGTTTTTGAACGACGAGCCTTTCACGGATGAATTCAAGGAATTTACTACAAAGGCCACAGGGGCACAAACGCACTATGGCTTTGTTGACGCGTCCATGTGGTCCTACCCACCCTGGATTGACCAAGCCAAAGCCGCGCGTGAGCGTGAACGACTAGCCGGCGTACCATATGGCACTAGTGAAAGCTACCGCCACATGTGTCGCTTTCAAAGGTAAAAATTTTAGATGACGAGGATGGACGATATCAATACATTCGTGGTTAGTGGGTTTTTCTGGCGCCATCCGCTGTTACTTGAGCTCGGCTGGGAATATTATTGGCGCGTGGAGCCCCATGTTCGTTATTTTTGCGACTTGGACTATGATCCTTTCGTGTATATGAAGGAGAACAACAAAAAATATGGCAGGTTTTAGATACCAGTTGCAGACCGGTTCATCCATACTCATCCACCCTATAGCGTTCACCATCTCCTTTGTTGAGAATGGTGGTACGATCCCCACCCTCTGGAAAACAACACGTGACTACATCAAGGAGTCCATGCTCCAAGGAAAGCGCTATTTTGACAATCTAGTCAACGACAGTCTTTACCGGTTTATAACAGACGAAGCAGGCGAAAAATATAACGCCTGTCATTTCTGGACCAACTTCGAGATTGCACGTGTGGATTTGTGGCATACCGAGGCCTACCAGGAATATTTCAATTACCTTGATGCGGCAGGCGGATTCTTCTACGAAAGGTCGGTTGTCATCTCACAAGTTGTACATTTAAGCGTCTAACCCGCACCAGATGGGGCGACGCGCCTGTGCATTCCATTTTTGCTGCTCTCTTTCTCCGGAAGGATGAGGTACACTATTTCCATGACATAGGCTACAAGCATTCTATCTACCACCACTGCCCAGAGTCAGAGGAGCTCCAGAACCGTTGCTATTGTGATCCTTCAAGAACACTAGGTAAGTAATGGATTTTCCGCGCTCCCTTAACAAAGGATCGATCCTCATCACACACTTATATACATCATCAGATTATACTGACGTCATGAGTTGCCTTAACACGTACATGAAAGCCCTGGAGGCTACCTCTTCTGACCCACAAAAGAGAGTGGGTGATCTATTTGCATGACAGTCCATTTCCAGTAAAGCTTTTGAAACCTCTCCAAGAAAGGTGCATATGACAACGGGATCTTCTTTTTTTTTTTACATTCATTATGTACATGTTTTTTAATGGTCGGATGAGTGAAAGCATCTTGTTGGATCTATTTACAGCTTGCGCTTTGCTTCATCCATGGTTTTTTTGGCCTTTGACTGTGCGTCCTGGGCAGTCTCCGCTGCCGAATCGATGAATTCCTCTCCCTTTTGTTTGGCCTGTTTGGATGCTTTATATCCCATTTGCTTGGCTTGTTCAGTGGCTTCATAGCTCACTCTCTTAGCTTCCTCCGCAGCATCTTCAGCTTTCTTGGCGCCCAGACCCACGGCTTCCTTGGTCTTCTCGGCCGCATTCTCGGCATATTCGATCCCCTTCGCTAGGCCCTTGCCGGCAGCTAGATTTGCCTTGTCAATTCCTGCCTTGATTGTCTCAGTGGGGTGCTCCTTGAGCTCTTCAGCAGTCTTGGATGTCATCTTCTCTGCCTTTTCCATGCCCTTGCCGAGTACTTGGCCCGTCTTTACATTGATTTCATGGCCGAATTCTTTTGCCTTTTCAATGGTGCTTTTATTACGCTACAAAATACGATCAGAATCCATCGGCCCCCGTTTGGAAGGTGGTGGTTGCCTCATTGTTCTTTACCTGGGTGATTTGGACAAATGAGCGAATGTTGGTACGGAGGGCGTTGCGAGCAAACATGGCGTGTATGTTATGAGTAGATGAAGATATCTTGATCTGATACATCCCGGGGTGTAGGAGGATTCGATGTTATTTATACCCTGGCTCGAGCAGTCTACATTTTCTGTTACCGATAGCATCATTATGACAACATCTGTCGAGCATAGAAGGCCCATGCATGACTGTGTAACATGCGATGACGATCGTCGGAGTATTTTTGTTTCTGGTATGACGTCCATGGCGGACTACCACACCCCCCATCTCCCCCCAGCGATTCATTAGCTGCATCGCTGTCAGCAGTACAATCCGTTAGATTAAACAGCTCTGATATACGCACAAGATTCCTTATGCCTTCATCATGTCCCAGAACTTCTTCATCGATTTGCGCTTGGAACTCGATCTTCCTAAGTACTGTTCATTTTCGGGCTGACGCAGCTGCAAGCTTCTCTTTTTTTTGGACAGATAAATCGCTCCAGAATATAATCATGAATTCTCTTAGTTATCACGATATCTTGGTGCTAATCTACATACCGCATATCCTGGCTGCTTTACTTTTCCGGCCCATGCATAGTTCCGGTATTCAGAGTAAGACCGCATCTCTATTCACACATAAATATCGCATTGCTACCCCGGTGCTGTACATAGACACATATATCCAGAAGAGGAGCGCTCAGGACACAACTTCATGTTGCAAGCACCCGCGTGAAAAACAAGGCAGCACCCTCACGTCTTTCATTTACTCGCAGCGCAGCTTCAAGTGCCGACCAGCAGTATAATAAGCGGTAGTAAGTATCCGCATAATCACTTTTAACTCCGTATTGGTTTCGGGAAGATTTCTTTGTGCATTGGCGCTGACACCCGCAGTATCCAGTTTTCTCCCACCTGAGTGTCCACTTTGCGACTACAATGCTACCATACATAAAAAGTAATTACGCACACTTCTCCATAAGTCATTGCTTCCAGAGCACCGGGCTTGAGTCGCGCAGTGAAGCTGAGAAGGATTTCAAGCAATGCATTTCGGAAATCCTTGAAAAAGAAGTTAAGACCACGGAACCCATTTATGCATGGGCCAAGACAGTAAAGCAGAATGCATTTGTCGTACGTAGATTAGCACAGAGTTATTGTGATAACTAAGTGAATTCATAATGATATTTTAGATCCTGACAAGTTCTGAAGCTGAAAAGCACTGGCGCGATTTACCGATGAAGACGCTCTGATCAATGATAAAGATATAAGGAATCTTGAAGTTTAGAGCTGTTTAATCTAACTTATACTCCTAGATTCAAGCATTGAGGATTCTCCACGCATGTCAAAGCGAAAGCATGCAAGAAGCATAAATGAGGTATGTATCCTCTCTGTGTTTCCTCCTCAATTCAATCAAATATGAAAGCTAATTTGACGTTTGATAAAGGGATTCTATGCAGAAACTGAGGGGACAGTGGACGATGATGTGGTATCCCCGCGAAAAGTGCAGAAGTTCCACTGGCTTGTCGGCGGTGGAAATGAAGAGGAAGAAACGTGCGCCGGGTGCAGCAAGAACGAGGTACGTCTATTATCCAAGCTTGAGGATAGCATTATATACATGTCTGGAAATGGATATATGGCTTACCTTGGTAAATGTGCAGTGGATAGTTGGTATGAGCGTTTCGCAGCTTCTTAAAGAACATCGAAGAAAGGTGCTGACGCTTGCTGAAGATGAAGATCTGATCGAAGTTGATCACATGCTGTAAGTTCAATAGGGGAGAGTGGGGTTTATCAGACTTTTAAACGATATTCATGGCTTATTGTCGTTGATATCTTCTATCGTCTTCAGCGCCTTGAACAACATTTACTACTTCCCTCGAAGTCGAAGTAAAGGTGTCTGGAAAGTGCTACCAAAGAGCATTCATGATCAAGTAAACAATGATCTCCATGTCTCAGAGGGCATACAAAATTTACCTGACAAGGCTGTCATGATGTGCCGAAAATTAAACAAGGTAGGTTATTACCCAAGGCGATGTAACTGATAATATCAAAACTTAATTAAAGAAATGTACGTAGATTGCACAACAATCACCCGATGATCTGGAGGAACGCTTGCTGAAGGAGTATCTGTACGCTTTGGATGATCCTGATTTGAAACAGTTTGTTAGATGTCTACATCGACTGTAAGTCCTTGAATGGATGCTTTTAGCAGTTGTTGCGATGTATAAGATGCACACTCACCATTTGACTAATAGTTTCCTCAATTATGAAGACGTCAGTGACATCGAGGATCTGCAAGAGCAGCAATTCACAGATCAAGCTTTAATGCCTTTCATTCGATTTGTCTTTCCGAACTCGGCATCTTTCATCATTGACGGGTACGGATCTGATGATGATGATGATGATGATGATGATGATGAGGTTGTTGGGGGAGAAGTGAAGAAGCCAGAGCACAAGTATCTCACAGTCCACACCGACCTGGCAAAGCTTGGCCTTGAGCTCAAACGTATGCTTGACCATTTAATTTCTGTCGATCGTTACGCACAAGCATGCACAGTCGGTATCTTGGTAGAAGGTACTTTGAAATCCCAGACTCAGATCTACAGTCAACGATACCAACACCGCGGTCATATTTGTTTTTAGGCCTACGGTGCACTACTTTCAAAATGGATCTCGTGTACGATGGGATTTATCGATTTATTGAATTAGCCCAATTTACCTTGCTGCTTAATACCGATGATCTCCTCACCGCAATCGGCCCATACGAGCGTGTGCTCCAATTGAAGGTAATAGGGTTGACACATTGTGAGAGGAAGGCGTAAAGGGGATCCAATGACTAATATAATGACATCAAAAGAACGTGGTATCGAGCAAGAAAGCTACAGTTGACAAATCAATTTCGCAAAGATGATGGTTTCTACCACCACCGATCAGGCGTTTTTAAAGAGTCCAGACAATCGATAGCAACTAAACACAAAGATGTACGGATTGTTTGGGCGTTGAATAATATTCCCACTATATGTGGTTGGAGCTTTAAGCAGATTATGTCCTTTAGCCAAGTATTCCTTATTGTCCCTTAGCAATACTAAGGAGTTCCTTAGCATACTTATTTTCGAGGGCTTTGGCATATGGCAGCCATGTTTTACAAGAATCGTGTGGAATGGCACAGTTTCTAGGAGAAGACATATCCAGACAACTTGTCGTTCTTTCATGGCCAAGGCTTTGTGCGACTATTTTTTTTTTTTCATGAATACTACAGCCGCAGACTACATCCCAAGATCTGCAAGCTTTTGTTATAAGGATCCACGATCGTATCATTTGCGGAAAATCCTAAGCGACAGTTCACGAAAAGGAGAGAAATTGCGTTCCACATGCTCTCAAGAATTTCGTTGGAAATCCTAAAGTTACATAAAGGATGCCGCTGAAGTACGTGTCCCAATTGTCCGCGTGCTCAACCATCCTCCTTACTTGGCTGAGCACGAAGGTGGATCCTGGAGAAAGAGACACCATGCAGATAGACCATCGATCTAATCGTATACACTTCTACGACGTATATATAGCTCTAGGTCATCTGATCACTTGAATTCTTCTATGATGATGACAGCCTGTACTACCATGTCGTAAAAATGGACCTCACAGTATTGTCTTTCCGGAAAGAGGGACTGAGTCTTCATTTTGCTACGTTGTTGATATCTATACTACTGAACGAGCCATTCATCCCGCTTTGCTCAATGTTTTTTTTTTTTGCTCTTATACTATATTCATGTATAAAGTTCATATAGATACGGGATCAGCGAGGTTTCTCAAAACAATGCTGAGTATGGAAAATACATAATTGTCTATCGCTAAAGCTCAAGACAATTGGAGGGAGTCCATCGGACTTCCCGAACCTGAGCTGAAGAGGGTCCCGCCCACCCGCCGCAACCGGCTCTGCTTTTCAATGATCAAGAAACTTAGCTATACAAGCTCACGCTACTTATAAAAAAGAAATTTTCGGCAATAAAGAGAGAAAGATGATCACAGCACTCTTCAGTTCAGGTTCGTCCAGTCCTCCGGACTGAACGAACAATTATCATTATAACGAATATCACTATAACGGGTGGCCACTGTATTCTCTTCAGCGGGGATCGTGAACGATTCCTGTTCCTACATTTCTTACACAAAACGCAGTCAGGTTCCTTTCATATTGCAATCGACACCTTGTGCGATAAAAATACCCATGCCGAGCTGCCATGCTGAAGCTGAAGCACTCAAACATCAAAGTGAAAATTCTAACATTGTAGCTATGCTTGAACCCGGGGAAGGGGAGGCTATTGGGTGGAGGGTCATGGGTACCAATAAGTTCAAAGGCACTGCTGCAAGTCATAATATTTGGTATCCTGGAAGGAGATGGCGGATAGAAGAAAGTAATCTACCTTATCAACGACATAGTTCACAGGCTCTGGACAGCCAAACAAATTAGCAACAAGGTTGTTCTCATCGTCAGAACACCCAATGGATGTAAGATGACCTCTACTGTAATGGCCATGAGATTCATGAACCAGATGGCATATTTGAAGGTATGTTTTCTCCTTTTCCCACAAGATACGCACCATACCTTGAAATTTCGCACATAATGGTTTTGGACCCTACTTAAAAGACTACCATAATTACCATGATCGTTACAGTACTGGAAGCTAAGGAGATATCAAAACGACCGGCTAAAATCTGGATACCATCTAACGAACTTTCCACAAATTCCGATCACGAAACACCGTCGAGAGACTAACAGGCGCGCGACCCTTAGAGACATCACGAATGCGCTACTAGTAGAGGTCCTGCAGACCATTGTGCAGGAGGATTTTTGTGGAGTCAGCATTAACAGCCGAGTAGACAAGGAACGCCTTATATATTACCTTAGACACATGAAGACGATGTTTCCATTTGCAACAAAAGTATAAAAAATGGCGTCAGGATTGGAGAAGGATTCCTTCGACAGAGAAACCATCCTTCGAATTAGCCAAGAATGAAAAGGATAATTCGTGGTTGGACCGGATGCGACCAAGCAAACAGGGTAGACTATCTGGCTTACACGTACAAGAATACTGCATCTTTGCCAGTCTGATTTGTCAACTGTAGGTTTCTTGTTCGATACCACGTTCTTTTGATGTCATTATATTAGTCATTGGATCCCCTTTACGCCTTCCTCTCACAATGTGTCAACCCTATTACCTTCAATTGGAACACACGCTCGTAGGGATTGATTGCAACTAAATACTGCGGTCGTCCAGTTGGCTGCATACAAGCTAATTTTTCCCCGCAACCACTGAGTTTATTTCAAGTCAAGCTTCAATCCATCGACGCAAAATTATTTTTTGCCTATTCTTTTCTATCCACATGTTATTGCGCTTCTGCAGCAAAATTAACAATCGCAACTAAACCTCCACGCCTGCCTACTCAACATGGCCTCGCTTTTACCATGTTGGCAAAGTATAAGCAACACGCTTAAGCGCCTCCCCATCCGCGTTTCGGCTTCTAGGCAACTATGCTACCGTATATAAAGAAACATTACGCGGATTTCTCGATAAGTGATTGCTTTCAGAGTACCAGGCTTGGGTCACGCAGGATCGCCGAAAAGGATTTCAAGCGATGCATTTCACAAATCCTTTCAAATGAAGTCAAAGCAACGGATCCTGTTTACAATTGGGCCAGAAATGTACAGCACTCAGAATACGCAGTACGTAGGTTTGCACCGGGATATTGTGATAACTCAGTGAATTCATAATGATATTCTAGATGTTGACAAGCCTTGAAGCTGAAAAGCACTGGCGCGATTTATCGACTCGACACGCCAACCGCGCAGTAGCTGCAGCCCACAGAAAGGAGGCATTGAAAAAGAAAGAGTCGCAGACTGAAACCGATGAAGAAGCTAGGAGCAAAGAGAAAGGTATAAGGAATCTTGAAGTTTAGAGCTGTTTCAATCTAACGAATTATACTTCTAGATTCAAGCATCGAGGATTCCCCACGCAGATCAAAGCGAAAGCATGCAAGAAGCATAAAAGAGGTATGTATCATCTCTGTGTTTCCTCCTCAATTCAATCAAATATGAAAGCTAATTTGACGTTTGATAAAGGGATTCTATGCAGAAACTGAGGGGACAGTGGACGATGATGTGGTATCCCCGCGAAAAGTGCAGAAGTTCCACTGGCTTGTCGGCGGTGGAAATGAAGAGGAAGAAACGTGCGCCGGGTGCAGCAAGAACGAGGTACGTCTATTATCCAAGCTTGAGGATAGCATTATATACATGTCTGGAAATGGATATATGGCTTACCTTGGTAAATGTGCAGTGGATAGTTGGTATGAGCGTTTCGCAGCTTCTTAAAGAACATCGAAGAAAGGTGCTGACGCTTGCTGAAGATGAAGATCTGATCGAAGTTGATCACATGCTGTAAGTTCAATAGGGGAGAGTGGGGTTTATCAGACTTTTAAACGATATTCATGGCTTATTGTCGTTGATATCTTCTATCGTCTTCAGCGCCTTGAACAACATTTACTACTTCCCTCGAAGTCGAAGTAAAGGTGTCTGGAAAGTGCTACCAAATAGCATTCATGATCAAGTAAACAATGATCTCCATGTCTCAGAGGGCATACAAAATTTACCTGACAAGGCTGTCATGATGTGCCGAAAATTAAACAAGGTAGGTTATTACCCAAGGCGATGTAACTGATAATATCAAAACTTAATTAAAGAAATGTACGTAGATTGCACAACAATCACCCGATGATCTGGAGGAACGCTTGCTGAAGGAGTATCTGTACGCTTTGGATGATCCTGATTTGAAACAGTTTGTTAGATGTATACATCGACTGTAAGTCCTTGAATGGATGCTTTTAGCAGTTGTTGCGATGTATAAGATGCACACTCACCATTTGACTAATAGTTTCCTCAATTATGAAGACGTCAGTGACATCGAGGATCTGCAAGAGCAGCAATTCACAGATCAAGCTTTAATGCCTTTCATTCGATTTGCCTTTCCGAAATCGGAAGTCAAGTCTAAAAAAGACCTAGGATCATTGGAATTTTTCAAAATTGACGGGTACGGGATTCATTTGTTGGCTTTTGCTGCAATCGACCAGTTTATCTGATTGAATTTTTCTCAGACCCACAACATCTTCAAAGGCGATCAAAGAAGCGTATGGAATGATCGATCCATCGTTAATAGCCTTGATCCGGATATTACCGTGTCAAAAGATGGTCATGAGGTTATTGGGGGAGAAGTGAAGAAACCGAAGCACAAGTATTTCACAGTCTACACCGATCTGCCAAAGCTTGGTCTTGAGCTCAAGGATATGCTCGACCATTTGATTTCTGTCGATCCCTGCACACAAGCATGCACAGCCGGTATCTTGGAAGAAGGTATATATTTTATATTTTGAAATCCCAGACTCAAATCCACAGTCAACGATACCAACATCCCGGTCATATTTGTTTTTAGGCCTACGGTGCACTACTGTCGTATCCACGACTATTCTTCTTACGTGACAGCAGTGTCCCTGGTTTATACGGGACATCAACAGTTTGTTTCACTCTTTGAGCGCCGTTATCATAATTACTCTTGCGCTATACGGATTCATAATTTATATCCCGGACCTGTCTCAGGATGTAGTTACAATCACAAGGGTAAATGATGAACTCCTTTATCAACCTTCTAACTGGTCCACCGTCCCGTGAGAGCGCCTAGATGATTATCGACACCCAGCCTCCAGAGTGACTGTTTTGATAAGCACTTCTTATAAATAGGCCCATTGTTGGCACTTAATAAAATACAATCCTTTTGCGAGTCTCACAGAATCATATTCTGTCTCTTTTTATTCTTTAAAACCCTTGATTCCACAATACCTTCAAAATGGATCTCATGTACAATGGGATTTATCGATTTATTGAATTAGCCCAATTTAACTTGCTGCTTAATACCGATGATCTCCTCACCGCAATCGGCCCATACGAGCGTGTGCTCCAATTGAAGGTAATAGGGTTGACACTGTGAGAGGAAGGCGTAAAGGAGGATCCAATGACTAATATAATGACATCAAAAGAACGTGGTATCGAACAAGAAACCTACAGTTGACAAATCAGACTGGCAAAGGGGATCGTTTCTACCACCCATCAGGCGCATTTGAAGAGCCCAGACACTTGATACCAATTGAACATAAAGATGTACATATATTTATATAATACAAGACGGATTCTTTGAGCGTTGGATAATCTTCCGACTGTATGTGGTTGGAGCTTTAAGCAGATTATGTCCTTTAGCCAAAATATTCCTTATTGGCCCTTAGCAATACTAACAAGTTCCTTAGCATACTTATTTTCGAGGGCTTTGGCATATGGCAGCCATGTTTTACAAGAATCGTGTGGAATGGCACAGTTTCTAGGAGAAGACATATCCAGACACCTTGTCGTTCTTTCATGGCCAAGGCTTTGTGCGACTATTTTTTTTTTCATGAATACTACAGCCGCAGACTACATCCCAAGATCTGCAAGCTTTTGTTATAAGGATCCACGATCGTATCATTTGCGGAAAATCCTATGGTGCATTTCATTTATAATAGCCACAAAAAATCAAATTTTTTAAATGCTGATAAAAAATTATTGAGGCAGTATTTCATAATTCTAATCTGATAACATTGTTCTCCTTGCGTTATAGATTAAATCTATTGGACCAGAATTGTAGTATTGCCCTTTGTTAAAAAGTTATGGAGGTTCAAAAATCGGTATAAAGTGCTTGGAAGGGTGGGTTTTCAAGGAAATTGAAACACACTACGGAGTTTGTAACTCAATAGCGGAGATGAAATTGCCTTGCTTGGGCTCTGCATAAGTCGAGAGCAACCCGGTTATATGCTTTTCCATGACAACCGGAACATATATTACCCGTACAATGATTGTTCTACATATATCAGTTTCCTAACAGCAGTTTCCAATAATATTTTAATGATACAACATGGTAAAAGCACTCTTTAAGAACCAATAGATGTATCTAAAAATATTGACGAAGGAATATAAACTACCTGAGGAGATATTAAGCTTATGCGGCTGACTGAAATAATATGTGGAGATCTTGTCACGGGCCTGAAAAAAATCTTCGTAGTTCCTTATCACTATCATATCATGGCACCGTTATCCAAACGTCAAAAGCTTTTGAAGCAGAGACAACGAAATGAAACAGGGCAATTGGCTCCTCAGCCATTTCTTGTTGGAGAGACCGAGATGGTAGAGGATCTGATCCCAGATGTTGAAAATTGGGATGTTTTGGGGCTTTCTGGAGATGCAGTCGCTGCTGCTGCTGCCCTCCCATTGGTGTGGAATGAGAAAGCCGATAGCCACCTGCGAGGCACATATTCCAAGGACAAATACATTGAGGCATACCACACAATCAATGACTCGAAAGAAGCATATGAGTCTTCAAGAAAGTTTACAAGCCGGAAATATCGATCCCATACGCGAATAGGTCTGCACGATTAGTCGGGTATATATTGTAACGTTTGGTGCTTAAATATTTCCAACGTTTGGAACAAAATAAAGTTTAAAGCAGAATGCACCATATTAGGATTTCTTCAACTCCGGTTTAAAGCCGGTTCTTCCTAAATACTGCTCTCCTTGAGGACGCTTCTGCTGCATTTTTCGCTTTGTTGACAGATAAATAGACCCAAAATTCGTAAGCTAGCAGAGCTCACCAGAAATAGCTAATTTACATATCAGTAATGCGTTCTGCTTTATTCTCTTAGCATATACTAATTTATCTCGCTGGATCCAACGCGAGTCTGGTAAGACGATAGATGCCGTCTCGTGGATTTAGTTGTTAGCAATTGTGACTTTCTCTGTCTCTTGCTCAGCTGTGCCATCTCTTTCGTTTCGCATTCTGATCATTATAAGTATCATTTCCATGCTACACCGCTACAACATCATATCACTCACGGAAAGGTAAAGCACACCAATTGCTTTTAAAATACGGCTCGAACCTTCCAACCATCACCATCGTTTTCCTCAGTCGTATCTGGACATCGGCATTCCTTCCAAAATTATACAATCTTTTTCACCATGCTTTTTAGTATGCTATAGGGTATTTACCTCCCCATGCGCACACGCATATACAATATTGATGATAACAGATGTATTGATCAGCGTCCTTTACAGACTAACGTTATATGATGTTTTCTACATAAAGATACTGCGAACTTTACCAGAGTTGAAGAATGAAATTGTAGCAGTATAGCTACAGAAGATACCGTCGAGTAGTACTTAAACGAAGTTGAATTTAGATAGAGATATTTCATATTGTATTGTACCCCGAATGTACCTTCAATCCTACCTCGACGTTTTAAATACAATCTACTACGATAGTAGATCGGTAGAACTTCTTTCACACATATTTCGTTTGGCTGTTTCAACGAGGACAGGGGGGAATGTGAAAGGAGCCTAGGAGAGACCCGAAGATTAGCAAAAAGGTGAAAAAAGGAGGAAGAGCAGAAGAGAGTAGGCAAGGCTGCCATACACAACTCAGGAGTCAATGTGTTCTCTTGAGCAAGTACATCCTCTCCAGGGTGAATCTAGCTGATGGCATTTTCCTGCCCTTATTTTATCAGCTGCAGCATACTTGAGTTTGAAGTTGAACGATATATACACTTTTCTGCTGCTACGGGAGAAGCGCGGCAACATCTTGTACCAAATTTCCGTCGCATCTCCTTTTATTTTATTTTCTCCCTTTTCTTTCTTTGCATTATTCACCTTCACCGATTCTCTATTAAAAACATTATACCGTCCTGCCTGAGGAATAATGGAACGTGATCAGTACAGAGCAAATCGATATTTCTCTGTACGTGTTTTATATTTATCGGCTATGCCTTCATTATCTTATTGAATATCCCGCTATTTTTTAGAATGATGGAACGCCTGCAACAGAGAGGTATGTCGATCACCCTTCTTCCTATCATGTTACACAGACTAGGTAAACTTAGAGTCCACTTTGTCTGCAGCTCCACTATGTTTGGATCTTGTCAGACACCGCCTGCTTCTGGAAGAGGACCAGTAGAGGGAGAAATACGGCGCTATGCGTCCACTCGACAGCAGCAGCATCAACAACAACACAATTCCAGCAATGTTACATATTCACCGCCTGATATGTATACAATTGAAGGATATCTTGCAGAGGTAACTTGCCGTACATTTAAAAAACACACTGGGAGATGACATCTCTCGTATCCCACATTCTCACATATTTATTTGTACGTGTCTCTTCACATTCTGATAGGTGGACAATATCTCATCCCTTATCCAGCGTACAAATGAGCGCGTTGAACGGATTGCTCAACTGCAAGGTCAAGCGCTGGATCTTGCTACAACGAGTAATACCACAGTCCAGCGCGAGCAGCAAGAACTTCAATCTCTGATTTCAGCTGAAAATAAGCATATCAAGGAACGGATCCAAGGTACTACTATTATGAACTTTTGCCTCGACAGATCAGGAGATTGTTGTAGCGGATTCTATTCTTACATAGACCTACACACTTAGGTCTGGTTAATTCGAATGGCAAGTCGCCAGACGCAAAGATTCGACATGCTCAGAGCAGTCGGCTCAAGCAAGATTTTATGAACCTCATTCAAAAATACCAAGACATGGAGCGAACATTTTCTCAAAAGTACCGTCAGCAGGTGGCTAGGCAGATTCGTATTGGTGCGGAGTCATACATCTCTCATAGCATAAGGACGATGACGACGACGACGACTAACATATGTATATCTAGTCAATCCCGATGTTACGGAGGATGAGATTGATGCGATGATGGATTCAGACGAAGCTGACCAAGTTTTTGCTCAAAGTGTGAGAGAACCAATTCATCTAAAAAACCTTGTTAGAATCAACTCCTCTTCTTTAATACTCACATCGCGAGCATTTTTCATTAGTTGCTGAAAAGCAACAGAACAGGCAAGGCGCGTGATGTTCTCTCTGAAGTACAAACCCGGCATGATGACATTAAGCGAATAGAACGCACACTATTGGTAATATACTTTTATAAACAGCACGGAACCGTGAACTTATCAGTGTCTTCATATCATATAATAGGAGCTGCATCAGCTTTTTATCGACATGCAGATGCTCATTGAACAGCAAGGCCAAGTACTAACGGAGGTGGAGGAGAACGCAGTAACGGCTGCTAGCGATATAGAGAAAGGCGTTCATCATGTCGACCAAGCTATCAAAATTGCTAAAGCAACCCGTACTGTACGTTGCGATGTGTTGATTAGTCGCGTGGACGGTGGTTGATTGTGGCTTCTAAGCATTTCATCGATTTTATTCTAACCCATGACCCGTAGAAAAAATGGTGTTGCTTCATCATTTTTATTATCATAATCCTGGTGGTTGCATTCTGTGTCTGGTGGTTTGCTTTCAACCATAAGGTGCTTATGCTCTTCCATCTTATTCTTATTACTAATATATAATCTTTTATAGGGCATTGGCAATTGATTTAACTGATATAACCTGGCTTTAGGCGTGAGAGTTATTCGTTCTCACCATTTCTCTTACGCGTAGGAACTAGGGGTTTTTAATAATTTGGGATACATTACTCTGGGACAGCAAAATAATATGGAACACTATAATCATTCTATACCTTATTTATTTTATCAAATGCTCTATGATACTTGCAGATACAGATGCAATTAGTTGGCTTATATACGGTCTGTGAAAAAGATTTTTTTATCGCTGTTGCCAGTTGAGTTGGATGTGATACCTTGCAAAGAATAATTTTGTGATATTAGTTGAATGAATCGTTACGAAAGGAACAGCTTACGGGATTTCGGTTTCTCTCATTTCGCCAATCTTCCAAAACTCCGAGAATACCAAGGGGCATTTCGCACTCGGAATTAAGCTCAATTGTGGTGGTTTTCATCTGCTTCTAAATGTATCATATTGTCGATCTACTGTTGAGGATAGTTAAAATTCCTGCCCTAATAACATTCAGCTGTCATCTATTCCATAAGGCTTCGGTCAGGAACAAGGACATCATCTGCAAGTATGTGAGATGACCAGAAGACATAATATTAGACGGAGTTAGTCCTGGCACCATGATGCATATCTGAGCCAGAACCAGCTACCAGGAAGCAAAAACATCCAGGGATTGCCGGATGTAGGTTTAGGCTTTTCCGTAGTTCAATAGAAGAGAACGAACGGTACAAAAAGTTAAAACGATAAGATAGGTTTTGTAGATGTTCCATGCGCAATCATCAGAAGAAGAATGCGATTATATCCTACGTACTTTGGCTGAGCTCAAGACTACCGGATCCAGAGCCAAGTCAAAGACCGCGAACGCGTTGCCGTGCGAATGGAGACACTTCTTTGTGGTGGACGTACTTCATAGGCGAGATTGACTTCAGGAACTATCAAATAATGGTAGATACTCAAAATGCTTCTGGCCAATTGTGGCTGCTCTTTCTTGGATTGATCGGCTCCTAGAGATAGTCAGAGGCTCTCATCCAGAGATACACATTGGATGTCGCCTCCATTCTGGATAAGCAGATCCAGAGAGCCTTTGCTGAGGAGTCATGGGAGGTTACTCAAGCACAGATATGGGTATTTCGTATCCAGTTGTCGTATTAGTACTTAATAGGATTTCTCGCCAAAGATAGGAGGTCATCCAGTGCTTGCTCGCTCACATAGCTTACACTAGCCTAGATATAGACTATATACCTTGGTACGTGCGATTGGATATATTGCTGCGATTCCTTCCCGAATTTGATCCAGCTAGAATTAACTCCTTTTTAAGAATCATGTGCATCATTTCTCTAGATGATGACCAACATTCTGGACACACATACTGTAACCTGTGGTTACAACGTGAGTTTATAATTGCAGGTACAATGACCGCCCGTTATAGTGATGCCCTTGGTTCCCACCAAATCATATCACTATAGCGAGTCGGAATAAGCCTTGCTCGGTCAATATGGCTCCACAAGAGCGTATCACGATCGCGAAATATCATTGTAACGAATATCATCATACCTGAAGGCCACTGTACCTGGATGTATAGCCTATTTCAAGACCGATGTGAGCTATGCACGCGTACATTGGATAGCCTCTATAGCCCATGAAAAATATTAATCCTTCCCCATATGCTCCAACCTACACCCACGTCCATGGATTAGGCAAATATGCGCTGGTAACAACCATCACAGAATAATTGATGGGGAAGGGGAGGAAGCAGCATCAGAATTGTGTAATTCCAGAAGCCGCTGAGTAAGCAATGACAGATGCGGTGGGTGGCAGTATTTCTACTGGCACATCGACCGTTCGGCGAATTAACACCAGAGAGACGAGAGAAAGCGTGATGGACTAAGCCAATGTCACCCATATCCGATCGGCGAACGCGATCAAGATGCCTTGGATACTTCAAGATCCTCAAGTATATGTATCAATTGCTCCATCAGTTGTTTAAGGACGATTGATGGACTCTCATTAGCGCATCCCAAATAGCACTCTTATGTCTTCATTAAGAATACGGAACAATGCCTGCCTCTATGTTGCTTAAAAATGCTGTCCGTCTTTTTCATACTGCAACGCCTGTTGCTGTACTAAAACGGACATGGATTTTTCGCTCTGGAGCAGCTGATACACTCAAGGCCCTCCTCAAGCATCAATTTGAAAAATCAGACGTTATCTTTGTCGGTGTGCACTGTCTAGCTGCGCTCAATGTATGTTCCTTTCGTCTGTCAGGGTTTCTTCTCCAAGGTACACTAGCGGATATTCTGTGTGAGAACAAGTGGATTGAAGAATACATTTCCTCATCAACGACATATCCATAGATTCAGGAAAGCCACGCTCCTTAACGACATGATTTCCTAACTTCTCAAAAAATACTGTAGATCGTTGATTTCAGAATGTAAAATGGGTAAAAAAAAGGTTTTACGTGCATGCGACCTTTGCTTTGTGATCACGCCAAAAGATTTCTGGGTGACCTCAGGACTTCTAGGCGCAACCTTGATACTGAATAGATGTACTAGTGATGGAGCCACATGACAGCACGAGTCAATCGTTGCCATGAGAATCAGATGGGATCATCAAATTTTTCCTCCACAAAGCCGCGGTCGGCTTTCTCAGGGTATGCACTCAATTTTTATCCAGAATATGCTATATAGACACTAACAAAACTGCCATGTACCAGGATACATAATGAGAGAAATCATAGATGTAGGTACTCATCAAACGATAATAAGCAGATGGTTTGATATTGATGATGTTGACGTGTCTAGGTTGGGTTCGTGTTCTCTTTATTCGACTACGGGCTCTTACATTCAAAGCTAATCGAGCTCTTTGGCCACGTGCCCACAACCAATGGAATTGTATATCCGGTTGTATAGCTGTTCCTTGATACCAACACTAGGCTGGTCGGCGCTAACAAATGAGAAGATGGCACTGAACCAGGTCCCTCTTTGGTTTACTTATATTTTATTAAGTTTTCATTCTTCCCAAGAGAACTCGGATTGCTTATCAGCAATATTTAGACATCTTATTTAAAGTAGCACGTTTATTATTATATAGCCCACAGTTACAGAATTTGGAGACAAAACACTTCAGCACATCTTTCGCCGTTTAGTTTTAAATCAGAGGAATATCCAGCCCATAATTATGCGATCAAATGCGTCTGCGTGAACAAGTCCTTTAGCCCTCCTTATGATATCTTGACCGCTTTATGAAGCTTAAGCTTGCTTAATAGAAGCTTCCAAACCTGTGTATGACCCAGTCCAGGTGCATCCAGAGTTTCATTTCCCAAAATCACCAAAATGCAATTGTCTGTAATATCAAATATTACAATTCCCATCTCACTATCAGAGGTATGTTCTTCACATTATTCCAATAAGATCTTTTAAATGATACTCGACGGATGAAGTTTATAATATGGTACTTTTCAGCGTAACGACTAGCCCATCCACAGTACATGCGCTGCTGAACCGTATACTCACAATGTTGAAAATAACTTTTGCCAGATCCAAAGATGCACTTATACTAGCGCTGGTACACTTCATTGTGGTAGAATTGCTGGACAAGAGCAAGCAGGCTGAGGGCAATCCCACTTGCGAAGAGTATGTATGATGGTGATCGAGGCGCGATGAAAGATATTAAAGCGCAGTCTCCTCTCCCTTCAGAGTCGCCTTCCCTTTGATGCTTTGATGTACGCCATCATATGAGTGATCACAGCATCAATGGAAAAATTTGACTGAAGCATTATTTGCCGCCGAACTCTTCTTTCTTGGGAATTTCTCTTCGCGAAGAAGAGGATAAAGTTAAAGGAAAGGATCACAAACGCCAGTGGTGAAGCAAGTTATCCGATATCTACAGATGGGTGGACCTAGGGTTGTCTAGAATTTCGCTTCGACCCTATATTGCTTCATAAACATCTAGTCCAGTAATATTTCTGGGAAAGACTACCTCAGCTTCATAAACCTCAGCATATGAGTTATATATGTGTCGCCACGATACACCATCTTATGTGGGCATATTATCAGTACGTGTAAAAGATACCATCATTTTCATATACGAGCGCGTACAACCGCCAGGCGGAATTATACCATTACAGTGCCTCCCTAGCAGTGTTTCAGATGATGCTCGTCCTCTGCGTCTGTCTGTTCCTCTGCCTTCTCCTTATAGTATTTCGACATCACCCCAGTCGTCGATTTCATCTCTTCTTTCTCTTAACAAATTTTCATCGATGCTTGAAGTTGTGGGGACGTGCTTCATTTTACTGCCGTTTTATCAACATATCGTAACCAGTAATTGCGTGACGCATATGTAGAGATCATCATTCGTACACGCGCCGTCTAGCATAAATGATCATTTATTTTGTTCCATTAACAATTTCGTACTGGGTTTTTGCATTTATATGCTGATTAATTAAATTTTAAAGACAGCATACGAAATCAAGTTCAACTTGTGTTTTTATAGCCATACAAGGATAAAACACAGTATTCATAAAGATGCTACCAGGGTGACTTATATAACTAGGATTCGAAGATATTTACTTGGATGATCTTCCCCACCAAAAGACATATCCACGTGATTCACCTGGCACCAATGATGGCAAGGCACAATGCAAAATCATTTGCGATGTCGCGCAATTTCATAGGCACTCCACTGCTAAATTATATTCATATCCCGCGAACAAAAAAGTTCCACTTGCTGAATAGCTGAGAAAAATCCAATAGACGGACTAGGGTACCTGATCATATTTCACCAGGACGAATGAATTGTGCAACATGAATTCCATTCTCTCATTGGCTGCTTTACCCTCCCGGCGCAAACGGTTTTGCTTTCTGGAAAGGATGTATTTGTGGCTAAGATGAAGCTTTAAGCCAAGCCCGCGTGTACAGCATTAGTTCAAAGTTTATGTTACACAATAGTAGCACCGAAGCCAAACAAGTATTTTTACATCACGCTTGTTCTTTCTAGGTTCCGCTTTCCTTTTCACTCTACAACTCATTTCTTCGTTACATCCATGGCGAGCGGCCTCCAACAATTCGACCTAGCGAACTATTCTTACGTGATCGGCATCGGCAAGTTTCAAACTTGAGGGCATTTGAAGCAATGGGTTGCTTCAGAAGCTCATCGTTATCTTGCAGATTTCGGCACCACCTTCTCGGGTTGTTGTTACGCTTTCACTAGAGATAGCAGTGAAGAGATTTTTGATATCACTCGATGGTAGCGTAGAAACTAGCATAAAAAGCGATGATGGTATTTATTTTACGATACCTAGGCCTCGACAGACGAATCCATACCCAAAGACGCCAACAGTGTCCCTCTATCCCCATGGCTCGACGAAGATGACTGCGTGGGGCCAAGATGCGAAGAGACTTGCTTCCAGGCGCGGAAATGATGTTTTATTGACTCGCTTCAAACTACACCTTGACGAGCACCTGAAAATGTCACCTCTTCCAAACGGCTTATCGACACTCGATGCTATCTCCCAGTACCTCGAAGGATTCCATGGACACGTCTGCAGCGAGCTCCAACGAAACTTTGCATCCAATTATGACCAGTCCAAGTTCAGATATTGTCTGACAGTGCCAGCCATGTGGAGCGATCAGGCCAAGGCTGTGATGCGTGAGGCTGCCATTCGGTCAGGCCTGATAAACCGCTGGGATCATCCTGACAGGTTAATGCTGATTAGCGAACCTGAGGCGGCGGCTCTCTACTGTGAGAAAAAGTGTGACCAGTTCAACCTGGGCCATGGTCAACGTTTTATGATCTGCGATGCTGGCGGTACGGATAATAAAGGGATATGAAGACATGAGGAACGCACGCGTTAATGTTAGGTGATCTTCATATCTTGTAGGTGGCACTGTGGATCTGATTGTGTTCGAAATCGATGACTCTGGTGTCAGAAGGCAGCTGAAAGAAGTGACAAAAGGCCAGGGTGACTCCTGTGGTTCGACCTTTTTGGATGCACGGATGCGTGAATATCTAAAAGATCGATTCTACGGGCTGGGTCATCTGAGTGAGACAGCAATGGAGTCCATGATGGATAGCTTCATTGAAGGTATTAAGGTAAGAAAAGAGAGAGCATTGTAAACTGAGTGTGAATGCACTCTAAAATATTTATCTCTATGCAGCCTCAATTTGATGGCGACGAGGATCAATTCTTGCTCTTGCCCGCCACGCTGGGTCTGGCCAACGTAGATGACCCAGCTAATGGTATTGAAGATGGACATCTGCATATCACGGCTGAAGACTTGTCGTCACACGTATTTGAACCAGTCATACAAAAGGTGCTTGGACTCATTGATGCGCAGATAAGGCAATCGACGGTGATGCTCGATGCAATCTTCCTCGTAGGCGGCTTTGGTCAGTCGGAATATCTTCGTCGCCGTGTGATCAAGGAATTCTCGCATCGGGTCGGTTTCATTGGCGTCCCTCCTCGAGGTGAACTGGCAGTTGTTCGCGGTGCAGTGTACTTTGGACTTAATCCTCGCATGGTGACCGAGCGTATTTCACGGCGGACGTACGGAGTGGAAACCCGTATGTTGTTCGATCCTCGACTAGATCCCAAGGAAAATTGCATAGCAGGCGATGATGGAAGACTCTTCTGCAAGCAACGGTTTAGCGTTTACGTTCAAAAAGGCCAACGTATCATGGTGGACGAGTGTGTCTCCAAGAACTTCATGATCGCATATCCTAATGACACTGATACCGGTAATTTAGTTTGCCCAAACGAGATGTTTTCAGGTGCTTATCCTCATATCCATTCTGATAGATCTGTTTGCTTACGACGGAGACCATCCCATTCCTCGTCTCACAACGCATCCTCAGGTTTGCAAAGTAGCATCCTTCCCGATCAAGATGCCGCAGTTTCCCGGTGTCCAGCGGGGTGAGCCTATCTTCATGACCATCAAGATGTTCTTTGGTCAAACGGAAATCAAGATCGAAGCGCACATGCGAGACCGGGTCTTTACTTTTACGTCTTCCTTCGATACTTTAGAAGGTGGCATGGGCAAGCTCCATCTGAGAGATGATGAAATTCCCAACGATAGCGTTTTTAATAGCGAGACTACTCTTTCGGTCAACCATTCAGGTGCTCAATCCTTCCAAGGCTACAATTCTCATTTGCAGCCTCAGCCTACATCCCGATATGCAAGAAGTTACCGTGAAAACGATGATGATTCAATCTATGATTACAATTCAAAAAGCAAAAGTACTGCAAAGAAGCTGCTTGGCTTCAAGTTCGGTAAATCCAAAAAATAGCGTTACCTATTGTTCAGCATGCTTGCATCTTTTCTTTTACTCGCCGGTCTCATCTTCCATCTTACCGTCACGTCCATTACACCTGCAATGATCTTAATCCATCATCTATTCCATATCACCTCTCTCTTCTTGACGCTTTATCAATAAATCACAACATTCTCTCATATGAGCCGCTTTTTTGTTATATGACATAAATAAGTGCAATACTTTTTTTGGTTACTTTGTAGTTCTAGTAAAGATCATTCTGGGCATTATCAACACAGAATCCTTGATCGTGTAATACTCTACTCCGTATCTTCTCTAGCCGTTGCTTCAACTCCATCTCTTCGCGCTGCGCGACAAGGATGTCTTCCACTGGTACCTCCCGAAGATTCGTCCTAAGTTCCTTTTCGATATCCTATAGACACGTAGATTCATTAGTGATGGTCGCCCATTTTACTCCCCAAATCAGCGTCGACACGCAACTATTTCACCCAGCAAGACCACGTTCTCTCCTCGGATTAAGAATATACCCCTCGGAATATCACCATAGCAGTTGCCCACGTATATTCTTTCAATAGTGTCCTGAAGAACCAGATTGGCTGTAAAACGAGAATAAAACAGCGTGCGTGTATGCATATATGTAGATAGATAGATGTATATGTATATAAATATGTATATCGAGAGCGAGAGCGCACGCACATCCGCGCGTTCAGCTTCAGCCTCCCCTCCCCCCCTTTATCCTTGGCAAAATAAATTCGAGCCACGTACCAAACTGGTCGAAGGACCGCAATGTGCCAATTAGTTTACGGCCGTCCCGCAAAACAACCATCAATTTCTCTACGCAGATTGATGCAGCGTTTGGCCATTAGGGGTTCATTCGAATAGGTTTTATTGTTCGTTTGCTTACTGTCCACACTATCGATGAGACCTGACGAAGTTGTATAAAATGGACCATTTGTATTTTCCATTATGAAAAGTTGAAAAGAGCAAAAGGTAAAAAAGTAAAGGAAAAAAAAGGTCATAAAAGTACAAATTTAAAAGGCGCCTTGTCGAGATTGGGCTCCATATTCACTCCCAAAACTGCTTGCGACCTTCGCATAACACACCCAACAAGGATACAATCATGTTGTAATAAAGAAAATAAAGGTCGTATTTAATATCAAGAGAAAAACAGGCACTCGCAAAAGTCATGATGGAATTTTTCCAGCTACGAAAGGAAACCAAAGATTGCGAGTCTCTATTCTATAGGTGGAACTACATACAAACCACCGAACGTACTGTGCTATCTGAGACTTCGACATCCTTGTTCAGAGTTTCTGTATAAGATGACTATAAGCAGTTATCATGTAAAGTAGCCTAGCAGCAAATGCTAAACGTATTTATGATTATTGAATATCCATCATGCATAGCAACTATTATGGCTAATACGTACATGATTCGATTTGCTGCTGAGACTCGTCGTCCCTCTGATCAGAGTCATGTTCATCATGGTAACTGGACTTTTTTCGACATACTCTTCCCATTATCTATCGCGTGTAAGATAAAACGGGCAAATGGGATATTTTCTCCATATGATAAAGAGCAGGCAGAGTACATCCTCAGATGACCCATATAACTTGAGTAGGCCTATACAGTAGTACTTTGTTTTCCTTCTTAATCCGCCCTCAACGCTCTGTCAAATCCACCAATTTGAGCATTTGCTGATGTATTACTAAAAGAAAATTTCGTAAAACGAGTTCGCGCCGTGGATAGCAAATCGTTAGCACCCAACAAGTATTAATCCTTCCCCGTACGCTTTAAGTTACACCCACGTCCAAGTTAGCCAGATGTGTGCTGATGATAACCAGCACGAAGAGATTTGGGGGAGGGATAGCAACGGAAGAAGCAGAGAGACAGGCGATGGCAGATGCGGGTGGCCGGCGGTGTCATTGCTGACGATTCGGCCGCCGCGGCAAATTGCCCCGGAAGCAGCGACGCAAGAAAAAAGGGCCTGCCGCAAGGCAGCCAAATCGCGGTCCAACTGCAGGGTCCAGTATCCTTACATATATTTCCATCGTCCCTGGTTATAGGTAAGATTGGTCAATATAGAATCAGCAATGAGGGTCAGGAACGGAACAAAGTCAATTCGATATCGTAAAGATTCATACCTGGTAATGTCATGCAAGGGAGGCTAAGTATGGATTTGATAAGGAAGCAATTATATGCGCAGAATTTCTCTTATTTGTAGGAAATCAAGGTGGAATAAGGGGCTGGGCGACTATGTATTATAACTTTCTTTGTGATTGACAACGCCGCAACAAGTACCGTCATGTATCATACAGTATCCTCCTTTAGAAAAGTTACATCTACGACTCTCATTGCTGCTGCTACAGAAAGTCCCTGCGTGACCTGTAGGCTGTGTCCTTAACCCCCACCGCATCAATGTTGCTGTCGTTGCATCCGACTTATGCAATGCTTTTATGGCGTTTTCAGTTCTTTATACTGCCATCCATAACAGAGTCTAACTGAACATGTATACAATTATGCTCATATTATCAATTAAAAACAAACATACACATCACAGAGACGACAAGCTTTTTATGACCTGTTTTGCTGATGAGTTGTCCTATACAAATCAGACAAGTATCCATCCACTCGTGATACTGTAATTAAAGAGTGTATTTCTTCGTCTTACCCGAGATTCGACTCAATACTGCATGATTGCCTATAGAAATACTGCTTTTTATATCTCAACAATCCTTTCAATATATCCAAAAAAAATCTAGGATTCGATATCTTGTCATATTTTCCCTTTTAACATATTCATATCCATATACATACCATGATTGTCTCTGTAGAATTATTACTCGTTGGATCGTGGTTTTCCCGACTACAACAGTTAATATGTCTCCTGTAAGAGTGAGAAGCAAATTCTTCGAAATCGCTCAACTTTAAGCTACTCAATGCTTCATTCACGCGGGTCATCAGTGTCTCGCTTTCCAGGAACCTATTGCGTTTTACTTTGTCCTTCATAACCGACCTAAACTGTTCAATAGGATTGAGTTCAGGCGAGTGGGATGGAAGGTAAGCGCATCGATATTCTTGAGACTCGATGTATTTGCAGATATCCACAGCTTTATGAATAGCCGCACTCTTCATTACCAAATAATGGCCCTTCATATGTTTCATACTGATCCATATCATCCATAGTACTCTTACGAAAGCTGAGATGATGTCCACTTACAGTTCCTTTGCTTGCAATTGTAATTCCCCTCTCTTCGTTTTTGGCTGGTGGTTGTGGGAGTCTCTAGCTACATTTAATGATGCTTGATGCCGAACTTGCTCCAAGAATTGTACTTGTTTTCGTTCTTGCTTTTGATACTGTAACTACTGAAAGACACTCCTTTCTTGGACCATGTCGTGCTGCGCTTCATGTTAATATGGAGCACAGACATATCAAGGAAACACAGTCTTTTCTAAAGTCAACGTCAGTCATTTTTCCATCGGCGCACCGAATCAAGATGCTCTTGAACTTTTGCATCGCAGTTCCTGTCTACAGGCTGAAACTGTGTCTTTTTCACTGCCAAGTTGCACCCATTGTTCATAAATCAATGGAGCGTTGTTTTCGATCCTGTAACACCCTCAAATCTCTGCATCAATAGTTCCAGCAATTATTCCGGGCCATTTGACGGATTATTATTAACCGATTCGAAGATAGCACTGTTATGCTCGTCATTGAGAATACGTGAATGACTTCTACCTCTACGTTTCTTAACAATGCTTTCAGGGTTTCTATGTTCTTTCTCTTGGGGATATGTGTAGCAACAAGGTCCGGGTTATGCCTGAAAGATAGACTACGCAGATATTCTGTGTGAGAACAAACGGATTGGAGAGAACATTTCCTCATTAACGAGATAGTCCATAGGTTCAGAGCAGCCATGCCCATTAATGAAATGACCTTTCCCATCGTAGTAAAAGAATTGGTTACCTACTTCAGAGTGTAAGATGCATATAGAAATGGAATTTTTTGTGCGACAGTTCTCACTGTGCATGCGACATTGGCTTTGTCATCGCGCGTAAAGATTTTTGGGCGAAGCACGACTTCTATTTCTGTGATCTTGAGACTTCAATTTTTTGAAAACGGTGTATATCTTGAATAGTAAACTCCCTAAATTGCTCTGTCCGGGACAGCATTCGTTTCTTCCATCATAGGTATACCTAAAACAAGGACAAATGTCGTCTTCGAATCAAGGCGGAGATTAAATGAAGGTGTGTGCGAGCGGTGATTAACAATAAGTCACACTGGGCAACTTCCCAGTTCTCTTGAGAGCTTTATCCTTAGCCGCTAAAAAAACGAAAAAAGAAAGGAAGATAGACCATGGTAGGGGAAAAAAGCCATCTCGGTGTATCAGAACCACTCTCTCTCGCATTTCCTACCGAGAGAGATCAGATTCTTCAAACAAGACTTGAGCCGACGCTTAAAAAATACGACATGTACGAGTCAAGAGATGTTTCTCTGAAAAGGTAAACTCTAGGGAAGCTCTCGATTGCTGACCGAGAAAGCTCATCCATAGCCATCCAGACAGAAGGCTTTGCAAAAGCTGGAGGAAATTACCAAGGCCTTTGTCTACAATGTTAGCATTCAAAATGGAATGACCCCCGAGCAGGCAAGATCGGCAGGCGGCAAAGTGATGACGTTTGGAAGCTGTCGGCTAGGTGTTCAGGCAGCCAGTAAGCTCAATTAAACATGAAAAGCGCGGTACTTTTCATGCTAAAGAAAACAATAATGATAATAGACGCAGATATTGATGCAGTCTGCATTTGTCCTAAGCATATCACACGAGATACTTTTTTTGACGGTGTCTGCGAAATGCTCAAAAGTCAACCAGAGGTGACAGAGCTTACTGTAAGCTACGATACGGTTAGGGAGGCTATATTCGGTTTTAATCGATGGCTACGCATAGGCAATCAAAGAGTCTTATGTTCCTCTCATCAAGCTGAAGTTTCATGGAATCCCTGTAAGTCACAATCAAATCTGTGCCATTGACATGCATCTTTATAGATCCGCTCCGTGTAGGTTGATCTTTTGTGTGCACGGGTACCACTGGCCACGATACCCGATAATCTCGATCTCGACAACAACTCACTTCTTGTATCAATGAACGAAAAGGATATCCGTAGCATCAATGGGACTCGTGTTGCCGACGCCATCCTCCACCTTGTCCCGGACGCTGCGACCTTTCGGATTGCGGTAAAATGTGTAAAATTATGGGCAATACGCCGTGGAATTTATTCCAACATTTTCGGATTTCTTGGTGGTGTTGCGTGGGCAATTATGGTGGCACGTGTGTGCCAATTATACCCAAACGCCTGCGCCAGCACAGTGGTGAGCAAGGTATTTGGCATTATTGTCAACTGGGGATGGCCTCTTCCGGTCCGATTGTGTGACGATGAAGATGGGCCAGCCCTTAGCACCTTACAATCATGGAATCCAAAGGTATGGCGAAAGAATGAGACTTCATATGAGCCCGAGATTGAACCTTGTATTTTTTAGCGAAACGCAACGGATCGAGCTCACAAAATGCCGATCATCACGCCCGTCTACCCGACAATGTGCGCAACACATAATATGACCAATTCAACCTTCCGGATTGTAATTGGAGAATGCAAGCGAGCGGCACAGATCATGGATAAAATCATGGTTGGAAGTAAACCATGGGAAGCACTTTTCGAATCGCATTCTTTCTTCAGCAATTATTTACATTATCTCCAGATTGTTATCAGCAGCGATGACCCATCCAGGCAACTTCGGTGGTATGGATATTACAACTCGAAGTTGTTCGCATGCAGTCCTCACACTTCTCGGATAGGACGGGGCTAGTCGAGAGCCGTTTACGGCATCTTCTTAACAAGCTTGAAGCCATTCCTGGTTTAGCATTGGCTCATCCATACGTTGATGGATTCGACAACACTTACCACTGCACAAGCTTTGAGGAAGTTGCTGCTGCTGCGCATGGTTCTGGAAAGAAGAGCGATAGTGCTACGACGAAGGACGGTGTGATGATATATACGCGGGCGTTTTATATCGGACTGTATTTCAAGCTTGGACCATGTGAGTTAATCCTTCCCAGTTCAATATGTTTGTAGTACACTGATCAATCTATTATAGTACGTGATCAGGTTAAGCAGATAGATATCAGCTGGCCAATAAGTGAGTTCAAAAAATTCGTTCGTGGGTGGGAGCAGTACGAGGATCAGCATATGAGCGTCATTGTACGACACCTCAAAAGGTTGGTTAGTACCAGATATCTGAGTGACTTTTCCTAAATGACTTATATCTATGGAAAGATCTATGCTTCCTCCCGAAGTGCTACGTGCACCATTGACCAAGCGGACAAATCAGGTTTGTGGCGCGTCAAATTGCAACGGACTGATATCAAAGGGACGTTGTGCGAAAGAGTTGGAAGACGGTCAGGTTAATTATATTGTCGAATAGACCTTGAATACGATTACGATC
The DNA here is from genome assembly GCA_025716815.1 of Dichotomocladium elegans. Lineage (NCBI taxonomy): Eukaryota > Fungi > Mucoromycota > Mucoromycetes > Mucorales > Lichtheimiaceae > Dichotomocladium > Dichotomocladium elegans. Next base: position 403,621 of record JAIXMN010000021.1, read on the forward strand.
AAAAAACCAAGGATAAAGCTTACCGCGACAGCAACACCAAATAACCCGATACCACGATCATAATCTTAGCCAATACGTGCACCTTTTTTGATAACGTCATCCGCATCCCATTTGCATCATTCCGCTCTGCTGATCGAGAGGAGATGATTACTGTCCCAACACATACAAAAACATCAAAGATAAAAAACGACGCAGGCTCAGTTTTCTCATGCTGGAATACGGGTAAGGAAGTTGCTATTTGCAACAATTACGTACGATAAGCATCCGAAAAATGAGTATGATTCGTATCGTGGATTACAACATTAGTGATATTTGCTAATATCAGAATAAAAACACCTTGTCGCACGGGAAACGTATGTTCTTTTAAGTGTCCAGGCTGAACCAAATCTCCGCGTGAGGAGGGACACAACCCATTCGCTAAATTTCGATCCCTGTAACTTGGACTCTTATGCCTGTCGATATTCTTTTCAACACTGCTCCCGAGCTGCATCTAATCACAGCCACTGAGCTGATCCGATCATCCAAAGACCAATCGAGTGATGAAGAGCGATTGAAGGCTCTCAAGTTCCTCCGCTACCAGGCAGCTGCTCATCAGGACATTGAGGCCAAAACAAAGTTGTGCACAATCTATGCGGCCCAGGACGATGCCGTGCAGAATGTCACTCCTGATGAGCGCGAGGTTGAGATGTGGTCACAGAGCGTATTCGACAAGCAGCTCTCCGAAGCTCTTGCATCTTGTGCCGAGTATCTTGTTAGCAACGACACCCATCCCATCACCACGAGCACCATTGATCTCATTCTCTCCGGCGCAAGCAGCAGCAGCAAGGAAAACACTCACGTGAATTACCTGGCAGGTCTCCTTCTCATCAAGGGCATCGGGGTGTCCCGCGATCTCGAAAAAGGCAAGGCTCTACTCGAGCTGGCTGCTGAGGCCGGGTGCGGAGAGGCGGCTTACGAACTGGGGCGAGTCTGTGGGGACCGGTACAGTTTCTCGCTCGATGATCCTCCGAAATCATTGCACTGGTACGAGCGCGCGGTGGCGCTTGGTGAGACGAAGGCCTATGTGGATCTTGCATACCTGTCCTTCAATGGCCAGGGTGAAGAAGGTACAGACGGCCGCGGGACCACGACATTGTCATCGTCTGCTGCGCTCGAGTACGCAAAGCGCGGCGCGGAGGAGACAAAGGACCGGTTCTGCCAATACATCCTCGGACACCTCGCATCGACTCCCGAGGAGGCGATCACATGGTTGACGGAGTCTGCCCAACAAGACTTTGCACTCGCGATTGAGGAACTCGCGAGTATCTACATGAAGAAGCAGGACTATCAAGAAGCCATGAAGTGGTCCACCAAGGGATCAGATATTCCGTTCTGCCAGACTGCGTTGGGTGACATGTTTCGAAATGGCTGGGGCGTTGCTCGGGACTATCAGAGGGCATTCCAGTACTATCAGACCGCGGCGAGTCAACCCGAGGCTCCGAATCACTATGCACAATACATGCTGGGCGAAATGCAAGTACGGAGGAGAGGGAGGATAATTATCGACAGCATTCCATGGCGAAGCAGCACCACTAAATATACCTTTTAGGTTCCTGAACGGTGAGGGTATTCCTCAGGATACGGCTGTTGCTCGAGAATGGTTCCAGATCGCGGCTGCGCAGGGCTACGAGCCCGCTCGTCAAAAGCTGCTTGTGTTGAACCACTCCGAACAACAGCGTCCCTCTAACCCACAGCCATCCCCTTCAGCTTCCCAGCAACAGCAGTCCCAGCAACAGCAGCAACAGCCTAAGAAAGGAACGCGATGGTCTGCCTTGAGTTTGTTTGGCAAAAAGAAATAGTCTAGGCTACACTAGCAGATTACAAATACAGCTTTCATAGTAATTTTTAAACCTTTTGCTACGTGCTTCGTGATATCATAAATAATCATTACTCTTTGTTGCCGTCATTTATACTTTATTTTCCAAAATGTGATAAAATAACGACGAAAAAATTCGCATAAATTCTATAGAGTTGTCGTATGACTTTTTGGCTGGTGGTTGTGGGAGTCTCAAGCTACATTTAATGATGCCTGATGCCGAACTTGCTCCAAGGATTGTACTTGTTTTCGTTCTTGCTTTTGATACTGTAACTACTGAAAGACACTCCTTTCTTGGACCATGTCGTGCTGCGCTTCATGTTAATATGGAGCACAGACATATCAAGGAAACACAGTCTTTTCTAAAGTCAACGCCAGTCATTTCTCCATCGGCGCACCGAATCAAGATGCTCTTGAACTTTTGCATCGCAGTTCCTGTCTACAGGCTGAAACTGTGTCTTTTTCACTGCCAAGTTGCACCCATTGTTCATAAATCAATGGAGCGTTGTTTTCGATCCTGTAACACCCTCAAATCTCTGCATCAATAGTTCCAGCAGTTATTCCGGGCCATTTGACGGATTATTATTAACCGATTCGAAGATAGCACTGTTATGCTCGTCATTGAGAATACGTGAATGACTTCTACCTCTACGTTTCTTAACAATGCTGTCAGGGTTTCTATGTCCTTTCTCTTGGGGATATGTGTAGCAACAAGGTCCGGGTTATGCCTGAAAGATAGACTACGCAGATATTCTGTGTGAGAACAAACGGATTGAAGAGAGAACATTTCCTCATTAACGAGATAGTCCATAGGTTCAGAGCAGCGATGCCCATCAATGAAATGACCTTTCCCATCGTAGTAAAAGAATTGGTTACCTACTTCAGAGTGTAAGATGCATATAGAAATGGAATTTTTTGTGCGACAGTTCTCACTGTGCATGCGACATTGGCTTTGTCATCGCGCGTAAAGATTTTTGGGCGAAGCGCGACTTCCAGAATTGTTAGGGCACGAATTCGTTTTTGGAATACTACATATGCATCGACCATGTCGCAAGTGATCTTTTTCTATTTTGTACCTGATCATTCTCAAGTACCTCAACTTCTGCAAAATGATAGGTTGGCTCCATCATCTTATAGTATTGAACCAATGTAAGATAATTCCTTTGCTCTGATAATTTATTCTTATTCCAAAATTGCAGGTAAACCGTCGATGTATACAAGACAGGGCGCTTTTCCGCATCCGCAATTGAATATACTGTCCAGTATCGTAGGCGAGTGTAGACCGCCTCATGGACTGTGCCGAAGCAAGAGACTCTAAAGCAATGCATTGGCTTGTGACAGCTTGGCCTTGTGATCAAACATTTAAGTTTTAACAATGTGGAGCTGCCGGAATGCGTAAACATCATTTTTCGGTATCTGTTTTTGAAGAAAGAGAGAAGATATTTGAATCGAAAAATATCTTTGTTTCTGATGATATGTAAAGGATATCGATATGGCTGCTAACAAAAAGGAAGCATGTCCAACAAAATCTAGAAGCACTTGCGGTGAACAATGGAGGGGCCAGACTCGTCGTACTCCTCTAAAATGGTGAAATATCACTTCGAATCATTCTCTTTGATTGCACACATTCTCACCCAGGGACCTATCATACTTACGCTTACTGATCCACATTTGCTGGAAGGTCGAAAGAGAAGCAAGGATGGAACCACCGATCCAGACAGAGTACTTCCGTTCAGGAGGAGCAATAATCTTGATCTTCATGGAGCTGGGGGCCAAGGCAGTAATTTCCTTCTGCATACGATCAGCAATGCCAGGATACATAGTGGTGCCACCAGACTATGTGTAAATATAAAACGACGTTGAGCAAATGTGTCTAGGATCTCATACGGAATCGATAACTACCATGACAATATTTGAGTACAAATCCTTACGGATATCAACATCGCACTTCATGATAGACTCGTAGGTTGTATCATGGATACCATCAGTCTCAAGTCCCAGCAATGAGGGTTGAAAGAGAGCCTCAGGTGCGCGGAACCTGGAAAGCTTGTTGTCTTAGAGAAAGCTTAGAAGAATAACGTAACGTGGTCTAGTACTCACCGCTCGTTGCCAATAGTAATAACTTGACCATCGGGAAGTTCGTAGGACTTCTCGAGGGCAGAGGACTGTGCGGCAGTCTGCATCTCCTGCTCAAAATCCAGGGCGACGTAGCAGAGCTTCTCCTTGATGTCGCGGACGATTTCACGCTCAGCAGTGGTTGTGAATGAATGACCACGTTCAGCAAGGATGCGCATGAGGTAGTCAGTCAAGTCACGGCCAGCCATATTAAGACGCATGATGGCGTGAGGAAGAGAAAAGCCTTCGTAGATCGGGACCGTGTGGGAGACGCCATCACCTGAATCGAGAACAATACCGGTGGTACGGCCAGAGGCATAAAGGGATAAAACTGCTTGAATAGAGACATAGAAGGCAGGCGAATTGAAAGTCTCGAACATGATCTGGGTCATCTTTTCACGGTTGGTCTTGGGGTTCAAAGGAGCTTCGGTCAAAAGAACAGGATGCTCCTCCGGTGCAACACGGAGTTCGTTGTAAAAAGTGTGGTGCCAGATCTTCTCCATATCGTCCCAATTTGTGACAATACCGTGGTCAATAGGATAGGAAAGAGAGAGGATACCTCTCTTCGACTGTGCTTCATCGCCTATGTACGAGTCCTTCTGACCCATTCCGACCATCACACCCCGGTGACGAGGGCGTCCGACAATGGAGGGGAAGACCTTGGGCATGAGGGGACGCCACGGTCTGTGTTACAATATATTCTTTTTCCGCGAAGATCACACACATAAAAGTCCTTACTACATACAGCGCGGGGGGCGTCATCGCCAGCGAAGCCTGCCTTGCACATGCCCGAACCATTATCAATCACGAGCTGTAAATGCCAAGAGAATTGAGTATCTTTGTCACGAAAATGTGGTCAGAATGACCGGTATAACTCAATCTGTCGGGTTGACAGTGGGCCTGGTGCGATGAGTAAAAGGGACGCCATCCCTCAAACGTATGCCTCTGCACTCCCAACAAATGAGCAACAATATACATGCCAGCACAATACTTACAGCAGCAACTTCCTCCTCCATAGTGTATTGTTATCAGGCAGAGCGTTGGTTGAAATATATGAGAAAGCGCTAAGGCGCAGAGGCCTGGTATTTAAACCTAAGTCAGGACAGACGTATCACAGACAATTGAGACACACTTGATTACTGGATTCGGTCATAAAACTCAGCATTAACACAATGGATTGGGCACGCGCACGACCCTAATATAGCGTGCCAAGATAGCTACCAAAATTCAACAGTTCCCGAACAGAATACGCCAGTAAGCAATAAAAGATCAAGCATATGATGGGCGCGCGTATGGATCATAAAAATAGCGAGCGTAGCGCGCCTTGCTCTACATTTCGTATCCGTGTTTGTATTCATTGCACGCATAGATGCATATCTCAAGTTTGCGAGAGACAACAGGCTGGGATGCTGGGCATTCCAGGATCCCGATATCAAGTTCTTAGGCGCAGTTATGCGTTTATCATCAAAAAAGGTAAATTAACTTTAACTAATCCTATAGCACATGGACTCGCTACCCTGAGCAGAAGCAGCCGCAGAAGCATTGGACCAGCAACGTCCCATGGAAGCTTGTATGTTGTTTAGGAGCTGCGCGACGTAGTTCTTTGTTTCAGGCCATATGACAAGGACATCTGTTCCTCAACAAATTTGTCATCTCCTCATATTCCACCTCGTCCTCCACATCCTATTATACATCATATTCATTTCTCTCCTCGTTTCCTATGCTCGCATTCGCATTTGTATCCTCGCCTCGCCTCGCCTCGCCTCGAAACATCTCCTAGACAAAAGAAGGCGATACTTTGAATTGGTCGCTGGAGAGGGGTTCGAAATGATAAATGTCAATGCCGCGGTCGAGAAGCTCTTCCTCGCAGTGCGGCGGCACTAAGCGACGGATCAAATCGGGGCGGATGGATAATTCTATATCATGCAGCACAGCGGTGATCAGCAACATCAGCCCGATGTATAATGCCAAGACAATTATACCTTGTTTGGAGAAGTCGAAGAGAGGAGGAAGCGGCTGGCCGTCAGGCAAATGCGCAGATGGATCGCGCAGTGGGTCGAAGAATGGGTGACACAATGCTTCTATGGCGCTAATGCGATGTTGCGGGTGATACTGGAGCATTTTGGATATCAGGTCAATGGCTTGATCTGGGACTCCGACGAATATCTAACAGCGCATGTCAATAGACCCATTTTAATCCATTAAACTGCCGACACACCTTTACGAGTGGATGTGGCTTGATTTGTGGAAATCGGTGTTCAACATAACTCGCATTCATGGCGGCAATTTCATCTTTTGATGGTGTGCCCAAAATCTTGATGATTTCCACCAGCTGATCAATGCCACTATCACCCGGGAAAAAGGGTTGACCGAGTAACATCTCGGCCATGACACATCCAGTCGACCAGATGTCAATGTTAAGCGTGTAATTGGTTGCTCCAAATATCAGCTCGGGGGCACGGTAATAACGGGAGCAAATGTAGGACACATTCGGCTCGCCCGGTACAAGGACCTTGGCACTGTTATCGAGGCACAGACATCATCAGGAATTAGCACCCGGTATCTCAGAACCGGGGGAGAAAATTTGTCTTACCTTCCAAAATCGCACATTTTGCAGATCCCTGTTGCAGGATCCAGTAGAATGTTTTGGGGTTTGATATCACGATGACATATGCCGAGGGAGTGAATGTAGGCCAATGACCGGATCACTTGATATATGTAGACCCGCACAAGTGTGATCGGCATAGTCTGCTTTTGCTTGGCATATAAACGAATCGAACGATACAATGTATCGGGAATATATTCCATCACCAGATTGAGATACACTTCATCTTGCTATAAACATGCAGGCTGAGTACACCAAAACAAGAAAAAAAGCAGCGAATGTCTCCGCTTACCTTGTTCTCAACTTGATTGTAAAAATACGACTTCAGCCGGCATACATTCGGATGGTCAACAATACGCATGATTTGGAGCTCGCGATTCTATCAGATATATCCCCATAAACTCACGCATGAGCTTTTTCCTCTTCCACAGCTATATTGCTAAAGAAGGCAAGGAAGGAGACTGGCTATGATACTTTACCTTGAATCGCCTATCCTGCAGTACTTTTTTAATTGCAGCATCTTCGTTGGTATCCAAAAGCCGCGTTTGATAAACGACACCAAATGATCCGTTTCCAGTAATCTTTTTGTTGACGTACGCAAGTTGGATTTGTTTACCCGTCTTTGCGTCTTTAGCCACGACTCGGACGGTTTTTGGAATATCAGCTGTTTTCCGCGTTAATACTACAAAATCTCATCGCATCCAGCATCTCTCCATCCTTGCCATCGCGGTAGAGAGTGGCTGCGCCATATCAAGATGCGTTTACTTGCCAGACATTGCTAGTGAAAAGTTTATGATTTGTGAAAGTTCAACCAGGTTGCAGGGCTTGTCCCCAAGGAATTTCCGCACAAGAATGGTTCCACCAATAGAAATTCGGCGTTTTGTGTCTTCCACCACGCTAAAGACAGGCGAGATCCATTACTCCATTGAACAATGTGAAATTGAATCGCTAAAGTCTTTCTAGTCTACAATGGACCTCTCCACCAGCAATACAATGCTTAAGTGGCTCTATGGATGCTTCGGTAACAGCGTCCCTTGGCGCAGAGACTTGCTTACATGCTTCTTGACCACAACCAATGACAGTTCGAGTTTAAGCTGTGCCTTAAATATTTAAACGAAGAATAATAAAAGCGGGGGAGTGGTTTTCTCGTACTAAGGTATCGTCCATTGCATCTATCACAATAGAGCATTTCTATATTCACAGATCGGACCTGATGCGTTCGGTCTAGGCGATACATTATTGCAATGAGATTGTAGAATATGTCGTATAAGCCCATCGCGAGTCGCAAAATGATTGTCGTGTGTTGTACAGTTAGGATAGACACACCGATATGGCTCCTGTCCATGGTGCACTGCTTCTATATGCTCATCAATGTTAGCGTTTTTGTGAAACTGCTTGTGGCAGCAGGGGCAAACAAGTGGGGGATATGTGGCGTTAATAAATTCTTCGGAGGCTGGTGGCAATAGTAGTCGGGCTTCTCTGGGTGATGGTGAAGATCCTCTCGGGCATGGCGTAGCAGGTGAAGGAGGGAAGGTGCCGATAAGCGGTTCGACCTTGTAGTGCATGAATGGAGGCTCTTGAATGATACACTGGGCCGATGCTTGCTTGACTAGGTGCGATCGGCTTATATGGTACCGCAATGCTGCGCGAGATGAAAATCGAAGCTCGCAGTGTGGATGAAGACAGCGGAAGCGTCGCGTTCTGTGCGTCGTCCTATGATGATGATTCGCCTCGGTAGACGTGGGAAAGATCCGATCGCAAAGGGTGCATATATGCGGCGGATATGCGATATCAATCAGTGTAAGGAGAGAGAGGTATCGATTTTCCACAGTAAGTGTGTTGCGGTAATAGGGGTTCCATCGACTGCTTTGTCCATGCTGAATGTTGTCATGCAACTGGAAATGGCCAGCTGAGCTACTACTACTTCCTTTCTCAGCAGATGGGGCTGAGACGGTTACGTTGAAAGGAAGTTCGGGATTCATACTAGTAAATTGTAAAGAGAGCAGGAAGTTCAGGCCATGAAGCGAGAGTCAGAAGGGGGGATAAAGGGTCGTACGACGTAAGCAGCGATAGCGAGCGAATTGCATATTATTCAACACGTGATGGTTCACTGCTGGCTTTTATTCTAATATAGTATCACACAAAGTTTTCCACCGTGTCCTTCACTCCTGAATAGTCGCAACCACAAAATGAGCATACGACAGCAGAAGCGTTCTTCCACTGTCCAGCCCAGACCAACGAAGGCTTCCTTGATGCGTCAGCAAAGCCAGCAAGCATCGTCATCCTCTCCTTCTCCCAATCCTATTTCTCCTCCCAGCAATGCTTTACGTGTGCAGTCGGCAACAACGACTAGAAAATCATCTACTACTTCTCGAGCTCAAGCGTCTGAGGGCGTTCGAGCGTTTATGGCTTCCAAGCGCGCTGCTGCTGCTGCTGCTGCCCATCAGAAAAAGGAGGTTTTTACGGAGAGGACGGCGGATCCGAGAAATCGGGTAATGACAGGTGCTGGGCGATATACTTTCAGCGCAGACGACACACTTGACGAGGATGTCAAGAAACCAAATCTGAAGTTACAGACAGTAATTGCGCAAGCCAAATCTACGGGAAGGCTTAACATATCCAATCGCGAGCTCCGCACCATCCCTGATGAGGTGTGGACTATGTAAGTTTAAGATTTGACTTGGAATGCCCGGATTCTGGACAGCTCATGGAATGCTTCGAAAAGGTACCACGTCGACCCTAACAAAGTTGTGGTGGACTTTAACTCAAGTGGTGACGCATGGTATGATACAACCGAACTCACAAAGTTCATGGCAACAGACAATATCATATCAGAACTTGATGAAAGAATTGGCCATGAGTTTGGCGCTTTGACACTTATTGATGTAAGCATAAAAGCGTTCAATACCTGGAATTTTCATTTCAGCAGGCGAGTTGACGATCTGCTGTAGATAAGAAATAATCAATTGCATACCTTGCCCTCGTCGCTCTCCCAATTGCAGCAATTAACAGCGCTATATCTTTCTCATAATCGGTTTGAGACTATTCCTGAATCAGTCTTCGATCTACCAAAGCTGAGGGACTTGGATCTCTCACACAACCGAGTACAAACGATACCACCGGAGATACGACGCCTGTCTCTACTTGAAATTCTCAACCTGGAGGACAACAACCTTCGTCAAGTTCCAGATGAAATCGGTCAACTCACCAAGCTGCGAAAGCTCTATTTGAGCCATAACCACGTGATTGAGCTTCCTACTGTAGAAGCATTGAATGGCTGGCAGAAGCTCCAAGAATTACATCTTTCTAAGAATCAAATGAGAACATTATTCAGAAGTATGGTCTCTACAGTATTTTCATGTTCTATACTTAAATTAGCTTGATAGGCTCGACGTCGACCGTCGTCACGCTGCCTCTTTTGGTACGTCTTGATGTTCGGCAAAACAGCATGTCGACACTCGTTGATGGCAAAGACAAATGTCCTGTTGCACTTCCAGAGCTGAAGGAACTGCTCATGGCATACAACCAGCTTTCCGAACAGACAAATTTCGACGTTCTGAAATCGGCCCCATCCATCCAAACATTGGATATTTCCTCTAATCTTTTCGCTGATATACCCGAAACAGTGCTAGAACTTCATGAGCTTGTTCGCTTGGATGTCAGCTCTAATCACCTTCGTACTCTGCGTCCAGACATAGCAAAGCTGGAGCATCTGGCAGTGATTAATTGGGAAGGCAATCCGCTACGTTCAATTCCCCGCAACATGACTATGGTGGAACTCATCCAGTCACTACGTGAAAAACTAGTCTTGGAGGTGGAGGGAAAAGAAAAGAAGGCAGACGAGAAAAGAGAAATTGGAGGACTAGTGACGACGCAAGAATCACCATCGTCACTCGAAAAGGAAGGGTGCATCCCGGCTGAAGTACCAGAACCTGCGAGAGCGACCGGGACCCTCGATCTATCTGGACAGAAACTCACTGAGATCGAACAAGATTCCCTGATTCAATCAAACAAGCTTCCCGCCACACTTCAACTGCATCATAATCTGCTATCTGAGATACCCAATACGCTAAACGTATTTGCAGCCACTCTGGTGCATCTCAATCTGGAGCACAATCGACTTGTCAGTGTTTCTTTGACTTCAGACACTTTGGTGTTCTCATCACTCAAGACCCTGTCACTTGCCAACAATCGTATCTCTTCAATAATGGCGACACCTGAAGCCACACTCTCTTTTCCCCGCCTTGTGGAGTTGAATATCAACAATAATCAGCTGAGGAATCTCCCAGAGGAACTCAAAACATATTTGCCATCACTCCGTACTCTTCGTGCCAATTCCAATCATATTGAGAAGATTTCGGCAAAAACCCTTGAAAACTTGGCGGTTATTGATCTTGCTTTCAACGACATTGCCTATCTACCACCAGAAATAGGCCGCATCACTACGATTTCAGAGTTCATGGTCTATGGCAACATGTAAGGACGAACTATCATCGAGAAAAGTGTGAAACATATCAACGAGCATGTACTATAGATTTAGGATTCCTAGACAATCTGTGTTGGACCAGGGCACGCATGCTATCCTTGAATTCCTTCGGCGGAGATTAGGCGACTGATGTTGGATTCTTGAGGACATACTTTATTTTCAAAAATAAATGTCGTAAACAAGATAAAATAATGTCGTGCAAAATACAAAAATAATGTTGCGTAGAATTGTATAAAGTTGTCGTATCAGTAGGTAAAAAGATTTCGCATCCATGGATTAAAACCATGTTAGTCAACAGAAAACAGTACTCCTCCATACGCTTCATCTTACACTCAAGGGTCCCGAAGGACCCAGCAGTTATCCTGGGTGGTCCCGGAGACAACCAGGACCACCGGGCCCACATGGATCATAACCTCCGCATTAGAACCTTCTATCACATTCATTCCCCTATGCCCCATGCCACTTTTATTTTATATTTATCTATCACTTGCCTCAGAATAGCAAATATTGTTGACTTTAATGACATTTTTTTAGCCAATGTCTCGGATCTTCAGCGCACGTCTTGCCTGAGGGGCACCTGGCTAACGACATGAATGGACGAGTTAGAAACGAAAGGTAGCTGGATATCGTCTCTTTTCCAAGGCATTTTTTTGGGGGGGGTGTAAAAACTGATCAATGTACAAAAGACAGTAGGTGTTAAATTTGGATGAAAAGAAAGTCAATATTATGATGATTCATATCAGGTAAGATGATGAAAGAGAGGCTGAGGATGGGTTTGACAAACAAAACCAGTTTTCTCAAATCTCCATTATATAGGAAATCAAGCCAGACCAATGGCTAACAAAACCTGTTGATGATCCCACGAAGGGAACGTCCTCGATAGATCCAATTCTTATATCCTTTCTAACCTACGTACACCATGTGATCTGTGCAATACTATCCTAAGTCGGATCACAGTTGTACCCCATTACGGCAGTTAACCAAGCACATATGAGAATGAGAAACGAAACCTTCGAAATCGCTCAGCTTTAAGCTATTGGATGCTTCGCTGATTCGTGTCATCAACATCTCGCTTTCCAAGAACCTATTGGGTTTTACTTTGCTCTTGACAACTGACCAGACTGCTCAGTTGGATTGAGTTCAGGAGAGTATGGTGGAAGATAATCACATCGATATCCTCGAGACTCGATGTATTTAAAGATATCCTGAGCCTTATGGATAGGTGCATTATCCATTACCAAATAGTGGCCGTTCATATGTTCACACTTATCCATCTCGTCCATTATTACCTTAGAGAAGCTGAAATGATGTACAATTGCAGTTCCTCGGCTCGCAACTTCAGATTGACCTTCGCTCTTCTTTTCTTGATTGGTGGCTGCGGGAGCCTCAAGCTACATTGAATGATACCTGATGCTGAGATTGCTCCCACGATTGTGGTTGCCTTTGGTACTATAATCATTGCAGGGGTCCCTTTCTTGGACCACACCATGCTGCATTTCATGTTAATATGGAATCCAGACTCATCAAAGAAAAAACGCAGCTTTTGAAGTCGATGTCGGTCCTATCCCATCTGCATACTCAGTCAAGGCGTTCTTGGATCTTCGCAGCATTATTCCTGTCTATAGGATAAAACCGAACCATTTTTAATGACAAGTTGCATAAGTTTTCATAAATCGATGGAGCGTTATTTAAGATGCTTTGAGACCCTCAAGTCGTTGGAGCAGCTACTCTAGGACAATGGATAGATCTTCATCAACGCATTCTCTTAGAATGCGCTTATGCTCTTCATTGAGAATACGCGAACGGTCCCTCCGTGTTAGGTTTCTTAAAGATGCTGTCAGGGTCCTTCTTGTACTGTAATCCCCATCGCTGGGCTGAACGAATATGGAGTCCTAGCAGATGATGCACTCAAGATCTTCTCAAACATCCGTTTGAAAATTCTGACCTTGTCTTGGTCAGTTTATGCTGTGTAACTGAGCTTGATCCCAGCTTCTTTCATCCGAATGTCTGTATCCTTTCGCTGGGGAATGTGTGTGGGAGTAAGCTCAGGGTTATCTTTGCACAATATGCCACGCAGATATTCAGTGTGAGAACAAACGGATTGAAGTGAGTACATTTCCTCATCAATGACCTTGTCCATAGGTTCAAGACAGCCGCGCTCATCAATGACATGACCGTGGCCATCTTGGTAGAAAATTAGGTTGCTCATTTCAGAATGGTTTTTTATGCGACATCTTTCCGTGTATGTATGTGACATTCGATTTGTCATCACGCGCAAAGATTTTTGGGCATAAATGCGAAAAATAGTGTATAATAATATTCCCACGCCTTTCACTCATATCTCATGGGATTCGGTGTTTTTATCATCTACCCACCGATTGCAGAGGTTAAATATCGTATACGATATAACACTGTATCGTTGTCGCCATGACTGAAAAAGACAGCAAATCACGCTATCATCGATGGATTTGTTTATTCGATTCACCCAATTCTGGAGCGGCCCATCGGCCCATTGTTTTGTATACACATACTGTTAGACCAGTGCTTCTAAGATACACACCTGTCGGTCCAAAAGTGGGAGTTCGTTTTAAAAGTCAAACCAACATTTGTTCTAAGGCTCTAGCATTTGGGCATGAGCCATTACAACTAATGATGCCACTGATATGAGCCAGTGGTGAATCTTGCAGCCCTGAGAACGACAATTCACCCTTGTTACTAAGCAACATCATTTTTGCCGAAATACCTAAATTTTCATTGGCCGATCTACCCGGTATGGGACCATATTGAGATCATAAGATCTCTTGACAGGTGTACCGCACCAAAGTGTATAATGGCATGAAACAAGCGCAAGGAGGTAATTTCTTCCCTGGCACTCTTTAGCGGCGAGGCAAAGGTGATTGTACTAGGAAATACGACGCTTTGACCTGTCATGCACCTGGGAAAAAATAAACGGTGCACACAGCATGTGAAAATCGCCCAAAGGTGACGTTGCTTTGTCGGGCCCATCAATCAGGCATTTAACTCCTCCCCCGCTTCCGTTTTATATTATTTCTTCCCCGTAATCCCACTCCCACACCTTCCCCACATTTGCAATGTTGACTCCCGCCGCCCGCACTGCTATCAAGGTAATCGCCACGCGAAAACAAGGGCTACTGACCTGAAGTACTGAAGTTGTTGTGTTCATGCCTTTTGTGCTTTATAATATTTTCCCACGAACTTAGACCCGACCCCTTGGCCGCTTTTTCGTTACTGGCAACCGCAGCCTGAGCACGCTGCTTGTCGTCGAACATAAGGATGGCAAGATTACCGGTGCGACTCTGAATGCTTTGACTGCTGCTTCGAAGCTTGGCGGCGAAGTTACCGCGCTCGTCGCCGGTGGTGATGAGTCCGTCGCTCAGACTGTCGCCAAGTGTGCTGGTGTTTCCAAGGTCCTCACTGCGGCCGACGTTTCGTACAGCAAGAATTTGCCTGAGGATTTTGCACCTTTGCTTGTCGAGATCCAGAAGAAATACGGCTTTACCCACTTGATCGCTGGCCACACCGCCGCTGGTAAGAATGTCATGCCGCGCGCGGCAGCACTCTTGGACGTGGCCCCCATCTCGGATATCATCGCCATCGAAGGCGAGGACACCTTTGTGCGCCCGATCTATGCTGGTAATGCCATTGCCACCGTTAAATCTGCCGACCCCGTCAAGATCGTCACTGTCCGAGGCACCGCATTCGAGGCTGCTGCTGTTGAGGGCGGTAGCGGCTCCATTGAGGCCGCTCCTGAAGCACCCAAGGCTGGTGTGACCGAATGGTTGGGTGAGGAGATTCAGAAGAGCGACCGCCCTGACTTGTCTACTGCCAGCCGCGTTATCAGTGGTGGCCGTGGTATGAAGAGTGGTGACAACTTCAAGCTGTTATACGATTTGGCTGACAAGATGGGCGCTGCTGGTAAGTAATGCGTGTGTTGGAGGTGGAAGGTCTGCTTCCATGCGAACAAACGAGTGAATGGAGGCTCGCTGGGTGAAATTGCCAAGATCTTGACCGTCCTTCTTTTAGTTGGCGCTTCGCGTGCTGCTGTTGATGCTGGCTACGTCGATAACTCTTTGCAGGTTGGACAGACCGGCAAGATTGTTGCTCCTGGTAAGCGATTGTCGGACATAAGGGAGATTGTATAAGCCAGTCGTGACATGCACTAATGACATCGCATGTTGTGCTCATCACTCTGTACAGAGCTCTACGTCGCCGTCGGTATGTTTACGATTATGAAACGGATAAAGGGAAGGGGGGAGGATAGATGGCTAATGAGGATTGAATGTGTAGGTATCTCTGGTGCCATTCAACACTTGGCTGGCATGAAAGACTCCAAAACCATTGTTGCGATCAACAAAGACGCGGATGCTCCCATCTTCCAGGTGGCTGACTATGGTCTCGTCGAAGATCTCTTCAAGGCTGTTCCTGAGATGACTGAAAAGTTGTAGAATGCAAAATGCACTAGTTTAGATACCGTTGTTGTAAATTCTCGCAATACATCATTGATTGACATTTTTTCCCTGCCAATTGTAGATCCCCAATAAACCAAAAACAGAAAAAGTTGAATAAAAGTCAATGCTACTACAGGGGCTCTGCTCTCCGCAAATGGTATGTCTAGCTAGTCGTCGTCATTATTCTTCTTGTCCTTGCTGGCTTTCTTTTTCGTGCTGACCGTAGCATGTTCGCGGTATTCCTCAAGGGCTTTATGATCTTCAACTATCAAGCGAAAAATCTTCTCCAGTCCGTCACCGTCAAAATGATCCACGTGGAAAACGGTGGATGCTTGATACTCGAGCTCATATTTGGGCTGCTTAGCAACGGCACCATCACCTCCGAGATTAAGATAATACTGCCACCAGTCGCGGATTGTTCCAAAAGCATAGCTAAAAAAAAAGGAGGGATGAGTTTTCAGGTATATATCTTCTTTTCATGTACTTACTCTTTGCCTTCGAGATCGTATTGGAATACGCGGATGCTAGGATTGAACGTGGGGATCACAGAAGGGGTATTAAAAAGAGGTGTAACGAAATTTCTGCCCTTGATATCTGATTTCTTCAAAGCCTTTTTCTTCTTTGCAAGGGCGCTAAGCTCCTGGTACTGTCCGTCTTTTTCTACGATGGCGCTAATAATGTCATCTAATAAAAGCACATGAGCACATGGTTCACCCTATGGACAGAAATCTTATCACGTACTGTTATAATGACCAGCGAAATGGCCGACGATGGTGTCTTTGTATAAACCAAGAAGGTCCAAGTAGGAGTTGAGGCATTGGGGTGTGAAATATGGCTTGTCCTTCTTGCTACGTGGAGGAATATGTGCCCTAACAGACCAGCAATAGGATTGAGGTTAAACCAGATATATATATATATATGTATTAGGAGGTCGCACAACAAAACTTACAAGACGTAGACTTTGTAACCTTGTTTACGTGAATCATCAAGGACCTTCGTCAGCCACTTTAGGTGCATGGCACCTAGACTTCCCTTAGCGCTGCAGTCTTGGGTATTCTTCTTATTGTCCTTGAAGAACAATAGAGTGTTTGTATGAACAGTCCGAAGCTTTCCTGGGATTACATCCTGCACAAAATAACCTCCGCGCTGAAAGTCAGTTGTGGTGTTCAGCGCAAAAGGCTTCCAGATGGATTCGATCGCTTTGTATTGTGGATCATTAGCACCGATTGTATTATGGGGATGCACGTCGTTATTGCCTATGACTGGTAGCTATCGAACAATTTACAATGATTGATAAGGGTTAAGTTATATGTATATATATATCTTCAGAGGAAACGGAACGTACCACTTTTGTTTGGTTCAAGTCGAAAGTATCGTTAAAATATTTGACAATTGCTTTTTGCGCTCCCAAAACCTGGTCGAGAGTACGGGGAAATTTATCGTCACGATCCTAATATATCAAATTGTCAGCAAACCAACTTTTTTTCTCGAAAGATCCGGTATATGACATACGTGACGAGCCGAATCGCCAGTGAAAATTACAAAGTCGGCATCGCTTAGGTGATTTCGAATAAATTCAAAGGTCAGTTCAACCTAAAGACCAAAAACGATAATCAGCACAGGCCCGATTCTGCGGGTGACATGGAACGGGTTAGATACGAGTTCTTCAGGTGCGTCACAATCCGTTCGAACTGCACCGTAAAGACCTGCGTCCCCGCTCCCGCGGTGACACAGTTCCTTCGGGCTGGATCCTTGTTTATAATCTTGGTCAAGATGAAAGTCTAGGAACAGACATGGGCTGTCAATAGCGGTGAGAAATATACGCTCCTCCTTTATATGACCTACCAGTAACATGGATGAACTTTCCGGTAGGTGCTTTTATTCCAAGCGCAAATATAGTAAAAGAGAATAAAACGCATATTGACCAGAATAATGAAGGCATGGTGTATCAAGCAAAAAGATGAGATCTTTTAGAACAGGAAAGGTCACATTATTTTAATATTATTCTGCTTTTATAGAAGCCTCTTCGTCTATCTTACGCCTGATGGTAATTTACTTGAAATGTATATGGCTACGAATGGCTTCAATTTGTCTCCTTCTCCTGCTCTCCTAATGACTTGCATTTCTTTCTCTTCCTCATTTTTTTTCAGGAGGTGAAGGGACTCTCTGTTGCGGATCAGACCGAATAATTCGGTGTGATGAAGACGAAAACAGCTTTTCTGTCTATTTGATAGTTAACATAATCCAAAGTTGATACTATGGTAAATTGATCCGCCATAATGAAGCAACGGCTTAATATTGGTCTTGTGACACGCACACTCTATATAGATAGATTATAGTTTGTAACAAATGACTACGCCCACGATTAGCTATATCGTAACATGTATATATATATACATATATATTTCATTAAAAGCGACTTTTGGATCTTCCCTTACCGTCCTAAATAAGTCTATATGCAAAATAATGACTCACCGGATATCCAAATTTTGGACATTTTTAATTTCCACAAACAAAACAATTAGGACGCCATCGGATTTTTACTTGATTTGGGCAAATTTCGATATTTACAATTCGGTACAGCAGCGAATCGTTGATTTCTCAGTGATTAGTTTAGCGTAAGCTGAAGCCTGGTAGTGTAAAAGTGTTTGGAAGAACTGCCTCTTTTTTTTTATACCAAAACACATGACCTTAAAGGTATAGCAATTTGATCGCTGAGTCGTTTTATAGAAATTAAATCTGGGGACTAGGCGGTTGCGTACAGAGTCGTTTAGTGATCGCAGTAACTGCAATCAAAAGAGCACTATTTTTACACGTCGCTTTTGCGCACCACCATGACCAACATAGGCACTATGCTGGTCGTGTGATCCATCGATGCATAACAAAAAGAAAGCTATCCTAAAAAGTTAATTGACATGGTCCGTGTTATGCATCATTGCTAGGCGGGATATGTACCTCGTATTGAATTATGCAAAGGAGCAAAGCGATAATGGCCTAACAAGAAGCAACATGACCGGCGGCGGCGGCGGCGGCGGAAATGTGTAGTGGCTAGGAGAGGAGGAAGCGGTAATAATGGTTGCAGTAAGAAGCGGGCTTGGTAGGACCGACAATGCGCAGCGATGCAAAGAAATCCATAACGCTTTCCCTTGCCTTTCGATCGTCCCTGATGTATATAAAATCTCAAGTTACGCAACCCACAGAATATCATAGCATGCGGTGGTTGTCCAATATAGCCTTTTATTATGTTGCTGCTTGCGAGGATATTCATTTGTGTTCTCATTTAGTCATCACCAGCTCGATCTTTCATATTATGTAAGGCATCCAGAAAGATGGGCAATGAAAATCCCTGGGATCCAAGCCTATGTAACTCTTGTGATTTTATCAAATTTGTCATGAGACAGTGATTGTCCTGCCATGCGAAGGAAGTATGACTGGATTACATGTATCTGATAAAGTTCCGTGTATCATGATAGATATCCATCAGTTATGATTGCATCCGCACGCATCTGATATTTGCTCCTTGAAAGACCTGCGCTTTGAGATCTAGCGCAATCTGAACATCTGTGAAGATAATCTATAGAGATTCAATTCGATGCATATTCTACGAATATGGCATTTCGGAGGAACACTGTCGGTTTCTAAGGCAGCTGATAGATGTAACAACTGCACTCTATTGATGCAACCTGACTTGAGATGGATTACAAGCCATTAGATATAGAGACATCGATGAGAACGAGTAAACAGAGATCGTTTGAGAGCATATATACGTGTAGAAGCAACATAGGCACGCGCTAAACCTGTGGTTTACGGTGAGGATGCTGTGTCAAAAAGAAGCAGTCCACAGACATTTACATCAACGTTAATAGAGAGTCACCAGGCCATGATCCGATTTCTTCCCCGCCAAAACCTGTACATGCTGTATTTACTCTGCAAGGAACCATATATATCACGTTGAAACCAGGTAAATTATATTTATTTGGCATATGCATTAATTATTCATGGGCTTTACTTCCCTCTACATATTACGAAGGATAAATAAGTGATCGTGCCCACTCATCTGCTACTGAAATCAATTCGAACGTATAGTCTGCAGGTTCCACAGTCTTGTGCGGTCCAAATGCCGGCGCGCCCACTGCCCCAATTGCTGCTGCCGCTGCTTCCTTGGCAGCCGCCGCCGTTGCAGATGGATCATAGGATGAAGACGATGGAGATGTCGCCGGAGCTGTTTCTTTGAAGACCGAACTGCTAGTGCTGGTATCTCCGTTGGTATATCCCGGGTTCAGAGTCATGTCGATTAGACGGCCGAGGCTGCGCTTTGACATAAGGAGCCTACGAACGTGCTGGAGGCTAGTGTGAAACTGAATCTGAACGTCCTGGGCAATGCCGATAGCTGGATCAGAAGCGTGGGTAAGGGCAGCAAAAACGGCCGTGAACGCGGTCAATGAAAAGGTCAGAATGGCTTGGGGTTGCTGCTCTTGAAGCACTATCGAGATAAGGTGCGTGATGTTGCTGGCCAACGAGCGCCTCCGCTCTAGCTGGAGCTGCTCATCTTGGTAACGGCAGCACATAACAAGCGAGAGCTCGAGAGTATAACCGAGCAGGCGAATGATATTACTAGATGGTGGCTGGAGAGTGTCTGGCAGATTGCCTCTCCAGTCCTCAACCTGGTTCAGGAGCCGGATGGTCTCTGATTCGTGCTCCATATTCCATATATGTTTTTTTTTCGGGCCGTAGCCAAAGAATTCTATTACACGCTCCATAAGGATCATCAGGCGACAGAGATACACGAATCCTTCCAGCACAGCGCATTCCTCCGGATCATCCTCTGGTAGAGGTGAGGGTAGATCAAGTGAAATATCCTGCGCTCTCATCATCCACGGTCTCTCGGCCATACAACTCGTCCATTTGTCCATGATATAACACGTCCACAGTGTACGCTTCCGAAGCTCGATGTCAAACTGAGACATTTGACTGCTGTAGTTTGATGTATGGAGTCCGAGGTCCAGGCACATTCGCACAGCCATGCCGCAGTACATCCATGCTCTGCTACTTGACCATGCTGCGTCATCATGGTCGTATGACACCATATAGAGCAGAGCAATGACTGTACTCACACGGGGTTCATCTAGGAAATCATCCACGAGGCGTCGAGCCCTGTTGTAGAAAAGTGACCCATGGGCTGCTGTGGGAATGTGTTTCGCCGCATGTGCATAAAGGGTGTTGAGAAGTAGAGGTGTAACTAGCGGACCCTTCGTGTTGAGCTGGTCGTAAAACATCCGACGAGAGAAAGAGGGCAAGATGGAGGGGTGACACTGAGTGAAAAAGACATGGATCAGATTCTCCTGGACTGATCGAACCGGCATGTCGATCGAGGACAGATAGTGGCTCGGAAGGCCTGGTTCCGGTGACCAACGTACGAGATCGCCATAGTCTTGCCATGTGGATACTTCACCCATGACAACCGGTCCGTCATCTCCGTTCAATGTGAGACGGAAAAGCCCATCTGTAAGCTGTTCCACGAGTTTGTCAGGACGCGTGCTGACTTGCTGTGGGTGTGCATTACTGTCTTCCGCCACGCTTGCGCTTGCAAACAGAACATCCCCAGAGTCTTTCTCCGGCAAGGCCGCATATTGGCGTTGTTGTTCTCGAGCTCGTTCCGCAATATCCTGAAGAAAGCTGTCGGAGGAGTTGTCTATCGGCTCAAGTTTAATATAACCTTCATCTACGTTCTTCGAGTATTCGCATGTTCGCCGGCGGGCTAATAGAATGCAGGACGTAAGAAAACGGTTCGTGCTATTAGGGAGGGGATAAGCTGTAGCCAACCTTTGCACTATCAATGCTTCATAAGTATTATTTCCCCCTTTGTTTGCGTTGTCGCTGTTCATAAGAAGAATTCATTTTTTGGTTACCTGCATACAGGGCTGCTTGCCATCACACTAGAAAAAAAACCTTGTTAGCTCAATTTAACATTGAAGCAGGCTAGGCTTACTTTGATCTTCTTCATCCGGCACGGCTGGCATGCTCGGCCGACTTTTAAGCGCTTATGTCTACAATCGTCTAGTAACGCTGTAAGGTCGGGATTCATTTTATATCAGCTCCGGTGGCATAATACCTCGAAGCGGTAATTCTAATGTGGCAAACATGGAATGGAAAGGGGAGAGGCAAAAGAAGAAAAAAGAGTATATTACAAAATGTGCTGTGGGAGAGATATATACAGAATAAAAAAAGACGTTTTCGTCCTTGGGGAGCCCTAATGACCAATCAAAGTTCCTTAGTTAAAGGACTTTCCCACCGGGTTGGTAACCATTCTCCCCCCACGACTTCTATGTTTGTCACTACCCCAAATCATAGCACAATAGCACCGATTGGATGGGGGGTGGGAGGTAGAAAAAGGAAGAGAGGAAAGGCGTGGAGAAAAGAAAGATGAAGGATGGAAATGACCGTTTGATAGCATCTTCTAGACGTCAATAATCCTCTGGACCTTGCCACATTCCGATAGGTGCTCCCCACGATACTTGATCAAGTATTCACCGTTTTCCTTCCAGGACACCGTCTTGTTCACCGGGCAACCCTGATATTTTTTTTGGTTGGTTAGTTTGAGTTCAGCGAGCATATGGTGTTTATGTATAAATATACCTTGCTGCTGTTTGAACACTTGTAGTAAATGCTTTTATTGCCTGTCTTCTTCTGAACAGTATTGCCATTGTTCTTCCAGAAATAGCCGTCCATGTAAGGATATTCGCGAGTCTCGACGATCTTTGTAATGGCCTGCATTTCACGCCGCCGTCGGGGAGGACGCTGAGACGAGTCTCGAGGTGGTGGAGACTGATAGTCTGAAACTGTGTCAGGATTGATAGAAGTATATCTATTGGGTAGAAGGGCAATCAGATGGTGTAGTCCGGAATGCGTTGTACGTTTCGGGGGACCTTACGTTGATGTTTGTAGTAATGAGGAGGGAGTTGATGAAGAAGAATGAGATGTGTTCGGTGAGAAGGGGTGTTGATATTCGTCTAATGGCGGTATATCGGATACGGAATCTCGGCGTAACAAAGGGGATGACGAGCCTCTGCTGGGGCTCTGCTGCTGCTGCTGTTGTTGTTGTTGTTGTTGTTCCAACGCTAAGTTACCGGATGAAAGCAGGATAGCAGTTTCATCTTGTTGTTCCTGGGTTTGCTGGGGTAAAAGATGGGTTGTTAGACCGACGAGTTGTTGCTGTTGCTGGAGGAGGAGAATATCGAGCTCCTTTGCCCGGAGTCTGGCCTCCTCGGTCCGCCGCTTGTCTTCCTCAACTTTGCTGAGTAATATCAGACGAAGAAGCTCAGGCTGAGACCGGTAGTACAGCAGCACTTCCTGAAGATCACAGGTAACCGGGTCTGTTGCCGGGGTTGGAGGGGCAGCGTCTGGTGCATGCCATGTGTTGGAAAAGAGGGATATATTGTGTTGTTCTTGTTGTAGTTGCTGGCCATCGAATTGTTGAAAGGCCCTTAGCTGCGGGGAAGCGATATTGCTCTGGGGAGAGGTTGGGAACTGTCCGTGATGATATAGAGGCACCGGCTTGCTATCCCCAGCAGTATAAAGAAACTCGTTCATGTCTTTTGCGGGCAACCGGAAAGGGGAAAGGGAGGGCGGAAAAGGAGGAATGTCGCGGATCTTTTTTGTGGTAAAGTGCTGAAAAAAAAAGGGTCTTGGGATTTGCGTGTTCCCTGTCTTTTAATGTTTTTTTTTCTTCTTTTTTTTTGGTCTTCAGCCTGTGTACTCCGCGGCTAAACTTGCGCTTCGGCCAATCGTTTCTCGGTGTGCGAAAATTTTTACACAAAGACACACTTTTCCCCGCAATTAGTCGCCTCATGATGATACAATCCCTAAATAGTATCACTAACCTGAAGCTTTTAAGAACCTGAAGTGCTTCGGTTTATAACCCGTACAATTCATTAAATTTAGATGGCAAAGATGCATATGGATATATTCCGATATCGAAGATGATCTCTACTCTGGTAATCAATGTGTTCTAATTAGAGACGCAACGACCCACCTATTGCTGATATCTCACGCTCAACCTTCAACTTAGAATAAGCCGTTCCCATTACATTTCCTTTATCATCGCAGCATCAGCCTCTGCTGCTTTTGACTCTCATCAGGGCCATATGATTGGGTATGCAATCGATAAGCCCGCTTATCTGTCCTCTGACTGCGTTCACTTTCTTTTTTAAGTTCTCTAGTGCCATGCCTTTTTTCTCTAGCTTGCACAGCAGCCGTTACTTAGAACAATTTACCATAGGAAAAATGCAGCCACGCACCTTCCCGAACTCAAAAGGTGGGGTGACCAAACAGGCCGCAAAAGTGCCGAGTGGCCTCGTGGCCTTGTGGCTGGCAAATCACAACTGTCACTTGTTACATAATACGCAATATGGCCTTACCGTTTTACAAGCGCGTATCCTATTCACACAAAAGCTGTATTTGCAATCGCAGGCAAAAAAAATAACTTAAATCGAACCCAAAGTGAACAATACAACCCACCCCTCCCATTCATTCCTTTTTGATCAGCCATCTAGGTTCTCTCAAAACATTAATTACGTTCTCCTACTGGAAAAGAAACAAGAATGAATCCATAGTGTGGTGTGAATGACATTATTTCTGTACAACTTCCCAAATGTTACAGCCCTACCGGGAAGTTCTTTTTATTGCCTTGGTATCGGTATGCCGATAAGTAAAGCAAATGTGCTACGCGAGCTAGGGATTTTTGTTTTTTTTTAAAGTTAATGCACACGATTAATCAGATAAGGTAGTTTTTCCGGTCCATAAATGGACGGGTCCCACGCGAGAAATGGCTGGAGACCCCACTAAAACTCTGGGACTGGACAACCATGTTGTGAAACGTCTACAGTGACCTAGTATGCAAGTCTTTTTGCCAAGTCCCATTCATGAATAGGAAATATAGTAGTTGTTTTTCAAACGTGAGCTTCCTTGATGTACACATTAATACTATTCCTGCCGCTATGAGCAACTTACCCACTATCCTTTTTATCTGTCATACACTCGTTACTCAGACGATTATGTCATCGATTAAACTTTACCAGACCATCTCCGGCTCTCAGTCGTTTCTCCTCAAATATTTGCTCTCATGAATATTGGGTGTTAATTTGGCACTCTAAAACCTATCGGAAAGATGGCAATGTGTTCATCTCATTTTTAGAAGATAATTAGATAATCGAACCTGATTTCTAAAAATTCTCGTAACACAAACGCCGGTTTTCTCAGAGCGAATTTCTTTTTCGAGCAGTGTCCAAACATACACATGCACACACAACTGCATCAGGGTCTTGCCACAATTGCGATACATCCTGTTCATCCTCTCCATCTTACCGCGCCAAATTGAACAAAATGCAATTATAGTTTCCCACGTCATTGTTTGAGCGAGTTCGCTAAAAGATAAGTTGTTTCAGACATCAAACGCAGAGGCAGCGATAATAGGTCACTCAAAAGCGAGACCTCCTCTTCAAGAAACGAAACCTGGCTATTCCACAAGTAGAATAAAACGAAAAATAGCAGTGGTTGAAGTATCGCTGGCAATCTCTGACCCTGTTTAATGAAGCAACAGAAACTTTAAAAGTTAACACGTGCGCTAAAGACGGAGTGTGTTTCATCAGTTGACCTAACGCTGCCTTGTTCACTAATATTGTGATTACAGTATGCTCTGGGCTGATGCTATTTCTTATGTAATGGATTCCATAATACGATGACTCATTTGCGGATCTAACCAATACGCCATGTTCTGCCATATTCACATCGCACAAGTGCGGCATGAGCATCATCCTGCCCATGATAAGTGGGGACTGCACCTTTATTGATGAATGAACCGATGGGGAAAGTTATGCGGACTTATGTGTAGATAATTCATAGTTTCAAATAAGAATATGCTCGATTGAAGTTGCATTACGAAGCAGTCGTGTGCTCATTAAACAACAATGGCGGCAGCAATAATCCTTCCACTTAAAGAATATCGCAACTTTGCTTTTATAGCAGCTTCATCCATGCGTCTTAAGCTTTGTCCAGAGATTGCAAAACGAGACCTGCTAATCAAGTACGAGCAGCCCGCAAATTGTCGCCAAGGAATACTTCTGCTAAAGTGCATTTCAGCCGTTGTAGACCATGACTATCCTCTGAAGGTCTTTAGGAAAGAGCTCTATGAGCCGACTGCTAGCAAGCAGTAGAATTTTGAAACATTCGATTTTGCCATGGGCGAAGCATACTATGAGCATTGTCTGCAATAGCTAACGGCGCCTCCAGTGGATCTACCTCGCCCCCCATAGAAAAACATTTTGGGTTGAGGGGATATGAAGTCCGGCGCAATGAGTCCGGCGTGAATGTGACTTAACTTTTCTCCGGCTGAGAGAGGAGCGCCTGTGCCACTTGCAGGATCCTCCTCTTTCCTCTATACTGGTCCATCCGTATGTATCCGCACCATATACCCATGCATCCATCCCAACAAGACGATGACTTAACGTCTTGACGGATGAATGAATGAGAAATGGATCCATCCATTATCATACGTGCTTTACTGATCTGATCATATGCCCTTGCTTTTTTATGCCTCTGCATCTTTTGCGATTCATTCACTTCCATTCGACACTCGATTCGACCCTATATAGACAATGGTTTTGAAGCACAATAACCAGTTGCCCAACCAGCACTTCCGCAAGGACTGGCAGCGCCGCGTTAAGACCTGGTTCGATCAACCCGGTCGCAAGAAGTCCAGACGTGTTGCTCGTATCCAGAAGGCTGCTCGCATTGCCCCCAGACCCGTTGATGGTCTCTTGCGTCCTGCTGTCCGCTGCCCCACTCAGCGCTACAACATGAGACTTCGCGTTGGTCGTGGTTTCACTCTTGATGAGCTCAAGGTAAGGTTTTGCTTTTTTGTTACTGCTGCAAAGTAAAGTCGGCTCACACGTCAATTCCTAATCGCCCTACTAGGAAGCTGGTATCAACCGCAAGGTTGCCCGCACTATCGGCATTGCTGTTGATCACCGTCGTCGCAACAAGTCCCAGGAGTCCTTGGAGTTGAATGTTCAGCGCCTTAAGGCTTACAAGGCTAAGCTTATTGTCTTCCCCCGCAACTCTGCCAAGCCTAAGAAGGGTGACTCTGAGGTAAAAGTTCATCAAGAGGCGATTATTATGAAGAGGGGAAATTTACACGGTGTTGATAATGTTATAAAAGGCTGCCGAGGTTGCCACTGCTGTCCAGCTCCGTGAGCCCATTCTTCCCGTTAAGCAGGTCTCTGCTGTTCCCGAGGCTCGCGCTATCGCTGCTGATGAGAAGAAGGTCAATGCTTACCAGAAGCTTCGCTATGCTCGCTCTGCTGCCCGCACTCTCGGTGCTCGTGAGAAGCGTGCTCGCGACAAGGCCGAGGAGGAGGCCAACAAGGTAAATCATGGATGAAACCAATGGGTGAATCACAGTCATGCTAACACATCCTACCTCTTGCGTCTAATAGAAGAAATAAACTAATCTATTCCTTTTTGGGTAATAAAAATGTTGTCAAAAGTCAAAGGGACGGTTTTCAACGGAAGCAGTCCAGGAACCGTGATTGCGTAGATGGTTTCACTGGACTTCAAAGGCATATGGCCTAGACCGGGTTGCGTAGTTCTTGAACAATATAAAAGGGCCCAATGTTTGCTGGTTCCTCTCTTTCACACATCTCCATTACACTCGTTAACATGTTGAACATCTCCAAACTTGCTCTTCTTTTGGCCGGCGCCGGCGCCTGCCTTGCTGCCCCTGTTAACAACAGCACCAGCTCATCCAACCCTTCTGTGACGGTGAAGAACAGCTGCAGCGATAGCCTCAAGGTGTACATGATGGCCAACGGCGGCTCGATCATCGGCGAAGACGTCTCTGCAGGGTCTTCTCATACTTTTGATCTGGACTCCAATTGGGCTGGTAAGTCCAAGAAAAACTTTCTCGATTTTGGGATGATGCATTTACACACGCTCGGAATAGGTCGATTCTGGGGTTGTCCCGGTGGTGACTCCAGCTGCAGCTCCTATGGTTCTGCAGTGTCATTGGCCGAAATCGCATTCGCTCAACATCAAGGCCAGGATTTTTACGATATATCATTTGTGGATGGCTTCAACTTGCCCATCAGTATCTCTCCGGACGGCAAATCTGGCTCGGATAAAGACTGCGGGGAGGCTGCCTGCTCGAAGCTTCCCACCTGCCCCGATGGCTTGGAGGGCGAAAATGGCGCCTGCAAGAGCGCTTGCTCTGCTTTTGGCACGGATGAGTACTGCTGCACGGGTGAACATAACTCGGGCGATAAATGTCCATCGAACGAGTTCGCTGATAAGGTCAAGCCGGCCTGTCCGAATGTGTATACCTACGCCTTTGACGACGCCACTAGCGTTTATGCCTGCCAGTCCAACTCCTATACCGTCACCCTTTGTCCCTAAAAAATCACAGAGCAGGTCTCATTAATAATCTAGAATTTGTTCCCAGCAATAAAAAAGACATTCTTTGTAGTCGCAGTTCCCATGAAACCTTCCAATAAAGGAGGCATGTATTCCGGCGAAACCCTGCTCAGTGTCAGCTCAGATCCATCATCCGCGGTTCTCTGCGGTTTGATCCATCAGGAAGCGATTTTAAAAATAGTAATCAGTTTATGAAACCTTCCTTTATAAAACGGTAGGCGGAACTTCAACTTACCAAGGCCCACACTTCCTACAGTCCCTGACCCTGAAACTTCGAGCTATGAAACAGGCGTTGGGAAGAACTAGTTTCTGAAATCCCAACAGAAACAGAAGCAGTACCTTAGTGACAGCATGCGTAACTCTTTCTTAGGCAATCTTTGTCGAGAGACCTTACTCCGCACATGTGTTATCAAATATAGATTGTGATTCTCCTTCATGTGTTCGTGTTCGGCGATTGCTACCCGACTATCATCATGTCTGGTGTTTGACATCTTACGGTATCTGCCGTGTGTGACTTATGTGTCATTAACTTAGTCCCGCTTACAGCTAGCTAAATGCGCGCCTATCATGGCCTGTTCTCAAAAGTCTAGTTTTAATTCCCCAACCTATCTACTGCGGTATCTCCTCATCATCTTCATAGTCGTTGCTATCAAATGGACGAAGAAATGCTGGTTTGCCTCCACCAACTAGGGATTTAAATGAACTACACGGCTTTGCTGAAAAAGACGGTGTGTTGTCAAACTTGATGCGAACAAGCGTTGTCCTAGCACTATATGACGGAAGTATCTTCTGAATTTGATCACAACACAATGCGTCGAGCTACGAATAGCAGAGTCAAAGGGCGCGTGCTTCAGAAAAGCACTACCGCAGGGCACGCCAGGTGTGAAGTAGTCTGCTCACTAAAACAAAGAACCTGGTCGGAAAGGTTTGCTTTGTGTATCAAGAACATCATCGTCCCTGCTACTTCAATATTAAGCCCCTTGTGGAATGGGACTAGATCTCACCCGCCAATGGCGGCGTCGAATATTTATGATTCTCTATCTATGTTCGTGAGTGCTGTTTCAAAATAAACAACATAGGAGATAATGTTGTTAATGAGGGTCGAGATATGCTGTTAGAGGACACTTAATACCATAGCGCTGGTGTGCCTTCATCTACAGCACAGGTGGGTAAATTGTCGAGCATAAGCGGATTAGGGCTCTGCCACATGGGGGAGGGGAGCCTGCGCAGGCGAATCATTTGTTCTGCTTTTTTTGACACAGCGAATCGATTTATTCCCCAAAATCATACCAACCTTTTATATACACCCGCAGTCTCCTTTACACATCTCACGCATGGCAGAAGACAACTGCACCATTTGCCTTGAGCGTCTTGGTTCGGATCAGATCGCGGCTCTACCGTGTCGGCATGTCTATCACTATGTCTGGTGAGATCCCATTAACTCCTCCTTCGATCCTAGATCCAGTCTTGCTTTGCGTATTCATGATCCTCGTCCAATATTTATATAGTCTTGTACAATGGATGGGCCAGCAGAATCGATCCTTGTTCTGCCCGAATTGCAAAGCGCGTGCAAAACCTAAAGATATAATCGGTCCACTCTATATTCAGAGCATTCATATAACCAATGATAGTCAGCAACTTCAAGAATTGACCAACAACTCCATGGTCGGCTCTGGTGACCATGATCAGCTATCTTCCCGAGAACAATTACTACAGAATGAGGTGGACTCGCTCAGAAAGAGACTCACAGACGCCCAGGAACATGCCTCAGGCCTGAGCGCAAGAGCTGTAATGTTACAGCAGCGGCTTGAAATCGTCCAGCGAATCAATAGGTATTCCTTAACCGCTACACAACGTTACCCAATGCAAATTTATCTCAATCATGTTGTAGGATTTCCGACCTGGAGCTGAGTATTGACAGGGTAGGCTCGCCATCCGAACTAGAATTCCTCCTCGGCCTCTCTCCTGCTGACATGGCGTGTGCCCTAGTAGCATTCAAAAAACGTTGCTATGCCGCAGAGCAGTAAGTTATATCGCCAACGAAAAATGATGCATGTATTCCGATTAACGCTGGAGATGTTGTTTCCACCCCAATAATTCATACAGGGAGCAGAGGCTGGTCGAGGGAAAATTAGCAACCTTACAAAACGAAAAGGACTTTTATGAAAAAAAGTTCAACAAAGTCAACGACAAGGTAAGTTCAACGTGCTTGCTGAAGAGATGTCAGACGGTAATCATTTTTGGAAGAATAATATTCATTGAAAACTGTGTCTGCGTAGCTCCAAAAGATTAAGCAAAATCTGGAGGCAAGACGTGATTATCGGCAACAGCAGCAAAGAAAAAATGGCAATCTTGACGCCCGAGTTAAACTGTCTCATCAACACCAGTACGTGTGGATTATATGTTACTGTTGTTATGTCATAGTTGAACTAACGTCTTATTGGGTAGCATCGCATCATCCAGCCATAACACTAATACTGTAAAACCCGAGGATAATCTAAGTGATGCGACCACTGATGATGAGATGGTCGTAACCAACATTCCGAAAACTAGGCGGTAATAATATCGAAGGAAATATTTATGAAGTCTGGACCATGCTAACGATAGAGTGAACTCTACAGATCTAGGGGGGAACCAGCCTCTTCTTACAGAAATAAACGGCCTTGCACTGATCCACTCACAAATATAACTGGCATACGGTATATGGAAGAAAAAATGTATGACGAAATGCATCTAATACACTCTATTTCCTTAAGCCATATCAACGGTTCTGGAGACGACAATGAACAGGAGGGTATTGAAGCTGGGTACGTCAGATTAATGCGCTAAAGTCGTCGAAATGTTGGTTCTCACAATTCTTATATCCAGACTTGCTTTACAAGATGCTGATATGGACGACGATGACGATGACGATTCTAATGATTGCACACTCCTTGCTGTTCAGTCGCGTCATAGAAGGTAGTGTCCTAATATGAGAGCACGCGTATATATAGCGTGGCTAATAACGGTTCGTATAGCCCAATAAATCATATTATTGACCATTCTCTTGGGAATCTGTAGGTAATTTGCAAACAGGACACGTGTCAGAGTGACTCAATCTTAAAGAAGTAGAAATTCCAGAGACAATGGTAGTACCCTTCAGCAACATCTTCAACGAACGAATGCTGTGATTGGTATGTATGACTAGTCCTGTATGGTATCAGGTTTGCTAAAAGAATATACATCTATCGCGGGATAGACCTCACGGGTGATGAATAATTTGCAGCATCTTCGATATTACGGCTCATCACCTTTTTATGGACCCTTCGACACATACCATCCACTGATTATGTACAAAATTTGTTTCCTTTACTCTTTGTCAGATACCTTGTATATTCCGCAACCCGAATCATCATCCCAAATGACAGAGGTCCCTATATATATATATATATATGTGTGTGTGTGTGTGTGTGTGTGCGTGCGTGTGTGCGTGCCTGCCTTGTGTTATACGCTATTTTGCTATTCATGATTTCAACAATAATAAGTGACACATTTTACCATCCAGGGACAAGTAGCAACCCGGGAAGCTACACTGTGAGATATAAGTACGGGACCAATAAGCTTATTGTGATTTACATAGCTTTCTGGGCGATTTCTGTTTTGCATAAACGTTAGCATATGTCATTAGCTTTCATTCCAAAGTCCTGGTGCAGATCGGGCACAATAGTTGGCTGATTATGTAGGGCAAATGAGACAATGTCTGCAGATTCCGAAAGCACATCGATCAGCATTTGCGACTTTTAGAGTTTGGAAAAAGATGATTCGCACTGAGGTAAGGAAAAGAAAGATAATAAAGGGTCGCTCTAGAAACAGGCCATCAAATGTGCTTTGAATCGATAAAATGACCCAGATACGCATCAAGAACAACGCCGCCATTGGCATCCTTTCACCGGCGAGAGCGCTACCTTGGCCGCCAAGAACGTGATGTGATTGTGGAAATACTATCGCAGCACGTACTCATTGCTTTTCTTTTCTTAAAAAGAACTTTAGTTGCAGGGCACGCTCAAAGAGACTGACCTCGACAACATCAAAGAATATTTGGATATTCCAGCACCAACAAACATCCAAGAACTTCTCGCAGATTGAGCACTGAACTTCATTCTGAAAGCAAGTTTGACTCCGGTTGAGAGTTCATGTACGTAATAAAACGCAAAATGGAAAAAAAAACACCAATAGTTCACTAATATACTATCTCATTAGGCTACTATTGCCAGATGTAGTAAACCCTGCTGAATGCTCCTCTGCGATTGATGCTCGAAGAGATTCTCTCACCTGGCCAGATCCAAGCTCTCTGTCAAAGTCGGTCCTCTGACGAGGTAATTGACTGTGCATTCTTAATGCCTGATCTCACCCTTTTTGACGCATCGTCGCCAGGTACCTAAAATACGAGACTTATGTTCGGAACTTGGCTGATTATCACTTTCCCTGTTCGCTTTAATTATTTTCCTAGAGCGAGGACTTGGATTGCCTGTTGGAGAATATTCAAAGAAATGTTGGCGCTGGTGGAAAACAGATGTCTCACGTCAGATCGACACAGAATACTCTGTATTCTCGACACAAGGGAAGGCCCCTAATACAATCGCACCTAGTTCGATCGTAATTCTACTTCTCCCAGTATTGAGTACATGGATAGTCCTTTTGAAGCCGACGCTTCCGAACCTACATTTTACCGCCGATTTGCCGTGATGTTGGATTTTCTAGTCAGGCGCAGGGATTACAATGAAGAATAAGTGTTGGAAAAAAAAGAGAGATCACAAACAGTGCAAATGCTTCATTTTTCCTTTTAGCAGTGACATTGTTTCTGCTGTCACCAAATAGGCCATGCAGCAGAATGAGCGCGACGCCAAGGATCCTTTCGACCACAGAATTGATTTGCTTTTGAAGGTTAAAGCATTACCCAACGTTGGCGACAAACGAATGGAGTCATTTTTGTAGGGTGGACAGTCATAATACGATGAGACTCGTGGATTTCTTTTATTCGAATAAAATCGGAATCAAGATGCTTCATCGCTACACGTTTATCTACTATTTATATGATGAATGGAAGAGGTCCTTAATTAGACCAACTGGATACTTCGTCTAGACGCGGGTACTCTGAGATAGTGGCACCATTATGTACCAGGTGCTCGTGTGTATAGGTGACCAAAATCATAGGCTACGTATCCTTGTTCCGCTCAGATCATCTTCACATCGGTAAAACTTCATAAAAACCCAATGGGAGAAATATAGAGGGAAACAGACTTTGGAAATAGATCAGGCTCTAACGCGGTGTCATGGATCTTTCAAGACGTAATCACCTATGCGATGCTGATCCAACAAATCTTGTTTCTATGACAGACTGTACCGGATATCGTTACCGTCTCATCCTGAAGAACAACATTTTCGCTGCCACCATGATGCCGCCGATTCTTTTGCCCACCACCCTATACTAGCTAACATTGTTTGAGCAGACTTTAAATCGCTCTGGGACTGGAGATCCTTTTTTGAACTGCAAGCCATAAAGTTGGAAATTGTCCACCTAAGGAGCCAGTTACGTAAGGTGAGTATACCCAACACAGCGACAACCCCCCTCCCATCGCTGGATCCACTCCCACAGATCGAGTTTTTACACCGAAACGACCACCAGAGTGATACCTGCCCCTCACCGGCTTCCAAGTGGAAATAAACATCATGCTTAAACCCCTTGATCCCCACAACGATTAGTCTTCTTCGATTCGCGGAAATTGCCAGTAGCAATAGCGACTGACACCCATCGACCGATAGTCAAGATACAATAAGAATAACGATTACTATTAAGACCGCCGCACCTTCAGGGACGATATTATATACCGCCTTCACGTTTCCTTGCCAGATGTCTAAGCATCGGGAGGCGGAGCAAACTAGCAGTCACCATGAACGATGAGGGATCATTCATACCCTCGAGTTCGTACATATACTGACTGTTAGGGAGGAGAGTAGAGTAGTTGATGGATGTGACAGCAAGGCTTTTTGGTTGTATATCACATCTTCAGGCACAGATACAAGTGATTCTTCGGAATTCTCTGCATTTAACAATAAAACTGGTGGTTATGCGAGCATTTGCAAAGAGAACCTGGTAAAGAGTGTGGAGAGAGCGTTGACGCAGCCAGAAGAACACAGTTTTGTCGGATCGGAAAGATAAGGATGCGGGTGTCAGTTTTCTTAAGCCGCGCCCTTTTATTTTCAATAGATTATACTGTACCATGGTTGGATACAGTCCCATAAACCTCATACGCATTCACCTTGTCGTCATGCCCTTTTGGTGCGAAGGGGAGGAATATCTGCGGAAGATAACAATTTAGAAATGAATCAAGGTCTCTATATAGCAATATTGAGCTGGGACCCACGACCTTGTTCTCTGTTCCGGCAAACCATGTAATTGTATGGTGGCGACCCTCATACAAGTAGGGTTTCCTCCACTTCCGATTCAGCTGTGGGTATGCTCCTTGTAGCAGAAGGGAAAAAGACAAGATTTTGTCCGATCACGACGCATGGCTATGTGGGCGCAAGTAATACGTATCTTTGCAAAAGAGTCGCTCTTTAATGATGTTTTGAATGGAGATACCAACGGAAAACGCGCGCGTTTTATCAGCTGATCGCATTAGTAATGGGTTGGAGACCGCAACTTTTGACTTTCTTCCAAGTTGACTTTACACATGTCATATAACAGATACAGCGGCAATTTGTCTGCATCACTCGACGATGCGTGGTTGTCTTCTAGCTTCTTTTCGGATGCTTTTAATCGGAAAGAATTAAAAGAGTTCATTGAAGTAAATGGAGCAGGGGCAAAGTATGGTCCTTTTTTACAAGAAAACAAATCAGATAATGCGTGTTAGAGCCTGGAGGGAGAACATTGGATAGGACGTGCCCTGCATGAAATATTGGTTGGAGCGAGTTAAGCAGGTTAATGCGGAGGTCCATGGACCGTTCCGGTAAAGATAAAGTGATGATTAGCCCAAAACGGGGAGAATTCATAGTTAACCACTTCTCCCATGCCTTCTTTTCTAAACAAGCGGTGAAATTCTATTCTTTGTATTGGGATGACGTAGAAAAGATGATCTACCATACCATTCGCTTGTACCAAGATAGCAACCGCATCGGCGGAATTCTTGTAGGATAATCAAGAGAAAGAAGACCGTTATCTCAGACCTGTTCTTTATCGTTAAGACCACGCTTTTTTCTTGAGAATAGAGAAGGCGTTGTCGAGTATTTACACCTGAACGTTCGTGGAGCAAAGGGGCGTTCTTGGGGATCATTTTACTCTGCCTAAAAACGCAAGGCGGACATTCTTCTTCCGAAGAACGTTTGAGGTAATCAAGAACTCATCCTTCTGCTAGAGATGGTCGCTCATATTTGATTGCGATCGGAAGTGTGCAAACATCCGTAGCTCGACCCTCAGCATATAAAAAGATGATTATTGATCATCTTTTTTAGTCTTGCTGTGACGCATCAGATAAACTCTGCTCCGCATCTTATCAGTACTGCAGATACCTGCTATACGTACACAATGTAGAGTGCGCGTTTGATGAACAGCCCCTTCTAATGTGATAAACAAGCAGACATATATACTACTAGAATACGTACATAGTACAGGACGAGTAACTACCGCATGCCGTCACTGTGCATAACTGCTGTAGGGGGCGCTGCGTGGTATTTTATTGTGTAATTAGCAAGCATCAGCTTATGCGAATGGGGTAACTAAACGTATCAAACGAACTGTCGCTTAATAGCTCGTTTTCTCCACAAATGGCGGCTTAGGTGCCCACTTGAGCCGCTTTTCGAACAGCAACGAAACGTAGGTAAGGACCAGCAGAACTACAAAGCAATGTTAAGATTGAACGTTCTGTAAACTGAAGTTTCATGCCACATACCTGGCACTTCGATCAGTGGCCCAATAGTTGCCGCCAGCGCCTGTTCGGACTGGATCCCGTAGGTGCCCACCGCAACCGCAATAGCAAGCTCAAAGTTGTTACTTCCGGCTGTGAACGATTGGGTGACCACCACGTCATAAGGAATGCCGACGTATTTAAGTACAAAGAATGGGACGAAGAACATGATAATGAAGTACACAAATAAAGGAACGGCGACTCGGAACACGGAACCGATGTTCTCGATAATCTGATGGCCTTGGTTGGCGAACATGACAACGATGGTGTAGATAAGACCAATCAAGGCCCAAGGCCCAACCCACGGGATGAACTTTTTCTCGTACGCCTCTCTCCCAACAATGTACATGAGTGAAAAGCGAGTGATGGCACCGGCCGCAAGGGGGATTCCCAAGTAAATTAAAACTGAAATGGCCACCGATTCGACCTGGACATTGACGGCTGTATCGGGAGCAGCACCGAACCAGGATGGTATGATGTTGATAAACAGCGCTGCGTAGGGTGAAAAAAGAGCAATTTGGAGGATAGAGTTGATGGCCACAAGCAAGGCGCAGTAATCCGCATCTCCGCCTGCGAGGTGGTTCCATATCAGAACCATGGCAATACATCTGCAACCTCGGATGCACGATTAACCACGAGTGCAGAATGAGGAAGATAAAACTAGAGAGGTATACCTTGCTAATCCAACCATCACAACACCCGTTCGGAATCCTGGAAGATCAGGGAGAGTCGCCCATGCCAATGCGGTCATCACGATAGGTCCGATGACCCAATTGATAAAAATGGAAATTCCAATTTGGATCCAGACACGGCGTGTTGTCAGGATGGTGGGGAGACGCTCATATTGGACCTTGCAGAGCACCGGATACATCATGACGAGGAGACCGACGGCGATGGGAACTGAGACCGAGTTGAACTGGACCGTCTGGAATGCTGCCTGCACCCCTGGGACATAGTACCCGATGACAACACCGACAATCATGGCGATCAAGATCCATACAACCAGGAACCGATCGAGGAAACTTAATTTCTTGACCAGTGCTACCGGATCAGCGTTAACCAAGTAATACTTGTGGCCTAGAAAGAGCCACTCTTTCTACTTACCAGACGCCCTGATCTCTTCTTTCTTCATAAGAGTCGGATGCTCTTGCCGCTTCACACCGTCGTCGAATTCGCGGTCCTGGGACTCATAGTAGAAGTTCTGTTCAGCCGCATGCCCCTTGTGACAGTAACCAGGTCTCTGGCTGTGGGGCTTAGATTCAATATCGTCGATATGGTAAGATTCTGCCATTGATCCCGGGTTTTTTGAGAAAGGGCAAGGGGGGATGCGTCTGGGGAAAAATCTTCCGTGATTTTGGGGAAACTGGAAAGCAGTCTTATGCGCACCACCAATAAGCTTAGCTCCGCCAGCTCATAATCCGGATCTGCATCTTGCAGAAAAAAAAAACGGTTATTTGCAAAGGATTTGCCCATCGGCTTGGACCTGTTTGGTTTTCTTGTTTAATCGTCCCGAACCCTTTATTTTTAATTTAGTTTTTGAGCTAATCTGAAGATTCTTTAGTCAGTGCTTTCCCCGCTCTCCCCCCTCATCCCACCAGAATCCAAGTATTACGTGGTGTCCTCGTGAAGACGAAGCAAGCAGTAGACAATCATTATGAACGAATATCCTTATTTAAGCATGATAATTGCCTAGCAAAGTGAGCTCTCTTTCCTCCCCCCCAACGATTGAACGCCTCCTTTCTCCATAGCTAATCACCATACCGATACAATACAGTTTTCATTATTATATTCTAATTTTTTTAGGTTTAGTTACAACCGGTATTTTTTGTAGCTTTATTACATTTTCTTCGTCGCCTTTGTTATTCTTCTAATAAAGGCTAGTAGCTGTGGATGTTAGAAAACGCCCCTGAGCACGATAATGGGTGATCGCTCTGAGGTTAATTACATATAAAACGAAACCTATCTTTTCTGGGTGGCAGTTTGCTTCCACATTTTATGTTCCTTTTTTCCCTGTTATGCTATTCATAACACCCATTCTAGCAATATTAGTCGGCCTGATGGGCACAATGGACGTCGTTGTTGCTGATCAGATCATGCTCAAGGCACCAGCAGACGGGGATGTCTACTACAGTGGAGGACGCATGAACATTGAATATCAAGGTATACAATATATGTCGCCGGAAAAAAAAAAGAAAGCAGCCTTGACTGAGACATTTGTAACTAGTGCGTTTCGACGGCATGGCGGCATTAGCATCAGCAGCGGTTTCCTTGGCATACGGTGAAACCCTAGAAATTGCAGCACTATTTCCCAATGCAACTTGGCAGCGAACGAGCGACGGCAGCCGATCGGGCTATGACATATGGGAGATTCCACCAAACATGCCGAATGGGACGTATATACTGCGCGTGGCAGGACCGTAAGTTACTATAGAGTTACAGGAGGGCCTTGACTCCTCTTTCTCCAGAGAACGTTACTAATAGGAGGATTTTCATTCATATATATATATATATATATATATATATACATAGAGCGTCGTACCCATGCTCGCGTGATGGAAGAGGTAATGCTCAGATAATGAAAGATGTAGCAATAGCATTAATCAGTTTATTTGATATCTAGCACCTTACGGCCGATGTAACACGGCACTTCAGAAAGCTGTATCTGTTACTGTACTTGGCACAGACTAGTAATAAACAGGACTGTTCTACCCATATAAATAAACCCTTTAGCTATGTCGGCAGAAATGGAGACAATCCCAACGAGAGGAGGGGGGGAAGCTGCGGGGCTATTGTGATGGTGAAGAAACGGTCGCTTGGTTGTGTTTGATGAAGAATGTAGTCAATCATCCAGTTTTCTTTCTCCTTTCCATTTCCGTAATTCCCATCGACTAATATATCTATCATGGGGAAAAGCCCCCAGCAAGAACAGGGAGCCGCGGTCTCCGTCGAACCTTTTGCATCATCTGGAAAAGATATCCTGTCCGTCGACGCAATGAGGCAGCCGCCAAACGAACAGTATGTGAGTGGCAGGAAGAGCATCCTCAGTCGCAACGGGGCAGAAAAAATATGCTAAACATATCTTGTAGAATAATTCAGAAATTGAGTTCACCATTACGGAATTGCTAAAGTCGACAAAGAATATACTTCATGCACTAACAGCATGGTCGAATGGTGACATGTCGGCTGATCAAGTCATGGACTCGTACCACTCTCTTGAGGAATACTTTCAAAGAGCCTGTGTTGCATTTCAAGCAGTTCAGCTTGCATTAGAGTAAAGCAATGGGGGAGGCTTTCATGGACGCACACAAAGAAAAAAAGGGGGAAGAAAGGAAGAGAGAGAGAGAGAGAGAGAGAGAGAGCGTGGGTGTGCAAGTACATGTATTCCAGGAAATGATAATGATAATTGGTGTAGTGAGGTAGCGCATGTGCCAGGTGATCTGCATAGCTGTCTTGAGGATGTATTAAGAAGCCCGCCGTCTGTTGCGGCGCTGGAACATCACCTACCTGCGATTCGGGAGACCATTCTTCGGTTGCTTCGCTCGCTGAAACAGAAGCAGGCTCAGCTGCGCGACATGCGTCCTGCTATCCCTGCGCCGCGTCGAAGAGCAACAAAAGACGCTATGCCAGAGTTGAGACCTCGACCGTCGTCGGCTGCATCCAGTTGCTCAAGTGTTTCTCTGCCGCTGGCGTCAACGCACGAGCTGTGTCCATCTCCTGCGCAGCAGCAATCTGAGATTGATGTGAGCGATCCCAGCAGTAGTGAAGCACTCGAACCAGTCAAACCACAGCAGGACAACGCAGCTCGCCGAACGCCAGTTCGCCGGGCATACACCGCGCACCGGGTCGATGGGTACCCGGTTGCGCCTCCTCGACGTCATCCCGTGGTACGTGAGAAAATATCTATGCAACAGCAGAATGAGAGAGGCAAGTCGAATGAGCAAAGGCGGGAAAACTTACATGATATTTACTCGTCGTTCAGAAGACGGCATGGTGTTATTTTTGCAGGTCTCGAGCAGAGTCAAAAGGGTCCAGGTGCAAGGCCAGGAACCGGTGACACTACCAGGCTTGCGTTTGTTGTTTCTGCAGAATTTTGAGCAGGTCCCTGATATTCCCATTCATATAAGAGATCCGAACACCCACATCATTTACGAGCTTGAGGACGCGGATGATGTGGTCCCTAACAGTTTGATCATATTGCCAGGAAACGGTATGCGGTTACACTGCGTTTTTATTAGAAAATGCCAACTCTAAACTTCGCTCCAAACGATATAGAGAATGAAAATAACCGACTGCAGACGCATCAGCTGATCCTCGACAAACTTGAGTTGATACATCAAGACATGTTACAGACTCAGTCCGCTGTCACGGGAGCAAAAACAACAACAACAACAGTAACACAGCAACAGCAGCAGTGGCCAGCGGTACCGGGAAGCCTGTATAAGGCGCTCCAGGAAAAGCAGTGCGAGGTGACACGTTTGGACAAGGACTTGGAAATCTTGCGACAGATAGCTTCAAAATTCCAGACTGAGACGAAGGAGATACTGGGCGAATTGCGGATGAAAACAAGAGAATACAGGGAGCAGACGATGATTGATCCTGGCGGAGACAAGAATCGGCGATATGTTGAGGAAACAAAGAAACGTTCGAAGGAAACCGCAGCAACAATTACGCATCAAATCAAAGACCTGCAAGACACTGTTGATCATTTAAAGTTAGATGTTATCCAACGGCGATGCCGTCCTTCGCCTCTGCAGCTGGAACACTGTGACAATCAAGTCCGGACACTAGAGAAGGAAATTGATGCGTTTGATCAGCTTATTAAGGCATCGAAACCTGTCTGGAAAGTGACGTGGGAATCTGAGCTGCAGAACGTCGTCAATGAGCAGCGTTTTGTAAGGGACCAAGAAACCCTTCTCCTGGATCTGCGGGACGATCATGCAGACCTGTTTGAAGTACTAGAGCAGCTTAAAAAGATATCCGAGATCCAATCCCGGAGCAGCAGCCATTCCAAGAAGGTTGTACCTAGTCCCGAAGCATTATTCCGCGACCATTGTGACGGTAGCAACGGCGGCATGGCGAGCGTCCTGAAGCAAGTGTCCACGATCGAGGTCAACCACACAAAGCGCGTGGAGGCTCTGGAGAAGGCTGAGAAATTGCGAGCTCGTGAACTTGCAAGTCGGATTGACCGTTTCGAAAAGGAGCTATCCACGTTTGTCGATGAAAAGAAACTCAAGCGGACAGGCGGCCCGGAACAGGCGGATCGGCTTCGCAAAAAGAAAGACGAGGAGATACTGAAAGAATTGTACGGAGCATGCCCTAATAAAGAATGACGCAGCCTTGCATAGAGTCCGGGTGTTTACTGGTTTATTTCAATGTATTAATCTAAATATGGTGTGACATGCTGTGCAAGGAAATCGGATGTGTAATGCCTTGTATGGCACTTTTAATAGATACATGATGAGCATTATGGCATCACTATATAAGGACCTCACCCCCGCACAGCACGATGCCTTTGCAGACGCTCATCATCGCTCCAATCTTTTATCGACCTCCCCCACCAACGTACCAAAGAGAAAAAAAAAAGAAAAAGATGGCATGCTGCTACAACAACAACAACAACAAGCCTGCCACGATCAATTCATACATTTATGGGATCAACGTAATTAGTAAGCACAGCGGCTTCTGCCACTGCTGCGGTGTCGATGTTACCCGCTTCAGGTACGTGTGGTCTTCCTTGCGTTTGGGGATATCTGTTCTTAATCCGGCCTTTAGCCATGAGTTTTGGTGCCGCTATGCCAGAGGATAGATCGGATGGTTTTATACATCGCAATGGAAAAAAAAAAACGACCGCCGTATACATCCTATGCTTATGCACGCCAGCCACCCGACATTTAATTTACAATATCTTCCTCTTCTCTCCTTCCGCTTTTACTTATTCCGCCCGGTCATCCTCGGGACCGTCGTCCACACAGCTCTGCAGGGTCACCACCCACCCGTACTCGTATTTAAAGTACATACAAACTACAGCCACGGCTCTTATCTTGAGGTGCTTCATTTCAATCCTACCCCTTTGCTGCTACTCTTACTACTACTACTATTATTATTATTACATGCACATTTTCCCTTTTATTTATGTTTGTACATAACGTTATTCATGCCCATTCTCTCCAATTTTTTTTTTTTTGAAAACGAAACAGAAACTCTTTTTTTTTTATTTGGCGCCAACATGAAAAAATAAACATGCTTCTTCTCACACACTCTTTTTTTGTTTTATTTGATGCGGTATGTCCTCATACCCTTCGCACATAATTTCCAGGAATGCATCCTGATCCCTGACCGGTTTGCCACGTTTCATCCCAGAGGACCGCATCCCACCATCCAGGGTATCGTGATTCGCCCATGACCGCAAACAAATTTCCTCTCTGGAAGGAAAGCTCCAAACTGTCCTCTGCGATACGGTCATAAATAGCACGTGCTAAGGAACGTAAAAAAAAAAAAACCGTAATGAATAGAAGAGTCCTCCCAAAAAACGATTTTCCATGGAGCGCAATTTCTCTCCTCCTCCTCCTCCCCTATCTCTCGCGTCTTTACCCCAAAATTGGATCTGGCGTCCGTCTTGGAGCTCATAGGGAACCGTCGGCAGCGCTGACCAATAGGTTGGAGGATAAGGATGTTGCTGCGTCGCAGCCGAATAGTGTGTCGCCGGCGGCGGCGGCGGCCATCGCGGTTGGTTGCTTCCATAATCAGCATATCCGGTGTCGGGCGGTACGGTGGGCGAGCGCGGGTACATGTCTGCTGGTGTCATCGGAGCATGGTGCTGTGTCACGGGGGATCGTGGC
Organism: Dichotomocladium elegans; assembly: GCA_025716815.1. Lineage (NCBI taxonomy): Eukaryota > Fungi > Mucoromycota > Mucoromycetes > Mucorales > Lichtheimiaceae > Dichotomocladium > Dichotomocladium elegans. The sequence continues at coordinate 446,398 of JAIXMN010000021.1, forward strand.
GCCATGGAAGCAGATGTTTGTTGCATGACAGGTGAGCGTTGTTGACTTACGTCGTATCCTCCTCCGCCCACAGAGTAGTGCGGGCTCACCACCGGTGACCGGGGTGGAGCGGCCGCATAGCCCTGGATAGGCGATCGAGGTGCATATTCAGCAGAAGCAGGGCCTTGCTGTGCCGTTGTTGCTAGCTGATATGTGTTTTGCGATCTTTGTTGCTGATATGCCGCGTCAACTGGTGTTGTTGGCGTAGCAGAAGACCATACCGACTGGTGCTGCTGGATGGGGGATCGTGGTGCTGTGTCAGCTGTCGCAGGTATACCGGAATGATTTTGTTGCACAACAGAAGAAGGGGGGATTAGGTCTGCGGCTGGTATCATGGGGGAACGCGGTGGTGTTTGGTGACATTGTGGTTCTTGATATGGGCCGCGAGAGGCCACACCTCCTGCGGTCAGTGCTGGGGAACGCGGTGGCTGATACTGCTGCTGCTGCTGCTGCTGCTGGCGGTAAGTAGAGGATTGACGTTGTACGTCTGAAGACCGAGGGACGGTGTCAGTCTTTCGTATGACAGGTGATCTTGATGGTTGCTGTTGCTGTTGTTGCGTTGTGTTTGGCGAGCGGGAGGTTACATCGGCTTTTGGAATAGCCGGTGACCTTGGTGGATTTTGCTCTTGCTGCTGATTAGGTGATGGTGTTATGTCATGTGTTAGCTCCAAGGATCGTGGTATGGGTGATTTAGGCGGTTTAATGGTTAAGGGAGGAAGGTTGTGGTGTGGCTTTTTTGAGATTTCTGGCCGTCCAACGACGGAAGGCACTGGCGGATGGTGGTAGCGGTGGGACTCTGGCTGCTTCGTCGTTGACTGCGGCTGCTCAAACTTTTTCAAGAGAGCATTCAGTGTGGCGTCTTTGCTTTTACCTCCGAGCGGCTTACGCTTGGTGTTCATAGTGCTCCTGACGGATGGATGGTCACCATGCTCGGGAGAGGATCTTTGCGTATGAAGCCCTGCATTGCCCATCTTCGCCGGACGCGGAGGGAGTTCTTTGTTCACCGACTTCTCCGCAAAAGAATCAACATATTCCGAAGTAGCTATTTTGTTGCGATTCGGTTATGCTGAGTAGACGAATAAATTGGGTAGACTTACTGGGCTCTTTTGCTCCTGTGCCGAATTTCTCCACACAATAAATAATGTCGTCTTGAACATTGTATTCCTCCAGGCGGGTGCGGATGGTCTCGCACCACTAACGTATCCGCCGCATCACATGAGTCTGACGCATATATCTCCCACTTTTTTTCCACCTTACCTCATCCTGTACCAGCAGTCTTGCCGATGCGAGGTTCGCATACTCCCAAACGTTATTGAAAAAGAACTCCGCTCGCTCTTGTTCTAACGACTCGATTTCCTGCTCGAAAGGGCTATTAGCTTTGATAGGCGTCTCTTTCTTTCTCATATTTACCTCGCATGCGTTTTTCCATGTTGTATTCCATTCGTCGACAAGTTGATTAGCAACGGTCACAGCAGAGATGTACTCGTCGTCTACAAAAGTACGCCACACATCATGCACAGGTTTTTACGTGGATCGAAAACAAAACACTTACGCCTTTTCTGGTAATCCGGAATTCGCAAAACCATCGACAGCTTTTCTTGACGTTCTTTATAGAGGCCATCAAGTGATTGTATAAGCTACAATAAACTTCTGCTTTGAGCCATCTTTGTTACCCTTTTTTTCCCTTTAGTATACCTGATCTAGATTCGCACGACGTTCCTTGATCCAACTACCCAATTGAGGCGCCACATCGTTCTTCAATCTTCCCGACATATCCATGTGCGACTGGGCCGACTTTGAAAGCTCTTGGTAGAGCGTCGAGACAACCCGCTGCGTCGCCGATGATCCATCGTCTCTCTCGGCAAGCGCATGTCTCTTGTGTAGCGCCATGAGTTTCTGGCCAAATTCTTCCTCTAGCTCCGCTCTTGTGTTACGTATGAGTGTCGTGTAAGCATAGAGAGAGAGAGAGAGATGTATATAACTCACCTCCCCTTGTATAGTGCTTGAACATTATCCAACGTATCGTAGCAGCTGCGCATGTAATTTTTCAACTGATCCATACCACGGCGATCGCATGCCTAAAGATAAAAAGACACCCTGTTAAGGATTGACGGGCAAACGAACTTTATGATTGCAATACCCAAAAGTTATCGGCGATAGACGGAACAGTAATAGTAGCCGCTTGCACATCGACAGGAATAACGTTTGGAACCATCGATAATACAAGAAAGAAAAAGAATAAAGGGATTTGGACCAAAAAGCTATGTCAATTATTTAATTGCATAAAGAAAAACAAATTCCTATATTAAGCATATCAGAATCCAAAAAGAGATATTTAATGCTGTGGCGACCTATCATAGTCGTATGCTATTGTGGCGGTTGCTGCTGCTGCTGCTGCTGCTGCTGCTGCTGTTGCTGCTGTTGCTGCTGCTGTTGCTGTTGCATGAATATCCCCCGCTGTTGCGCCGTCACCGCCGCTTGGTATTGTTGCAAGTTCATGGAAAACTGCTGATTGGCCATTCCCTGAGGGATAGGATTGGGATTGTTCGGGGTCATACCAGCCAACATCTGTTGCTGTTGAGCCCTCATCACGTCTGCTCGCATATTTTGGATAACCGCAAGTTGTTGGGCAGTCAATTGTGGGTGCTGTTGAGGCTGTCCTCTACCCCTCCCTCGAAGCAAATCGTTCCGTTGCATCAATAACTGTTGTAGTACCTGGTTTTCTGGGGTTGTCATTTGTCCAGTGTTTAAACCAAGCATATTTGATAGCTGCTGTGGTTGCTGTTGTGGAGTCCTTGTTTGCTGTAGTTGTTGTTGCTGTTGCTGTTGTAACTGCTGTTGCTGTGCCCTAGCAGCCTGGGCTTGGAGCAGCTGTGCTTGGAGTTGTGCCTGGATCTGAGCTTGATGAGGTGGTTGCTGCTGGACAGGTATCTGTTGTGACATTTGTGGAGTTTGTTGGGCCTGCTGCTGCTGTTGCTGCTGCTGCTGCTGCTGCTGCTGCTGCTGTTGTTGTTGTTGTTGTTTCTGCTGCTGCTGTTGTTGTTGTTGTTGCTGCTGCTGCTGCTGTTGTTGTTGCTGCTGCTGCTGCTGCTGCTGCTGTTGCTGCTGGAATGCTTGTATAATTGCTGCTTGTTTCTGCTGTATAAGTAAACTTTCATGTTGGAACATCTCTTGGGTGATGGTTCCTTGCTGAACCATATGAATAAGTCTTTGTCGCTGCATCATAAGACCCATCACTTGACTCTGTTGTTCAGGACTCATTTGCGCAAGCAATTGTTGAGCTACAGAAAACCATATAAGGAAATTGTCTCTCTGATAAATATCGGTACCGTACCTCCAGTCCTGTTAAGCGGAGTTTGCTGCGGTAGCTGCAAATTCGCCATCTACAATGCAAAACTTTAGAATTGCAGAAAGAATAAAACAATGGGACATACCCTTTGTTGAGGCTGTTGAGTTTGCTGAGGCTGCTGAGATGCTTTCTGTTGCTGTGCCTGGACCTGCTGCTGCTGCTGCTGGAAGACTTGTTGCGCTATAGCCTGATTACCCAAGAGTTGTTGTTGCTGCTGTTGCTGTTGCTGTTGCTGTTGGAAGGCTTGTTGTGCTGCAGACTGATTACCCAACAGCTGCTGTTGCTGCTGCTGTTGCTGTTGCTGTTGCTGCTGCTGCTGCTGCTGCTGCTGCTGCTGCTGCTGCTGCTGTTGCTGCTGTTGCTGTTGCTGGGCTAGCTGTTGCTGCCGGAGATTTGCAATCATTTGCGGTTGGAACAGGCCGCCACCTGCATTCGCCTGAGCAGCCATCTGTTGCGCAACTTGTGGTGTAATCTTCCTAGCCATAACTAAAGAATGGATATGGCGGAGGGTCGCTTGCAACGCCAATGTTCGTACTTGCTGAGCATTACTATTAGCTATAGGATTTGACATTGCCGGTGCTTGTTGCATGTTCTGGCCGTGTGCGTTTCCGTTAGGCACGGCAGAAACATTTGGCCGACCAGGACCGACAGCCATCATATTGGCGGTATTCATCGAGAGCATGGTGGCTGCGCTGTGAGGTGTACCAGGAGCAAAATTTTGGTGGGTGATTGCTCCTGTTGCTGTATGCTGTGCTGTCTGCGCTACAGCAGCTCGAGCAGGGAGAGCAAGAGACATGGTCGGTTGAGAAGGCATTGTGGACATATGCTGGGCTTGATGATTCGCAAGCTGAGCATGTGTTTGAGATGGTGTAGGTTGAGATTTCATCGCAGTAGTGTTGTTGGTCATACCCATAGTCTGACGCGGAAGGGATGCATGGGTTGATGAAGGGGTGGAAGCATGTGTTTGGGTAGGTGTAGCCAAGTGAGATTGCGTGGGTGTGCTGTTTCTTGATGAATTAAGCTGCGATTGATTTTGTGGGATTTGCGTATGTATTTGTTGGATTTGGGAGGGTGGTTGAGACTGTACATGCGGCTGCACAACATTTTGACTCGTGTTTTGAAGGTGAGTCTGTGCTTGAACCTGTGCTTGGGCCTGTGCTTGAGCCTGTGCTTGAGCCTGTGCTTGAGCCTGTGCTTGGGCTGCCTGGGCTGCCTGGGCCGCTTGAGCTCTTGCCTGGGCTTGTGCGAGCAGCGCATGCTGCTGCGTTATCGCCTTCTGCTGCTGCAGATTTCGCATCTGTTGATTCTGAGTCTGCTGTTGAAGGCCATTTCCATGCGTTTGGAAATTGGTTTGCGCTGGTGGTTGTGCCTGAGGTCCAGTAGACATACGCCCAGAAACAGAAGGCGATCTTGATACAGGATTGGCGAGATTGTTATCGCATATCAGGTTGTTAAATTGCCCATAGACAGTTTTCAAGTGGACAATGTAAATCTCCATCATATAATCTGGGCCAAGCTTGAAGCTGAAATAAGTCTATTAGACCACGATGTCAAATGTTGCGTGATCACTTTTTTCTTACTCGATGTTGCCACCATTGAGACTAGTATCCAAGGCGGTACCCCAGCGAAAGACACCGTCGTATTCATTACCATTTGAATATAGGTCGACAACGGTATACACAATTCCTGTCCTAACATAAATAAAACGTCTTTTGATGATCATGCAAATTGAACTTACTTTCACCTTCAGTTCTCTCGAATCTGATAGTCCGTACACACTTCCTTCCATCTGAAAGCGGCGGTTCCACAAGGACTTTCCTTCCGCCTGCAGGGTATTCAGCAAGTTGCACTGTAACTGATACTTGTACTTACCCTTCTTCTTCATCTCTACCGAAGGTAATGGCTCAGATTCCATTTTTTGTCGTTTTGTCCGCCAATCGTGCACAAATGACAATTTGCCAAAACTACTTGCCAGTTAGACTTCTGATCATGCCTTTTGCTTACATATCTAGTGCCCATACCTTGGCTCAAACGGAAATGACCTTTTGGACCGCTTCAAAGAAAAAGAGTCAGCAGTAACACATTTCCTAAAGGCCATTGATACTCACGTTATCCATAAGGGTCATTAACTTGTTGCTTTCTGCTTTCTTGGCTAATTTTTGCTCTCGTTCCAGCGAGTTCCACTTTTGTTTCCGTTTGACCTTCCTTTGCCCAGTACAGTATTCAATTGCATTGCTCACACGTGTAACTTGAAAGGACGGATCGAGGCAGAGCGGCTCCTCCGTCGCAATCTATGCAAGATGAAGACATTAAAATTGCACTTTCGCGTAGACTCTCCCAGTTGCTCGATACTCACCAGGACCTTTGATTCCAACTCTAACGCGATATCCTCTGTCCACGGAGATCCCCATTCTTCATTCAATAACAATATATCCGTCCATAAACTTTCCGCAGTTGGATGCATGGCGACGCGTCTGATATTCGATTCGACATCCTGATGTGGTGTCGAACGGCGGTGATCATGTATCTCAACAATTAAACAACCTATATTATTAATTAATATCATCAAACGTCACAGAGACAGATAAATAATGTTGCTACCTTCATAAAATCGACACATTGCTTCGTCGAACACATCCATCAAATCGGGCGGAAGTCGCTTCTCCTTGATGCATGCCAAAAAATCCTAGAGTTACCTTGGTCAGCATGTTGCTTGATTCGCTCCGAATCTCGCGTTTGTTCAAGGACACTTGCTTTGAATTGACTCTTGTAAGAGAAAAAACCATCCTGGGTAGATGTGAGAGTGAATGAATGGATATATCTAGGCGCATACAAATCGAGAAAATAACTATCTTACCTCATGTTCGAATCTGAAATAGGTAGGATAAAGATGCAGCACAAGCGATGGAGGTTGGTCGGCATAACGTTCAATGAGGTCTGCAAAATGTCAGTTAAAATCGTGGGATGAATAAAAACAATGGGCTCAGTTGACGAAACCTTTCTCATCTCTTCTTGTTGGACGCTAAGAGCATGTCATGTGTTAGGGCACTGCAGAGAATGGCGGTGCAATGCCGTACGGACTACTTACCTGATCAGGGTCAGTAGGCAGTGTTGGTTGACGATTCTGCTGTTGCTGCTGCTGTTGTCGCTGTTGCCATTTAGGTCGCTTCTCCTTGCTACTGCTGATTGGGCGTCGAGTGAGAGTGGAACCCTGTTTTGAATGTAGCTCTGCCATTTGTGTCATTGCTGTACGGTTGGCTTGAAGCTTTGCCATCACTTCGGCAGAGGCCATGACCATACAGGATAAGAAAAAAAGAGAAGGGAGGGTATTGTTAGTTAAATAGGAAGAAGGAAAAGAGAGGGCGGAATCGAATTTGAGCAACGAGCAAAGATTAAAGACCTGGTTAGATATCGCAAGCACTTTTGAAGTGATCATCCACCTAGCAAGCGCATAGCAATTATGAAGATACTTTTGGTGATACGAACCAACGACAGACTGGTGGTACTTGATAGACTGGATAGATTATATACATCTTATATCGCGGCCTCTCTTTTTTTCCACTGCTAGTCCGTGCGAAAATAAAAGATAAGACGAAGTTGGATTTTCGTTCTCCCTCTCTATCTTCGCTGTTTCCCGATTCACCCAACAATGGATGGACAAGGCCCGCTCTCGTTGACTCAACATCGCCTAGCACTTGAATTGCGTTCGCATCCGATCCGTGGGCGTGGCGTATTTACCAGAGAGCGCATTCCTCGAAATACCCTCGTCGAAATATCACCAGTTCTCTTGTTCACAAAGGAGGAGTACGAGGCCCACGGCAAACACACTGTTCTCGATCATTACACGTATATTTGGAAGGACGGGAAGTTCGCGCTTGCTCTGGGTCTCGGAAGTATGTTCAATCATAGGCGGGATCAAAACGTATGCTACTACATCGATTATGATCGAAATGTCATTCGCTACTTTACCCTACGCGAAATTGAACCCGATGAAGAACTATGCATATCTTATGGATCCAATTTGTGGTTCGAAGACACGGAAGAAAATGAATCGATACCCGATGAACAGGAATGGCTTGCGGGATTCAATATAGATTGAAAACTTCCTCATTGCGCGACTTCTATGCCCTGTGGCATCCAGTCAATCCTTTGGGTTACTGAGGATGAAAATCGCCTGTCATACAGTTTACACATTACAATAGAAATAAAGTAATAATAAGACGCTATTGGTTGGCATCATCACTAGCTGTATTCTTTGATGTTCATAAAAGCAAACCCATTCTCATGTTGGGGATAGGATGGCGCTTTTAAAGAAAGGCCATTCATGCTGAATATCCCTTGGCTCTGTATAGTCGCTAGGGCAGGATATTGTATAATGTGGCCAGTATGGTCATCGTCATACCCTATTCCTTTCTCTCCTCGATAATGGATGCCTGAACCGACAGAAGACCATAGACCATGTAAGGACGTTGTGGTTTTGATTGAGTTGCTTTCATTGGACGGAGAGTCCCTCGATCTGGGCTCAGTCTTCTCTTTTTTTTTCCACCTCCACCCCCCCCCCCAACTGCAGGGCCTGTCAAAAAAATTAAACCTTCAAAAACGAATATGCTTCGGTGCCAAGTACGCGGCTGGCCATGCCGCTCGACCACGCTTGGTTCGCAACAGACATTAGCTCTGCTACGCACTTCACAATGCCGACAGTATGCTTCGCCCTCAAAGAAAACATCGGTTGATTTTGCCACGATCGAAGCAAAGTGGAAATCGCGTTGGGCCGAGAAACCACCTTTCGAAAGTCAGGATAACTCCATTAGACCAAAGTTCTATGTGCTGTCCATGTTTCCGTACCCGAGTGGAACACTCCATATGGGTCATGTGCGCGTATATACCATTAGCGATTCCATTCAGCGGTTCCGCAGAATGCAAGGCTACGACGTATGATGACTATCTTGAAGGAAGAACAAAGAGAATAGAAGGTCTAAGGGAAATCTTCTTAGGTACTTCATCCCATGGGCTGGGATGCATTTGGTCTTCCAGCCGAGAACGCGGCCATTGAACGGGGAGCACATCCAGCGCAGTGGACGGTCAAGAATATAGCTCATATGAAAGATCAGATGAAGATGCTTGCTTTGGACTTTGATTGGTCAAGGGTGATGCCATATTCATCTTGAATATTTGAATACGCGGAAACTAACTGATTGACCTGTTAGGAAGTAACCACATGTAGTCCAGAATATTATCGTTGGACCCAGTACATCTTCTTGAAAATGCATGAAGCTGGTTTAGCATACCAGAAAGAAGCTGTAGTCAATTGGGACCCCGTTGACAAAACTGTGTTGGCCAATGAACAGGCAAGGTTTAAATAAGTGGAGAAATGGCATCGTTTGAGAAGGAGTGGCACACGCTAAAGAGACTTAGGTTGACCATGAGGGTCGATCTTGGCGTTCTGGAGCCTTGGTAGAGCGCAAGAAGCTGAAGCAATGGTTCTTTAAAGTCACTGAGTTTTCTGAGGTAGGTCAAGGCCGATGAAATTAACATTGAAAGCTGACTTTACCGGTTGGTAGAATTTGTTGACAGATATCGATCTTTTGAAGAACTGGCCAGACCGCGTTAAACAGATGCAGCGTAATTGGATTGGCAAATCGACAGGTGCAGAGTTTGAATTTCCTCTGGTAAGGGTGTTTAGGATAACTTATTCTACGAGATGAACGTGTGCTCAGAGCGCTATCTAGAACACACCCATCGGGGATGTCAAGTCTCTTAAGGTATTTACAAGTCGCCCAGATACTATATATGGTGTCCAGTATCTTGTGGTTTCTCCTGAGCACCCGCTCGTCAAGAAAGAGTAAGATATTCTTTATTCACTTTAGTATTCCAAGTCTAATCTATCCCCCAAAGCACGCTTCCTGTTGCGCAAGCTGCTTCAGTCCTTAGTTTCGTCGAAGGACTAAAAAAGGTTCAGAACATGGAAGAGGCTGAACAGAGCAAGAAAGGTATGGACAGAAGGAAGAAAGGAAAAGTTAAAGACACTAAGAGAAAATTGTGGATAAACAGGCGCCTTTACCGGGATTCATGTCAAACACCCTCTAACCGGTGATGATCTCCCCGTATACGTCGCTCCATATGTTTTAGCCGATTACGGAACAGGAGCTGTAATGGGCGTACCAGCGCACGATAAACGTGATTGGGAGTTTTGTCACGTTAATAAGGTTGTGGACAAGGTCAAGTTTGTAGTCGAGCCCAGTATCCAGGAGCTAGATAAACCTTTCGATTACTCGGAGCCTTTCACAGCCCAGGGAGTCCTTAATGCGGCATCCGGGCCTTATGCTGGACTCAAATCTAAGCAAGCCATGAAGGCAATTATGTCTGACAGTCAGAAAATTGGGTTCGCTAAAGCGGCAACGCAGGTAAGATAGTGGGCAAGTTGAACCGCCTCGCAGACTGAGAATCATTCTGGACTTTTAGTACCGCTTGAAAGATTGGCTTTTGTCACGACAACGATACTGGGGAGCACCTATTCCTATTGTCCATTGTCCTGAATGCAAGGTAAGATAATGAATGGATAATGCCCTAATGTGCGGTAAGAGAGCTGAACAACGTGAGTGGAGTAGGTGGTCCCTGTCCCAGAGTCCCAACTCCCTGTCGAACTACCGCTTGATGTGGAGCTAACAGGAAAAGGAGGGTCGCCTTTGGCTAATGCTGAAAGCTGGGTGAACTGCAAGTGTCCAAAGTAAGTACGATATACAATGAATCGTAATGAGCGCTCTAATGGATGTGGTAGATGCAATGGACCTGCCAAGAGGGAGACAGATACAATGGATACATTTGTTGATTCATCTTGGTATTATATGCGATACACAGACTCACAAAATACTTCGTTGTAAGTATTTTTTTTTGAGGGGCGACAAGTTCTTTGTCTGATGAAATAGCTGATGGGGCTGAAAAGGCCATTTGATCCAGTGAAAGCCTCCGAGCATTTGCCAGTGGATATATACATTGGTGGTGTTGAGCACGCCATTCTACACCTGTTATACTCACGCTTCTTCTCCAAATTTTTGTTAAAATCGGGAGCGTACATGGAAACTCCCGGTACGATCCCTGGAAACGGTGAACCTTTCAACCGCTTGCTTACTCAGGTAGAGCAAAGACAGGCGCCCACATGTTGAAAAGTAATTAATTCCAATTGGCAGGGAATGGTACAAAGTCTAACTTACAAAGACCCCAACACGCAACGATTCTTAAAACCGGATGAAGTCGATGTTTCTGGTAAGCTATCCCATACCAGGATGTATTATAACTAAAGAATGCATCCTAGATCCCAAAAATCCCAAGATGGTTGCAACTGGCGAGACTCCTCTGATGAGCTTTGAGAAGATGTCAAAAAGCAAATACAACGGTGTTGATCCAGTCGTAAGATTCTTTTCTTTTTATATTTTCGCAAATAGTATGGCACTCATCTCAAGTTTGAAAGAGCATTGTTAAAGAGCACGGCGTTGACTGCACCAGATTACACATCCTGTACAAAGCTCCTCCTTCTGAAGTGCTAGAATGGGAAGATGTCAGCATTGTCGGTATGCAACGTTGGCTTTCCAAGGTTCTAAGGATTGCTGAGGCTGCTAGCGCAAGTTCTGGTGCTGTCGCAATACCCCCGATCGACAAAATGAGTGCGTTGGAGAGAGATCTGTACCGCCACACCCACCAGACAATCAAACAAGTGACAGATGCCATGTCCAACACATACAGTCTTAACACAGCCATTTCGGATCTCATTAAGCTCTCTAATACCATCAGCGGAACGCCACTGGAACCATCGTCCCCGGTATATCGCCATGCTGCTCGGTCGCTAGTGACCATGATGTCACCCTTTGCTCCTGTTATGGGCGAGGAATGCTGGGAGACACTGAATGGTGGTGATGCAGCTAGCGTGTTCTCTCAGTCCTGGCCACAGTGGGAAGAAAAAGCATTGGAAAAGGACAGCGTTGAGTGTATCATCCAGGTATGCCTGCTAGAGGCCGGATATTTGTCTTGCTATTTGAATTAACTCATTCAATGTTGTGATGGCTTAGTTTAATGGCAAGACGCGTTTATCGCTGACAGTCCCTATCGCCACTGCGAGTGATGCGTCCCAGATCGAGAAATTAGTGCGAAATGATCCCCAGGGTCAAAAATGGCTAGGTGACAAAGCAATTCGTAGAACCATCGTCGCCAAGAACGGGAAGCTTGTAAACTTTGTAATTTAAATATCTGTTTATTTTCAATCAAATCTGCATCCTAAGATCATGGATATCACGCCATCAGTGTATAGTATTTGTGTTTTCGGTAGAGGCTTGCGTGCCAAATGAACATAGGGATGAAATGAAAATGGTAAACGATGGAGCCTATTACTATGCTGTCACACGGCAGACTGTATTGTTAAATGGTGCTCTCGGCGCAATCGACTCAGCTGTAGGATGCCACCCCTCCTCTTGATTCGTTGAATGGAGTGTGACCCAAGTACCTTTCCTGTCACATCTTAACCCTGCGATAACAAGGCTGGAAAGTTCTCTAGGGGAGTGATTTGCAGGTGTCAGCCTCTGCGCTAGCAAATTCGCTCATGGCTCCTTGTCAGCAGCAGCAGTTCCTGTACATTGTGTTTTGTAGATCACTTTCGCCATCATCGTGAGACTTAGGCACGTCAGAGCCGTCCCGGAAATTCGCCATTGAGCTGGAGGCTCGTGAGGAAGTGCTTGAAGCTGAGCACCGTCTCAAGCCCACTAGTTGCGAGCATATCTGTGCACTGAGCAGCACTTTTGGGATCTTGGGCGCGCTCAAGTTATGCATCCCGTAAAGAATATTGCGACGGCCCGGTCAATGCAAAGACATTTTCCTTTGGTGTCTTGTACCTCATCTTGTGGGCCATCGTGAACATAGGAATAATTTGCGGGGTGGTCGTGCTTGCTTTGCTTCTTCCGAGTGTCCATATTCCTCGTACGGTCGACACTGCGCATCCTTTTGGGCTCCGCATTACGGCCATCGGTGGTGACCCCCTCGTCGTCAGTCCGATTTCACTTGCGATCAGGGTTCCTCTTTGCGTCAAAGATTTTGAGCATGACCGATATAGAGATTTCATCCATCTGCGCCGCTCGTGAGATATATTGGATCCATAGTAGATGCCATCTTGCGCGACCACAAAGGGTCGTCCTACGCTTGGGAAGATGAGGTGGGCCTCTGGCGGGAGATTGTTGGGATCGGGGTTTCTGCGTCGCAGCGACTTGGTTGGTTTTGGCGCGTTGGCTCCTCACACACATGGGTACGTGTGAGCGGTAGGAAAGTATGTAGTCAGCACCAGATTTCTTCAGCGTTTCCTGGTACACCTCCTTCCATCCAACGGACCTCAAAGAGATCTTGGTAGCACTGACCTTGCCTTCGTTCATTAGCACATTATCGATGTAATACTGTATTTGGTAAACCCATGGCAGGAGATGTACCAAGTTCGAAGAAAAAGGAAAGGACACTTACGCGACAACTAATATCTATATCTATGAGTTTCTTTGACAGCTAACATCTTTCATTACTTGTTATCTTACATTTGCTCTATAATAATTGCTGAAAGATAGTGACTTGATATGCGTGGATTCCATACATTAACGCAAGTGCTAATGATGCAAACAGGGCTCCTTATCTATACACACCTGTTGCCAAACGAGAACTACAGTACTGTCGTGGTAAAGGGGTCAGCATTGGCGAGAAACGTACATATCAAGATGTGATAATTAATTCATTCCGACACATCGATCGATGCCGTCAGCGAAGCAGATAGTATCATCCTTTAATAGTATTGTCATTGCGCCCTCAGAACCCCATAAACACTGCTCCAAAGCTACTGAAGCACAGAAAAACACTATCCTTGCTGACAATGATGCTTGCTGAGGTGCCCTGTGACTTGGATACCTCTTTGAAGGAGTTTAATTGTGACGTCAGGATAAGTAAACGGACCCACCAGCAGTTGGCAGCAAGCAAACATGGTGGCAAGGCACCACATGCCATCGCTAAGCTATTTCATATCCCCGACCAAAATCCCCATAGTAAAATTGAATTACCGCTAAGCTTAGTTAGCGGAACCTGGCCAAGTTGCGATTCTTTCAAACTATTCAAACCCTTCCCCTAAACGTCACCTATAGAACATACCATGAGTGAGGGAAAGCGAAAGCGAGTCTCAGAGCGATCTGAATCACCTGAGCCGCCACCTCCCCCTCCACGAAAAATCAAAGTATAGACTCCATCCTTGCACTCGGTTCTTCTTGTCCATTCTGTGTTTTTTTTTTCAAGCACACAGCTCACCACTTACTCTCCATTGCTTGATCAGCCCATTGCTGCGACCAAATTGCAAGCATTCACCGTAGGCAGCCATAGAAAGACGCCTTTTCAGAAACACAAGGAGGAAATTGAGCAGAAAAAGAAGGTTTGAGCGCTACCGCCATATCTTCTTCTCTCTCTATATCGACATGCCTCATTTTTTATATCACTTTTTCGGCTGATAGAAAGAATCAGAGGAAGCAGCAAAAGTGTATGCCGAGTTTGTGGCGTCCTTTGAAGATCCTCATGACTACACAAGAGGCACAAATTCATTTGTAAAGGGCGGCGTTGCTCATACGATGGTTCCACGGGGTAAGACATGAAATGAAGCGATCACTTTGCGGTCTCGAGAACATGCATGCATATATCTACAACAACCTAAACATACACGCGTTGTACTGGATTGTAGAGGAAGAATACGATAGCGACAGGCATCGTTCTCGGCCTTCTTCCCGGCGCTTATCACCGCCACCGGTACCGGCACCACCGCAGCGTCAATCAACATCAAACACAACAGGAGCCAAAGCAGGATACAAGCCGATGCCGTTTGTGAAAGCCGGAGAGGCAGCTAAACCAAAACTACAGAGTACAAAACTGCAAAATTCTATGCAGGAAGATGAAGAAGATGACGATGATGTAAGGGAACAGTGTTAGACGATAACCACTGATGTCCAACATTTATCTGCGCTCTCAGGCATTGGCGCTGAAGGAGGCAAAAGCTCAGAAGAAGAGAAATCTGGATACGTTTCTCGAAGAAATCAAAAAGTGAGTGAAGCAGTAGATATAAAAGGATCAAGCGATCATAACAGGTCAAATCTATATGCAGAGAGCAAGAGGATCGAGAAGACCGGCTTCGTACACACAAAGGCACAAAGTCGTCGGGTTCAGGAACGAGGACAACAGCTACGCTGGCAGAGACAAGCATCTCGCTGAAAGCTGGTACGATGGCTGATTTATTTCTTCTTACAAGCAAAGGACGCGATATTGATTAGAGATTGAAGCATTTGAAGAACGGACGGGCTCACACGACGTTGGCGATCCGATGACTACCAACCTTTATGTGGGCAACATCAATCCAATTGTACGCTTATGCTTTACCAGGCACCACCTTCTTTGCTAGCTTGGTAGTTCACCGCTGGAAACTTACGATCCAGTCGAAAATAATAGGTCACGGAGATAATGCTTTGTCAGGAATTTGCGAAACATGGCCCTATAGCATCTGTGAAGATCATGTGGCCCCGTACGAATGAAGAGCGGGAAAGGAACAGGAACTGCGGCTTTGTTAGCTTCATGACTCGCGCGGATGCCGAAAAAGCGCTCAAGGCCCTCGATGGAAAGACTTTCCATGATTATATCATGCGGGTTGGTTGGGGAAAGGCTGTGCCATTGCCACCGCAGCCTGTGTTTGGTAAGGAATGAAATGTATTGCCACAGAGATCATGTTATGACCATTAACCATGCATTTAGCCCTAGGAAGAGAAACCCAGGGTGCTAATACGGGTCTGCCATTTAATGCACAATTTGTGGATTCACAAGGTGGCATGGTAAGTTTGCACGACGGCGGAAGAAGGCATCTGGGGGCCGTAATAACCGAAAGATGGAGCAGACGGGAAAAGCACGGGCCCAAGTAACGGTTTCCAAACCATCCAACATGCAACATGTCAAGATTATCCACCGAATGGTCGAGCGGGTTGCTCGGCATGGAGCTGTGTTTGAGGTATGGTCAATGAACGTGGGTATATATAAGAGTTTAAAGAAAGAGAGACTAGGCTATAATCATGGAACGTGAAAGAAACAACGAGAAGTTTAAGTTCCTTTTCGACAATAAGGTGCGTTACGTGATATACATGCGTTACTACATCGACCACAGACTAATAACCAATATACATAGTGTGAAGAGCATATTTACTATCGATGGCGACTCTATTCAATACTTCAGGGTGATAAAAAATCCAACTGGCGAACCGAGCCGTTTCAGATGTTTGAAGGTGGTGCATGGTGGGTTCCTCCCGATGTTCCATTTGATGATGAGGTTTGTCAATCAGTTAAAGATCTGTAGGAGAGCCACGCGTTCTTACACTTGGGGATAGGGAATGAGCGATATTCTGTTGGACTCGGAGGACGAAGAAAAAGAACGTATGCGAGACAACATCCCCAAGGGTACACTTGGGAAGATTGCGAAACAGCGATTTGAGATCATGCTTCGGCAGGTCACCTTCCAGCGTGGAACCATCGCCATGGCGATGGCATTTGCTATTGATCATGCGGATGCAGCAGACGAGGTCAAATATATACTTTGGTCAGTAGAAAACATTTGTTCTCACATGGCTCTCGTATGTTAGGTGATCGATATCATCATCAAATCTTTAATCATCACTGAAACGCCGGTCCCGGTGAAACTGGCTCGTTTGTATCTTGTGTCCGACATCTTACACAACAGCGGAGCACATGTTGCTAATGCGTGGAAGTACAGAATCGGGTAAGGGATGGCCTAAGTATATTTTTGACATGCTTATTTATAACGGTTCATATAGTTTTGAAAGTCGACTTGGGCCGGTGTTTGAGCACCTAAATGAAATCTACCGGTCCATTGGTGCCCGATTAAAAGCTGAACAAGTCCGGGTAAGGATTGAAAGAAAATCGCTGTCTATGTTTTCAGTATAAATATTTATTGTATTGCTCTCTAGCGACACATTAGCAGTATCCTTAACGCGTGGGAAACATGGATGGTGTTTCCCCAACACTACATCGATCATCTCAACACCGTGTTCTTGAAGAAGCCGATGAATGTGTCCGAATCGCCTGAAGGTCAGCCTGTCGAAGAACAGCACCAAGTAGAAGACTACCAATGCATAGAAGGGGAAGGGGAAGACGGTGGCGTTGCCTCAGGAGGCGATGTTGACGGTGAACCTCTGGAGGAGGAAGACATCGATGGAGAACCTCTGGAGGAAGAGATCGACGGAGAGCCTATGGAGGAGGGAATCGATGGAGAACCTATGGGAGAAGGTTTTGAGGGCGGTCATATTGACGAAAACGTTGACGGAGAACCATTGGGAGACGAACAGGCAGTTGATGGCCAAGATAAAATTCCTGGTCTTTCTGCCCACGACATACAGGATATGTTTGCATGATAATAAAAGGTCGTGTTAGTTAACACGTATGGGCCAGAATCAGGAGGCAGATCGAGTGGGATACATGAACAACAATGCAGGACCCGTGAAGGCTTGCTAGGGCGGATAAGTTTGGAAAAAGAGTGTTTAACTTTTGAAATGAGCTCTGTTTACTTGTCTCCAGCATTCGCGTCTTGGAGAAATGCTAACATGTTGTATTTCTTTCGGGGGTAATAGTCACGTAGTACACTCATGCCGCACACGCTTTTGAAGATCGTGCAAAAGATGACAAGATCGGGCTTGGAGAGGTTGACCCTGGAAAGAACCATTACCATTATCATTAGCCATGCACGTTCACCCTCCTCTTCAGCCTTCAGGGACTTGCTTGAAATGTGTC
Organism: Dichotomocladium elegans; assembly: GCA_025716815.1. Lineage (NCBI taxonomy): Eukaryota > Fungi > Mucoromycota > Mucoromycetes > Mucorales > Lichtheimiaceae > Dichotomocladium > Dichotomocladium elegans. The sequence goes on from JAIXMN010000021.1 coordinate 463,625, forward strand.
TTTGGGATCAACGGCGCCAAAAGCTCGATGATAGTCTCCTTTTTGAATGATTGGTTGTTCCTGATCTCAGTGACGATTGCCACCGTTGTCTCCTTGTTCACTTTACTGAGCTCCTCATTGACCAGTCGCTCGAAACAGCGAGGTATCCTGTCCGTTGTTGCAGGACAGATGTAGTCGAGCGGGACCCAACGCTAAAGAGAGAGAGAGAGAGAGACGAAGAGAGGTCAAAGCACTGTAGATGGAAGACAACGTCTCTGGAGAGGAAGGGGGCTGCCAACTTTACTGTGCAATGTCTAATCTTGTGTATCTCTTGCTTGCGGTCAGCATCGGGCAAGGCGCGAAGATGGTCCATCAGCTTGATAACATAATCGGTGGGCCGGACATTAATCCGGAACCGATAAAACACGAGGCCTCCGCAGGCCGCGTCCACCGCCTGGAACTTTTTGTCCTTCTTTGCCTTTTCGTGTTCGCCTTCTTTTTCCATGTCTTCCTCCCTTTGATCATCGACAACGTCATACTCCCCCTCAAATCGTTCCCACGTCACTTGATGGTCCGGATACAAAGTCGACACGGTCGACTCAAGCAGGCCCTGGACTTGCCCCTAGCCACGATGGTACCACATTGCCGATCCAATAGATAACAAAGCAGCGTTTGAGGACAAAGCCATACAACACTCTCGTGATCTATACATTACCAGTGCTCGCGTCTCGGCATTAATGTTGCAGCTCACCATAATTCCTTGTGCATCGTCGCTACGTTTTAGCAAACTGGAATGTTTGGTGAGCCATCGCTGCTTAAACTTTCCGCGCGAGATGGGGATCGTGTTCGTTTCTGATTTTGCCCGTTTATTCTGATTCTTCTCGTCGGCTGAATCGCGCGGTCGTTTCAAGTCCATGGCTTTTTTTTTTTTCCTTCTCTCCTTTGTCAAAGAAAAGAGACGAACTGTTTCCTTTTCTGGGAGGCGGCGAAACTGGAAATTTTTATATCCAGGGTCGGTTTTTGGCCAGCGTAATGCGCCACCTGTCAAAACTTCTTTTCTAGAACCATAGTTTAGGAAATCGTTTTTCTCCAACATGCAACATTTTCTAAAATAAAGTTGTGTGTGCCCAAGCATCTTTACGCATCATAACCCAAGCAAATGCCGCATGCTCGGCGAACGATGTCGCATAAATCCATCTCTAAATATATCGAGTCTCGAGGATATCAATGTACCTATCTTTCATCCTATTCGCCTGAACTCAATCCTATTGAACAGTTTAGGTTCGTGGAAGGCGAGACGCCGATATGTCAAGTACTTTCTATCACACGTCTTGCACCAAGCCAGATAAGTACCAGAGACAAGGCAGAACCAGAAGGACAGTTGAAATAGATCGATGGACTGAGACAATGATCTGATTGGGACGATGGTAATTCCAATGATGTTTTATTATAACATAATATGAGGGTATTTTCTACTGGATGAAATGAAAAGGTGGATGGGGCATATATTCAAGTTCATTGCAGTGACTCAAAGTATCAATAAATGTAGACAGAGTAATAAATACAATCAGTACAGGATCATACAGTCAGGAGTGAACGGTCTCTTTAATTCCTTTCTTTTGTATGACTGCAAGTATGGTAGAGGACGCCCTTGATATCGATCGTGGGACCGATCTATGGCAGTTTGAATAAGATCCTTTGGAGGAGTCATAAACGGTCACGAAAAAAGAAGAAGGGTGAGGCCAGTCGACTGAGAACACCAAGGGCTGCAGAAAGATAGCGAGGAGCGGGCCCGAGCGTCCATGTCATATTTCCAGAGAACACCTGTTTAAACAAGACAATACCATGTGTCGACGACGCTGGTATGTAGATGGCGCGATATGTGTTTCTTGGCTGCTTCGGCAAGTCTCGCCGGAAAATCTCACCTTGTCTTGGTCAATGTTCATTATGCAGCTGTACTGTGATGTTCCTCGCTCAGGATACACATAGGTGTGGAATAAAAGAGTCTATCTTCGCTCATAGAGGAACACCACGAAGGGATAAAAGCATTCCCAAAACTCGCAGCAAAGGGTGTGCTGACATGCAAGGGTCGACTGGGCCTTCAACTGAAATGGCTTGACTTATGTTAAATGCCACAAGTGTATCGAATTCAGCCGTGTGCGGTACGTAGCGTGCAATGTCATCGATTTCCCGCTTGGATAATTTCAGCCCGGAAGGGCTAGGTCTTTGTAGCTTAACCTCAGCAACAGTACGCTGGTCTCAGCAGACAGTGACCAGCTACACAGGCATGTAGCGGGTCAAAGGATCGGACAAGATACCTATCCTATACCCATCGCCGGAAACGGCTTTTGCCACCCACTCTGGTGTGTTATAACGAATATTGGTAGCCGGTTTAATGGTGGTATCTGGGCCTATAGAGCCTACCGGTAGATCGACCGCGGACTGTAGTTTTCTGTCGACTCTATAACAAATGAGTCTCTATCTCTTCAGTGACATAGGCTTTTATTTTGTATGCACCGCATAATATTTTTTTTTAAAAAAAAAGGAAGGTGCTCAAGAAGAGAAAAACCCAGTCCTGTACGTGATTCAAGCGTTAAGCTTTTTTCTGTCTCTCAGCATCGTCATAAGAGTGTTCAACTTACTTGTTCCTTGACAAGAACGTCTTTGTAAGCAGCTGGAGTGTTCTTGAGACATCAACCTTAATGTATTTGAGATCTAGAGACTGAATTTGGTCTTGCTGTTTCTCCAACAAATCGTCCAGTTTGAGATCGATTTCCATAATAGCATTGCTGCGACCTAAGAACGAGTTTTCTGCTGAGCTACAGTTTCCATTGACTCATCCATTCGTATGGTTACACATACCTTTGTGGTGCAGGGAGATTATGTATGTCCCTGGAACAGGAGATGATATCATCAGAAATGTGCTGGAGCGTCTGTGTGTAATCATCGAATAGATCATTGTAAGCCTATGCTTATTCCCTCGCTTAATCGAAAAATATACCTATATTCTGGGACTTCGGTCTCAACTATGATACCATCGCGTTCGAGCTGCTGGTGTGAAAACTTGACAGGTCCCTGTGTTTGAGGCTTGGTCGGCTTTTGTTTGCCTTTGTTGACTTCGTTGATTTGGACACCGATCCCCACTTGCTTTTTCCCTGTTCCGCCGCCACTTTGGATGCGCACGTTCTGGAGATAAGCTTTGTACGTCTCAAGTTGGCTGTGAAGATAGTTGTTGTGGTCCTGAATTGTCTTGTACACGCTCTCAAGCGATCGCGTCTCCTCCATTACCCGAAGCTTGAGGTCACCCAAGTGCGCTAGTTCCTGCTCAATTTCCTCTGCCAGTACACTATAACCGTCGCTCTTATCAATGACACCAAGTTGCTCGAGTTCCAGAAGCATTTCCTTGACCTTAATGCCTTTGCGGACGAGTTGTGCGTCATTAGCGGTTCCTGCCGTCTCTGCGATCCGAGCAAGTCTCAACGGCGGCCGCGAAAGATAGGGGAGTGAGCGGAGAAGCTGAACGAAGATGGCTTTTGTTTCCATGTAAAGAATATCATTGTGGGTAATGCTATTTTCAGACATTAGCGTCGTGGTTAAGTCTAGAATAGGTATTAGCCGTGCTGTTAATATTCTTCCTTGCAAAAGTAGTCACCTTGGATAGGCATCTCCCATCGACTAAATAGCTGAAGATCAAGCGCCTTGTTCTGTTTCCGCGGCACTTGCTGTGGCGCTGGCCCTACCTCTGCAAGTAAAATACGCAAATGATCGTCTTCCTTTGGAGCAAGGACATTAATATGCCGCTGGATCAACGCGTGCGTGTTGAAAATCTCGTTTGGTGTAATGCTAATAATGATGTCCTTTTTGGAAAGGGCCATGTACTGATCCATTTCGAGAGATTCGTAAAAATCCCCAACTTCGCATAGATCATTCAAGAATTTGTTGATACGTTGTTTGTTGCTCTCCACAAATACATTCGTAGGGATCATGTATGATTCCTTAGCGTAGGATGGCTTGTTGGCCAGATTTTGGAGGAGCTTGGCAATCTAGTAAAAGTGAAGAAAGGACAAGATAAGAGAGAATAAGCTCATTGCTATTGCTTAGATACTTCTGAACCATTGGAAGGATACTAGCCATGGTCAGAGTGATCCGAGGATAAGTAGCAGGTTTTCCTTCAACAAGCATGTAGGCTTGCGGCGTCACGATGGCAGGATTCAGGTACCGCAAGAAGAAGAAACCACCGATCAAGGATGATATTGCAGACTCGGAAGCATCAGGATATTTGCGTTTTGTGAGCAGCTTGATCTGCTTACAGATCCAACGTATTCCATAAGGAACATGATCGAGCGATCCAATGATAGTATCCAAAAATGAGTTCGCAATCGCAATTAATTTGACGATTCGAGGTTCAATAGCAGCTCTCACTTGAGGATCGCGTGCTGCCTCTTCTGCGGACGTACTCTTGACAATGCCTGGTGGGAGCTCACCACCATACTCTTGCTCCAGTTCTGCCAAAATCTCTTCTTGTACCTAGCGATAGACGTGGTGTTGGTCGTGGTGGTCAACTCCTCTCCATTCAGTAAAAGCTTCTTGCTCGCACCTTGAGGGGATTGATCTGAAGATTCAATTCTTTCCTTTCAAGCAAACCGTTGATGCGCTCCGAAAGGGTGTGCTTTAAGTAAGACTGACCGGGGCCGCGGCGTGTATAGGTGGTCATCATGCGTGAAACAGGCGTATTTGCACGCAGAAGCGAGGCAAATTCCGTCGTTGTTTCGAACTGAGCGACAAGAACATTCTATTGCGCGACGTTAAGCATGACGAGTGGGATGGGACAGGTCGTGCACAACTCCCTTTTCTTTTACCTGAAACATACTCAGCAGCAAGTGCTCTTCTCGACTCTCGTATTGATTACCATATAGGGTAAACATGACCGTTTGCAGTAACGTGTCTATCTCACCGAGACTGACAAGGCGACACAATGTAGCGGCATGACGCGGCTCGCTTTGAAGGAGGAAGAATAGATTACCGTATTGTTGCATCTTGCGATCATCCAGGAAGTAGCCAAATGTGTCGTCCTCCTCTTCTAAATGGGACGCCATCTCATTTTGCTGTACGAGGTATCTTGGTTACACAGACACAAATACAATAGTCCCAGACAGTCGCTCCCTGCTGTGTTTCACATCCATACCACGTCCAGCGCCCTGTTGATGAGAAGCGCAATTCGAGAATCCAGAAACCTCACATCGCGTTCGAGCACAAAGTTTTGTTTGGATTGAGACGATATCTTTGACTTGAGCTCACGCAATGCCAGTTGAGCTATTATGGAGCTGAACACGTCAATGTTCTCTCGGAAGTAGCCAGACAGATACACACACAACGCCTGCATTATGACCAAAAACCAACTCCTATCTTTTTTTTTTTAAAAAAAAAAAGACATACCTTCAGCGAGCTCGTCCTGGACTTCCACGTCTTGCTCTGCGGCCATAGAGTAAAAGGTGGACACGGAGTATCGCTTCGAGTTCCTGCCTCCGCGGCGTGCGGACTGATGGCGGCTATTTGCTGCAGCGGCTGTCACGGCCCTGCTGATGAGCGTGCTCGGCTGTCGGTAGATGAGAGGCGGGATTATCCCGCTGCGACGATCGGTGATCAGGCTGGTGTGAGTAGTTGACATCAGGAATAATTAACGATTGCAATTGAAAATGAGAGGCCTGCTCTTGTATTGCAAGGTGTGTATGAAGAAAACAAATATCGCAAGTGTATGGGTAGGGACGAAAAGAAGGAAGAAAAAAGGGAGACGAAAGAACAAAAGAAAAGGGGAGGATGCCGTTGCCCTTTTTCATATGCAGACGCCTTGGTGAGTGGAGCATTCCACCAATAATTTGTGGTACAATCTACCTTGACAGTGACATATACCGTGATAGATCGAGTGTGCGTGTGTGTCACGCTTTCCTTCCAAGCTCTACATCATGCATCGAATATCGTCTCTAATTTATAGCGATCTTCTTGCTACATTGTCGACACTTTGTACCTACCATCGCTATCGACAAGAGATTTTCTTTTTCTTAAAACATCTTGAAGCCTAAAGATTCACTAGCTTACCTGATACGCTGCATGATGTTATATATGTCATTGGTAACTTATTATTTTCGACAGTATAGCGAATTCTAGCAAGTTACTATCGAAAGGAATAAAGAGGCGCAGTAATCTTTCCCTTGTCTCTCCCTTTCTATCCAACTGATCTGGCGGTGACTCGGTGGGATGTCAGCGTTATTGCGGATCTTGGATTAGGCTGGAGTACAAAAGACGTTTTCCGGGAAGCGATCATTCGACGCCATACCGATTTGGTTCTTTGTTACCAGTATTTACGTTCACAAACTGCTTCTTTGAACGAAAAAGAAAAATAGACGTCAACAAGCTACCCCTGAGAACGATGACACTGCATGCAATAAATATTACAACTAAGATCTTTGACGGAATAAGTATCATGGTCCATTTCTATACTGGTAGCTCGGTACTCAGTAACAAGGCAACATACATATATTATGAAAGTTCCAGCCTCATCCCGCAATTCATGTATTCTTTTCGTCCTGAGTGGCATTTTGTCATTCTAATAACACTGCACCTCTTGGGAGGTGATGACGCTCGATCTAAATGCATTTTTGCTACCATTGAGACCCTTCGGCAAAGTCTATTTTGTGTTCTAAGACTAGGGTAACGCTGAACTGTAAGGTACAATTCTTCATATTTGTCTTCATGGAAAAAAGAAACCGGCAGATGCCCGTAATTGTATCATGGGTAGACATTGTGACCTATCTATAAGTGGACATTGTATTCGTATTCCTATAGAAAAGCATGTTATCCATGAGTGCTTCCACTTTTATTAGCGCGTTGTTGATTGCACCGGCTTACCTCTTGGGTGTTCTGAGCGATCCAAAGGACGATTGTACTAAATCATTATACGATGAGTAGGGAAGAATAGCATCCTTGTGTATTTCTTTTATCATACCTAATCATGATCAAGCCGCATTGGACAACACCTGCTGCTCCATAGAAGATCTCGGGCTTGCTAGACTCAAGGTAGACAATGTACTTGACAATCAAGACGCACTATCAACAAGAACGGGGAGGACATTAATGCATAGGAGCTTGCCCACAGAGAGAAACGTACGAATGACCCAGCAAATCCGCCTGCAATCAATGCAAATCCAAGGAAGAGAAAGAGGCGGGCCTTCCACACGAGGCTACTACCTGCATATGCATATTCCTCTCCGTGCAGTCGTGACTTGTCGATCAAATTGATACTAGCCCGCGTACTGTGATTAATCAACAGGACAAGACAAAACACCACATACACATACACATATACACACACACGCACGCACACACGCACACAGGAGAGAGCGAGAAAACTTGGCTCTGACTACTTACACAATCATGCCAAGTGTCGAAAGAATCCCAGAGACCCAGTCCTCGAATCCCATATGCGTAATGTCATCTCGGTTTTTTGCAGAATTGACGAGTGCATCAATGAATACCCACCAAGCGATGGCAAACTGTGTGTAGAGGTTGGTGGACTTTTTTTTCTTCCGTGATAGCTCCGGATGGGGAATGTCAATCAATTACCAAGACACCTGACGCATAAACACCGATTTGGCGTGCCTTATGTGAAAGAAACCGCAAAGGATTGGGAATAATGAAAATAGATCGAGGTTCTTCGTCGTAGAGTCGAGGCATGGCAAGGTTCAATGGCGTGTGTTGGGAGCTACAGAGACAATACGCTTTGCTATTTCGGAACTGCTGAGTATCAATCCCTCTTTATCAATGGGCACCTCACGCGCCTGTGATTTTCGACATTATCCGGCATAAGCTCTGGGACGAACCGCAAGAAGTGAGAGCGATCCTCCTGTTTAGGTTGAAACGCCCGCTCCCGCGCCCGCGCCATCGCCATCCATGTCCAGAAATCATTCCCAATGCATAAAGGAGTCCCGCCGTGTGTGTCGCTGCAGAGTAAGGATTTTTTGCTACGTTGGGATCGGGTGGGGATGGGTCCCGAAACAAACAAAAAATGGGCTATTCAAACCCCCTTCGCATACGCGTTTTCCTTCCCCTTTCTTCCCTTCTCACACTTTCTTTGTTAACACAAAAAAACACACTGCTTTTTTATTGTTTGCGCACATGCATGTGCAAGAGAAGACAACGTTCTAATTCTATTTTGCTTACTGACGAGCAGCAACCTCCTTAGCAGCAAGAGCGGCGCGCTTGGCAAGGCGTGCGTTGGACTTGGGACCGTTGATACCACCACCCCAGTGACGGCGGGTCTCCTCCCACTTGTCGTTGTAGTTGGCCTTGACAGCGGTGAGAAGGCTGGCGAATTCGGCCTTGTCAGCATCGGCAATGTCGGTGAAGGCAATAGCAGTGGCGGTCTTCTTGTGGACGACGGCACCAAGGCGGGCCTTACCCTTGACAATGCAGTAAGGGACACCCATCTTGCGGCAAAGAGCGGGCAAGAAGATAACCAACTCAATGGGGTCAACATCATCGGCAATGGCAACGAACTGAGCCTTCTTGTTCTCAATCAAAGAGGTGATGTGGTTCAAACCATACTTGACGACCATGGGCTTATCGGTCTTGATAGCCTCCTTGCCCTCGGCCTTGGCAGCAGCAGCATCACGGAGACGCTGGCGCTTCTCGACCTTGCTCTCGGGGCGGTATTTATTGGCAAGCTTGAAGAGCTGAGCAGCAGTGTTCTGGTCCAAGGTCTGGGTGAACTGGTTGATAGCAGGAGGGACCTTCAAACGCTGATAGATGATCTTCTTCTGGCGCTGGAGGCGAACATAGTGGGGCCACTTGACGAAGCGGGTGACATCGCGCTTGGGCTGGATATCCTGACCAATACCGAAGTTCTTGGGGGTCTTCTCAAGAAGAGGGTTGGCAGCGGCCTTAGTGGCCTGCTTACCCTTGACGGGGTAGGGAGCGGGAGCGACCTTCTTGCCAGTGGACTTCTTCGCAGGAGCCTATGATGCCAGTGCACATTAGTTCATCGATGGAGCTTCGATTATATTTATTGACGCCACCTCGAAATTCGTGGCGACCCCAACCAATCCATCCATCCATCCACCCATCCGTCCATCCATCCGATTGTTTCTCGATGAGTCCCATTCTTTCTGTTGCTTTCAGCCTGCTCTTCATCTATCCATGTATCCTTTTTTTCCGATATGTACCATTTCGATCTATTGGGCTGTAAAAGAGGAGGAACTTCAAATGACCAGCTTGGCAATGGTGAACTCGTCTGTAGGTTTTCGGGCCCCGCGTCGGAACTTGCTCGCTTTTCCCGGTCAAGCGCTCTTTACGAAGGTAAACATCCTCGGATACTGCTTGGATCGTAAAACAGGAAATTGTGCAGGGTATGAAAGGATGCTTGTTAGTCCATTTCATGATATTTGATTTTCAGAGGCCATGGTGGAACAAACAATTCAAATGTGTGTAGAATTTCCCACAATCGGATAGTGTCATGTGTGATACGTATTTACCAGAAGAGGTGGGCGATCTGATGGCTATAAGGATGTCTATTTGGCTTTGATTGAGCACATCCTCGTGTGGATATAGCAGCGCTAGAGGATGGTTGTTTATTTTTCCTCTGTTGACAAGAGCTTGCCAAGCTTTTCTATGTATACGTAATGATGCTTGATACCAAATCCTGAATTATCAAGAAAACGTTCTTCGTTGTACTTAAAGAAAAAATCAACCACCACCCCTTTACGCTAGCCGGGTCATACATGTTGTATCCAGATATGCACATGGCAATAACAGTTCTTTTTATTTTGATGGCTGTTCTTATTTTTGGCACTGTAACTAATGCCTAAGGCTCTTTCTTTGACCAGGCCATGCTGCGCTTCATGTTAATATGAAAACCAAAGCCAATGCAGTCATATCTACAGGCTGAGACCGAACCTTCTTTAATGAGACGTCGCATTCATTTTTCATAGAACGATGGATTCTAAAATAACACTGTTATGCTCTTCATTGAGAATACGTTAACGACCTCTGCCTCTACGTTGCTTAAAATCGCTGTCAGGGTCCTTTTCATACATCATTGCCTATCGCTGTGCTGAAATGGACATGGATTCCTAGTTGTTTTGCAGTTAGATGATGTACTCAAGGCCTTCTCAAACATCAGTTTGACCTTATCTTTGTCGATGAAGCCGCGCTTATGGTCCGTTTCTTTCATCTGTTAGGGCTACCCCTGCCCAAGATAGAACTACGCAAGTATACTGCATGAGAACAATCCCTCACCAAGGGCATGACTTTGTCCATCTTTGTAGAAAACGATTTCTCCCATGTATACGAGATTTGCTTTGCTAATGAAACTGGTAGGGTGCGCGACTTCAATTTTGAAAAAATAGTGTATATAATCCAATTGCTTCGAAACAGAAAGGAAGGATCTATTGGGGCATGTGATGACAGGGTATGTTGGTGTGATGGATGCTTGTGACAGATAAATACAGTGTGTGCATGCGTAGTCTGCGGCTGACCATGTCTACGTTCTTATGGGTCAGAGGTGAGAGGCTTTGCTTTGCGCTGGTGGGTCATAACGGCAATAACAATGGTATATACAACGATGGTCAGGATGCACATGGCTGGAACAAAGAATCGGAAGAGTTGGACGGGCGAGCATGTCAGTCTGACCGGAATTATATAAACAAGAGCAATGCGCGTTTAAGTGACCTTAGGCTTCTGCTGTTCAAGATCCCAAACAAATTTACCGACTGAAAGACAGTGTGCTCGATTTCCTGTTATGTTCGGGCATGAAATAGGGATCTTCGTCATCATCGTCACTCTCGACGTAGGTGGCAAATTCGTGAGCTTCCTCTTCATCGTCATCATTATGTTGTACACTGCCTCCTGAATGTGCATCTTCTTCCAAGGCTATAGGGCCGTAACGTTCATTATTTACTAGCATTGCGAGAGTATCTTTTTTTGTTGTCAGAGGAACAATTGCGTGCAGGTGTAGGTATGAATGTTCGATGAGCAGCCGTCGTCCGACGATAAAAGTGTGCGCGGGGTTTATGGCAAAAGACAAGTTTCTTCTATACAATTGAGTGCCGTCCCTTCACGTGATAAGGCAGGATCTTGCTAAAAAGACATGAATGCGTAGGCGGGGGTTGCATCGGTTAACTGCTTGACGTATGATATGGACATCATCGATAGCTTCAAGTCTCGAGTTTTGTGTCCGACGATTGAAGAAATCCATTCTGTCGCACGAACAAGATAATACCTATTGCAAGGGGCCATTATGGAAGATCATATCCCGAAAAGAAGAAATACATTTCATGCGTGGTCGATTGTCATGTCTTTAGTGCAATCATGAGAGCGAACATTCAATCTCCCAGTCGCTCGTTCTCCCCAATTGCTTCTGCGGATTATAGACCGAGTAAACCATTCCCTGATAGTTGCCTCCTTTCTTATGACTGCAAAAAAAGGGAAGGTGGGGTTAGAGGCGGATAACCTGTGATTGGCCACCCTGTGCACTCGCTGAAATTTGATTGGTTTACGAGCGGTCACCACAGCCCCGCACTGGGTCGGGATGGAACACTTGGTGGTGGGATGGAGACGATGAGAAGACCTTCTCTGTCTTTCATCAAACCATGCCGAAAGGTAACATATCCAAAAAAACCAGAGATCCACTTCTCGATGAGCATTCCATGCCATTTTTTGGGAATTGGATGGATGGATGGATGGATAGATAGATGGACCGGTTTGAGTTTTGATATAATTGGATTAACGAAGTCGATTCGACAATGTTAAACAGTTAGCATTTCTGGCACGAAGTACCGCATGACCCTCGGTTTGCCCGTTGGCGCCGTTATGAACTGCGCTGACAACAGTGGCGCCAAGAACCTTTATGTCATTGCCGTCCGCAACATCAAGGGCCGTTTGAACCGTCTTCCCGCTGCCGGTGCCGGTGACATGTTTGTTGCCTCGGTCAAGAAGGGCAAGCCCGAGTTGAGAAAGAAGGGTAACGTGCTATTAGTGATCCTCTCTGCTTCGGATCTGCAGTTAATGAATTCATTATAATTTTTCGTATGCAGTCATGCCTGCCGTCGTTGTCCGTCAACGTCGCGCTTGGCGCCGTCGCGATGGTGTTTTCCTTTACTTCGAGGATAACGCCGGTGTCATTGTCAACGTAAGCAACGCTGCCATTCTTTTTTGGAAGCCACTTCAATTGTTATACTAATCTTCTACGAATTCGACTTAGCCCAAGGGTGAAATGAAGGGCTCTGCTATCACTGGCCCCGTTGCCAAGGAATGCGCTGACCTGTGGCCCCGTATTGCCTCCGCCTCTGGTACCGTCGTTTAAGGGAACATGTTCAATATGCAACTAAGCGATCATGACCGGAACAAAAAGAATACAACCAATAAAAAAGTCTAAAAAGATATTTGGGCAAATGGTATCTTTGTGGGAAGTGTGTTAGAGACTGGGGAAGTCAATTGGCTCATAGCACTGCCTCTGCAGGCGCAGTAATGAGTAGACCCTTCGTTGCAGCAGCTTGTTCTCATCGTTCTTTTGAGTCACATGAATTTTATCGAGTGAGGCATTCTGAAATATTTTGTTTTCGTCTACCTCGCTCCATACTGCGTCATACTCCCTCTACTATAGCACTGAGCAGCAAGAGCTCGACTGTGATTCCTCGTCTAGCGCACTGCTCCGCACAGTACGCAGACGAATGCCAGAAGACTGGATACAATAGAGGAATTGGTTTGATAATCCCGTGGAAATGTCATACGTTTCAGCAATTACCTCGTTTCCTGCGAAAACACCCGCCTGTAGTTTCTCATAGACACTTTCGGCGGTCTTGATGAAGGCTTCGTCGACGTTCTTTGCGTTTTTGGCCGATGTTTCCATGAACAGAGGGATATTGTTCTCGCTCGCGAATTTCTCTGCTTCTTCGCATGTCACCTGTCGTTTATGGTCATCAAGATCGCATTTGTTTCCTATGAGCATGATCGTCGTATTTGGGTTGGCGTGCTTTCGGACATCTATGACAGATAGTTCCATGTACGCGTTATCAACCTGTCCATTCACTTGCACTGATTCGTCGACGTGGTTTTTCCGCCTTCAAGTTTACCTGCCAGCCAGGTCGAAATATGCTCGAATGATTCTCTCCTGTACACATTCCAGTCTTTCAATGAAATCAAATCCTATCTTGTTTCGCAGGTATATGTAGTCATCGCTTTCAGATATATACCTCGTGATGTCGTACACTGAACGCTCTAGTTAGTGCATCATATATCCGAGAAGAAAGTCGTCAGAGATTTTACCAAGTAATGCACCTGCTGCTCCCCGATAATAATTCTGGGTAATACTCTTAAAATACTCTTGACCAGCCTATGACAATAGGGATGATGGGTAAGGCGTGTCTTTTAAGTCGAATCAAAGGAATGAAGTCACTCACAGTGTCCCAGATCTGTAACTTTATCTGCTTGTCTTCCACCGTAATGAATTTCGTGCCAAACTCGACTCTACGTGAAGGATACATATGACCAATGATTACATCGGGAAGAGAAGACAACGCTTCTGTGCCGTCCGCCGCTACTTACCCAATGGTTAGCTCGCGACCCGAATAGAAGCGTTTATCAGTAAATTGGAGCAGAAGACACGACTACGTGATGATAAGTGGATAAGATCTATGAGGGTATATCTAGAGAAAGAGAAGACAACAAAGATACCTTGCCGACACCTTGCAATGAAGGCACAGTTAGCTGTTCGTTTACGCACAATCGGGAAGGCTTACCTGAATCGCCGACAATGATGTACTACAAGGGCATGTGGTAAAAGTTAATCGTCCTTTCTCGAACCTCATGATGCGGAAAGAACTCCACCTTGATAATGTAATTGTATGTTGACATTAGCGGTGAGAAAAGCAGTAAAGAGAAGAGAAACGGGGCATGCATAACAGATATGCTTTTTTAGTATCGGTGGACATACATACGCCCTTTTTTTTTCCCAGGTGCAGATCCTGTTTCTATCGGATAGTGTTTTCGTTTGGATAGTGAAAGGATGGCCAAGATCCTCGTATTGTTCAGGAGAGATCAATAACCACTAGTTCCCTTTCTCCCGTCTCGTTTTCTTCTTTCTTCGCACACCCGTACATGATGAACCACATCAAGACCCTCCACTGGCTACAATGGATACACGTCGGCAACACAGTCCTATGCGTCCTTACGGCTCTGCTGCTCATTGATGTGGCCAAGCACGTTCGGTCATTCATCTCGAACGGGTCTCAGCTGTCAGGTTTTGGTATGCATCACATACATTCTCTTTCCCGCCTCCATCAAAAGTAACGTACGTTGCACGAGTAGGAAACTACAGTACATTCGCCTATCCTGCCACCTACGTCTACATGTTCATCCCGGTCATTTGTTCGTCCATCTTGGGTGCCATCCTCGCATGTGACCCCAGCCCGTCCTTCAAAGCATGGAAGCCATCAAAGACGCTCATCTCTACCATTGGCTCTCTGGCTTTCAGTCTGGTCTTCGCAGCCCTGCTGCCTACCATTCCCGGAGCTGACATCATCACCGCGCCAAATACAGCACTGGCCTGTACCTGGACCAACTACATGGAGTGGCGCACCATTTTCAACAATCCCGAGATATATCCCTGGGTACTCGACATGGATGTCGCATGTGAACGGTCACGCGCCGCCGCCGCCATATGTTGGATAGCCGCTCTTGGGTGGGTATGTGTATTGTACGTATACGTTCGCCGACGTCGCTGCCCATGAAAGGCCTCGATCGGAAGAAACAGCAGAAAGGAGTGAACCGGAAGTTGACGGGTGGGGAATTTCCGGGGAAGGTCGGCGACTCAAACATGAGAGCCAGCCAGAACGTATTGCCAGCCAACGGTTGGCGGCGGTTGCGGAATGCCGGTCGTGAAAGAGTAATTCTCGGCAAGATAACAAGCAGAATAAATAACAAGAAAAAGAAGACGCATGGAAGAACCTGCGTCCATGCCCTGTTTTTTTTCTTTTTTTTCTATGCCAATGTATTATTGCTGTTTATTGTCAGCCTACATTAAAAGATAAAAGTGGCGCCACCAGACTGTTCGAGCATATTAGCATAAAAGTTCCATGACCAACAAGGAAAGTAGCAGATCCCTCCTCCAAAACATACCTCGATTGCTTCCATTTCGATTTCACTCATTGGCGCGCGGCGGTATCGTGCAGGCAGTTCGCTAAATTCAATGGCGCCCTTAGACGAGGCGTTTTTAGCCTTTGCGGCCGGTGCTGGAGGCACAGGACTAGCCTTGGCGACATGTTTTTCGAGGTTGGGGGGAGTCAATGGGTGAGGACCACTGTGAGGAGCAGCGTCTATGTTTGCGCATGCGCACAAAGAGCGATTTGAGCGGTTGTACGCTGAAGAATAAGCACCCACTTACCCTTCCACAGGTTGACTCTGGATCCAATGAACTGAATGAGGGGTTTATGGGCGGCGCGTCGAATGAGAGTGGGTTGCATGTTATGGAAATAAAGAAAAATAAAAAGGTGGAGTTAAAATATTTTATTTATTTTTTTCTTTTACTGAATTTTGCATGGTGTGTGCCTTTCTGTCCCAACCAGAGCACTGTTCAAATGAATACGCTTCGACCAAAGACGAGTAAAGTAGTACAGCGCTTTGCCAATCAGCAATCCTAAAACTCGGTGTATTCCTCGCTTGTCAGATATTATCACGAGTATAAATCGGTGGATTAACCAGTTTTAAGGGCACCTGAAAACAGCTCTTGACAGTTACGATATTTGGATATCCCAACAATTTATTATTTAGTATGTTTCGCAGGGAGCAAAGGAATCATAAGGATAGATCACGTGGATCTTACGGACTGGCCCAACGAGTTGTTGAGCGTTTCCGACAAGAGACATACACTATTTTCCAAGGTCAGAGCCCCACCCCTGCCAGTTCTGAAGTCGCAGGATCACAAAAATAAAATCACGTTTTGCCCAGAATACGCATAATGTATAAATCAAATGTCACATGCATCCACAGAAAGAGGTCGTAAAACAAAAGCCTAGCTAATTCCTCTCTTTCCTTTTGAGTCTTTCTCTATACATTTTTACATTCTGAAATGAGCAACCTATTTTTCTACTACGACGGCGAAGGTCATGTTGTTGAGGAAGAAACGTACTCTTTGCAATCCGTTTGTTCTCGCATTGAATATATCCCGTAGTATATCTTGTAAAGATAACTCTGATCGCACTATCACGCACATTCCCTAGCGAAAGGATAAGACATTCGGATGAAAGAAGCAGGAATCAAGCGCAGTTACACAGCGTACATTGACCAAGTCAAGGTCAGATTTTTTCAAGCTGATGTTTGAGAAAGCCTTGAGTGCATCAACTGCTAGGAATCCCATGTTCGTTCAGCCCAGCGATGGGCATTACAGTACGAGAAGGGCCCTGGTGGCTTCTTTAAGCAACCTACCGCAAGGAGTCGTTCACGTATTCTCTATGAAGAGCATAAGAGCGTTAGTTTAGAATGGATAATGCATCTATCCATGAGGCTGAGGATATCTCTAAATACATCGAGAGTCGAAGATATCGATGTGCTTGTCTTGCACCATCCTCACTTGAACTCAATCCGACTATGGAGTTCTGATCACTTGTCAAGAGCAAAGGAAAAGGCAATGGATTACCTTGCCCCATTCTGCAATCTTCTAATATTCCGGACCCTCTGTAGATAACGATGTCAGCCTAACTCAAGTGCCTCGAGAGGAAAGGATATGGGCTTTGGGTGGGACCGTGGTTTGGCTGCACCGGCACGGGTCTTCCACCATGGCTTCGCCGAGGTGCTTTTGTTGGTCTGCTTCTGCCGCTGGTGTTGTCGTTGGTCCGACGTTGTCCCTCCTCGTTCCTTCCTCTCTGTTCCGCCATTGTTAGCGCCATGACACACCTATACCTTCTGGGTAAGTTGAAAATAAGAAGGGGACTGGTGCTTTCTGTTGACTTGGGGGTATGTCTCCGGCCTTCTTTATGCATGCGACACATTTTATGCTTTTATGCGACACTGATTATATTTTTGAAAATAAAGCACCCGTAATGGCGGGGGACGAGTCACGATTCTCCCCATTTAGGGATGCTCGCAACTCGCATTCCACTCCCGGCCTCTTTTTTGTTGTTGTTCTTCGCTCTCTCCCGTTCACTCTCTTTCATTCTGATCAGCTTGCCCTCCCCCCTATATCCTAATATTCTCTCTAAAATTAATACACCACCCCGATACGGTAGTTTTGTCGGTCGCTCTACATCGCGCTGTTTGTTTTCTGCCTTGTAGCAGTAAATGGACAATCCTTGAACGTCAGGTACAATAACATGATTGTCTTTCGTTTGCGCGCGGTAATTTTGCGTAGCTTATCTCCATAAAGTAGCCACACATTGAGCGATTTGTTAAACGTACGACTTCATCCTAAACAAAGGTATATCGTTACCTGAATTCCGTCGGGTGATGCATACTTATGGTCTAGGTGTTTAGTTGCACGTTGCCTCTGTAAAATCAATACAATAAAGGACGGTGATGGTAAACAGCGCAAGACGGCATGACGTTAACCGAGAGACTAAAGACACAAAAAAAGTGTTGCATATTCGATGCAACGCTATAACCAGAATAATAGAAACACACCTCGACCAACACCGACGACACCGGGAGAAAATGGAATCAAGGTAAAATTGTCGACATGAGGTTGTTTGAGAAATAATGTTCCTTGAATAACCGAGAACTTGGAAGCCATCCGGGTCATATTCTACACCTCTTCGTACGTCTGCAAATAGACGGCCTATCTCAGTACCCCATCCAGTGCTCGATGATCATGAAAGCGAAAATCTTGCACGCGAGATCGATCGGGCTAGACAGGATCTTCTCCGTTTTCGAAGCGAGATGGAAGGGCTTGCGAAGCAGATGGATGGGATGGCCATTGATCTGGTAAAACCCGACGCCGCCAGGGATGACAAACGTGGTTGTACTAAATGGATGCTTTTAGGAATCATCAAAAGACCGAGTGAGTACGTATATCGCAAAAGTGCCATGGATAAGCGCTATTCAGACAGTGCGTGAGTGCTCACAGGAACACATCCTTGAACAGTGGAAATAGAACACAATATTATGACGACCCAAGAAGTGAACGTGGACTTGCAGGTTCTCGTGGAGAATGCACTTCGGACCCAGAAAGAGTCGGACGGAAAGACAACGAATCTAATAAGGCATATGCACTCAAACCTGGCGAATGTAGGCTTTTAGTCCCACCGTTGAGAGACCATTCCCGAAATAAACAATGTAACACGTATGCTTGTAGATTGCCTACGAAAACAGTCAACTCCAGGAGCGACTTGCATCGATAGAACTCCATCAGCAGAAGCATTACGGAACCGTCGTTGATGTCGGAGAGAAAATGCGGGAATATGCGCAAATGCTCGAGCAAGCACAGGGCACTCTTCAGGTATTCAGGAGCCCCCGACCGACCGCGCCGCCCGCCCGGACCCGGGAAGATATTCTAAACGCACTCTCCCTCCATGATCGATTGAGTTCCCGAAGAGCAAGTGATGTGTCATCGGTCTATATGACCGAAGACGAGGAAGTATCCGAAATCACCTTAGGAAGAAAACGGTCCGAGTCCACAATTTCCACCGCCGCCGTCACATCTCCCTCCCCGGCCTCTTCTGACCATGCTCGAGTAGGCAGTATTTCGCCAGACATTATAGAGCTCTATCGGCATCGCATCATACGTAGACGCCCCTCTTTACCAGGCAGCGGTGCGCCGACCATAATACATGATCCCTCCTCTCCCGAGGCAATCCCCGACAAGCGATTGCTCGAAACGCGAGTAAAATCACCTCAGCGCGGCTTACAAATATTGTTGAAGAGCCAAGGCGGTCAAGGACTTGGCTTATCATCATTAGCCACAGCCTCAAGAGGCACCTTTGTAGATAGATACCGTAACCCATGATTCGTATAATAATAGTAATAATAAATGATATGATTTTGCAGCATGGTGAGTTTGATTAAATAGTGACGGGTCTGTTGCAGCAGGGGGTTTATTGGAAGGCGGGGCAGTGGCGCCCCCCCCCCCAGCTAGAAAGACTTAACTTCGTCATGCCTTCATACCTAACCGATTCGCGATTGAACGGCTACGAGGCTGCTTTTTGCGGTGCGACCGCTGGTGTCGTGACAAGGTGGGTATGCAAATCGACTTTTTCTTTATTTTTGACATTTGATAGCATGCCGACTAAAGCACCTGGGCTCTATGCAAAGATTTATCACCGCCCCACTCGACGTTGTCAAGATTCGCATGCAGCTTCAATCGCACACATCACAAACGCCAAGCGATCCAGGCAAATACTCACGTATGATACCAGCCTTGAAGACAATTCTCAGAGAAGAAGGCGTCCGAGTAAGTTTAGTGTATTTCTCACACACTCACACACAGAGAGAGAAAGAGGAGAGAGAGAGAGAGAGAGAGAGAGAATCAGGGTGCCCATTAAAAAAATCTCTTGCTTGGGAAATTAGGGTTTATATAAAGGTAACCTGGCAGCCGAGTACCTGTATCTTCTTTACAGCGCAGTTGAATTTTATGCATACCGAGAATTGGAATCTTTGATTGAAACGATGGTATCTATGTGTAATGACCGGAATCGGGACGATACTCAACAGAAAGGGAGATAGGATCTGGACTCGCGGTTGCCGAGGTCGGCGAAAACATTTATTAGCGGGATGCTGGCAGGTAGCATAGCGACCGGAACCACGTACCCTTTTGATCTCCTTCGCACCCGGTTCGCAATGCAAGGGTCAAACAAGGTTATTCTTATCTTTTTTGAGGGGCGGGGAGAGAGTACAGATGCACAAGATAATAACTCGCTCGCTCTCTCGTGTCAAATAACACAGCATTATACAGGCATTGTCCAAGCTATTCAGCTGATTTATCGGACGGAGGGCATGCGAGGGTTCTATTGGGGTATCTCTCCAGCCGTCGTACAAATCATGCCGTACATGGGCCTTGTATTTGCCACGTATGACGGGATCGCAGTTGCACTTCAAAAAGCGAGGGTAAATCCTCAAGCAAAAGAGGAGGAGACAACCACTGGCGAGGGGAATAGATACACTGATACAGATGGGCCTATCAATTTTGTAGGAGAATCATATCCTGCCAGAAACACATAAACCTCTTCACGATATGTTGAGCGGAGCGCTCTCTGGCGTCATTTCGAAGACTGCGGTATATCCAATGGACGTAGTGAGAAAACGGCTTCAAGTACAAGGGCCGTACCGTAAGAATTACGTAGTCGAGTCCATACCAGAGTACGCAAGCCAGTCGTGGATCCAATGCATAAAGACGATTGTCGAGCAAGAGGGCGTCCGCAGCCTATACAGAGGTTTGGGTGTGTCGCTCGTCAAGGTAGCTCCGGCTATTTCGCTCACGTTCTTTGTATATGAAAAAACAAAGAATGGCCTGCTGTCGTTAAAATCATCCTCGTAGACTATAATAAAATGGATCACTTCGATCCTTTCTTTGCATATCGGGTCCATTATGTATATGAAGAAGGCAGGGAAACGCGTGATAATAAGCGCAAGGATGGGCCTGCTCGGATTGCTGCGGGAATAATTCAACCCGCATTTTTTATCAAGTCAGCTGAGGGTGGTGGGATGAGCAGCCCTTGACGATCTTTTTGGCTAATGACGCGCAAATTACTCGAGCCAATGTCTGCCCTGGGATGGACAGCCACGACTCTGGTGGCTTTATTGACGGGATTCCTCATCGGCCAAAAGTTGGCGGCGCAAAAGGTAGTGGATAAACAAACCCATTGTTCACCAACCCCAGTCGGTCACGATTGAGGTGTACAACCAACAAATGTTAATTGCGTCCGTGTGCTTCTAAAAGATCCAGAAGATCCAATGTGAATCAGTCTCAGACTCGGAAAGCGAAGACTCTGACCTCGATGATCTACCTGCTGGGAAGCTGGATGTGGACCAATATGACAATTTTAAAATGGCAGGTTCTATTGGCGAAAACGATTCTTTTTTAGCAAGCGCTGACCCCCCTATCCAAAATAAAAAAAGGTGCTTGTGGTCCGCACTGACCTTGGAATGACAAAGGGAAAAATAGCAGCTCAGGTAAGAAAAATGACATGTACGCAAAGGAACAAGTTAAAAAGAAGTTTTTTTTTCTAGTGTGGACATGCTACGCTTGCGTGCTACAAGTCTGTCTCGAAATCCAATCCAGAGGTATAAAAAAAACAGAGAAAGCATGTATGCGCAGACTGCTGATATATCCCGGGTCTGCCTGACAGGTTCTGCGGGCGTGGGAGCGCAGCGGGCAGGCAAAAGTGGCGCTCAAGTGCGATAGCGAGGAAAAGATGCAAGTGAAAACACATTTATCAACCTATTCGTAGGATAAGACTGACATGGCATATATACTTAGGCTCGATCTTCAGGCGATTGCTTTGAGTATGAACTTGACAGCTCAGAGTATATGCGATGCTGGTCGCACGCAAATCGCGGCCGGCTCGCGGACGGTCTTGGGTATCGGTCCTGGTAAGGTTGAGGTGGCCACGCTCATAAGGACATGTGCTTAAGGCGTTTGCTAGGTCCTGTCGAGCTGATTGACCAAGTCACTGGTCATCTGAAGCTTCTGTGATGTAGTTTAGCCGATACATGTTTTTCTTTTCAAATGCAATAAACTTTGAAAGCTGCTTTCAGATGCATGGAAGGTTTGACTACTTTGCTGATACATAGACACAAAGCGATCGTGGCCTACAATCCTATATACGTTGCGCACACGTTGTCGGGTGTCGCCGACGAAAAGCGCTCCGTACAATGTACTTCTACCGTCGACATTGCTGATTTCAGTTTTTGTGAAAAAGTAAGTCATCGATAATGGGCTGAATTCAAGCTATTAGGATGATATTACGTAGCTTTCCGTTAGCAATTCCTGGTGCCTCCGATCAGGTATCCAACTTAGACAGTCAATCCGATTGTTGGTCCGAAGGAGCTTTCTTTTTTCTCCCAGTTCCTAAGGTAGTCTCTGCATAGCCTGCGAGAAAGTACGTAAGCCTTCTCCATCCGGCGAAATGAACGCGATAAACACCTCTTTTTCATGGAGAAGCAGACAACCGTAAATGATCGTATTGACATCTGTTGGAAGCGGTTAAACATCGTGGCGAATGATCCGGTCCGCCGTGACCTGGAAAACAATCCATTGATGGTTTCCAATGATCCTCTTTTATGTTTAGATGCTTTAGCTCAGCACCCCTTTGAAGAAACCCGATTGTTGCCTAATGATCCATTTTGATTTCGAAACAAAGCTTGGGTCCTCACGCTGCCGTCCTCATTAATATCTAATTAGCTGTCAATGGAATTTTTTCGCTCAATTGGCTTCAAAATAGAAGAGGAAAACGAAAGTGCTCACTTTCGAAAGGAATTGTCAGATAAGTCTGGTGGCACTTATCTGACCGCTGATCGTCCTTCGACGGAGTGATCGACACGATTTGTTCAGAAACTCAACTTTTGAGGATTCCCTGTGCGACGGCTGCAACAAGCAATAAGCTCAATTGTATCACGTCCGCCTATCACATGATCCTTCCGGTTAGACGTAGTCAGTAGATAGACACCGGTGTGTTTGCGTTCGCCTGGATACGTACGCCTGCAGCCCTGTTTCCTTTTATGAGACTCATTGTATTCTAATATCTTCTCATGAGCTACTGAACAACAACTCGTCAATAACGTGTCTTTTTATCCCTTGCATTGATGATTCCCATCGAGTCCGCGGCAAAAGATTTTTGGAAACAAAATTAACGAAATAACTACTGTATGCATTATCTATGGCCATATGCTATACCTGAATTTTTAGCTCTATCTTTCTTACTTGGGGATGTTTGGATTGGAAGCGGAGGACAGTGCGCTCTGCTAAGTGTGTACGCGTTTTTCCTTGAACGTTTTCGTCCTCACGATTCTCAGATGTCAAAAATACAGAGCCGGAATGTGTCGTTCCTCCAAAACGTTCTTTCTTGCGGTCATGGACCCTTTGTGTGCAACGTCATCGATAAGGAAAAACATTCGCAAAACCACAAAACTATCTCAATGTCGCAGTGTTAAAATACAAATTTCCTGGCACGCAGAACATCTCGGAGCTGTGCTATGACATCGTCTGGCATGGCACCTGCGGAGGCAAGCAGACGTCAGGCAGAATGCTAAGCATCGTTGCTGTCGACTAGATACCCCTGGATGTGGCACTAGCTCAGGCGGAGCAGCCGTTCTACCCCCCACACACAAACACGAGAGCCAGTATCCAATGATGTCAAGTTATTCCAGAAATCTTGTGTAATCCTCAACGGCAATAGAAGGACGAAGAATTTTTCTTGTTCTGAGTAATAAAGGCATGGACTCAATTCAGGAGGCGGACTACAAATAAACAATGTTCATGAGAGCAATAATATTAAGTCTAATGATGCTATTCCGAATGAGTCGCAATGTTTGTCGGACAGCTCTCTTTCCGTCTACTTTGCCAAACAACGCACGCTTTCCCTAGCAGCTTGCGGAGACAGGTTGATGTTGAAAGCAGAACCCTGCACCCCGGCCACCTCAAAGTACGCCAAGAACTTTCGCGATCTTATCTGTGCTACCTTCTTAATCAGGATAAAACGGGGTCCAGAAAGGGGAAGACACGATCGGGTGTGACACGGTCGTTCGAAAGAGGATAATGGCCATCCTTTGCCACGCAAAAAAAGCGTCAACATTGGCGGGCCGCCATTGGCTAACAAAATCATGCCATTTGAACGAGCTCCCCCCCCCCCAACTCTAACCCGACCGGCACGCTCGACCGCCATTGTTGCTGACATTCCTTCAACCGTGATCAAGCCGCGCTCCGTGCTTTTATAAACCGCTGTCAGGTCGGGTAAAAGCTTTTCTTTTTTTTTGCAATCCCTTTCCTTTTGTCTTCGTTTGATCATCATCCCCCCTCCTATACCACCACCACCATGGCAACTGAAGCAGCAACCTCACAACATGTGCTGCAGAATGTGCTTTCGGACCCAAAACTCTTACGCTCCTTTGAATCTTACTTGCGACGCATCGATGCCCATCAATATCTCCTCTTCGCCGAAACAATGTCACAGCTTCGTTACGACTATTCAAAATCTCCCGAAGTCGTCTTGAAAAGGTACAGCAATGATGCTTTTCCTTTTATTTAGCATTTCCTCGGCAATCCAACGTCTCACACAAACCGTTGTCCAGAATACACATGACCTTCTTTACACCGGATTCAAAATATCGACTCGAGAACATCAGCACAATTGAGCAGGTCAACAATGATGTAAGCGCCTTACAGTGGGTCATTATTCGCCGAGAAGATGCGATTTCTGTACTCCTAGACAGCGAAGAAGAAGTGCTGTCCATACTGGTGAGTTGACGAATCCAGACCGAAGTTGCCTTATCTCATCCATTGTATCGATGTCGCTCTATGAAATATCAGCGTTTAAAAGTTGAAGAGTTTCTCCGAATGAAAGGCATTGATATTACGACTATTAAGCACCGGCCCTGTAAATACCAAAAACACGTTGTCATCGTCGGCGGTGGCTTTGCAGTAAGCCTAAATTTTTATTGCACGTGTCAATTGTCAAGTATTCCCGCCCATCTAAAGCTGAGTTTAGGGATTCACCGTTGCTTCTATTTTGGACCCAATGCCGCTATTCCATGTTACGATCATTGACACGAAGGGTACGCAATAACCAAAGAAAAAAAGGAAATTGACAGTCGTGTATTGATGCATTATTATAGACTCCTTCGAATACACCCCCGGTATTGTTAAGCGATTAGTCAACCCCTCAGAATCAAGCTCGATGCGGGTGCGACACGACGCATATGTCCGCAATGGTAGGGTGATCATTGGCTATGCTACTCGGATCAACCACGGTGCAAAATCTATCTTGGTGAACGACGAAACGGTACGCACTTCCCTTGACATGAATCATCGACACTCGTCTTACTCTTCCCTTTAGCTCTTCTTTGACTATCTTGTGATCGCCACCGGCAGCTCTTATGCCTCCCAGCTGAAATCAACCGATGTCTCTGTGCTTTATCGGCTCACCGGCTTGGAGCAGGTGCACGAGGAGCTCTTGAACGCCAAGCGCGTCTTAGTAGTTGGTACGGATCGCCCCCTATTTGGGCATAAGCCTTGCAACGACGTTAACAAACAGACCTTCCATTTTAGGCGGTGGTCTCGTCGGATGTGAGCTCTCGTCGGAGATTGCGCTACGCACGTTTCCAGGCCCGTTCCCCCACAAGCAGGTGACGCTCGTGGACTCTCACCCTAAGGTGATCAGTCGCAGCGACTCGAACCAACGCGACAGGGCCATGCGGTATCTCTGCGATCTCGGCATTGAAGTCGTGTGCAACGAACGCATTGTCGATCTAGACGGGTCCGAAAACGCCGGTGTCTATCGTGGCTCAAGCGGTCGGGTCTACAGTGGGTACGACATGGTCTTCATGGCCACCGGCACCCGTCCAAACAGCCAACTTCTCCAGTCTTCTTCGGAGCTCGACTGCTGTGTTGACAGCTGGGGCAGGATCTGCGTCAAGCCCACCCTTCAGATTGACCATTGGAAGTACCAACACATCTTCGCAGGTGGCGACAACACCAACGTGCTCGAGGAAAAAACCGGCTATGCCGCGACCCTCGCCGGAGTTTGCATTGCCCGAAATATCTGCCGCTTGGTAAAGGGTAAAACCCCGCTACGACAGGGCACCAAGGGCACCATGCCTGCCCCTGAGAGACCGCTCCATGGCATTGCTTCGCAAGGCGGTATTGGCAAACGTAAGTTGAAAAGTAACCATCGCTGTCTGAACCTCAAAACTTACACATGTCTTGTATAAAGAAAAATTGGGCATGCTCAAGAAAAAATTTGCATTTCTCAACCCAGCCTGGGCTGCCCTCAAGCTCTTTGACGAGCAGCAGTATCTAAAAATGGTCCAGGGCGAGGCCTTGCACTCTTGCGGTGTGATAGGCAAAATGCCCCGGCGCCTCACACTGCCTGCTCGTTATGCCCCCAACTACGCCCCCAATCTCACGGCGGCCATCAAGGCTCTCGCGATCGAAGAGGGCGATGAGGAACCTGTCAACCTCCAGCAGAGTCAGTCGAGCAAAACCCCCTCTACCGGGACGATGACAAAGGCCGCCCTGGAAAAGTGCAAACTATCCGGAAATTTAACATCATCGACATCCGTCGCTACAGGGGTGAGCAAATATGCATCCTCGTCTTCAAGCAATCTGTCGTCGTGCACCGTCAGCAGCAGCAGTAGCAGCAGCAGCAGTAGCAGCGAGAGTATCAAGTCGTCATCGGACTCAACCCTCTACGACTTTTTAAATAACCACTTCCAGTTTGGCGGCTCAAATGCGCCCTCGGCTGCATCCTCGACTGTGCCTTCAAGGACAACTTCCATTGCACCTTCAGCCACGGCTTCTATTGCACCTTCGGCGACGACATCGACCATCACAACGTCATCGGAAAATCAGAGATGGCTGGAAGAAACTTTTGTGCCAAGACACACCACCGGCAGACGGCGAGGTACCTCTATCTCGAGAAAAGCGCGTGCCTATCGCCGCTCAAGCATGCCTTCCATTGACAAATCGCTGTTTGTGTCCTCGATCCCTCTATGAATCAAATTTACTGTCTCTTTCGCGCTGGTTTCTTGCTGTTCTACGTTTCTCACCATCCACCACCTCCATCTACCACCCTAAAAATTGTTAACAACCTTTTCCTTCTCCCTTCGTTCAGTCCTCTTCCGCCCGACACGTACAATCCATCACATAGATTTCTTTTTTTTCTCTTCTGCATTTTTATGTATTGTTGTATTTCTTGTTATATGCTATTCATCGTTTCTTTGCCAATTTCTCTAGACCAAGGATTATCCCCCTCCCTCCCTCTTTCCTTCTTTTCCACATCAACTTTATAGCTCCGCCTCTTTTCTTCTTCCATTAATACAGTGCTAGGCTTTAAGTTGCATCATCCGCATCACCCCCGGAAAAAGAATGTCAGCTTAACAACCAATTTGTTTATTCCGTATTTCATTATTGGTTCCCAAATAAGGCTAGTTGTCAGTCTGTAGTATAAACACCTTGATACCATCGACCTCGTTTGACATGGATGGTTTGAAAAGGAGGGTCTTCTTTCGACGTGACACGAGAACTGTCAAGGTAATGAAAAAGAATGCTCAGCAACGGGAGTGAGCGAGATCATCCCCTGATTCAAGCCACGAATGGGAAGAAGCTAATTTCGGGTGACTGCAAATCACTGTGCGATTCACACCTCAAAGCAACCATGACCCTTCTTTGCCGTTTGCCCTCTCATGAGCCAATGGAATCTCAGGAAGCATTCAGGAATCATTCTGGAATCCCTAAGAGCCAGTCAGTAACGCACGTGCCGCTAAGAACAGCCAGCAATTGGTAACGAAAGAATAGGACACTTGACTTTCTCTAGATATCCAACACATAGGCCCAAAGAGAAATGTGTGTTGAGAGTCCAAAAAAAAAAGAAGCTTCTCTTCTTCCTTCTTATTATCTTTATAAGCTATATAGGCCTTAACCGCAATGACCCATCTATCACCGCCTCAGTCATCCACACCATCGACTGCAGACTCACAGTCGCCCTTAATCAACAAACGTCAACGATCCTCTATAGCGACAAGTGACGACTCCTCGCCCACATCCAAGCTGAAGCGACGACCATCACAACCGCCACCGGCCGCACTGCCGCCGCCCATTATTCCATATCCACAGCAAAACCCCATCCCCGCCCACCCACATCTCGTTCCTTTCTATCCTGTGTATATCCCTGTTCCGGCGTCCAATACAGCATCGTCCTCTGCGGATTCCCCACGACCTCCTGGCTTGGGATCGCCGCCCGTCGTTGCGCAGCATCCAACAGCCGCCGGCTTCTATCGTCCGACTACGTCGTCGCCTACGCTCTATGGTCAATATCCGTCACCAGCGCGCCCGGGTACGGCTGACGAGCGCGAACAAGCTCGTCGGGTGTCTCACTCGGCCATCGAACGAAGACGACGCGAGCGCATCAATGACAAAATCATCCAGCTGCGACAGTTGATTCCATCGTGCGCAGACCAAGAACATCTCAACAAGGTGACCATTCTCCAGAGTGCGATTGATTACATCTCCTATCTCAAAAAGATGGCTGAGAACAAGGATGGTGGCGCTCTTGCAGAATCGCTGAAAATCGACAGTCTCAAGATCCAATCCCCCCGTTCCATGGTCCCCAAGGAGGTCGCCCCGTTCACTACCCAGTTCGCTGTGGGTCCACGGCATCCGCCGACCCCTCCACCCTTATCATCCGAACCAGAACCACCCGCACGTGCGATCAAGCCCAAGGATATTATGGGCGAAAAATCGAACGGGCCATCATTACCATTGCTTGAGGAAACAGGATCAGCGAACATGAGTGTGGATGCCATGTTGTGCAGCAAGTGAAAAGAGTAAAAAAGCATCCTTTATATGTATATACAAGCTGTAATATAATCTATTATTTATATGCCATTCGTTCCTGTCTGGAAGAGGTGGTGGGTTGATGGGAGGGAACCATCGAAGGAATCACCAAATGTACCGCAAGTTCACCCGATCCTTCTCGATCGCTAGATTTCCTTTGGTCGTCGCATAGGCACTCAATTCCTGTCTCCAATAGAACGCCTGCTCGACTGTATCTGCATAAAAGAACATTTTGCCGTCGAGATCGTCTCCGGCCTTTGCGATGGAGGTCCTGTGGAACTGCAAAACCACACCTCGAGAAGAAGCCATATAGACCCGTTCCTGGTCATCCTCGGAAGGCTCCATCACTGTTCGGATATTAGCAATCGTGATTGTATCGACCAACGATCCTTTATAAGTGGCATTATACAGGTCAAGATATGCGTTTTCTCTGAGCTTGACCCAATACCGTATCCAGATCTATCATCAATCTCGCGTTAGAATATATATATGTGTGTACATAGACATGTTATGACGTTGGTCTTCTTACTGGATGTGCCTCGCCACGGACATAGAATGTCAAGTATCCTCCTTGGCGGCAATTTTGAAAGTCTTGCGAGCGATGACAGGCGGCGGCCGCAATGAACTTGTGCAACGCGGAAGGATGCGCTGGCTGATTGTCGAGGCGAAACATGATCATCACCTCCACATCAAATGACCGCTGCCCCTTTGCTAGGGGAGGTGTAAGCGTGTACCTGGATGTGCCCTGAGTGGCAGCAAACTGATCGACAGATTCACCTGACAGGAGCTGCTTCGAGCCAATAACAGGCATCGGATGATGATCGCCCGGTCCAGAACATAAATCCTTGAGCCACTTAATCCCGTCCTTCACCCGGGCGGGTATAAGCGGTTGGCCCCTCAACAGGAGCTTCAGTTCAAACGGCCCGTCCACAGGACTAGTCAGGATATTAGAATGATATATAGGGATTCACGCACCTACACACACACACACATTGGTAGGGAGAGAGGGAATCAACGTACAATACAAAGGTCTGCTCAGGCCTTGCGGTACTCGTGTTCCTTCCAACACGTTTGATGAATCCCATATGCGAATGAATCATCACACCGTCTAGCTGAACTTCCAGATGGTACTCGTATTCTATTAAAAAGCAGTAACAATAATGAGCATTTTCATGCATGGACCCAAGCCCAGATGGGCGGCAACCAATCATTCCACTTGCCTCGTCCAGATGCGAAGTTGGTAATCTGAAGAACTAAAACAAGGGGTGGGGGGAAAGAGCATAGGTTCAGTGACATCCATTCCATTACACACATACACGCATGCGCGCGCGTACAACACATTTCCCCTCCTTAGCTAGAATTATCCCTAATGTACTTTTGCAATGCAACATCTTGGTCGTGCCCTGAGCGATGGATCTAGACTCTTGATGCATATGACTTTTCGTTCGTGGGGTTTTGTTTGCTCCAAGTGGGACAAATTATCTCCTTACCTTGACGGCTGCAAGTGGTTCACGTTGGCATCGTACATGTTCTGCTCCTGGTCAAGCGTAACGGATGCCTCCTTTTTATGAAATGGCTGTCCAAACCAGGTCATTGCCTTACGGATGCCGTCGTGGTGGTACGTCTGCGTTATGCGCGAGGAATCGGGATCTTTGTGGCTCCTGGCGATGGCAGACAATGTGATTGACGACACCGGATGTTTCTTTTTGGCTGCCATTCGATGGCGGCTTAACGAATGCCACAAGCGAGGCTGGACGAGCTCAATGGATTCTGAGGATGAGGACGACATGGAGACCGCCTCGTTTTGTTCAGGAGGACGATCATCCTTGTATTTCTGCTCCCCTTCGGTTTCCTGCACTACGGGTTGGACCTGTCCTGCCCTCGCCCAAGTTGCTTTATGCAAGAGCTTATTGCGTAACATGGGAGCAGATTGGAAAGTTTTGGCAGTGGATACGAAAAAGTTGTTGACTTCGTTAGAGATCTCCTGGAGATTATCCATGGCCAATGTCAAGACGAAAATGATACTGAAAAAATAAAAGCA
Source organism: Dichotomocladium elegans (assembly GCA_025716815.1). Taxonomy (NCBI): domain Eukaryota; kingdom Fungi; phylum Mucoromycota; class Mucoromycetes; order Mucorales; family Lichtheimiaceae; genus Dichotomocladium; species Dichotomocladium elegans. Next base: position 494,170 of record JAIXMN010000021.1, read on the forward strand.
AAGACATTGTGTGTATGTGCATTTGGAAGGAAGCGAGATTCGCATTCCATGGTTAGTTAAATTTCCGAAGACTCATTCTTCATAAGCTAAATATCCTCCAATGCAATTCTGGGTGTGTTATATACTACAGACGTATGTTTTATGGATTATCTCTTTTTTTCATAACTGCTAATGGCGAAAAGAGAAAACTGGCATACTGGAAAAGAAGATGCATATGTTTGCGTGTTCAGAGCATTAGGATGAACTAGAGAATGGTGCAATTCAGCTGATAATAGTGTTATATTCAGGATTGCACTCGCTCTCAACGCTTTTGATATAAGCTGTGATACTATCGTGCTTGCTCCACTGGAGAAATGAATAGTGCATAGATGAGTGTCTGTGTGTTGCGGTTAATATGACAAATACACGTCGCTGACTTACGTCAATTGGGCCCCATGCCCATTGAGCAGTGCCCGGTTCTGTGCTTCCATCCCACAAGCCAAGTTGGATACGTCTAATTGTAGGTATTCAGTGTTTGTTAGCGATATTTTGAAGCAGTAGTCTACTTTTTGGCGTAGATGAACTTACGAAGGCTGGGTTGGGTACTTGCATACTCCATTAGCTTCGCATGTATCTGCCTTGTTCAACGTACGAACAGGTTGGCCATCAATGGACCAGATGATGCGGTCAGGACTCCTACAAATCCAAGGCGTGGGGGAAAGGGAATAAGGTGGAAAACGGACGTGTCAGCATGCAGCCTTTAGGTTCTAGTGTTTACCAAGGCATGTTTTGCAAAGCACGAACCAGTCAATTGTATAATCGTGGAACGCTTCGTGCGTCTGATCTCCAGGCACCTCGTGGTTTTTACCATTCTTGCCATAGACGATTTTTTTGCCCCAAAAAAAGTTGCTCCTAAAGAAAAGGACCACGTTTTAAGGAAATGATATTTCCAGCATCAGCAGAACGAGCAAAGACAAAAGACTTACTGTGCATGCGTTCCATCGGCTGAATTAATAAATAAATAGCAAGGCACGTTAGAGCGGAGTCCCCTTAAAGCAAAAGGTATATGAGATGCGTCCTACCTCCTATCAACTCAAAATCAATTTCATCGCTACCGTCGCCAATGAGAATCATTGCTGTGACAGCACCACCAACGGGAGTCGTCTTTGCTCTCGCAGTGAATTTGCCGTAGTGCATATATGTAGTAGCATTAAAAGTTGGACCTTGGCCAGCCTCTTGGTTATAGGGGAGACCTATATGTCCAAAAGGAAAAACAGGAGTATGTGATTAGATAATAAGGTTTTATAGGTAGCACCCTCTCTCGCAGACCGTGCCAGGAGTGGGTGAGGGAGCAAAACGTGCGGGTGCCTGTTGTTGCATATTATACCTTGATTCTCATCGAACTTGCGAACATACTGTGATGGAGGCATAATCTTCATCTCGAGCCCGTTGCCGTTTCTGGTGTACGTTTTGCTGCCACCATAGGTGTTGACCCATCCATCCATGCTTTTGCTGAAGTCTGTCTTGTAATTGCGGCATTCCACCTTGCCGGATGGACCGCGACGCACGGCAGGGCTTGCTTGGACAGCCTGAAGCATGACTGCAGCTACAAGGCCAAGAAGAACAACGAGATACTGGGAAGCCAATTTAGACATGATGATAATGGTTATCGATCAAAAGGGAAAATGGGAAAAGAGAGAGTATATGGTGTGTGGAATAAGAATCTTCGTCTGTGGAAAGGATTCCTTAACCTTTCAATTTCGAATGTTCAGGGCTGTCTTTAAATACACTGGAAAATCCCCTCCCGTCCACCTGGTCTTCGCTTTTCTTATTTTAGATGCCCCTATACCCATAAAGCTGACTTTATTGTATATAATTAGATCATTGTGTCTCTTGGAACATTTTCCATTGACGATCGCCCTTTTGATCAATTTGGAGATGTCTCTCGAATTTCGTGGGACACTTGCATCTACAGGATACAGCGCCAAACTTGTTTCAGGGACACTCTTGCTTCTTCTTCCTTCTAAAGGATAGTGATGGCGTCTATAATAGAGCGCCTTAGGATGGTTACTTATCTTAATGTCATGGCAACGTTGTCATGTCTGTTTGTGAAACATCCACCCAGACTTAAAGTCCACTGTTGCAGAATTCTAAAACAGGAACACAAAGAGGTCTGGCCCAGCTATTAACCGATTACTCCGTTCCGATGACAGTTAGAAAATCGTGCCTTTGTTTAACGGAGCATATGCAGAATATTATATAGGTCATGTATTAGTCCGAAAATTGGGTCTTTGTTAAGAATCAGATTGTTTGCCGTCTGCATATACAATCGCAGTTGTTTCTTTTGTTTCTACTTTAAAGAACGCACTGATATCTTTACTCCCAGAAGTTACTTTTCTTGTTCGTTTTATGCCACGTCCGGTGCGTTTCTCACTGGCCGCTATCTTTCCCTACAAATGTTCTCGAGCGTAAGCAGTTTTTTGTAGTCATGTTTTTCATTAAAACGAAATGCATGCCTTATTTTCAAATTCTTCAACGAGTTTAAGCGCCTTTTTTAAACCGGTTGGGATCGGCGACCGTTTGAGCTCAGCGAGGTCTATCCACCGTACGTTATTCTCACTGCTATTATTGCCGTTGATGACAAGGGCATCTAGCGGCATATCAAGACGTATCCATTCGATATGGTATACTTTGCGGATATGTGAAAATAAATGGACCACGCTGCCGACATCTTGTCGTTGAATATTCCTGTCCTCTGGCAAAGATATCCCATATCGGTCCTGAAGGAAGGCCGATGCACGTTCTGATCTCTCATTGTATGTTGTCTGCGTCGACGTGAGCTCAAGGCTGGGGAATTCCCATAGTCCTGCCAAGAGCCCTTTGGTGTAATCGTGTATGTGTTAAATTAAGCCATGCGAATTTAATCAAGGAAAAGAAATATGAACTCTACCTGTGGCAGGTCGCTTTGAAATCAAGAATTTAGGTATGCCATTGTCCTTTGTTTGCAGGATGTATACTGCGCACTCTATCGGTTTCCAAGTTATATGGGCGGGTGTTTAGGGAATAAGTACCATCACAACAACGCTTACCTTCATCTCGAGGTTTTTTCTTTTCCGGTTTTGCAGGGTATCTACAATGATTGAGTGTCTGATATGGCAGTGCATCGGGGTGTTTGTGTTACCGAGTCACAGCATAATCTTTCAGTTCCAAATCCGACTCAATGGCAGGACAATATTGACATTCTAAATAAACCAAGGTTCCAGTAACCCCCAGAAAATGACATCAGCAAATTCCCAAGGAGTCTGTCTGATCCAGCACTTACCGTGGTCCCCACTCCGCTTCCGTTTTGTCCCATTTCCGTTTCCATCCCAGAACCCGGCCGTCATGAGCTGCGAGTATGTCCCAGTCTGCGCCAATGCCCGACAAGACTGACTCAACGGACATGCTGCACAGTTCGGTGATTGTGGGGTGCATATCCTTGCACCGAGCTCCATCATAGCCTGATTGAAGTCACCCGGACGATCCTCAGGCACAAGACTACCAGCAATGTCCCAAAACAATTCAACGACGTTTGCCTTTTTTGGGTCAGCCCCTATTGCCCGGAGTCTCGAGATTACACGGATCACATTTCCGTCCACAACAGGTGTCTTCTGGTTAAACACAATGGACGCTACAGCGCCAGCGGTGTATCTTCCAACTCCAGGGATATGCTGCTGAAGATCTTTGGCATTATCAGGCAGAATCCCATCAAACATCTCGACAACCTTTTGAGCACCTTCCCATAATCGTCTAGCGCGCGAATAGTACCCGAGTCCTGCCCAGAGTCTATTGACTTGCTAATCGGGATAAATATGTGTTTAGAAACCGATGAATCTTTGTAATCCCTCCATTTACCTCAATGTCAGCCTTTGCAAGGTCACGTATCGTTGGAAAGGCTTCCATCCATCGATTGTAATAGTCAATGACGGTCGCTACCTGGGTCTATCGCCGCAAACATCAGTCATCGAATTTAACAGATCTTCATCTTCTATTACATACGTACCTGTTGAAGCATGATCTCGCTTACCCAGACTTAAGGAGTTTTTCCATGGAAACAACCATGAGTGTGCGACAAAATTCAAGACCAATCGTCTCCTCACCTTCATAAGCCCGTTGTCCTAACGCCTATATATAACCATAAAAAGCGTGGAGTCCTTGTTGTTAGAATAGTAATAACTAAAGAGACAAGATCTGGATGTAAATACCTGACGATCTAGATCGAGACGGGTATCTTTACGCCATGGCATGTTGGTGCGCTTTGCGTGATCATACCACTTTAGCAGTTGCGTTTGAATCAAGGATCCCTCACTCGCCGAGATCAGGTGGTAGCTGGTACGATGATAAAGCCGTCTGCTCAGGACGCATTCCTCAATCGCAATGTCCGGTTCAGTATCGTCAACCATCGTGTTATGACAGCCGAAATGATAACACAAGTGATAAAAAATTAATGGTAGAAATAGGGAAGGTACAAAAAGAATTAAAAAAATGGGTTCGTATCCACTAGTACAAGGATCAAGTCAGACTGTTTGCGCTGATGCATGACACAAAACCAGCTGTGATATTCTTTTAAAACGTATCTTCCACTCTTGGAGGAGGGCGAGGCCTGCCTATTCATGGTTTGTCGCACACATCTAAGCGACTATCGTATGTTTCACGGTTTTGTTTCCAATCCTTTTGTATCATAAGAGTGCAAGTGAATATATGGGATAGCAAGACAAACCATGATCCAACCTCCTTCATATCATTTTGGAGCACGCGTTCTTTCCAAGAATCCCCATTCTTTGTTCGAAAAGAAACTCTCGCGCGCGCCTCGCGCTCGCGCACATATACACCCTGCGCGAACGCGACTCTTTTCTCCCCCACCTGAGGACTTAGGCGGAATTTAAAGTCATGACATGGGCCTGGGCTGCAGACCAAGGACTGGCGGCCTTGAAAGAACCACAGTGCGTTAGGGTCGTTGCGTCTTTGTGACAGTATGGATCCTTACTTTAATGCACCCGAATCACATTCGATCCCTGACGATGCCAATCTCGATGACGAAACGTTGTTGAAGCTCGAGCAAGATCTCGCCCCCAAGTCATCGAACTTTTATGGTGTCCTTAATGTGTCGAAAACGGTACAAACGAACCTACAAGCATGACTGATCATGTCATAAAACAGTGGCTGACGATGACTGCATTAGGCAACCGAAGAAGAAATTAAAGATGCATACAAGAAACTATGCCGATTTTTTCACCCAGACAAGGTAAGGGTCAAGTGTAGCGCGGGCGGGGAGGGTGATCGCTTCTTCTCCTTCTTCTTTGTAACAGTAGGTGTCTTTAGCATAATAACCCTGACAACAAAACGTTAGCAGAAAGTCGCTTTCAAGTGATACAGAAAGCTTATGAAGGTTTGTATAAGGGAGGGAGAATATCTAGTATGTTAGGCACAAGCAAATGGCTCAGTTGTTTCTTCTCTCCAGTCCTGAGCGATCCTTCGAAACGTGCAATTTACGATACCTACGGCGAAGAGGGTCTAAATGCAAAATGGGAAGTTGGACCAAAGTTTAAAACACCCGATGAGGTAAATAAACAAGAGGCAGCTAAGGATATGTGCTGGAGGTTTTCCTTTGGAAGGAGGAGGAGAAGAGAAATAACAAAGGCGGATTATGACCAGATGAGAGCCGAGTATGAGAAAACAGAGCGTTTGCTGCGCGAAAAGGAACTCGAGAATCTCGTCCGTTCTCGAGACGAATGCACATTGAGTATAAATGCGGCGGGCGTCTTTGATACGTATGAGCCGCCTGTATTTGCTGGATTCGGTCAAGCACCGATTGCTCCAAAGAAACAGGGGCCTTTGCATTCCCTCCAGAAGGCTCAGATTGCTCAGCTGTTCATGCGCCACTCGTTCGAGGTAATGGTATACACAATCCGCAATTACCTCGGGGTGACTCACGGCACTGTTGTATACACTTATAGACTCAGCTGGGTCCCCAAACGCGCGTTGTGCTCGGAGGCTCGATGTTGTCACGTAACGGTATGGGAGGTGGCAACCTAATGGGAACGGTTCGTCATACCGTGTCTCCAAAGTTATCGGTTGAGGTAAAGGAGAAGAGAAAAGTATATAGAAAGTACGGCAAGTCGATTAAATTGGATTCTTGTTAGGGAAGCGCGACGTTCCTCCGGCCACGCGTGGTGACGTTCAAGACGAATTACAACATTTCATCAGATAGGTAATCTGTTTTGAGCTCCTCTACCCCCTTACGCATTTAGAAGTTGGACATTGTGCTCACATATCGGTAACCCAGCTTTGTGAATACGGTCGCCCAAACCCGTACTTTGTATGCTCCCCCTATTCTGACGGTCACCGCGGGCAGACGTTTATATGCCACTACTACCGGCTATATGACTTATCGTACTGGTGAATGGTCCCTTTTAGGATGGGGCGGGGATGTGTCAAGGAAGATGGACAGATCCTCTGTTGCACTAGGCCTTGCGGGGGGTAAGAAGGATGCTAGCTACAGTGTGGAGCTACAGGTAACACAGCAAGTTCCAGGAGCGTGGGTATTTCCCCGAGACTCGCATTTGACTTTCTCGTCCCCAGACAGGCATTGTCTCCTCTCACCTTGCGATCGAGTATACGCGGAAGATGTTTGAGCGGGTGCAGTTGCGTCTATCAGGGGTGGTTTCGTTGACAGGTGGCCTGACGGCCAGTGTGGGCAGCGATCACAAGATAACAAAGCACACCCGTTTTGGTATGTCGCTCGAATGCGGTGTGCCATCTGGCGTCCAAGTCAAATTCAGGTATATTGTGCTGCAGTTGCGGTGTTGACGAATATCAGCTGATACCTTCCACAGAGTCGCTCGTTTAGGCCAGAAGCTCACTGTACCCATCATCCTCTCGCCAGAGTTCGATCTTGAACTGGCGTTCTTCGGTGCGGTTGTACCGGTGACCCTCATGGTTGCATTTGACCAGCTTGTTCTCAAGCCGAGACGTCGGAAACAGATCAAAGAGTGAGCATTATACGCGAAAAGCCACAAGCGCACGCACTGACCTTTTGGGTTTTTATTAAAATGAAAAAGGAAAATTGCTGAGCTGCGTGAACAGCATGCTGAATTTCTGGCCACGCGTAAGCAAGAGGCGCTTGATGGTCAACGCTTGATGACTGAGGTTGCGGCACGCAAGAGAAAAGTAGAAGAAAATAAGCAAGACGGTAAATCCATTCCAGGATGCTGGTAAAGGATGGCACCAGCTAACTACTTGAAATCGCAACTAGGGCTGGTTATCATCAAGGCATGGTATGGTCGCCTTGAGAACATTGATTTCGATAGTGAGGAGTTACCCGAGGAAGCAATCGATGTCACTGTCGTCCTTCAGTCGCTAGTTAACGAGTCGCGGGTGACAATACCAGGAGGGCATTCAAAGGTAGGCAACGGGCCTCGTATCTAATGAAAAGAGTAGCTAACGTCCACAAACAGACAAACATTCTTGGGTTCTACGATCCGTGCCTCGGAGAACGCAAAGAACTCCGTGTCCAATATAGATTTCAACACAGGCTGCATACTGTAACTGTCGATGACAATTCGCCTCTGATATGTCCCATGCGGTGTAAGTTGTCAAGTGACCCTTACTGCAGATCTACGATTTACTAAAGGGTAACACTTTTTCCATTATTAGCACACATTGTTTAGATGGCTTTCTTTTTCTTGCGCATATAAAAATAAACTGTATTAGTTACACAGTTCGACGCTTGTTTCCCGAGATATCTAACTAGAAGGAACAAGAAAGAGAGTGGTTCCTTTCTCTCTCCTTTTCTCCAACCATTTGTATATGTGCCCAGTGCGCTAGAGAGAGGAAATGGCATCAAATCCTCAAGACTATCGTTACTATTCCCCCGCCTTACGCAACCGAGTCCCGCCAAATGATCGAGTTGGAGGCACCAACGCTCCTCCGCCACCATCTTCAGAGCTTGATAGAACAGCGTTTCGCAACTCGCAGCGACCACCCTCGCATCAGACCCCTCGTCCACCACAGAACCCGCCTGAACGAGCCCCTCAGTGGTCTTCTAGACCATTACCAGGTCGACCTCCCCCAGTAGCAGGCACCGTACATGTCCCATCGCAGAATCACCAATCGCGAGATCATCAGCATTCGCAGCCACCACCCGTCTCAATACGAAGATATGATGGAAGTCAATCTTTATCCTCGTCCTCTGGATCAGGGAGCCACATAAGCGATCCTGCTTCAGCTTTAGCTCCAGCTCCAGCTCCAGCTCCGGCTCCGGCTGTAGGTGCAGGGCGGCAGATGAATATCAGTCGTAGCCGTTCACTCACCCGACCTGACCGATACCGGCCTAAACCGGGCATGATTATACGCTCTATCCCACCAGTACCTCCACCTCACCAATACTACCAGCAACAAGTATTGCAGCAGCAGCAGCAGCAGATGACGGGGTCTGGTCCTAACCTACAACAGCGTCTGCGAGCGCAAGCCAATGGTTACGTGGTCCCACAACGGCAGCCGAATGTCCCTGTGCAGCCGATATCCAACAGTTTGATGACCCAGCTCCAGCACCAGAAACTGCGCCAGCAGCGGGAAGCTGGTCTTACCGGAGCTCGACCCATGAACTCACAGATGAACCGAAACCCAATTCGCCGGCTTTCTCAGAGAAGACAACAACAGAGAATGCAACCCAAGGAGAAGGAATTGGAGAATGAACCGTCCGTTTTAACGTCTTGGTGGGCATGGGTGGCATATCTGGTAACGTGTTGTATCCCAGGATGGTGCCTCAAATCGTGCTGCCGCAAGCGAACGATGATTATGCAGCAAGCATGGCGTGAAAAGGTATATCTTTAAAGGAGAAAGAAAAGGGTGTGGTTAACGCAAATAGCGTGGTGTGTGTAGATTACTCTTGTCTTTTGCATTCTTCTTCTCTGTGGCGTTCTTATTTATATCACTTACGGGCTCAACATGACACTCTGCCCACAATCTGTGAAAAACTTTGCATACTCTGGTTCGGAGGGTGGTGCCCGGGGTCCCATTTACCGAAGTAACGTAAGGGTACTCGGCCGCGTGTACGAGCTCGACCGAATGAAAGCCTTTTTTGCCACAAAGGGCGTCAATCTCACCAATGACTACGAGAATATGGATTTGAGTCCGATTTTCGATGGTGATACCGAGGGCAAATGCAGTCCCTTCGGCAACCGGCCTGGATTAGGTACCTGCACCCTTTACAGCCAATATGGTAAGTTTGCTACTTCATCGGGGTCGACACAGCCAGACTGCTGACTTGGATACGTAAACAGGCGGCTGGATGACTCCCGAGAGAGGCTGCCTGAAGCTTGCAGACCTACAGGCCTACATGGAGCCAATTGGTACCTTGGGTTTTGAGTGGATTGATTTATCTGCGACTTACACTCATAGCTCCCTCGCCATCCTGGGAAATACCGGTAAACCATTTTGAAAATTAGCACCATGCGTTTTGCTGAGAACTTAATACGGATCTTTGGATGCTGGGTTACTTTAGTAATCAACATCACGAACTATCAACGCAATGGCACCAAAATATTTGGTGATTACGTGGATACCGTCTTACAATCAGCTGCCGGGACCGATTTGTCCTACAGCTTGCTTTTTGAACCTTCAGGGCTTAGCGCGCGTGATTGCTTAATTGCCCGTTACAGTGTTGGCGTGATGGAGAGTGAGACCGGCGGATGCATTGCAGCCCAGATAATTATGAACCTCATGCTTGCGGTTATCTGCGTCATGATTGTCATTCGGTACTCCATGGCACTGACGTTTCTCTGGTTTATTGCCGGCAGACTTGTCAAGCCTGGGGGTCGATCTAATTGGCTGGCTTGGCGCTCCATCAGCGGCGGCAACAATGATCCTGCAAACCATATCCCGGGCCCATATGCCTATTACCGGCCTAACAATGTGATTTCGTCCTCGTCTGGCTCGTCCGCAAGCCTTGCATCCTCTCGCCGTAGCGAACACGCGGAACTGGCCGCCACGCATACCAACAGCACATCCACTGGTATCGTCAAGACCGAATTGTACACGATCATGATGGTCACTTGCTACTCTGAAGGCCAGGAGGGCCTCCAGACTACCATGGATAGTTTAGCTAGAACAACCTATTCCAAGAAACACAAGGTATATTTACTGCATATGAGGTTCTATGATAAGGCTAATGCGCGATTTATAATCTAGTGCTTCTTTGTTGTTTGCGACGGTATGATTACTGGCGCAGGGGAGACTCGATCAACGCCGGATATTGTCGTGAGTATGCTAAAACTGGATCCAACGATGCGAGAACCAAAGCCATCGTCGTATGTCGCCATTGCCGACGGCGAAAAGCAACTCAACATGGCCAAAGTGGTAACAAAATGCGCTATCGATTGATTATCTTTGTTATGCATTTACGTATTTAATTAACGCAACGTGTGTTTAGTATGCTGGCCATTACAAAAGGGTGCCGTGTATTGTGGTTGTCAAATGTGGAACTGAGGAAGAGGCAAACAAGCCTAAGGCCGGTAACCGAGGCAAGCGAGACTCTCAGGTAACCCATACACAGCCAACTTGCCAGCACCTCCTGGACAACGTCCTCCACCGGCTAAAAGATGTCAACAAAAATAACAAACATTCTGTATTAAGCTCATTGTCATGCAATTCTTCCAACGTGTTTTATTCAATGACCGTCTGTCTGCCCTCGATTATGAAATCTTTTGGAAAATGACTTGGCTCATGAAAGGAGTCACTCCAGATAAGTTTGAATTAGTCCTCATGGTAAAAGCCCGTCTACTGCTGTATATGGCAATTGTTATTCTCAACTCCCTTTGTTTTGATATTGCTAGATTGACGCAGATACGAAGGTGGCATCTGATTCCCTGACATACATGGTGGCTGCAATGGCCAACGATATTACCATAATGGGTCTCTGTGGTGAAACCCGTATTGCGAACAAACTCTCGTCGTGTAAGTGGGCCAGCGCCACATCCTAACTTGGAGCGAGAGCTTATTAATAATATGATGGGGGGGGGAATGTTGCGTTTCTTAGGGGTCAGCGCCATCCAGGTGTTTGAATACTATATTTCGCATAATTATGCTAAAGCATTCGAATCGCTCTTCGGCATTGTTACTTGTCTCCCGGGCTGTTTTAGCATGTACCGCATCAAAGCACCCAAGAACGGCGCATGGGTGCCTATCCTCGCCAATCCGGATATTATCCTTGAGTATAATCAGAACATTGTCACAACCCTCCATGCCAAGAACTTGCTCTTACTCGGTGAAGACCGCTTCCTGTCAACGCTCATGCTGCGGACGTTTCCGCGTAGACAGATGATGTATGTTCCCCAAGCGCGCTGCAAGACCATTGTCCCCGACCGTTTCCGGGTCCTACTTTCGCAGAGACGTCGATGGATTAACTCCACTGTCCACAACCTCATGGAGCTCGTCCTGGTGTCGGACTTGTGTGGTATTGCATGCTTGTCGATGCAGTTCTCCGTCTTTGTAGATCTTGTTGGCACACTTGTCCTTCCCGCTGCAATTTGTTTAACCGTCTATCTGATCGTCAACACTGCCATCTCGAGTAATCCCCAGTGGCAGTCTCTCGCTCTCTTGATCGCTATCCTGGGCCTTCCAGCGGTCTTGATTTCAATCACGACATTCAAATATGTGTATATCTTGTGGATGCTTGGTAAGTTTCTATGCGCATTCTTCCATCCTCCCAACCCTCTCTGCTCTTTTTTGCGAATACACATTCACTCACGCATTATACTTTTCAGTCTATCTGGTTGCACTTCCTATCTGGAACTTTGTTCTGCCCGTTTACTCCTATTGGCATTTTGACGATTTCTCTTGGGGAGCCACGCGAGTCGTCGTTGGTGAGAAAAAAGACAAGGGTCATCTCGACGGCGAGGGTAAATTCGATCCATCTCGTCTGGTAATGAAAAAATGGGAAGACTGGGAATCTGAGCGGGTTGGTCACTCCATCCTGTCACGAAGTCGCCCGGCGCTTCTCACGCCAACACCCCAGTCCCCACCACCTGCCGCTCCTACCCGCATGTCAAACCCTATCTTTGTAAATCGACAAATGTATTCTACTCCTTTAAAGTCTTAGATATATGTATATCCAGTTAATTAATATTCTTTCCTTTGTAATGAATACCAGAGCTCTTCCCTTCTTGTATCTCACTCCTCCCTCCAAAAAATATTGCTCTAATTTTAAGGTTCGCACTCTGTTATATATATATATATATATATATATATATATATCTCACTGGCCCCTCCTTTGTTGGCTTAATAGAAGCCTTTTTGTATATGGCGACGGTGAGCGACTTTGGTGTCGAGCTTGCTGCGGAGAAGATACCGAATGCTGCCTACGCGATGAAGGAGGTGACGGAGATCTGCTCGGCTGGCGATGCGGAGAGCGTCGCACTGGAGAGGGGGGTGACGAGCTGTCACGGTTTCCTTGAGAGTGTGGAGATTGTCGACTATGAGACCGCGAGCGTGAACGATATCGAGGAAGAGGTGAGCGACCTCTGCGTCTGTCTTTCTTTCGCGGCGTAGATGGCGAACGACTCCTACGACGGTCGCTCTTTCGTGGCGTAGATGGTGAACGGCTCCTATGACGGTCTCTCTTCCGTGGCGTAGATGGCGAACGGCTCCTACGACGCTCTCTCTTCCGTGGCGTAGATGGTGAACGGCTCCTATGACGCTCTCTCTTACGTGATGCAGAGGGCGACCTGTGATTTCGACCACGTGAGCTTGCTGCCGAGTAACGAGCTTCTCTATCGATTGAGATGCTGAGACGGCGATGTGCCTGCTGTTTAGGTTGTGGTGACATGGATCTGTCAACCGGGGAACGTGAGCGATGTGGCCGGTTCTTTGTCTCAGTATCTCGACGATGATGCCGACTATGACGTGAGTGCAGGGGGGAATCATCACGGCGGCGATGATGATGGCTCTCGACAGATCTTGAGCGATGACGATGGTGATGCTTCTTTCTGTCAGAAGACGTCTTTTTGTGTTTCTTTGATTTCTTCTTCTTATCCTTCGACGAGCGCTTATCAGCAGGCTCATATTTATATGCAGCCGATGAAGATCCGGTTAGGGATGTACCACCGTAGTTGGGTTTAGATGATGTGTATGATCCTCCCTCATTCATGACCTCTACTGTCTGGCCACCTGCAGGTATCAATCTATTGGACCTATTCAATGACGATTTCAGGTCAGCACATTGATAGTTTCCTCGTCAACAGAGTATCCAACCTTCCGTAGCCCAGACCCTTTTCCTCATTCACTTTTTCCAAAGGATCGTCGTCTGAATCGTCGTTTCGCTTGATTGCATGGCGTAGCTCTTCCTCCGTCACAGTACTCTCAATAGTGCGTTTCTTTTTCACCCCTCTTCGAAATGTGAAGGAAGTAATTAACATCATGCGTGGAAATAGGTGATGAATGAACTTACAAAGCTACAGCCATAGCCTCAGCCTCAGCCTCTTTAATGCGTGCCAGTTCATCGCGGTGCAGACGATCTTTGTCGTCCTTCGACTCCTTTGAGTACCAGGTCAGATCCTTGCCTTATAGAGTTTTCAGCGATTTTAAGAAATAGCATCGTGATTAGTCTAAAAGCTTTTAGCATACCTTTTTGCCAGCGACCGACAGGGGCCATCAATGAATGGCCGAGATAATATTCACGATATTTGTCTTCTTTGACATCTTCCCAGCTGAACTAGAAGAGAACGAGTCCGTAAGGACATGCGATACATTGATTATTTAAATGGTGTCCCTACTTGATCTTTTCCGCCACGAACACCTAGTAGAGATTATAGTGTTAGTTTTGATCAGATGTACAATTGCGTAAGTAGATCTTGCCTCCTCGAGAAGGATGGAACATGGTTATGAGTAGAAAAGTGCAAGACAGGAAATCCTTCAGTGGGCGCAATTGGCCAGTCTGAATTTAAGCCACGACGTATTATGCTAGGAATGCACACACACACACACACACAAACACACACATCGATGTTACTTCCTGAGTACTTTATTTTCACAAAATAGACATGAAATAATGTCGTTCAAAATACAAAAAGAATGTGGCATAAAATTATACAAAATTTGCGTATCAACAGGTAGAAAGATTTCATTAATCAACAGAAAAAATAATCCCATCCCCATTACACTAACGACCTGGCTCATACCGGGCGTATCCAAATGTGCGCATGTTGATCCTATGGAGGGATTGGAGAGTGCACCATGAGCAACAGCATCACGGCGGCAGAGACAAAGCACGAACGGACGCCACAAGCAATGTCTGGGTACACTGGGAGCACAATGGCGGGCACTAAACCGGCGAAAAGGCGGGGAGCGCGGGAGACAAGGAAGACGACAGCAAAAAAAATGAGAGCATCTGGGGTGGAGGCAAAAGAACAGAGGAGAAGGCCCTGCCCGAAGGCAACCAAATCGCGGCCTCATCGGATGATGCGATTCCACTAGGGCCACACTTCTATGGCTCATCAAATATGGGTAGGATTGGTCAATCTGCAAAGGACAAAAAGCATTACATTCGAATAAAGAGCAAGTCGATATAAAGGTTCATACAGGATAACTAATGGAAGAGAGGTCAAGGAAGGATTTGATAAAGAGGAAATAGTTCGCTCAAAATTTCTATTATTTATGAGAAATCAGTCATCCATGTGATTGACACTGCTGAAACAAGTACCACGATGAATGAGAATATATCTTCCTTCAGAGGACTTACGTCTACGACTCTCCTCGCTGCGCTGCTATTTCATGATGATTCTTATTTATCAGACTATGTTTTGCTGCAGACAAGTTTAAACGAGCCCTTTGATTTTTTCATATTATCATGATGATCAAGATACACACAGGCGATGACTCGGCTGCAAAACATTCCATCAAGGGTACGTGTTGTTGTGCGCCACGGCCTGCGTATTAAAACCACTACCGCATCAAACTTGCTTTCCCATATCGATGAACATGTGTGCACTTAGACACATCTGTTCCGCTGATGAGTTGCTCTATACGATCAGACAAGTGACCATTCACACATCAACAGCTATAGCGTCTATTTCTTCGTTTTGTCCGAGGTCCGACTTGATACTGCATGATTGCATATAGGGCTGATGCTCTTTACATATTAACAATCCTTTCGTTATATCCAAAGAAACTTGAGACCAATATTCATATCCATCTACATACCGTGATGGTCTCTGTAGAATTATCACAAGTCGGATCATCGTTTTCCCCCGTTACGACTGTTAACTAAACACCTGTAAAAATGAGGGACGAATCCTTCGAAAGCGCTCAACTTCAAGCTATTTGATGTTTCAGTGATTCGAGTCATCAGCGTCTCACTTTCCAAGAACATATTGCATTTTACTTTGCTCTTCACAGCCGGCCAAAACTGTTCAATAGGGAACGGTATATACCGGATACAGGAGCAATTTGATTGTCATCTAAAGCAAGCCTTGGGCGAGCTGCTGCTGCTTGCTTTTGTATTTGACCCATTTTCTTCCCCAGAAGTTCGTATCCATTATTTCATCGATTGACATTCACGAAGCTCCGAGCGCCACAAAACAAATAAAGCATAGAGGACAGTCTGGAAGTCAAATGAATAGATAGTATTATCCGTACTGACAGTCAAGGCGGCAACAGAACGATGGATGCTCTCGCAAAAGAAAGAGATCAGCGCGAGCCATCTCGAAATTTATCCTTTACTGCTCTGACCAAATTTGAACAGACCAACCAAAAGTATGGGATTATCATCCCCCCGAAGCCGGCTGAGCTACGCACTGGAGATGAATATATGGAAATCGGCAATAGAAAGAAGGTGACAATGTACCCAGAGAATGGAATCTTCTCCTTCTCGACTTGCCATTAATTTATTACCGACCACTCAAGGCCTGTGTCACCTCTGCAGCAGTAGCATGAGGGGAGGTCAGGATGACAGCTGACATGTTGATTATTTCCCGTGGATTTAAGCTTATAGGATGGAAGTTAGCGTACATGAACCATATATATTGATGCATTGAATCATCATCAATGATATTTGGTGAGATAGTTACCCTACTGGTGTGAAAGAACGAAGAGAGAAAATAACACATTTTTTCTCTTCAATCCATCGGTTGAATCGGTGCTACAGCAGGCAGGACATGTGGCCGGCCGCAACGTCCTAGATGATGAGCCCAGCGTGATCATTTAATACGACGGGGTACGTGGATCCCCAAATGAGCACCACGCACGCGCTCGTATTGGCGGGAATGATCTACGGTCAAAGCATTTCTGTATGATATATAAGCTGATCCACAACAAGCATTTTCTGATTAGCCGACAGTGATGTCGATAGGTCCTTTTGTTTATGCCACTCTTTCCTTCTTCACCATTTACTTGGTGTATTTGGCGTTCACTCTTGGAGACTTCTCGAGATGTCAAACTAGTCGACCTATGGCAATCATGTGGGAAGGATGTATTCGCTTCAGTGCTCCGCGGTCTATCGCAAAGCAACGGTTTGGGTACTTTTTGCAAATAACCGATCTTCATGTACTGTATCAAAGTGATCAGCAGAAATCGATCGTAGCCATGTTAAATGAAACTATATAGATGGACAATGAATACATGCAAGGCGCAAGCGAAGATTCTGGGTGTCATCAAAACCCGCGTTCAAGTCAGATGCTCAAGGTGGGCCGACTTGGCGCACCTGGACTCAAATGCGATTCTCCTGTTAGTCTGGTGGAAGAGACTTTGGATTGGATTTCGCAGGAGTGGGAGGGTAAACTTGATTTTGTCATTTGGACAGGCGACAATGTTCGGTATGAAATTCCGCGAGAGTAAAGGGAATCAACCCTAACTAATAAGCTCCAATTTAGACACAACTGGGATCGGAGAAATCCGCGGAAACTGAGGCATGTCATGGAGCACAATCAACTTGCTACGGAGATGATGGCTGATCGTTTCCAAGGTGTTCCCATCATACCTACACTCGGCAACAATGATGTCTATCCGCACAACAGCGTTGTTGAAGATGACCATCTCTTGGAATTCTATCAAAAGCTTTGGTCAGCTTGGCTTCCGGCGGATAACATATTTCACAAAGGAGGATATTTCGTAACAGATGTCAGTGGGGGCAGTATCCGTGTTGTCTCCCTCAATACCATCTTCTTCATCAAGAAGAACAAGGCTGTCGGCGGCTGCGTCAATCCAGGGCCAGCACGGGACCAGCTCATATGGCTCGAGAGGACTTTCCATCGAGCTCGAACAGACAAAGTTCACGTCATCATCATTGGTCATGTCCCCCCTTCACCTCGGGATTACCGAGGATCTTGCTTCAAGGCTTATATTGAGCTTGCAGTAGAATACTCTGATGTCATCGTCAGTCATCATTATGGGCACCTCAACATGGACCATTTTCTTCTCTACAGCTCTGAATCGTCATCCGACCTCGCAAGAAATGCGTTCAATACCGTCAACCAAGAGGCTCTTGGCGATGGAGTCACTGTGAGCCGCAATATTCAAAAATATGTTGGTTGGCTCTTCGACCTCTACGGATCTCTCAACATAGACGACGACGTTCTCGACCGTCCTCCATCCCAAGAAAACATGCCCTTAGTTGCCATCCAGGTCGCACCTTCCATTCTACCGACTTATCTCCCATCTATCCGCGTATATAAATATGCTTTACGGGACGAAGCCAATCCATCAGCCGCCCTCTTGGGCTACACCCAATATTATGCCAATACAACACTCTGGGAACTCAACCATCCGGCTGAAAAGCTCAAATACATCATAGAATACACGACGGAAGAAGCCTATGGTCTCAGCGATCTATTTCCTGCAAGCATTTTTAAATTCGCAAAATATATGGTGGAAGGAGGAGATACTATGCGAACAAAATACATACAGAACATGTTCGTGAGGGCGAGAAACGACAGCATACCTGCCTTCATGTACTAATGCGAAGCAGTTCACATGATGAATATATAATTACCTTGCGTGTACGGTCGATAGAAATATCGTAATCGCATCCAGCAATCTGTAAGTAGTTCAAACTCGCTAAGGATAAAAGAACATTTTATGGAGAGGAAGGTGAGATGGAATGGAACAAGAACGGAAACGGGGATAGGGTAAGAAAGTTAAGTGTAAGTGCAGGTGCAGGTGTAGATGTTTGTGTATGGAAGTGGGAATTGTACAATTTTCTCATTTTTAGATGTGAGTCTTTTCCAACTTTTTAACAAGCTCGTTCTCATCGTCTTGATCGATGTTTGGGCCGACCGATTCTTTATCTTTAGCCTCTTCGGCTTTCTCGACAAGCTCATCTTCACCGTCTGTTTCATCTTCTTCATCTTCTTCTTCATCGCTGTCAACTTCCTCCATGTCATCGAGTTCGTCCAAAGCATCTTCATGATCCCACTGACCCAAGGCAGCTATTAACTCCTGTGTCTCGCGCATTTCAGGGTCAAATTGGTTGCCGTTGAGCTCGATGTGTTTAAGGTCCTTTAGATGAACACGGACGGCTTCTGCAAGGACAAGGATAGCGTTCGCGCGGATCTCATTGTACTGAAGATAGAGATGGGTAAGCTTCGTATTACGGCCATCCTTCAATGACTCGGCAAGCGCAAGTCCACCTCGTCGGGATAGCAAGCAGTCGCTGACATTGAGAATCTCGAGCTTAGGCCAGCTTGGGAGGGCTTTAGCCAGCGCTTTGCTGCCAATTGCTGTGAAGGTATTGTCCTGTAAATCCAGGTGTTCCAAATCCTTGCAGGCCGTGAGGCCCTTGACAAGCTTAGCAACACCTCCGGATCGAATGCCATTCTGAGGCATACGAACCACCTTCAAAGTACCGTGCGCAGCAAATGCAGTACCTAAGAAGGGTGCCGAGCCGTCCTCTAAGCGATTGCGTCCGCAAACTACAGTGTGAAGCGTCGATTTGCGGTTCTCAGCGCGTGCCTTGTCAGCCCAGGCCTGTAGAGCCTTGGCGATCATCGTGCCACCCCCGATACCAAGACCATTGTTGTTCAGCCGCAAAATTTCGAGGGTCTTGTTGTTGGAGAGATAGTCAATGAGCGGTTGGGCACCAGCAGGACCAAACGCATTGTCACTTAGATCAAGCTCAACGAGTTTAGTATGCTCAAACGCATCGCAAAGGGCTTTCAATGCAAGGGGAATCTCGGAGAGCAGACGACCGGTAAAGATATCAGATAACAGAGCACGCTGAATGCAATTGTCAGTATTGAATTGGACCATTTTACTAAGCGTATTGTGTGGATTACCTTGAGCATCTTCTTTGACTTGAGTACGTTGGCCAATGCTTCTGCGGCTTCAACACCGATTGTGTTACCACTCAAACAAATCGTCTCCAGATCGTCCATCTGAGCAATAGTTTCGACAAATTCCTTGACATCATCGAAGGTATTGAGCTTCAAACCTTTGCCTTCAATCGAAAACAATTTTTGGTTGCTTAATTGAGCCATCGCAAACTCTCTTTCTCAAATAAGGGGAAAAAAGAGAAGACGGTGTTGGTGTGCCGCGAGTCAAAAATTTTATTTTCTCAGTGGCCAAATCAGGAAAACACTTCGATTTCGCAAAGCTCTTCAAATTCCCGGACGGCGTCGTCGTCGATACTTGGGTGATGTATCCAGATCGACAGTAGAGCCAGCCCTTCCTCGCGGCTTTTGACATTGGTAAATCCTTCAGGCCCAAGCAATGAATCAAGGACTTTCTGGGCGTCTTCATACATATGCACAATGCTCTCGAAACGCGTCACTGCATACAAAACCAGGAAAGTAAACGTGAGCTTACGTGACGATGGATCCTTTTGCTTGCTAACTCACCAAATATACGCATTGGGCATGTCCTATATAGCGGCTCATGTTCCACAAATTCTTCTCCCCGAAGATCCCTGGAGCGCTTGCAAATCATGCCTAATTCGGATAACTGCTGCTTCATCTTGTCTTGTTGTTTTTTCTTTATACGAAAAAAAGAAGTCGGTAATGGTAGAAAAAAAGATATCGTCCAACGCACCATCTGTTGTACTATTTTCCAAAGCTTCTCAAGATGCTGGCCAATGATCCAGCTCATTTTGGCATTGTATGCTTGCACAATATCTGGAAATTCGTTACAGAGTCCAGGATGCCAGTATGACGGATCATCTACGTATCTTTTATTGACCAAAAAAGCGTATAAATGCCATTGAGACGCGTCAAAATTGTGTAGCCCTGCCAGGAAGACTACCATATATAAAAATATATCGCACCTAGACTGAATGACAGAATTGACAAGGGAATTGGCATCAGAGAACGCATCCTCTCCGATTTCTTGCCATGTTGCGCGTGCTCGTTTGAAATCGCCGAGAATGGTCTCTAAGCGTCGTTTCAAGGTCTCGATCGTTTGTGCCATGATTACAGAAAAACCCTGTCGTCACTTCCCTTTTATTTTTTCCAAAAAAAAGGGGAGTCTGAGTTTTATCATAGTTGGCATCTTTCTCCTTTTGAGCTACTCTTCCTAGCTATTCCCCAATGTCCAAAGGTAAAAAGAAAAATGATTGCCATCTTGCAGTTGTAACTAATCTTTTGGTTGAAATAAAGACGATACCCGGGAGGTGAGCTTCGGAAAAAGAAAATATGCATTTGTTTGTTCTCGTACACCAATAACCCTCCCACGTTACGTTCCTAGCTGACGAACCAACTTGAGACGCTTACAAAAGGTAACGAAACGGGTACCGTTTACTAGTGCCTTCCATCTGGCTGATACCCTTTCTCTCTCTAGAGTTATCAGATCACAGCGATGAGAATAAGCTGGTGTCACAGATCCTTTTAAAACGCGCGATTGTGTATCAGCAGCTCGGAAACCTCGAACTAGCACGGGCCGACGTCCGGACAGCGATCCAGCGAAACCCAGCGAACGAAGATGCCAAAGAACTGGCAAAGCAGTTGTTTAGCACCTCTTCATCCTTACCCGCGGAATCCTCGGCCAGCAAGTCCCCGGCTGCTACAGCGAGTGAAGACCAACTCGCACTTAAGCTCCAGAGTTATCTCAAGCAACTTGAAACAAACGACATCGAATGGATAAAATCATTCGTCAGATCCACCGATTTTATGGATGTCCTTGTGACATGCGGTGGATCAGACCATGTATCTACTCTCGCAAAGTCGACAGCCTATATGATTCTTACCAAGCTTTTCAACCCACCACCCAATTTGAAGAATTATCCCCTTCAACTCATCATCGAGACATGCGCCAAATGCTTCTCACAATGTATCGATTCCGGGAAGAACAAGGAGAAACTCTTGGCATACACTACGCTATATGCAATTTTTGAAACAAGCATGACGATCGGAGCAGCTATCCTGAGCCAGGAAGGGACAGTCGAGGAGATGATGGATGTGATCGACTTCGAGATTGTGCCCGTCCAGACTGCAATGGTCAATGTATTGGCAATTTCGTCCGCAGATAAAACTTGCCATAAACTTATTGTAAAATACGCCAGCCGATGGCTTGCCTATACAGCAACCCGTAGTAAAGACGAGCAGCTCAAGGCAATTGCGGGCACTACTTTGAGCAAGCTCCAGACGCACCAAAAGTATCAGGATAATACCAGTACATCTAATGAAAGCGACAATAGTCTTCGAGAGGCGATGGATAAAATGAACCTTGACAATGCAGATCTGACAGATGCAATGTTGGGGACCATCAAGAACGCTAAAAATCATGATAACTCAGTTGTGTTGAATGCTGTTGAGGGTTTGGCCTACTCAACGCTCCAAACCGATACGAAGGAAACGGTAGCGAATGATCCTGTGTTGATCAAGAGCATTGTCACTCTGGCACTGAACGCCGCCAAGTCGAATACCAGCAACCCTCTACTATTCGGCATTGGTACCATCTTTAGAAATATCACCATGTATAAGCCAGTCCTGAATGAACAGCAACAACAAATGAAGAAGCTCCAGGATCTTGCCAATGCAAAGAATAAGAGCAAACAAGACGAAATCGAAGACCCGCGTGATCAGAACCCTGCAGTCGATGCCCGTGTGAGCTCGGCAGTCGATAATGGTGTAGCACTGGCTCTACTTGTGCTTGCCAAGAACTCCAGCGAGAACCTTCGCACAGTTGCAGCCCAAACTTACCTCAATCTTGTGACTCCACAATCTACACGCGGCAAGCTCCTGCAGCAGGGCGTTGTCAAAGGGCTGTTACCCCTTGCTACGGCGAAACAGGCACCCTACCAGCTCTTAAGCGCCCAGGCTCTTGCACGGCTCGCGATTACAACTGACCCGCGCATAGCATTCGGTCCGCAGGTCAGCATGGATCTGGTTATACCATTCCTTGCGCTGTGTAAGGACCAGGAACAACAGCTCGGACAATTTGAAGGCCTCATGGCGCTCACTAACCTTGCCTCAGTTGACGATAATGTCCGGGACAAGATTGAACGTGAAAATGGCATGACAACGTTCGAGAATCTACAGTTCTCTTCGAATGAGATGATTCAACGAGCAGCAACGGAGATGATATGCAATATGACTTTTTGCGATGCGGTATTTGACCAGTACAGCAAAAGCCAGAAGCGACTCAGATTACTTATGATCTTTTCGGACCACGAGGATCCAGCCACCCGGCGCGCCGCGTCTGGCGCCCTCGCCATTCTGTCTAACAGCCAGGAGGCTTGCGCGAATATGACCAAGGTCGACAGGGCTTATGAGCGGATCACGCGGCTTGTGCAGGTGGACGAGGAGGCTGATGTGCAGCACCGAGGCATTGAGATCATCCGCCTTTTGCTCGAACATCTTGGCAAGGAAGCAGTAGATAATCTTGTAACCGAACAGGCGCATTTGAGACTTGCTGAAATTGTAGTCAAGTGTAAAGTTGATGTCGTTCGGTCAGCAGCGATGGATGTGTTGAAAGTGTTCGTGAATCAGGGCGTACAGATCAATAAATAGACAGATATGAACGATTTCTCCTTCCCCTCCCCACACAACACACATCTACTCAGCTCAGTCCTTTTCTTTATGTTAAATGCTGTGGATGCGAAGGAGGCATATAGTATTAACTTCGTAGTCTAGTTAATAACTGTCAATTAAGCGAAACCCTTAACGTCACTTGGTCAGTATAGGAAGAGCAGCAGATCTCATATACGCACCCCGCCTATCCATAACTGTATGACATTTCCTTCCTCTTTTGATAGGAATACCTAATGTACCTTCCAGTACTACTGTGATAGCACTCCCATGCGCCATTATTTCTTTTGCTCCAGTAAACAAAACAAATATAATAAAGAGCAGTGGGGGCAATATTCTTGAGAGTCCATCTTCAATTGAGGCTACGCTATTTTTGCCCTTTCTTTTTGACGCGTACAGTAACTGAGGATCGATGCAGTTCAACATATTCCACTCAATTTTTACACTATTGCTCTGCATTGACAGAACATCAATTTGATCATGCTATGGTCATGGTACTTTTTTTTAGATGACCAACATCTACAAGAAGAACTACCCGAATCAAAGGAAGTTTTGATGGTCATAAGCTAATCCGGTTTCTTTAGGCATAGCCACGAAAATGCAGGCTCCTTTTCTTTGATATGACCAGTAGCGTTTCGTCAAATCCCAAAAACCCTGTTTCTCTTGACGGAGGTCTCGCTGGTTAACCATCGGTGGTGGTGGTGGTGGTGAATGACATTGGACATGATATATGTACATACAGATCATACACAAGGTTGATACGTGTTTGGTTTCTGTTATGTAGCAGGAGGTATGTACGCGCTCATTGGTGAATGATAACGATCTCCTACTAATTTCAGTAGAGTTGTTTGGCAAAACGAACGACAGGTGACGATATGAACATGGATCCTTCATGAACTATAAAAAAATGTGTGTTACACTCCATCCACCCGTGTGCTATGAAACGGTAAAATGATCTCAGGTGGCTATGCAACGAATTGAGAATAGCGACATCGCTAGCTGGCAGCGTGTCACACTGGAAACAAATGCTTCCCGTGCGCACAATGAAAAAATAATAGGTAAACATAGGCAACGTCGGTAACAAAGCATCCACACACGCATCCATACATATTTCTCTATGTATATATAGTCAAGGTAATGTATCTTTCTATGTAATTGAGTGTCCTATATAACGGCGTGGCGATTACTATGTTTTGTACAGAGACCAAGTCCAAAGAAAAAAAAAAGGAACTGGGCAAATAAAAGGGTCTCGGCCACCTGCCTTTGCGGAGGTTCGATTGTGTGAAAGATTTGTTTCCGACGGCTACCACCATCTTCACCCGTCAACTTTAAGGAATCCAAGGGGCTTACGGAAATACTAATATTTCGGGGATGGACACTGCTTGGCATTGTCTGTGGATGTCAGGCCATGTTTCTCGACGTATTTCAAAATGGCCTTCAGGCCTCCGTCACATATTTTCTCATCATGCAGACGCGCAAGAGAACATGCAGCGCGATTAAGGGACGCCAGTTACGCAAGTGTTCTAAGAAAGCTGAAAAGAACGTCTATTGCAGATCAGGAGATATAGAAAATTCTGTGGTATTGGTGTTTGTTATCTTTTTTTTGCAGCTATAACCAATAATGAGCACCCCTTGTCCTCGCCCAAGGGAAAAAAGTTCTTGGCGCAGACAGAGGCAATGTACAGTCGGGGAGTGTGTATAGGCGAGAACATTGCCTTAACCACTCGTCAACTGACGAGAAAAGGAAAGAAGAGAGATACAATTCGCGTTACAAATACATACGCATTCGCCTTAGCTTGCTCAACTTTTTTGTTTCTAATTTTCCTGAGCCAACCAGCTCCCTTCTTGGCAACCTGCCACTCTCTTTAGCTACCCCTTATTCGATCATGGAACCCTCTTTCTGTCATTTTTCACTTAGAGCGCGCGTGACCCCAAATTTGGTCGCTTGCACACACACACACACACACAACACCTTCTCCCGTCGCTCAAGATACCCAACTAGAGAAGACGTGCGCCCATACACAACTGCACGCATCTGAACATATATATATTTATAACTGAATGTCTGTCGGATCACTTTCTCTCTCTTTTTATCTTTCTTTTAATCGCATTTTTAATACCCAACACATATCACATACGCATGGATACCCCGCCATACATTTTAGACGACAACAATGACGAATATAACGACGAACAACAGCTCCAGCTAATCTCTCCGGTTCTCTCGTTTTCTCTACCCGATACACCCTTATCTTTTGCAGGAGAAGAGGAGCATTGGGAAAGCGAATGGATTCTGGACAATAATGATTATCCCCTGGTGTTGGATCGGCAACAATCGGCAATGGAGTTATTCCCCATTGATACGACGGCGGCCATTGATCTTCACAGTAATCTTGCGGGTCTTGGCATTTCGGTACCTGATCACCATCGAAACTCCATGTTCGCAGAGAACTTCCAGTCATTACCCAGCAACGAAAGGGACAACCCTTTGGAGACCGTAAACGAATGGCCTTTTGTTCAGGACACCTACTACCGTCACCAAACGTTTCCGAAAAAGACGGATATTCAAAAACGCAACAGCTTGAGACAACCAGTACGGCGGTTTTCCAGTAATAACAATACGACAACTGTAACGACCGGTCATGGCATGCGACGTCATTCAACGCCAGATCGCTTTGTCTAAGAGTTCTACTTCGTATCAAATCCTTTACAATCACTCGTTTTTTATTCATATTCTTTTTTTTGTATCTCTAATGTTTTTCCTTCTTGTATTATGTATGTATGCATTCCCCTTTCTCGTTGTATTTCATTTTCCTTCTTTTACTACTGCTCATCTTCTGTCGCTCTCTCATCCTATCGTTTCTTTCTTTCTCCGCCATCTTAAGCCGAATAACTATGTTTGTAGGCATTGTCGGTGTGATTCGGTATATGCTGTTATGTATTTTTTTGCCACCGTTACCCCCCGTTCATATATCTGTTTCTAACTTAAGCCATCATCCTTATGTATATACATTACACACAGCATCCGCTCACTCCCAATCTTCCAATATATCAATGATTAAAAAAGACATTTGCATACGCTTCTCGGGCTTTTTTCAATATGCTGATCCCATTTTCAATATAACGATGGGAATGTGTTAGATAATAGCTGCACTCGCAAAAAAAATAAAGCCCGTGCTATAGGTAGGTAACTAACCATCTGATTTCAGTTGGCCAAGTCATAATGTCCATGGACATAAACCTCATCTGTAGAACAAAGTATCATTGTAAAGGGCGTCCACGGTAAGACAATCCTATTAAGGTATTAAGCAACTTCGATTGCCATGTTATATACTGTATTCGGTACCGTATTGAACCACTAATACCATGTTGCCCTTGATGTTGTTTTTCTTGTCTTGCCACAATTCATCTGAGAAAAAGGAAGTATAAAGCATCATGCTCTTCGTTGTTTTTGTGAGTATCAATGAGATTTTTCGAGGACGCAAAAAATGGTGAAACCTCGATCTGATCAAAACGTGACAGTATCACTGTTAGTGAATTACTTTCGAGCTAGTAGTTTGAGTTGGACTGTACCTTGATCATGTTTTTTTTCTAAGATATGGCAGCTGATTCAATGATCTCCATAGGAAATGGGGTCTGCTGACAAAATTGTTTGGTAATGACTTTTTGTGAGAGATGGAGATGACACTGTCTTTTGACATCGTTAAAATAACTTATTACCGTGTGCTCAAGACGAGCTCCACATCGTTGCGTATAGCAACTTCCATGAAAAGAAGATGTCGCCCAGAAAGCTCTGCAAACTCATGCCTATAAAGTTACAGGTCTGCTCCGTCAGCCCTATCGATTCCTTCCTTCTATACACAATCCCCGAGCGAAAGGATACAGACGTTCTGAAGAACTAACGTCTAAGCGCAGTTGCACAACCTACACTGACCTAGGTAAGGCCAGGTCCTTCAAGCCGATGCTTGAGAAGACCTTGAGTGCAACAGCTGCTGCAAAACAACGATCAGTCAAGTGTTCAGTTAGTGCAGCTCTGGGTGCCGAAGTACAAAAATGATCTGGAGTGCGCTTCTAAGTACGAAACGTAAAATCAGGCGCCATTCGCGTATTCTCAATGAAGATCCAGAGTGCAGCCTGCGGTACTACTTGGTTTTCTGTTTACGTTCTTGAATCTGCTCTCTTCCGCAGAAGATCTTATGATTATTTAATAAGGAAATTTCATGAACGCGACCCATTGGCTTATGTGGTCTTGATGTCGTTTCCAATGACCTAACGATGCTTTGCCATCTGTCGTGGCCTGCTACGGTATGAATATCTATTATGTTGTGTTATGTTTATACGAGGCTGTGTTATTTTATGTCCTATAGACACTCAAATAAAAAAAACTGTAAAGATGTTTGTCATCTAAGCTATGAACTGGGTTGTGTGTGTGATCCCTGACATGTACGTATCATACCCTCCAGGACCCTCGGAAAGACGGTAATCCTAGAAAGCTTTTGGAGAGGTAGTGCTGCATAAGCGTACGAAGTAGATGGATGACTACGTCGCCTAAAACCGGAGGAGTGGAGCGGGTACGGCGACAGCCAAGACCAAGACGACCATCGGATACATCTTCAGGCCGATCAAGCCAGTCATGATCCTAACCCTGGCCCTGATTCTGACTACAGCACTAATTTCCATCAATTATCGCTGTTAACCTTAGGGTAACTACAGCCCTTTTGGGGCAAGCCCCCTTTCTTGGGAAAGGACAATATCTTGTAAGTTAACCGGGCGTGGAGAGATTTTGTGTTCCGTAGACTAACAAAGCCCAACCCGTAGATAATGACTCCTGTCGACTAGTAATACGGCAACCCGATATAATTTACACATCTGCTTTTTCGTATGATCTTTCCTGCGCATGTGGTAAATGATATGATCAATAGACAATCGTAATTGGGATACTTTACAGGATGGTCAACTTCATGCATAGAAAGTAGCCGGGAATTTGTCAAGTTCAGGATTTCTTCGGTTTCTGCCTTAATAAAGAGAAATGTTGTTCACAAGGATGAAGGGATATCATACGCACACACCTCCACGTGAAAACTGGTCTGGCCCCAGATACAGTACTAAGGTAGTACGCACGCCAGAGAGAGCTCTCTTTTTTTATCCCTGAGGCTTGTTTCAGCATCCTTTGATGACGACCAGGGCTCTCTCAGACACAGTTAATGCCTTCATATAGATTAATGACGATGTTCCTATCGACTTCAAGAAATAGATATGTTGCTCTCTAGTAAATCTATATTTGATGCTAATGGAATCATGTATATGGACTTCGTAATATCTGAGAGTGTTAGAGCTATGCTATCATACAAAATAAACAAGCGATAATCTATTCAAAATTATACAACCTTCTCCAAGGACTGGATCAAAAGCTTCTATTCATAGATTATATATATATATAATATAGTAGCTTACTGATGTCCTTTTTAGCGGATATAATTTTTATAATGCGAGGCGATGTGGATATCAATTTGCATATGAAAACACTCGATGATGATTTCGATATATATATTCTACTTCAGCGTCCGTCTATACGAAAACCATTATTAGCGCTCAATACAATATCATTTCGCATGACATACAATGCATCCGTGAGCCATACTAATTAAGACCTAAGCTTTGATCCGGTGTGGTGTTTCATAGGAGCAAGTGTGAGGTAAAGAAATCCCGACGGTCGCAAGTCGATAAAGCCTATGGTTATAGAGCATTATTTTCTGTTTCTTTTTATGACTTTCAAAGACACCCGCACCAACTTCTGCACCCCTACATAAGAATGTGTTAGAGGGAGAGAGAATCTCCCATGCTCCCGGCAATAGTCATAATCACCGACCGATCCTAATTGCTGTTTGCTGCCGTGCACTATTGGATACGCGTACTTTGCAGAAATAGTATAAAAGCAGCAGCTCGATATGAATATCGCCGTTCTCTCCCTGTCGATCCTATTACCCTTGACAAGCGAACAGTATTTGACATACACACAGAGACGCATATTTGGCCATCATGTGGTCATCGCCGCTGTACGACCAAGATATCAGTCAAGGCCTGGATATCTCGCTAGCAGTGCCAACCTCGATAACAACGCTCAATGCTACGTCGATGCCAATAACAGGCCATTACATATATCAACATTATGCCGAGAAATGCTGGGATCAGCATGATGCGCCTTTTAATTTGCCTTGTGATAACGCTCCGTGCCAACTATTGCAACAACAGCAACAACAACAACAACAGTCGTTTGAGTCTCCTGTTCCATTATGCTTACCCATTATGAATGACAATCGGTACCCTTGTGGTGTGTCGGCATGTCGACTTCGTGAAAGAGCAATTCCACTAATGTTCTCGGTAATCTATAGACCGCAGCTACTTTTTCAAAGATGATCTTCAGCCATGTGCGATATCCCCTCCTGAAGTGTGTGCGAACCTAGGGATAATATCCTCGCCGACATCCATATCTGCTACGTCGGGAGCAGCCGCTGCAGCAATAGAAGCAATAGAAGCAGAAGCAATAGGAGAGATACCTGTTTATCATTATCATCACCATTCTATGGACTACTATGAGCAGGGCCTCGACGTTTTCGATGACGTCGATATGCATGCACCACCACCATCACCACCCTCACCGCACGAATGGGTAGCAGGCCCTTGTCCTCCCTTTAGAACCGGCAGTTGCAAGCAAACAGTAACTGCAGAACATCATCTCTACGTGTGCACAAAGGGATGTGGCAAAGTGTTTCGACGGCGTGCCGATATGATTCGACACACGAAAACAACCAAAGCCCATTCATCGCTAAGACTCTTTGAGTGCGGTCTGTGCGGGAGCAAATTCACACGTAAATGCGACAGGAGCCGGCACTTGAAAAAAACATGCGTCCACAGGCGGTGAAAATAAGTCGATCATCGTCAAGTCATTATTCCTCCCCAACAGCCCTTCCCCTTTTACCCAATCTTCCACCCATCATTCCTCCTCCTCCCCCCCCAAAAAAAAAGAAAAAGAACAAGAAGCCTCCCTAAAATTTATATCCCCTTTTTGGGAGTTATCATAGAACACACCTCACATGTAGCAGTTAGTACTATCCATTAGCCATTCTCCCTGTATGTCATCATACGTTTATGCCATATTCCCTTTTCTATATCCGTTAACGGTCTGTACGCCCACTCTGTTGTATGCCCGAACAGCAAAACATATGCATTGCAATTAAAACATTCATCACTGCGTAGACGAAGCTAAAAAAGCACATGTGTAATAAGCTGTAAAGATACCCCAACATTCATGGGCAAAAAAAAATATTATAGGCAGAGCATAAGTTTGCTTGTTGACTTAAAATACGTAGCACATCTAAAAATCACCGGTGACGCCAATCAGATTTTTCTCGATGATTACTACATCGAATCAAAATGGAAGTAATAGGTGGAGAAAACCAGGAGAGAGATCGGAACAGCCAAAGAATTTATATCCAGATACATTAAATCCAGTATCAATACATTGTTAGCTAAATACTACTTGGTTTAGCTTATTATGCACCGTCTTACTGATATTGTTTATTCAAGGCTAGACGGCATATTCATTTATATTCAAAACGTTTTTTTTCTTTCGTTTGAGAAAAGAGGTATAAATTCTTCTGTAGAGCATGATCTCTTTGGAAAAATTGCTGAACCGGAGATCGGGGCCCGTTTTGCGAACCAACCGAGGGCCACAAAGCATTTTACTTTCGAAAAATCCGGTGTGTGTATTGGATTAGCAAATTCAATTAATATTGCGCGGAGCATGGTTCGTACAAGGTGGTAGAAGCAACAATCCGGCAGTTGCCTTCTGTCCCTTTCTTAGATCATCCATGTTAATATCATGCGATATTCGTCCTTATCAAGAAATGTACGTTTCTTAAAGACAATCACATCCATGCTCCATAGACATAGCCAATTAAGGTGTTTTCTTAGATCTTGGCATCGCTATTCCAGTTCACTGGCTGAAATTACGTATTTTTTAGTGGCGAAGCTGCATCGGTTTTCTACATATAAAAATCAACAGAGCCTCGCTTTGATACGTACTTTAAAGCATTCAATTTTCCTCAGAATCGGTTTCATACGTAAATTACTTTAGGACAGTTGACGAGCTCCGATCACTATCCAGAATAGCGGGACCACCCCTAGTTCAACATTTGTTAAAATGCTGTCAGAGTCTTTTTCATATTGTAATTTCCATCACTCTGCTAAACGGGCCTGTATTTCTAGCTTGGAATACCTGACGTTGTCCTGAACAGCAGACGTTTGTAGCTATGCATGAAGTTTGCTTCTTTCATTTGTATATCGATGTTATTAAGCTCAGGGATATGGATGGCACAAAACTCAGAGTTACAGTACTCTTCGGAAGTAGCAATTGTTATTCTGTCAGGGAACAAAAGGACTGAACAATAGAGCACACGTCTGTGTCAAGGACGCACTGTATTCATCCAAGAACAGTCATCCTAATCAATGCCCTGTCCCAGTCCAACCTCATAAACAAAAAAGCTACGTACTGCTTATTTCAGAATATTGGATATGCACGTAAACAAAAGGGTCCGTACGCCCGGGAAAACTGACGTGCTTTTTTCGGAAGAGGGCTTGACAATCTCTTTGTACGGTATCTTTTGCTATGTAAGCGACATTCAATTGATCATCTGGTGCAGCTATTTCTAGGTAGAGAGACTTCGATTTTAATTGGTATCGCATATTGACATACGGTATCGTAAACGATCATTCCCAAAACTTGTCTATCTTCAATATCAAGGAGAGGATCAAGAAACCATTTAGTCCTGACAATGGGTGAAATTACATCTCTCTGAATTATGCTCTTGTAAGGTTCTAGTATTTCTCTTTTTTTTTTTACAAACGCATATATACTGTGTGCTTAGGTATGCAGCATTGACGATGCCTAATATAGGGTATTGCCATGGGTTATATGTGTTCTCTTTAGTCTTATTAATGTATGTTACATATTGGAGTGATATATATACTTGTTACTGATGGTATTACTAAGAGCGTGCTTTCAGTACTCCCGTATTGCCTTGTTTGTGAAGGTTCAATGATCGACCAGCTTTCGGTTTGTCCTTTGTGTCGATTTGATCCCCAGTTTTGTGCATATCTGCTGATATAGGCTCAGGTATCTTTGCATTAGCTGCCAGCTGACTGCGAGTGACGTGTTTGATTAGCATTGTAGAAACTTCTTTTTCGATCGCTTCAATGGTCTCTTCTGTGCAGCACCCGATATAAGGTGTCAGGATGACGTTGGGGCAACTGCGCAAGGCCAGAAACGCATCGTCGTGTTGGTTTTCGGGATCCAATTCCAGAGCTGCACCTGCAAGATGGCCTGATCTGAGTGTTTTTACCAAGGCATATGTATCAAGACCGCTGCTCATTTCTGGTGCCATCGTATTAATCAGGTACGCGCCTGGTTTCATCTGTTTCAACTCGTGAGGACCGAGCCGGACGATCGAAGACGCATGCAGTGATACAAAGTCCGACGCCTGTAACAGCGCTTCAAGACTGTCCACTTGCTGAGCGCATCCAAAGGGCATTAGGTTGTTTACGACATCATAAAAATAAACGCGCAATCCCAATGCTTCTGCTAGCATGGAAACCTGTCTTCCCACACGACCGTAACCTACGATCCCGAGCACCTTGCCACGGATCTCAAAACAGCCCCGCGATATTTTTTGCCACATCCCGTTATGCATTTCCCGATTCCGGTCACCCAGTTGCCTTGCAAGTGCAATGATATTGCCAATGACGAGCTCTGCAACTGAGCGTGCATGATTAAAGGTTGAAGAATAGACATGAACCTGCAAAAAACATGTACTTGTTTGGTCTCTCAGAAATTCTGCAAAAGGATAAAATCATAACTCACGTCCTTCCTCACTGCGGCCTGGAGATCAATATGGGCTGGATTTGGTCCAAAACATCCAATTGCAAGCAAATTGGATGCATAGTTCAGAACTTGGTCTGTTATCCGGGATTT
This sequence comes from Dichotomocladium elegans, assembly GCA_025716815.1. NCBI lineage: Eukaryota > Fungi > Mucoromycota > Mucoromycetes > Mucorales > Lichtheimiaceae > Dichotomocladium > Dichotomocladium elegans. The sequence continues at coordinate 527,167 of JAIXMN010000021.1, forward strand.
CGGGCCGACGCCGAGAATGTGTGCAGTCCGAATCGCAGCTAGAAGGTGGCTATGACGGTAGAGATGATGGGATTGTTCGCCAGGGACAAGTGCTTCACTGAACTTTTGTACCTGCTCATCCCGAAGCTCAGTGTGTAAGCAATAAACGTGTATCCATAGATATGAAGCGTTGGAAACGCCATTTGTCTTAAAACCACGTACCTGGAAACCTGCTTCCTCAAAAGCATCGACTACTGTTTGGCCGATATTATCGCTTTCCAGTAAAACAGCTTTAAGTTCAGCCGCCTTAAACAGATTGAAAGCTTTAGGTTTGCTAGAGGGTATCGGCAGATGTTCGCGTCGCAGTGGCAGAGATGGATCATATTCAGAGGATCCAGTATCATGTGTCGTCGTTGCTGTGGTAGTTCTAGTAGTAATAATGGTAGTAGTAGCGGATACAGTGTTTTTCGAGCTAACCATTCTGATGGTGCCCTTGGGGTATAGATATGTGGCAAATGAGAAGAAAGCCAACAGCTTAGTCTCTCACTCTTTTTCTTCAGAATCAAAAGCCCGACTTCCACTTTTTTCCCCCCGAACCCCATCCTTTTTTTTTCACGGTCCTACAGCCAATTTTCTGCAGCCCACATATGTTATGCAATGCTTTATTGCACAGCGTGGACTTCTATTTTACAGCCGAGGATATGAGAGATATTCTGCGTCATTAAGTGAAGAAGATCCAGTCCCTTATTTCAATTCCGCCAATCGATCTGGTCATAGTTTCGTTCAACGTGACCTGGCGCACACAGACGCTTCCAAAGTCGCTGGAGTCCCAAAAAGTATAAATTCACGTGATTCTTCTACTGCATGATCGAATTTGGGAAGTGGTACCGCGGCCTATTGCGGTATTTTTATTTTGCGGCGAGGACATCCGCGCAGTTACAAGTTCCCGAGAAAACAGGGGAGGAGCCATTAACCTCCTTCTTAATAAGGAACTCCGGTTCACTCACCCCTAAATATAACACTAGAAAAAATCGCGCACAACAAAACGAAAAGAATGCAACAGATCTTCAGCGAGTAAGACGTTAATCCTCAGACCAATGAAGAAGCAATTGACAATCTTGGACGTGCATGATATTAAACGTTTTCAGTGTCCTGTATGTTTACATGATGCACTGTCAGCATTCGATATTTAAACCTTTTAACTAAATGTCATTGTAAAGCACGTAGCAAAGATACTCGGTACATCGGTAGAAGAAATACAGTACATTTCCTACCGCCCAGAATGTGAGTCTTTGGTAGTATATACTATCATTGCTATCAGGGAAACAGAGACTTTATTTGAGCAAGAGAACAGCACAAAAAGTTTTACATCCTTACTTCATAATGTTGATGAGCGTGGTTGCCCTGCGCTTATATAGATTATCTCCATGAGGGGGAAGTATGCTCCCCAATATATTTGTTCCCTCTCCGGATCCCTGCATAGTCTACCTTGCGACGGTTACTCTTCGATTGTTGCTATCTAAATTCCCAGGTGAAAAGATGCAGGCACTCAGATGAAGGAACCAGATTCTACGCGCATCGATACAATTTTATTGATCAAGACAAAGTCAGATTGCTCAAGCTGATGTTTGAGAAGGCTTTGAGATCATCAGCTACTGAAAAGCATCTAGGAATGCATGTTCATTCAGTATAACGGTGGGCACTGCACCACGAAAGCGAATCTGACGGTAATTTTTAGAAACGGCCAAGAGGAGGTTACTTACGTATTCCCGATGAAGAACATAAGAGTGCGTGATAGATGGAAAGTTATAGCTTAGCTATACGTAAAAAACCAAGAAGGCAAAATCGAGTCTTTGAGATGAGAGATGACTGATTTTCTTTTTATATGGGGATTTTTGTGGTTGGACGGATGATCAGATCGATTAATCCGGCAACACTGCACCCTGCTACCTCTGCGAAGCGCAATGACATGAACAATAGGGTTATGGCTGTGATGTGCTTGAAATAAATCGGGGCAAGAGAATCACAGCAATGAGCATACTTCTATTTTCAATCAATCATTTGCGTCATGCGATCATGGATATCACGCCATCAGTATATAGTATTGCAGTTCAATAGAGGCAATTTATGCGTGTAATAAGCCGAGCGGTTTGCGTGTGCGCCGATGAATATACAATGAAAGGATGATGTTAGCAGGTCAAGCCTATTTGTTTTCACACAGCAGGTTTTATTGCTCTTTTCCCGCCGGCTCACCTATATTGTGCCTCCCCTCCATTCATCGAATGGAGAATGGCCCAAATATCTTGCTTATTGCATCTTAACCCTGCGACAACAAGGCCGGAAAACTCTTTAGGGGGGATTGCAGCAGGCAGCCTTTACGCTAGCAATTCACTCGTGACTTCCTGTGCCTTCTGCTGAGCATTCCTATGGGATTAATGTTTACATCCCCTTCCCCTGCCAACAGGCTGCCAGCGAAAAAATCTACCAGTAGCCTCTGCCTTCATCAAGCAACAAGTTGCGCAGAGTATGAGTTGGATCCATATCAAACATATGTTACTGATGAGTCAAGTACCATCCCAAGTACAGTACAATAGAGTATTACACAATGAAGACCTCCGTGCGTTGCTACTCCCGTCTATCGTCATCAATGGAGGAAAGCCTTTTTTGTAGGGTGTGAACATGGTGGCTGACAATGTTCCTGTTGACAAAGCATGAAACGGGAAGTCATTGAAGCACAAAGAAACACTGCCCTCGCTGCTGACAATGATGTGTTCTGAGGTGTGCAGTGATTTCGATGCCTCTCTTGATGTCAGGATAACGACGACGTAGCCAGCGCAATTCATAGGCTACTCCGCTGCCTAAACTATTCAATAGTTGCACTGACTCTGAAGATAGCTGGTGTGACATCTAAAAATAGATGCTGCTTTCTTAATAAACGAAGCTCAGTCCGTCCCAGTCTATATATATAATCTTCCTTTTCCCGATCGTCTATTCTTATTGAACAAGTCAATGCGCCTTACATGACATTGGTATCTGAGTCAGATGACAGAGATTGTAGTACATACATAAATAAATGTAAAGAGATGGGACTGGAGAACATAGAGGAATAGTCTGGATATGGAGCAGCGTTAATTGACATGGAACCACATCCATAAAGCGAAAAAAATGAAGACAGCAAGAACCTTGAAAGGCCGGAACGAAGTCATGCGCTGGGTTGTACGTAAACGGGTCAACCTGAAATCACTCGACATGGTATGATACTCCGTTTTGTTGAACTTCTTGTAGGCACTTACAAAGGTTGTGGCCCCTGCGGCCGCGTGATATTGGTTGTCGCCATGGTCTCCGCGGTCCTCGCGGTCCTCTTGTTCTTTGTGTTCTTACGTTTCGCCGGTCGGGCTCAGATGCTCGCACTAGGGCACCCGGTGCGAAATTTTTGATGGCACTGAAGGATCAGAGAGAAGATCGAGGATGATACAGTGCACGTCGCCAGATCTCGGTTCCACAGAACAAGCTAAGGACTGTCCTTCATCATGCTTTCTATGCAGCTTTGAAAACTGAATGTTCATCAGCAGCTTCCGGTGGGGATTGAGTTGTTTCGTCGACATAGCGACGCCATTTGTAAGCGATCAAAGCAAAAGTGTTGCGGCTTTCGGCTGACTAACGAATGTCCATCGATGGGAATTTGTTCATCTACCGATGCAACTTTATACAATTTATGGGCCTTTTCTTTATCAATGTAGAAGTTATTTACTCGTACGAGAAATTATATATATTTCGTAATATTGATAGTCGCTAACTAGATACAAACATTTCAGTAGCTAACAACATCAATATCCATTGGATAGGAGCACTGTGAGCTCGATCAGGGAATTAAAACTGTAATTTGTACATTCTGCCCTAATAGCTCGTCATTTTCAAGGACCCTCGAGCCCTTAGGCGGTCTGGTGCACCTTAGTAACTCTGCCGATAGCAATTGTCTTGCCTTCGTCACGAATAGTGAAGCGGCCAAGCTGGGGATATTGTTCAAAAGTCTCGACACAGATGGGGCCAGCCGTTTCAATTCTGGCGATCACCTTTTCACCCTGCTTGACGAATGGTGGCGGCCGTTTGGTCTTCTTGCCCGTCTTCTTGTCAATCTTATGCAAAAGAGCAGCCAAGGTAATTTCCTCGACAGCTGCATGGACGTGCATAACTGCGGTATAACCTGCGCAGATGATATTCTTGTGCTCAAGAATAGCCAACTGGGCTTCTAAAACAGTGGTAGCCTTCACGGGGCTCTTCTTGTCGCACAGCACAAAGCCTGGAGAAACTTCCTGTTGTCATCATTGTTAATTTGAGCCATTCTATCGCTAGCAGTATATCAATTCTTACATCTTCCTCGACACCCTTCAAACGGAGACGAACATTGTCGCCGCAAATGGCATGCTCGACTTCATCTTCGGTCTCATTGTAGATCGCGGTAATCTCACAGGCGTGCTAAGATTGGTGGTATGTAATTAATAACATGATGTATTTATTGGCTAATAACCTAGGTCTTCCTACCTTGTTGGGCATGAGAAGAACCGTCTGGTTCTTCTTGATGTGACCGGACTCGATTTTGCCAACAATAATGGTACCCATGTCCTACAACCGATATTTGTAATGAGCAATTGGTAATTCCGATTTACCACCTAACCGCATACCTTATACTTTTCAGCAATGGGCAACATGAGAGGAGCATTGAGTTTTCGGTCCAAGGTCTTCATGGCGTCCAGGTACTCGAGGAGCGAAGGACCATCGAACCAGGGGCATACTTGTTTGCCGACACGGTCTTTGATATTAGCACCAGTATAGCCACTCACAGGGATGAAGAAGACATCCGTCTTGGGGTTGTAACCAGTCTGTTTCAAGAAAGGAGTCAACTTGGTTAAGATCTCGTCGTAACTATGGTAGACATTAGTAATTTCGAGACAGCATCGCCCATGATTTAGCATACCGAGCCTTGTCCCACTCGACTGTAGGATCGTCCATCTTGTTAACCGCAATGATCATCTTGTTGATACCTGAGGTCTTTGCCAACATCATATGTTCTCTGGTTTGACCGCCGCGCTCAAAGCCGGTCTCGAATTCACCCTTACGAGCAGAAATAACCATGACACCAACATCAGCCTGGGAAGCACCAGAAATCATGCTGGGAACATAGTTTTTGTGACCTGGGGCATCGAGGATGGTATAACGACGGTTGTCGGTTTCAAAATAAGCACGGCCGCACTCGACAGTTTTGCCCTGCCATAAGACGTACATCAGCCCAGACGCTCCTCATACCTTATGACACAGTCTCCTCTTTCGTTGCACATTTATTTACCTTAGCACGTTCCTCAGTACCCGTATCAAGAGCCCAAGAGAGATACCAAGTCTCACGACCAGCATCCTTGGCCTCTTTTTCAATCTTCTCCATTGTACGCTTGTCCACCATGCCCGTCAAGAACAGAATGTTACCGCCCATGGTCGATTTACCAGCATCTGTACCAAGGCATTAAGTCTATGTACTCGCCATTTGATCATTCTAGCTCTTTGGACAATGGAACCTACCGACGTGACCCATGAACACAATGTTGAGATGCTCTTTGCCATATAAATCTTGGAGGACTTCGTCATCAACCTGCTCCAACTCATTGCTGACTGCAGCGGCCTTTTCGGCGGCCTTCTCCACAGCCTTCTCAGCCTCCTTCTTCGTAGCTTTCGATGAAGCAGCAGCAGGCTTAGCAGCCTTGGGGGCAGAAGTAGCGGCAGGTTTAGGGTCAGCCTTTTTGGCAGGTGCTATTATACAAGGACGAAATGAAGTATTGAATTAATGATGTTAAAATCGAGATGACGTGACGGACGATGTCATTCTGCAGGAAGAAATAATGTATACTGCACCATGCAAAACTGGTGCACCAGTCTATGGTCCAATCTTTCCTGCATTATAACGGGCATGCTTTCATCGCAGCTTACCAGGTGGCTGTTGCTGAACGGGAGCAGGAGCGGGAGCGGGAGCAGGAGCAGGAGTAGGAGCCGCTGCAGCAGGAGCCGCTGGGGGAATGGCGAACGAAGGAACGAATTCCTTGGCAGCGAAGCTAGGCTTCCATTCTGATGCTTTCGGGTTTAGAGACAGCTTGGAGGTTGCTTTTGAAAGCGAATCGTTGTTCTGGCTCATGTCGACTTCCGAGTTTAAGCTAAGAAGGGCAAGGAAAAAACCGAAGGTTGTAAAATTTTCTACTAGTAAGCCATGTGACCGCCGTTATTGGGCATTACACGCTTTACCTTTTTCATGATTATCACCCTGTGTATCTGCCATCAACCAGCCGAATGTTCCCTTTCGAGAGCTGTGCTCAAGCTACAGGATTCCAGTTTTTAGTCATTACCGGCAGGCAATGTCCTCTCTTCATATATCAAGTTTTGATGCCCAATAACCTACTCGATATTTACAAATAAAGTATATAGATGTATACACAAGTTGAAAGGATGGAGGAAGCACGCCGATGGTAGTCAGTTACAAATATTGCGGTTTTGCTTAACATAGTAAAGAGCATGGTTGATTCTCAAGAGGGAAGAAAATGCTTATAGCTATGGTATCAATATCGTGGACTTACTGTTTGCTCTGTATCCTCCCCTCAGAAGCGAATTACCCAACAAAACAACCTTGTTGTGCCAGTTTTATTTTACTTTACAGTCCAAGCGCTGCTGTAATCTCTTGGCGTTAGATAGGCTTCGTTTTCACCGACTTCTTAAAGACCTTTGTATGTCATTAATGCCCTATACTCGCAATAACAAAACGCTCGTGAACAACGACTTCGTATATGGCACGAATTCTCTATTCTGGTCCAAAAAAGGCATATTATTGAAGATAACCACCGGTTATATGGTCGCGTCATGAGGATTAAAGAAGGGAGTGATGTTGATTTCGGCTCTGATGCCAAGACGCCACTGCTACTTGGAATCCATTCTCCTTTTGTTGCGTGAATAGCACGGGGTTTCTTTTTTTACATCTGCGATTATTGTGGCGCATCATTGATATTCATCTCTTTTTATACCCGAACATAATTATGGAGCTTTTCGGGTGATGGCATGAGCGAGGGGTTGACGCAAGATTCAATAGAATCAAGCGCGTTCAAGTAATGTGCATAAGTGAACGTATCAATGTGGATCTTGTTTTAGTACTGATACGAAACAGTGGTCGGAACCTAACCTCTTTTTGTGTACGAATGCAAAAATAAAAGGTTTTTCGTGCTTGCTTTGATTTATTTTTTTCCTTTCCTCTTCCTGCTTCTCTCTCCTTGTAGTCTTCAAACAACAACCTTTTGAAGAGGTGGTGTCTCCGAAAAGCCAAAGGCTTCAATTGTGAACAATGATACCACGATCCGATCGGTCGATCTTTCTTGCCCTACTTATAGTGGCCAACGTTATCCCCTTCACCAAGCAACAAGATGATGGCAGTGGGGGAGGTGATGGGGACCCTTATGATGACGGAAGCAGCAACAGCGACAGCAGCGACGACAGCAGTAGCGGTAGCCAAAGCGACTGCGCCCTCATCACCGGACATAGTTGCAACGCAAACGGCATATGTAAATATTGTGCCATGTGCCTTGAGGACGAATGTATTCTAAGCAAATCCGTTGCGGCCAACAGCAGCTCAGAGGTGTCACAAACCGCGGCTGACTGTAGCTCACAAGCTGACACAAACGTGTATAACTGGTACGGATACTGCCTTTCGAGTGGCAACGACAATGACGGCGGTAAAGTGACGAAAACACACACACCAGAAGAGAAAAAGGGGATGAATTAAAATCAAAACAATGCATGCAATCCATGCATGTATTATGGGACCCTAGATTATTGCGCAACCAGCGTTGAATGTTACCAATACCGGAAAACAACGAACGGCTCGAGTGTCTCTCACCTGTGGCAGAACCTGACGTGTGATGCCAATAGCTGCCTTCTTACAACCGCCCGCGGTGGTGCTCCACCTCCACCTGGACAAATTCCGCCTGTGAGTACCACGTCTCCTGGAGAAAATCAGGCTAGCAGCACGGCCGGCGCGGGAGAAGGGAATGATAACGAAAACAGCGGACATCACCACCATGAATTCACGCCACGCAGCGCTACAGCCATTGCTCTCATGGTGACATGTTCTTTTATTATTGTCGTTGGACTTTTGTGGCTAGCGCAGTTATGGACAAAGAGGCGCAAAAGAAACAGACGGCCAACACTTTCGGTTACATCTAGTATTCCGAGTAGCGCACCACCTTCATTTCAATCCAACAGCGGTGGATTGCTTGCCTCCGGTCTTGGCGCTAGTGCTGGTACGGCTAATGGTAGAGTTCCAGAAATGACACAATGGCGCCGGTTATCTCGATCCTCATCGCTGTCATCCCTCCATTCAGTCGAACCACTCCCATCATACTTTTCCCCGGATCCTTCGCCACCTAAGTACGAACAAGCGATCGTCACGCAAATACGAGGATTGATGGCAGCACGTGGAACAGACGAGGGCAATGAAGAGAACGCGACGGAGCAATATCAGCATAACGATCCCCTTCCACCACCAATGTGGCTGCCCATTTATTTTACACCAAATCAATCTGCGTTTTCCTTTGGACGACTACGACGGCATCCCCCTTTTGCGGCGTCGAGTAGTAGTAGAGCGCAAACAGGGGCGTCGTCGTCATCGTCCTCAGCAGCAATTTCAGCTCACGAGCAGGACAATGCCTGGTCTGATCCAATGCGGGCATTTTGGTACCACCATCAACAACAACTTGAGCAGCTCAACCGGAATCATCAGAACCTACCTAGTCCGCAATCCCAGCAACAACCCCAACACCGTTCTGAAGACGAGGATCGTTCCTCTAGCAACACGTAGTACCCCTGTGCAGCGATGGCGTATAATTATATTTGTTCGGTCTACTTAGAAATATCTTATTTCGTTGTGTAAATACCAATTGTCTTTATACCTCAAACATTTATCCTTTATATATTCGCAAGTTGTTTTGAATGGAACTCATACTTATTTACCATGCAAGCCATATGTAATTTGGGTTCATTATTATTGTCGGATACAGACTCAATTGTTAGCAAACAGCACCAACTGCCGTTCTGCTATCGTGTAGAGGATCGTTTTTGGACGTACGATCAAGTTTCCAGCCGTTGGAAATAGTGCTCTTCGATGATATAGTGGCAGCTTCTGGATGTCTATCTCACTTCCTTATGCTATTGTAAGCATGGACGTGTGAGTTTTGCTCACCATGTCCACCGAGAGAAGAGCATCCACACCTGCTCTTTCCCGTATCGATATCCATTAATAAATATCCCGAACAAGTACTTGTAAACAGGGTACAGTTGATGTCTATTCCAGTTAGAGAACTTCATTAGCCCCGCATCCTAGCCAAAATGGCACAACAAGTGGTCATTTTCGCGAAACTGCTCCCTAACGCTGTCATCCTAGTTCCAAAATTGCGCTCAGCCACGTGGCAGAAATAGTTTGGCCGGGACCTTCTCTTCGCCGTCTTTATCTGAGAAAGAAATGTCAGAGCATTCAGCTGCATAAAATAAAATGTTATGATACGCATCAAAATAACTGAGAAATGCGCCTAGTAAAATCGCTAGAAAATGCTTACTATATAATACATGGAGCTTATGGAAATGTTTTTTTTGCTCCTGGCTTCACGCGTTTTCCTATTATGAGATCTTTCATTTGATATGATTTAACAAATGGTGCATATAACCGCTTAAAGCGTCTGAATCTGCTTCTACTTTGCAACGAATACCCACTACCAGAAAGTTACACAAGGAAAAATGTCGTCATCGAGTCGCCACTTTGATTTGTAAGCAGACTGGTTTGCGCATAGAGCCAAATGAATTAATAAGCAAAAGCGTGTTCGCTCCCATTCGAGAAATTGATACATTAAAAACCCTCACCTTTTCATTGGCTTTTCTTCCTTGAATGCATTATACGCCTATAAAATTATATCCATAAAGCATGACTACTTCGCCATCTTCATTTATTGATATATTGGCCTTCTCCTCTCCACCGATACAGGCTATTGATCATGCAGAACTTCTCCAGGACCTTGATCTCTGGGTATGAGATACGCACGCGTACCCACACAGGCACCATTTAAAACTCTCACGCCAATGACTAATATGTGATCTGCATACAGACAAACGCCCAGTTTACTTTTGACATGGCCACCAAAGTGCCAGGCCAACACCAAGCCACGATACCCCTCCAATTCCAACCTGAAACCATAGACGACACGGCTCTGAAATATCTCAGCTCGGAACAGCATACGTCGGCTATACAACCCCGTGCTATCCTTCCCAAAGTTGACGCCGTTGATGATATGACTAGATCCGTTTCAACGACACTTGCTGTTCCCAACGCAGTAACCAAACTAAGGAAGCGAACCGGTAGCTTCGATGATGACATAAGTAGTGCCGAAGAAGACAAACGGCGACGCAACACAGCTGCAAGTGCACGTTTTCGCGCTAGGAAAAAATTGCGTGAGCACGCCATGGAAACTGCCATAAAGGAAATGACGTTGAAGTCGAGCAAGTTGGAAGAGCGAGTCGAAGAGTTGGAGCGTGAGTTACGATGGCTACGATCACTGTTGATTGGTGTGAAAAACGATACCACTAATGGAGCGGAAAGAAAGAGCGCATAACAGCATTAACACTCTTTTGAATTTCCTATTGCTCATGTACATATGCTTCTTCTTATTCTTCCTGTTTTACGTATACCTGCTTTCCCTTTATGATCCTTTTTTATGCTTCCTTGTATTCCCTTAAAACGAATAATTTCCTTTTACAGCTGAAATTATCCCCAAGCCTCCTTACATGACCATACCGGCAAATTAGATTCTTCTGCCTTCCTACATTTGAGTCTCTTCCTCCAAACCAAAGCAGGATCCTATATTTTTGAATCATAAGCTCACATAAGTAAAAGATTTATTTATCTAGAAATCTTATGATGATATAATTCATCGAAAGACTATATTATGTAGACGGACCACGCACATGCTTTAGGGAAACTCGACTACGAAAATGATATCTATGGTCACATAAAATCGTTTGGGTGAGTCATCAGCGTTTTGGTTTCCTCGTATAGTGGCAATAATCCCGTAGGTCTCTTCCTCTTTTGAGATTATAATGCCTCGAAGGAAATAGCCATAGTACGACCCATGCGCCTGCAGCAAAAATGTTATGAGAATGATATTGATGGCAGCGCGTTACGATAGAAAAACGGATCCTATTTGTCCAAGGCAGAAAAGTTCGAACTTCATATATCTTATCATTTACTTTTATACTTTACTTTTATACATTACTTTTGTCATTTTGTAGACGATGGCTACATCTGTTTAGAAGGAAAACGAGAGAAAACAGACATCATAAAGAACTATAGGGGGGACATAATACTTCGGTATAACATATATACGTGTGAATGGAGCAACTGATAAGAGTCATGATGCAAAAACAGGGGAAGAAAAAGAAAGCACCAAGCTTTTCATATGACTCGCCCGATCTTTCGGTGTTGGCGTAAAAATCAAAGGAGAGCGTTGGTGCAGATTACGTTGGGTATCTGCCTTTTTTGGTGTGGGATAAGGGCCAGACCATAATGTGGATGAAAAAATGCGTATCGGTAGATCTATTCACCCTTGTCATACGACTTAGCATTTGGTTTACTTAAAGTTACTTGAGGGAAGTACGTCCAGTGCATCCCAAATAAAAGTGTATGTGTGAGCCACCCTCTCGGTGACCATGTGCCGTTCTGGTGGGAACTCGTTTCTGAAAACGAGTGTAATCACCCTCCCCGCGTGTTGTGGGACCCTGTTACACAATTTGAAGTTTGGGAGAAGAAAAAGGGCTTTCAGAAAGAATTATGGGAGAGTTTTGAGGGCTTGGACAGGGATGAAAAAGATAGAAGCAAAGTTTTCTTAAAAAATATTTTAGCATTAGAGGTAAAATCCTCTCATTTCAGCAAGAGATGTACATATTCCATTCGATCGTATTTGCTGTCAAAAACTTCTTTAACAGCTGTTCTACGTACAGTTCGTTATCAAGGCAGTTCAGCACCAGGAGCGGAAGCATCTCCGGAAATAAGGAGTAAGATTTCTCATTGTATTTATCCATTGACGAAGTAGAGCGTCCCTCTAGGTGACCAGCCTTTCTGAGACAATATTATCTCAGAATACGTGGCCTGACAAGTTGATTAGCCAATGAGATAAATCACGGCGTTCAAGCGAGTAAAGATGGAGCTAGATAATATAGTGGAGGACGAGGTCCCGGCTACGATAACGCATTGTCGTACATTCTGGATCTTAGGATGTGCAAACGCGTCACTGATTATGAATTAAGGTGCACGTTATTAACGTGCCCCGAGTGCGCAGACAACATAGCCCTGCGCGTTCATAGGCAAACCCATGCATATATGCTCGCAGGAAAGGTTTTGTAACGCTCGGACGAGCGGCGGCCGTAGACTAGCTCTCCGAACCGAAACATTGTTTTCCCGGTGTAACCCTAGATTTTTTTTTATTTATTTGTTTATTTTTCGCATTGGAGAATGCAAAAGATGAATTCTTTGAACTGTCTATCGAAGCCATCGTAGAGATGGCTTGGTGATGCCCAGGATACCAATTGAAAAGCTAACGTTAGTATTTCCGCTTGCGCCACGCAAGGTGGCTTGAATAGAAAGTGCAATGACATATCTTTGTATAATTTGTATTGTAAAAATTTTCAGGAATGTTAAATGTTCTTGAGGCTTCCATCAGGGAACGCGGTTGTGTCCATCGCACGACTTCCACATCTACACAAAAAATTTATCTAGTTTCATACTCGGCTTTATAAGCTGGATGATTCCCCTTTGCCCCTTTCCAACTTATAGAAACCTTCATATTTGATAGAAGTCCAAGGTCGTTGGCCTGTTCGCAGCAAAATATTTACCGGTTAAAAGCTGACTTTCGGTAAAAATTTGTCCGCCAAAGGCTTTTTTTTTTTTTTTTGCTGCGGAATAGTAGTATCAACAAATGAAGACACCGTGAACTATTTCCCATAGCAACCCGGTTGCTAGCCTTACAAGTGACAAGTACGAAATCTAAACAGCCATATAATGTTGATCCACCTCTATTGCTTTTCGAAGTATCTCTTTTTAAAATCTAATAAACATGCATGAAACGACTTTTGCATTTCTTTATGTATTATTAATTGCGCTCAACGTGAAACGTCATATGGTGGTACAACTATGACGACTTGAGGAGACAGATGCACATATACACTTGCAGAAGATATTTACTGAAGCAATACGCAGAATTACTTGAAGTAAAATGCTTTAAAGGAGTTACTATAGAAATGCACCTGTCAGAATAGATGACCTTTTTATGCCCTTTTTAAGCTCTTTATTCTTGTCATTTTTATTGTTTCTGGTGTTGTGTAACCTGGCGATCGCCCGGCTCACTGAACGGGCCAGGTTTTGCCGTTTGATGACTGTTTTTCCGCGAAACGACAGAACCTACAAGAAGTTACACAAATCCGAGGGTTGTGTGACTTGTCAGATGCCTGTCCCGCACCATCACCATTTTGTTCTTCAGCACAAGGTCTTGCTGGTCAATTATGTAGAGTCCGTCTTTGGACGTGAAAGCGTCTCAAACACCCCTCGGAGAAGATTATTTAAGCGCGCAAATTCCCGCTTTGAGACCTTCTTGTTTTTTTTTTCTTTTTCTTCACCTTCTCTTTTTCTCTTACGATCCCATTGTATCATAGTCCCTTCCATAGCACATCCTCCCCAAAAAACAGGCATGGCTACGATCAGGTCATCATTGTCGTCAGCAGCGTTGCTGCTTTTACTGTTCGCCGGGGCTGTGTCGGCTCAGCATAATATGCACATGAGCGAGGACCCTCCGATGCCTGCGTTCAACTCAACAGGCGAGGAGCCCATGTCATATGCCTTGTTTCCTGAGAATAAGGGCTACTTTTACACTCATGTTATCTTTATGGTGCTTGCGTTCTGGATTCTAATGCCCTTGGGTATGTAAACAGAAATTATAAGCGCCTGCGTGAGAGGACACGACAATTAATCGCGAATATCTAGGTATCATGTTTGGAATTGCACGATCCTCCCTCCATGTGCCCATCCAAATCCTAACCTTTATCGTCGCCATGTTCGGTTACTTCTTTGGCAAGCTCTATGGTCACTCAGTTCCACACATGTATGAGGGCAACGTTCATCACTCGATGGGCTGGATGCTTTTCTTGCTTATGATTGCCCAAATGTCTGTGGGTGTCGTCCGCAAGATTGCAAATGCTGTTGGGCGTGTTCAGGAGGCGCAATATGATAGACTGGAGAGTGTTCACCTGGTCAATCGTACAGCTACCTTATCCTCCACAGCATCGTCTTCCGATCATCGCAGTGAACATTCCGAAGAGACACTGCGTAACCACGGGGACCATTTCGATTACCGTAAGAGTGAGGACGACGAAAACGAGATCACCATGTCCCCTGTTGATCTTGATGAAGAAGATCCCATCACTGCATGTTACCAGGAGAAACCCTCGCTTGTCAACCGTGCTTTTGACAAGATTTCACCCTATATCCCTGCTGTTGTCAAGAAAATCTTTATTGCGACTGCCTACAATCCTTTTACCAAGACCGTATGCCGTTATTGGCACACCATTGTCGGACGCTTGTTTATCCTGCTCATCTTTACCCAAACAGTGAGCGGCCTTGTCGTTTATCATGGCGTGTGCAGGTTAGTGGCATTTAAACAATGAGCGACCAAAAATTAACGAGCAGTATTTTTAGATCCTGGAGTGTGCTGGGATGTATTGCCCATTTAATCAAGGGAGGTATTTTCTACTTCTACGGTATCATTACCTTTGCTCGGTATCTCGGATCCTTTGCGGAACAGGGTTGGGCATGGAACCGCATCGATGGCGCAAACACGTTTAGCTTTGAAATGATCGAATCGTCGCTCATCTTCACCTACGGTATCACCAACACATGGCTGGAGCACCTTGGTCAAAATCCCGAATGGACACACAAAGATTTTGAACACGCGAGCTTGGCATTCATGTGGTGGTGGTGCGGTCTTCTTGGCATTCTCGTTGAGAGTCGTGCACTACGCCGCCTGCTTGAGCGAGTCGTATCAAACACTCCCCTTGAGGTGCCCCGCCACGAACAAAAGCAGACCTTCTCAATGAACCCCTTCCCAGGTTTGACAGTTTTCTTCACCGGTATCTCTATGGGCAACCATCATCAGGAAACTATCTATTCAACGGAAGTCCACTATCTTTGGGGGCTTTTGCTTGCGCTCGCCGCTCTCTGCCGTTTCATCACTTATATGTCGCTTTACCGCGCACCACCGACTTCTGCGAAGCCTAGTCGTCCACCTACTGAAGCCGTTGGTGCCTTCTTGATGATTGCCGGGTCTATTCTTTTCATGGCTTCTAATTCAGGCACTCTCACTTGGCTGCGCCGCAACGAGGTTGACAAGATGTTCTTGATGAATGTGTGCGTCGCCTTGACCGCTATGACGCTCGCTTACGTCTTTTTCTTTGTCATCATGAAAGCCTGGGCAATGAAACGTGAGATGTTGAAGAAGGCCAAGTTGCGTGGTGACCGTCTCAGCCAGCCGCCACAAGGAGCTTAATCCCTTTCTTCATCACACAAATCATGCCGCACATTCTCTTGTATAGCTCTCTAATACTCCCCCCCTTTATACACCGTTTAAATTTCCCCTTTTCTACTCATTACTGACCTATCTCGTAACCATTTGTTGAGATAGGCTGATTTTTCTTGTCCTCTACCTTATCGCATATTATTACCAAGTTTGATACTTCATTCTTTATTGCTATTAATCATCCTTTCCTCATTACTGCAAATCAAGTGCTTTCAACAATAATATATTGACCCATTTGTATGAAAGATGGTGAGCAACAGCTCCTCTTTTTTCGTGCTTTCGATAGAGTGGATTTGACTCATCTTATTATCGCTTTTAAGAAGTCACATCTACACACAGCTTTCTCCGCGGCATTTATTGATATCTACACCTCCTGGAACAATCATTTGCAGGAATTTGTTTCACTCATTTTTAAATCATTACCTTGCTTTACATCTGCATAAAGTGACCTCGCTTTACGTCGCCTCCAAGAAATAATACCGATCACATTATTTAGTTATACAAACAATGTATCATGCTGATCCCGCTATCAATCAACATTTGATGGATCCAGCATTGTGCTTTCCTTATCATGGTCTGAGCACCATATAGATTATATTAAATTGGTAGCCATATCCTCCTAGACGCAGGCAAGAAACTTATGTCATTAGCACTGTATGTTGATTTTACGTTATTTATCCATATATGGCAGTGTTACGAACCTTACATAACGTACGACACAAAGCTCTCTATGCAATATTAATCAGGTCATTACTTCCGAGCAGTTTAATAAACGAAGAGAGTCTAATGGCTTTAGACATTAATAGAAAAGAGGTAAATGTGTTCTTAAAACTCAATATGGCGTAACTACTATTATATACACAGGGGAGGAAAAGTATGCAATTGAATAATTTGAAGCTAGCAAAGATGTTTGTTTGTGTGTGTATATACTTGTGAGGGAAAACGTGCATGAAGGGGGAGTATTATGGTTTGTTTTTGGAGCCATGTTTTTACCAGAACGAGAACATCTTACCAAAGGCGCTGGCCAGCCAAGACTTTCGTTCCACCTTTGGTTCATCAGTCTCGATGGCCGTGGTTGCGTCGCTCTCCGAGTCATTCTCCTCTAACTCGTTTTTCTCATCGGTAGCGGCAGCATCAACGACATCTTTTTCAGTCTTAATGGAAGTAGAGGTGGGTTCCTTTTCGGCCGATTCATCAGTGCTAGCAGTTTCGTTTTCAGCTGTGGCGGCAATAGCAACTTCTTGCTTTTCTGTCACTTCGGTGGAAACAGGATTGGCAGTCTCCTCCATGGACTCTTTTTTCTTGGTAGGCTGCTCAACATCATCATTAGCAACAGTAACGCCGGTGAGGACCTCTGTGTCAGACTCTGGTTTCTTAACATCGTCGATCTCGCTGTTTTCTTCCTCTTCTTCACCATCAGGTTCCTTGGGATTTTCAGATTCTTCAGCAATCTTGTTTTCCTCAACGTCACCTTGTGTTTTGGTTGCCACCTTGTCATCTCCCTCCTCAGGCTCCTCGACATCAGTTTTCCCCTCGACGATGATTCCTGCAGTCACAGCAACATCCGCATCGAGCTCCATGGTATCCAAACCTTTGTCTTCGCTCACACTCAGGCTTGTGAAAGCGAAAAGAAAGCCATGTAAATGTTACTGCCGCGTGCTAGACAAAGTTATTTCCAAGGGCAGGGTCTTACCTCTCAACCTAGAATAACATTGGACCTTAGCCGCCGCGATGAAAGAAAAACAAAAAAGCTAGATGTCTTTCATTGCTTACCTCAATCTCTTTGCTAGCGGCAGTATTCGGCCCTTTTTAGATGAAACGCGTTAAGCAAGCAGTCGATCAACCTTTCACCTGCATCGAGTACGAAAAAAAATTACCTCGACGGCGAATCATCTTTCGCCTGGGCTTCTGCGCTTTCTGTGGTTCCTCGACGACACCGCGTTTGCGCTTATTTCTCAACGCGTTTGTTATCGAAGCAGCAGCAGGATCCACAGCAACGAAAGATGGGACGCGATTGTCTTCCATGATGAGATTTTTTAAAACCCCTTGTATGAGACCTGAAAAAAAAAGAGGAGGAAAATACGAGGCACAAAAAAATTAGGTACCCTTAAAATAATGAAGGTTGGTGCCACGGCTCCGAAAAAAAAAATTGGGGGGCAGCTGCCAACGCTTCCCCACAACCTTTCTCACATCGCCCTCTTGAATTGAGGATAATTATGTAATAACTGTCTAGGGCAGGATATATGCCCAATAACATGCGTCACAAAATGTCCTGGATGAGTTCAACGGTTGAACGTCGCGATAAAGAAAGGAAGTAAAACAACGGTAGCGAAGTAGATATCGAGAATAACAGAGCAGAATCTATGCCGAAATGTGCGGGACAATGGTTTGTTCGAAAACATCTATGCTCCCCAATCAAATAGTTTTTAGCTGATATAACCTTTACACAATGGTTGAAGGCCCGATGTTTGTATCCATCAAAAATGAGAAAACATAGAGATAGGTCTGGCCGAAAGATGAACAGCGCATTCGGTTGAAACGCAATAAAATTGGGCCAGAGTATGTGTGTGAATGCTTGAATTACATTCTTTCTCACCGCCTTCTCTTTCAAAGGACTGACTTATCCTCTTCTATCTACGCTAAACTTCCCAGTATCCTGCATTCACGGATTCAGAATCTTAATGACTATTCAGCGGCTACCGTCAGAGCTTTTTGGTCGCATTGCAGAGCTGTTATCAAGGGGCGATCTCCATCAGTGCATCCTTGTCAATCGTACATTAAATACCGCCATGACTCCCTTTCTCTACCGTACCATTTCTGTGACAACAGCGGCAAATGTATTTCACAGCTTGAGTAAACTAAACGGCGCCTTTGTCCGTCAGCTGGTGGCAGAAGACGATGTACTCTCTCCGGAGGACATACAAACACTTTGCTCGCTATGCCCGAATTTGACTGAACTCGAGTACGTCTGGCCAAATAAGGATACTGTACATACACCAGGAAGTCGCAGCTTCTTTCCCCGGTCACCTCCACTCCTGCTTCGACATATAGTTGACCCAAAGCGCTTAGTTAGTTTACAGCTCTGCTATCATGAAGCACGATACTGCGCCGAAGATATATCGATTGATATTGTATGTCAGTTCTTCTTTTCGCTCCTACGCCACCTACCCTCCCGTTTGCACTCGCTGTCACTTGTCGGGCTGTTGCCAATATTGCAAGTGACACATTTGGAAGCGATCCACATGGCATGTCCATCTCTTACCCACCTCACCATCGAAGGGTCCAACATGGTACTCACACCCAAGAGCCATAATACCGCTTGCCATCCACATCTCAAATCTCTCCGTATCGCATACCCATCTGGCTGGTCTCAGGCCAGCCAATGGATCTATTTCATCTTTACACATTATCCAAATATAGAGGTCCTTGAACTCGTCAATACTAGTAGCGTCCGCAATGTCTTTCGCCCGTTGCTCGCCGATGCCCGACTGACTGATGGCTTAGCCTACCCGCAACGCCTGTTCAAGCTTAAATTCCTCAAACTTGGCCCATATAACCCCGAATGCATGATGCCGCTTACATATCTCCGTGCACTTGCAGAGGTTGACATTCAAAGCGATTGTGACTGGGACGTGATACCATGGCTCGAGGCCATCTGCGACAGACTTAGGCGACTTTCATTTAACTTCCCGCGAATAAATAAGGACAAGGTGCTTCAGACGCTTGGCAAATTCCGCCATCTGGAGGAACTTGGACTTATTATTACATCGACACTGTCGCTATCCAATTTTTTCCTCTGGGGATGCCCACCTTCACTGCGTCGATTGACTTTATGCCAAGGCTACATCAGTTACGACACAGATCACAGCAGTACCAGCGCCAGCTCTGTCAGTAAGATCATCCCTTCTGCTGGTATTACACACCTGGCACTCCATAACGCGTCAATTGTCGCTCCCGACGTACTCGAGACTGTCGTAGCAAGATGTCCTCTATTATCAACCATCGAAACATTTTGCTGTGTGTGGATTCTTTCTTCGATAGTTGATAAAGAACAACAGCATAAACTACAGTTCAATTTTACGCAGCGCCAGCTTGACTTTTTCAGTATGACTTCATCATCCATCGCGGACCCTCAGGAAATGGAGCCATATGGAATCCAGCTTTACAAATTTCACTTGTCATCACCAACAACAGATGAAGCATCTATGGCGAACGCATTTATAGAACGTACTGGATGTAAACGGATACGGGATGCACAGGGAGATCGACAGGCGCCATTATTTGTCACATTTGAGAACAGTACGCACGAAGAAGTTCACCGTGTCCAGAAAACACGGAGAAGGACAGGAATGCACACATACACTGTGGTGGAAAGCCCAAAAGAGACACCCTGGTGTATTGTTATTAGATGCAAGAGCATAAAGAAGATATGCATTGACGGACATCAGTTATGAACATATCGGCGAGCGGGAATAGTGTAGAATAATATAGGATGCTGGAACATCATTTCAATGTAAATACGACCGTAGAGTTAGAGAACTGCTGCTAATTAATGAGGATGAAAAGCTCTATGTATTCTGCTACAAGCTTTGTCGCTGAGAATGTATTAGTTGATATGTCCCTTTCGGGTATGGGGAAGATCGGCGACAAATGCTTTTTTGGCGCACTATATACTTCAGAAGGAGTAGAAAGAAACTGGACCTAGGGTTCTACGGCTCCGATCTGGCAAACGACGAATGTTACACATCGCTTAAAGTGGAGATTTGCCGAACACTCGCTCCGGGATATTGAACACAAGCGAGAAGGAATCAGTAATTTGGGGGAGGGGACGGACGTATGTGCAAGTATATATATGTGCCATTTTAAAAATGACATTAACTATTATCGCGATGCATAGCAATAGCTCTTTATAACTATTGGTACGTAGACTTTTGTCTTGCACATCTTCACATAGCTCAGGAGAGGATAGAAGACGGTGCTGGAGAGCAGCACTTTCCCAACGAAGTATACAGCTTCATCGTGTGTGCACTCAATGGATTAGTGACCCGAGTGAAGATTTTTCAATATAGACGTGAATATTCAACAAGGACAAGGTCATCATGTATCTCTATATGATATCATTATACTTTTTACAAGGCGTCTAATATCCTCCCTTTCAATTCCTATCCCACAACAACCCCCCCCCAATTCCCGGACAAGCAAATGGGTGGCACAAAGTCGCATCTCCTCTTGTAGCGAAACATGTGCCCACAGTAAAAACTGGTCATCAACCACATGCAGCATTATAGTAGCCCAAAAAGGACACACACTATTTGCTCCCTTCTTTTCTCTTTCTTAACTCGACTGTCCTTTTCTACTCTCACTCTCCTTCTTCTTTTCTTTCTTCCACTTCTTTCTTCTCTAAAGGTGTTTCCCATCAATGACAATTGTGCCACTGCCTTTTGAGATCGCACACTGCTCATCGTGGGACGACGACCATAGCCCTGAACAACTAGTTGCTTCAAGTCCTGGAAATCGCAAAGGATCGGATCGACTTGACGACAACAATGACTTTAGCGACACTGACAGATTACCCAACAATAAAGTCAAGGGTTGGCAAACCCCAAAGTAAATAAGTCTTTATATCAAATGTTTTTCTCTTTTCGTCTGTCTAATTTTTTTTTTTGGATTGATAATTTTTAGGTGTCCCAACTATCCGCAGGATCTAATCATTCGGTTACTTTGTGGACCGGCTCGCATTTCTAAAGTCCAAATCCTCTCACACCACTACAAGATTGCCACGAAAATTGATGTTTATATCGGGATCCTCAAAGATTCTCTCGGGGAATTAGACGACCCGATAGCACCTAATGAGGATGATGAAGACATGCTGATCGAGTTTACGCGGTTGGGGTAAAGCTATCACTTTAACTCTTCATATATTACACTTATTGAGCAAAGACGGTTTTTTAACAGTTATGTTTGCCTTGATAACAATGCACGAGCCCAGTATCGAGCGCGTGAGTTAAAATCAATAAAGGTGAACACAGATGGTGAATACGTGCGACTGGTCATCCGCAGCTGTCATCGCAACCGATTGAACACCTACAATCAGGTAATTAATATAACGCAATGGAATTTCTTGTACAGGAAAAAAGGGCGTGGCCCAGGGGAAAGAGGGGGTTCATTTTTTATTGTAGTATGGTGGTCTCACAAAAAGAAGACAACCATTGCTTCCGTTTCGAGTGTTGGTATGATAAGAGCTAAGAAACTTGCTATAATGCGACTTCCTTTGTAGGTGGGTATCCTTGCTCTTAATATCCAGGGTCAGCCACTTCGTCAAGAACTTCATGCTGCGTCAGCAATTCCGGTAAGGAAGCAGAAAATGAAGGATATTTCTAAGGTACCATGGCTGAAATTATTTCCAATAGGGACATATGGTTCATTACCTACAAAATCAACATGACGAGTCGAGCATGCTGAGCTCCTCAACAAGACGAACAAGTGTATCTAGTGGACAAAGCATGGTAAATCGTCTCTCAACTACCGGCGTTGTCGACATCGAAATTCAACAATGGATTGCAGCTTTGATTCACGCTGAAGAACAAGCTGCTCAAAGTAATACTCGCAAACCATTTTATATATGCTACCCAGATTATTAGATGCTCATGAAGAAATTAGACGAATCTTATCAGGATGCTAAAGTCTTCAAGGCACTCAGCGATGAAATTTACAAATACGGCAAGAGGGTTACGGAATATGAAGCTAACAAGAAACGTGCGGTTGAATCCAAGGATTATGACAAAGCCGAGGAATTTAAGGTTTTTACACACTACTTTACTTTTTTATGGTTTTTTGGTAGATTGGCTGACATTGTGATAGGCTGAGATCTGTAGAATTAAGATGGAAGCCGAGGGACTATTAAAAGATGCCAACATTCGTATCACGCGTGATGGCCGTGTTGTCCCTGCCGAACGATACGATGACGCCGACGCTGACATGGTTGCCCAACCTTACGAAAATGAGCTCGTCAGTTCTCGCCAGGAAACGATTAGTGACCCAATGATAACCGATTACAATGAGCAGAGGTGCATGCCTCAAGATGATCTCTATGACGAAGCCATCGAGAAGTGGACCAATTTTGACGCTCTTCAACCCTCCCAGACTTCACCCACAGGAGAAGATTCTATGACTCGCCAAAGCTCCCCAGCTTCGTCCCTTTCAACCAACGCAGCTGACATGTTACTTCCCCCCCATTTGACCTCGTATGGCCAGGACACTCTAATCGGAGATGACCACCATGAGCATCATCATGATCACCACCATGACAACGTTGGAAAGCCTATTCATTTAGTCTCGCCATCGTTGTCTGCAGCAGTTGCGAGGAAGCACTCGCTCCGTGGCAACGTGAACCTTGATATGGATATTGTCGAAACTCCCGAGGAATCATCGGCTGTGGACCCCGAATGTGTACCCGAGCCATTGATTGATGCAGAGCGGGCCAATTGCCGGATCCCGATCCGCGTGTTTGGCGAACAGGTGGTTGCCTGCATTCTCAGCGTCAAGGTTAAATGTCGTGAGCATGGGCTTCACTCGGTCGCCGACGCTGTCAAGTCCGCATGCCTCTTGGCGGAGACAAACCAACTTGACCAAATCGGTGACCTGATGAAATGTCCGGACGATGAAGATGAAGAGAGCTCCAGTACTATATCAACGAGCACAGGTGGTGCGGATTATGATGAAGCTACGAATCGAAATGCCATGTTTATTAAGGCCACGCTCATGATGATCCAAGAAGCTATCATGGATTCACGCGAACATATCATCAACTTGACCGTAGATATTTGGCGTGATGTAAATGGCAAGTATTTTAGTAGAAACATCTGCTGGATTGATATTTATGCATCTTGACTCTCTCCTTAGACCTGTGCGACATGGTGCCGCATGCGCTCACCTTTGGTCTGATGGAACGCGCATTCTCGGGTCTGCTGATGCGTAGCAATGATGCAAACTCACGCATCCGTCAGTCCGCTTCGGAGCTAATCCTAGACTTGGCTGCTAAATTCTCCAAAGAACCTTACTCGCTGCTCTCTTTATTCATCGGCAAGCCTGACCGAGTGATCCACAACCATAAGGACGCCAAGGCCCGCATTGAGCTCGTATCGTCAGCTGTCGGCTTTCTCTGTATTAAAATTGACGACTGCCAAGGAACCATCCCTTTGGACAGTCTCATGGCTTTTGTGGTTACCTATCTCAACCACACGCACGACGATGTCCGACAGGCTGCAGTTGAGCTCGTGATCGAAATATCTGAGCAAGTCGGCTTCCCTGCGGTGAGCAAATACATCGATAAGGATCTTCGCTTGTCACTTGCCGAGACTGTTAAGAAAGTGGCCGAGAATGGATCGGCCAAAAAACAAGCGCCGAACGCTGCGAAAAAGCTCAACTCCAACAGTAACGCACTGGCAGAACTGCGCGCACTGGCTGCTGAGACCAACGTGCACAATAAAAAGCCTACAGCTTCTGCTGCCCGGGCGACAACAGCATCGTCTGGCGGCCCTGGTGCCACCAAAAAGAGACCAGTGTCTGACAAGAAAGGTACAACGACACAGCGTGGCACACCAAATGCTGCAAAGAAGGTTAGTAGTGCCGCAGAAAGACACATAAGAGCAACATCATATTAATCAGTGCCCGTAGACAACAGCGACAGCATCTTCTGCCGCCCGTGGCACCCGTGGCACCACGGCACCAAAAGC
The DNA here is from genome assembly GCA_025716815.1 of Dichotomocladium elegans. Taxonomy (NCBI): domain Eukaryota; kingdom Fungi; phylum Mucoromycota; class Mucoromycetes; order Mucorales; family Lichtheimiaceae; genus Dichotomocladium; species Dichotomocladium elegans. The sequence goes on from JAIXMN010000021.1 coordinate 551,570, forward strand.
AGGTACTGCGACTAAGACAACTGGTGTTGAGGAACCTCCGTCCAAACAAGAATCGGATGACTCCAAAAAGTAACCTTGATTCAATAATATTTTTATGATAGCAGGAAAAGATAACATAAGCTTGTTTTTCTAGCATGTGCATATTTTGTGAAGAGATCAACCCGAATTTTAATGAGGATACGTTGATCTCTCACTACTACGATGAATGCCCAGTCCTCACAAGCTGCGTCCGGTGCCAGACTGTAAGCAACAGAACAAAACTCTGTTTTTATGTAACAAAAAAAGTGTCAGTATTGATTGTTGTCCCTGATATATTAGATTCTTGAAATATCAACATTGAGCGATCACACTTTCACGGACTGCGCCAAGCGACATCTTGTTAAGCAGTGCACTCGCTGCAAGCAGCCTGTCCCTGTCGAGCAATGGCTTCAGCACACGCTAAAAAAGAATTGCGAAGGTATTGCCGCATCACCCTATTTAACACTTAATCATCCACTTAACGAACGGATGTATGTATATAGCCGTGGAGAAAGAGACAGACGTTCGTTGCCCGCTCTGCTTGGTAGTGATCGATCCGCCTACAGACAGCCAGTGGAAGGCTCACTTGCTTAACGGTGAAGGCTGTCCAAAGAATCCACGTCGTATCCGTCGCGCAAAGGCTGTTGCTGCTGCACCAGCCACCACTATGCCAACGTCCAGAGTAAAAGCCACCAAGTTTGAATCGGCTGCTGCTGCTCCAAAAACTGCCAGCAGAACAGCCACCAAGACACCGAACGCTACGCTCAGAAGAAAAAAGTAGAAAAGGACAAGACTCAAAAATCTGTGCCCCAGGGTCCTTATTCCAAATTTTGATACCTCCCCTCCAGCACCCGACTCACACAACACTATCATAATCAGGCAAATGAAACAATCACCAAATATATGCATTACGAAACAGTGAACCTTTTATTATTGGCATCAAAGAAAAAAGTATATTTGACGGAGGGAAGGGACTGGGATCTACCATAAACAAAATGATGTTAGGACACCTCGAACGATGAGCAATCCCCACACACCATCCATCTTGGGCTTGGAGTTTCTCTCTTTTTTTTTTTATCAGCGAACAAAGTTTTCGTCAAAAAAAAGTTATTTTTTTTCTTTGTTACGTGCTTGACTCTTAGTTCATTATCTCATCCCCAAAAAAATAAGAAGTAGTAACTCTCCCCCAAGTGGATGTCCCCGGTGGAAACATAGAAAACTTACCTTTGTATAAAAGAGCTGTGTAGAATCCTTAGTGCAACACGCCAAGTTATTTTATGTTTTTCGGCCTCAAAAGCAGTCCTTTTTCTTTAAGCCACGAACGTTACTGAGAATGAAAAAAAAAAGCTGTATTAATGTTACTCCGCTACCAATACGGGTAAAAATGGGGCAATGGGCAAAAGAGCAAAAGGGGAAAAAAAAAAATTTATGCTCGTTCGAATTCAAAGAAATGCAACTTTTTAATGGGTGATAAATTATGTACATTTGATATTCGTCTAATCGACAAGTACCAAGTTTGAAAAGCTTGCGTGCTCCACCGCCTGTTTCATCGTCGATATCGGATCCAGCTCCTTAGCATCGGATTCGTCCTCTGCGTTCTCCTTCTCCCCAGTTTCTTTGTTTGTCTCCTCATCATTGTCGTCCTCGATCTGCTCCTGTTCGATGAAGGTTTTAAACATGGATCCTGAATATCCGGCAACCATGGCACATCCTCTGGTCTCTTTGGTGACTGGCTTCGGCGCGTCAGGGGCGAGACATGCTCCGGGACGGACAGCGGCCAAGTTCCACCACACGAGTTCGGGAACCTTATAGCCATGTTTTTCATAGGCTTTTTTGATGGTGTCGTAGTTGGTTTCCCATTTTTCTTCACCGTAGCCTTGGTTGAACTCCATGTCGGAGAAGACAAAGAGACGCTTGACCATATCCTCCTGTTTGAGCTTGTGTTTGATCGCCATCGGCAGGAGAAGCTCGAGGAACACCTTGTTGAAGTCTGTCGAGTACCCAACCTCACTACGGAACAGCGCCTCGACCTGTTCATGCATGGCGGTGAGGTGACTAACCTGGACGACAGCCGGGTTTTCGGCAAATGTAATGATCATGCCGTTGAAGGGAGGTGCTGCAAACTCAGCGAGTAGGAGCGAGAGAGCAACGGCTGGCCATATCGGATCGATTCCCACAGAGCTCCCATACATGGATCCTGACATGTCACAGACGGCCAATGCACTGCCGAGGTTACCGCCCTTGGTATCATTCCTGATCGAGTCGACAAGCGTTTTCCACTGGGCATCCGCGACTACATGCGACATCTCTAGTAGTTTGGCCTTCAGCTTCTCGTTATTTTGGACCGATTTTGGGATGGATATACTGTCTGTGGACCGGCAACGCTCGACGAGTTCGTGAGGCAGGAGGGTGGCGCCGGTGATGGTGGTCTTGCCAGAAGTCAGTTGGTTCATGTACTCAGCGAACCTGTCCTCAGCATGAACGAGGAAGTGTCCGCAGTTGAGGCTCATGCACTTGCTCGGGACATGTGCAAAGTCGATCTTATCCCACTCGTTCCGTGACATCTTGCGCTCGGTTACGTCCAGCGCGGCGCGCAGCGGCGTGGTCACTTCTTTTCGGTACAGCTCACGCACCTTATTAAGGTAGTGGGCTCGGGACTCACCGGGGTCTTGGTATTGAGCAGGCGGGAAGAGTAACTCACTGATGGAGGTCGCCAATAGGGTTGATTTGTCATGGGACTTGGCCAGCGTGGGCGCCCATTTGCCTGCCAGGCTGATCTTGGTCGAGGAGGACCTGCAGCTTCGGAGCTGCTCGAGGTCACGGCGGAGCTGATCTGCAAACAGGCGGGCGGTGGTGAAATGCAGGCTGCGGTAGACCGGGTCGCTCGCGAGGAGGTCAACAAGGCGAGTGTGGCGCGCTTCACGTTTGGCGCGCTTCGCCTCAGCCTGCGCCTCTTTCTGGGCCTGTTGTTTCGCAGCTGTTGCAGCGTTGCGTTCTGCGCGTTTGGCAAGCTGCTCCTCCTGTGGCAATTCCTTGATCGACTTGTAAAACTGACGGGACAGATGGCGATGATCCTCATAACCCTTCCAGGGACGGCGTTCCTGGCGCGGGCAGTTGAGGGACTTGAATGTACCGTCTGCATTGGTTGGCCCCTCGATCTCACCTTCAACGTAGACCATACAGATGTTAAGCAAGTCCTTCCAATAACCATGGGATTTCAGGCGCTCAATATACTCGTCTTCAAGCATATCCCAGTCGTCCCCTGCCCGTTTCGCCTTGCTCTTCTCGTTCACATTGATTACGCCCTCAACGAGAAGGGGCATGTTACGGATAGCGGTCTGTGGGTGATTCTTGAGCAGCCAGCAAAAGGCCAGGTAGAAGCCATTGTTTGAGCTCCTACCACGATGGATGGAACGCGTGTACCAGATGATGTGGAGCGTTAGCATCGGATTCTTGCGCCAGGCTTTGTCGAGCAGAGGGAAAATGAGTTCTGTGCTTCTGGATAGGCCAAGTTGATAGAATAGATCGAGACATTCATCATTCGTTGACCGATGCGTCACTGCGTTATTGGTCGTAAGCATTTTGTTCGCCTCTTCCATCATCGCGTCCACGAAAGGGTGCCGGGGAGTGGATTCCTTAGGACTGCCGATTCTGAGAGCTTCCAGGTTTAGTGGGTCCGATAAGGATGCGATCTCCAGCTCCAGCTTGGCCTGATCGTGAAGAGACTCATAATAGGGGAGAAAGGCGTTGAAGGTGGCGAAGGACATGATGCAGAAAAAAAGAGTAGAGAGGCCGCTTTTGGGAGAAGAGACCCGATGGCCTTTTAATACATTTTCGCATGGACTGCGGCATTCGCCGCAGCTGCCCAACATTGTTTAGACTCCGGGTGGATACTGCTGACCAACATATTGGGACACCGGTGCAGCTTTTCAGTTGCCGAATACACCCTTCGGAATGCTGCGTAAATGGGCGAAGAGGTTTGTGTCACACTCAAGAGGGACATAGATCTCTGCCCTGCTTTCTGGTGCCACAAAACATCTTTATTGCATATAGCAGATAGGCTAAACACAAGGGCACGGTACGTGGGATAGCAGGAGAGGGAGAGAAAGAGAGGAAAGAACAAGACAAGTGTATATACAAGTAGGGTCATGAACTCACTACCAAGCTTATTATTTGAAATCTACAAAGAAGCTCCATCGACCCTCCAACAGCCCCTTGGCGGTATCCTCGAGCAGAATCTCGCGGCGATGCTTGACGTACACAGACTTGTCAAGAACCTCTTGCCGCAGCTGGGTAATCCTTTCGCTATCTAGTGGCTTTTCCAAGAGCTCAGACAGCTGTTCGGTTGCCATCTCAAGGTCCCTTTGGTTGTCCTACAATAATAAAGTTGCTCAGCCCCTCCCCCCGCACTCGATCTATCAAATGTTACAAAGTACCTCAAATATCACCGTCTCGTTCGCACGCGCGAGATAAAATGCAAACGCATAGGTCCATTTAAGGGTCATGCGACTCTGCACAGTGACATCAACCGCCTTCTTCAAGAACTGCACCTCAATCCAAGACAGATCGCTTGTCTGCTGCATCTCCTCCATTTTCTTCTCGGTCTTGCGATATAAATCTTGGTCAAGCTTAGCCGACTGTTCATGATTGGCGTAGCGGTTGTAATACTGGATATATACACATGAAAATACAATGAGTAACAGTGGCGTAGTAAAGAGGACGCCAGATGGTTACATGAAGGTATCTTTCCAAGCTCGCACGCGACTTGGTCTGGCTCTCGCGTGCCTCAGAGCTACTCTTTTCGTCAAACCGGTTGCAACTGTACCAAGATGTACCATGTTCTGACCAGGGCCCTAAGTAACGATTCTGCTGTTATTTTTTGCTGATGATATATTTTGACGTTCCTTGTTCAACTTGCCCATGCACACCCAACAGAATTCATAGCGGCACTTTCTACAGGTCATGTGGTTGCACCCACCGTTCTTCTCGATGGTAGACTGGCATTTGGGACACTCTTTTGTATGTGCAGAGATCCAGTTTGCCGTTTCCGAGTCATCCTCACATTTTTTTAGCCATTTTTTGACAATAGTGCATATGGCCGGCTAGTAACCCTCGAATCAATACACGTCTCCCTTACAGCACACGTCATGGTCCTTATACCTGATGATCTGGCAGACCGCAGCCAAAGCAAAAGCGGTTGCCGCAGCTACACTGGACGGTGGGAACAATGGAGGTGAGGGAGGTGCTTGGAATATGGCATTCGATAGCGTACTCGCAGTCCGGGGCCGGGCACCATCGCAGATGATCATTGTCGTCCACAAATGTTCTGTTGAGAAGGGTGCGGTACCGCTCGTTCGTGTCAGAGTCCATCAGTTGCTTCACCGTCTTCTCGTCGACGATCACGTTGCACTTGTCCTGCATGCACTCAATACGTCGACTCTCGCCTTCGTTTCGTATCTTTTGTCGCAAGTAGTGCACATAGCACTCTGTGCAAAAGCGGTGTCCACATGCAACAGACACTGTTTCGATTTCCGGATCGTCATTGCAGCACACATCACACGTGAAGGGTTCGTCAAGAGCCAAATCTTTGGCCTTAACAATCGCTTGTACACCGCTACCATCATCGTTCGCCGTCAGCACACCCGCGTCTCGCAACACCTTGTCAGGGACTTCCATATAACGTTCAAACAGCTTCTCTTTATTCCATCGGAAGTACCGAAGCAGAGTGGCCGAATCTTCGTTTGTCAGGCCTAGAGAATACAAGCATGAAAAACCCGAGATTCTCAGCCCGATAAAAAAAATGAAACCATGCTCTTCCCATTTCCTTCCTTTGCGACCCCCTCCTCTCTCCTGAGGTGAACTCTCCTTTCGATCCAGCAGGCGGTATAGTATGTATGTATATGGATATATATAATATAGAAACCAAAGTCTTACCCAAAATAGAGGACACCTGGTCAATCTCTTTGGCTTGCATCTTCATCAGACTGCTGGTACTCTGAACGCTGAATTCGACATCGTAAGCCTTCATTTGCGGCTTTCCACTAAAGGCTCCGTCAAGACCCATATCGGTAGCGTCATAGTCTTCATCGCCTTTCATACTTCAATTAGCAAGTTGTCCCGGACTCCCAAAAGTAAATGTCCAAGACGTAATACCTGAATCGCCAATGGAGCTCGCTGACTCGAGGTCGCTGTCTTCATCCATCGTATCTTCGAGCTTTGCTCACCACCCGATTAAGAGTCAGCATGACAGGCCCGATTATTAAAAGAAGATAAGTTAACATACCATAAAGTTATCGTCATAATCACTGTCAGAGGCCATTGGAACCACACACACACAAAAGGGAATAGATAGAAAGGGAATAAGAGAGAAAGACGCAAGGAGAAAGATAGAGTGGGATAAAAGAGTTTAATGTATGGTAACGGTGACTGTGCCGCAAAAAAAAGAGATGGGCAAGTCTGCATTGGCGGAGTCCCTGATCAAAAACTCGCTATTTTTCTTTGTGGTGGGGATACCACCCGTCTCAAACCTTCGAGTGGGGTCTATCCTATATTCACACATGCACACAGATTAAAAAGATCCGCATAAGCAACACCTTAGAATAGAGAAATAATTGATATAAAGTCGAAATAATGGGAATCGTCGATGCATGTAGCAATATTTCGATGCCTTGTCAATGGTGGAGAGGCGTACCGAATCCTCTGCGGCTCCCTCTTCTCTTCCCCTGAAAGGTCGATCTGCATGCTACGTCAGCCATTAAATATCTTGGGCTGCGGTGGCTATCTGTTGTTCCTTTACTTCCGCAGCAAAGGAGATCTGTCGGGTCCCCGAAGTTGCACCCGAGGGTAGATCGCCATTATTCCATTGTCATGACTCCATAGTTCCCCAATAAAACCCCCAACGGGATGATGGGGAAGACAGACTGAGAATGAGTCTAGCCGTCGGCGATCAGAAGAGGAGAGAAGAGGAGGCAGAAACAATGCAAAAATGACGATTTCAAAGTCACAGGCTCTGTGAGGAGAGGAGACCAAAGGCCTCAAGGAAAAAAAAAAAAAAAAACGAGTAAAATTTTAACTGCGTGTTTATCGTCTTGAAGGGTCCACACTATGTCCGAATTGCCTTCTTCAGAACCCATCAAGTCCGTCCAGTTGGACGGTTCCGTAAGTCATCGCCACATCACGAAATGACTTTTAATGGTGCTCAATGCGAATTTTGTTCCTTGTTTTTTGCGTGTGTCTATCCAGGTTGTGCTTAAAATCATCAAGCATTGTCGTGAGTCATACCCGAGCGATGTCACCGGTCAATTGCTCGGTTTAGATGCAGAGGGCGTTCTTGAAGTTACTAGCTGCTTTCCATTCCCCACCGACACCGACGAGAATGCCAGTGGTGAGTATATACCAAAGGAATAGTGTGGATGGCAATGAGGAACCACGAGGAGAACAGGAGAACGATGGGAATGCTCAATGAAGAACGGTATTAGCACAATATCAGCGCGACATGCTGCGATGCCTGCGTGCGGTGAATGTGGACAACAACACGGTCGGCTGGTATCGATCGGCGCATCTTGGCAATTTTGTGGATCCTAATTTGATCGATACTCAATTCAACTATCAAAAGTCACTCGGTGCCCATTCCGTTGTCATTGTCCATGACGTCTCCAAGAGCGCTGCCCAAGGAAACCTCAGTTTGCGTGCCTTCCGATTGACAGATGCTTTCATGAAGCAATACGAGTCCAGCAAATTCACGACTGAGAGGTATAGGATAGCGATCGATAAAGAGTGAGAGTGAGAGAGGATACGCTTACATGTCCGTGATCTTCTTTAGCCTCGCCAAGGCCAAGTTGTCGTTCATGAATATCTTTGAGGAATTGCCGATTGAATTGCATAACTCGCATTTGGTGACTCTCATGCTCCATAATATTGAGATGCCCAAGCTCGACGCAGCTCGCATCCGGTCCTCTGCCACCTTCAATTCTGCCCAGGCCGAGCTCGAGCAAGCCAAGTCACTCAATCCTAACTTTGACGTCTTGGATCTCGAGCTGGATCCGTTCATGCAAAAGAACCTGGAATATCTGTTGGATTGCAGCGATGTGCAGCAGCAAGAGCTCAATAACTACCAATACTGGCAGCGCAGTGTTGCCCGTGAGCAGGTCAAGATTCAGACGTGGCTTACGAAGAGAGTAAGTAATCGCGCCCCTCCCCTTTTTTATGCTTTCTACGGTGGAAGAAACAAGAAACTCATCCAGACCATCTAGCGGCAAGAGAATGCGGTGCGCGCCGAAAAAGGCCAGGCACCATTGCCCGAGGACGAAGTCAACACGCTATTCAAGCTTCCTACTGAACCCAGCCGTCTTGATTCGATGATTCTGACTGCTCAGATGCATAACTTCACCAAACAGCTCAATCAATTCGCTGGTCCCAGTCTTGCTAGACTGTACAGCATCCAGGAGCTGCAAAAGTAGCTTCGGTGCGCGTCCGTTATTTTTTTACCTCTTCCCATTTATCTTCTTCCACCCGCTTCTCTTGTAACTATTACAGACCAAACGCTCTAAAAAAAAAAGAAAGAGATAAAGAAAGCATACATATACATTTATATACACATGCCATTTCGAAAAGGAAACCAAACACCAATATCCACTTGTCGACTTGTGCAAAAGAAGTTGTTCCTTTCTTTAAAAAAAAATATGGGATAACTGTTTTTTCCTTTCTTTTTCCTCTCTTTGTTCGCCTTGCTCTATGGTACATTGGGGGAATGCGATGCCGGAAGGAAAATTGGGTTCGGGAGACAGAAGCTTCATTGACCGGAATTTAACCCTGGCGCTGCTTGTGCTTCTTGTTCTTGTTGCAGGTAACAAAAAGCTTTCCACGTCGACGAACGGTGGTGCAGCCATCGCAAATCTTTTTGACCGACGAGCGCACCTTCATGGTTCGCACGAGTTGAAAAGTCGAGGGGATCGCGGTGGCAAATAGAGGCTGCTGATGTCGCACTTGTTGGAAGAGGCTTTTTGAGAACTGCGTTAGGAATGACATGCTGAATGTGTGTGTGTGTGTGTATATTATTGTTTCCACGTCCACTCTTCTTCCTCCCCCGTCCCCCCGACTCCCTCGTCTGAAATACAGGCGGAGAGGAGCGTGCGGCGGGCGGGAATAGAAATTATAAGCCACCTTTCATGAAAAATTGTACAACTCCAACTCCGAAGAGCAGTAGGAGTAATCCTGGTCGGATAAGAACGGACAGCAGTGAAAGAACAGGAATGAGAAAAAGGAGAAGAATGAGCTCAGAACGGGCGGAGAGAAGGAGGAGGAGGAGGAGGAGAAAAATGCTCATATGCCTGGCTCTTCCATAAAAGAGTTAATCACAACAGAAGCGAGGGTGGTTATGGAGTGAATGAAGGAAACCGCACGCTGTTAGAGCCAAGATCCTGCGACCTACCCCGGTTTTACGGTGAATTATTGGCATGTGCCTAGCTAAACATAAACGAAATTCCATGCTTCTACTTTATTTTCAAAAGTATTGTCGTCGGGTCAACTCGTTAGTCAACGACGGCCCAACGGTGGGAGACCTGCGCGGGTGGCCTCCCCCCCAAACCATGGTCCCATCCAAAACCCATATCCTCCTTCTCGTGGCATTTGAGTTGGGCTAACATCGTTATCTACAGAGGTCTCGAAATATTAGAAGATTGCAGAATGGGGCAAGTCAATATGATAGGCATGTACATACCATTCAAAGCACACGAGAGAAGAAGGATAGGCTTGGTGAAGAAAATCACCTGCCTGCAATGACTTGATGAAAACATGCGGAGCTCTGGTTGATGCATCGCCACCTCCCTTTAATGCATACTGTATTGCTATCTTACTGTTCACACCAACCAAAGCATACGCATTCCAATTTTTTTGATCTGTCAATTGAAAAGAAACCAGACAGACCGATTCTTTATTTATTCGCGCATATATATCTTTGTAATTGATTGACTTGATGAAGACAACCGGAGCCCCGATAGATCTATCAAGTCCTTTACTGCATTACTGCTGCATTCTATCCATTCGCGCCAAACCGGCTTCTTTATGTGATAACCTAGACGGAACAGATGGGGATCACGTTGGAGCAGTCCTTTGTTCATTTGCATGTGATTGTATGATTTGAAGAAAGCAAGCGAATCCAAAATTATCTTTTGTCGGTGTATATACACTGTGTAGCCGCGCTAAAGGTCTGCTTCTTTCATCTGAATCCTTTCGCTTGGGGATATGCGTAGCAACAAGGTCAAGCTTTCCCCTGCAACATATACTATGCAGATATTCTGTGTGATAATAAACGAGTTGAAGTGCGTACGTTTCCTTATCAACGACATGGCCTTGCCCATCTCCTTAAAAACATAGATTGCTCATTTCAGACATAAAGATGGATTTGCCAAGTGCTGTATATTGTAAACATATTCACAAGTAGAAAGTAAAAGAGACAAGGGCTTATGGATATACGGTCAACTCAGTCCAGCGAAGATAAACGCAGTTCCTCTAGCGGGATAGGAGAAAAGTTACGGACATCGATGCCTCTGAAGAGTAATTCTTCGTGACAGTGCGGTGGCGCCAATTTGTGTATCAGATCGGGCCGGATCGACAATTCTAAGTGATAAAAGTCAGCTGAGAATGTTCGTTTCACACAAATCACCTCTCTTTGTAAACCTTCTGGCGTAAAATCAAAAAGACGAGGAAGATCTCGTCCTGTGGATAGCTTAGTGTCTGGATTCCGTAGCTCATCAAAGAACGGATGCACGAGTGCCTCGCTTGCCGTCAGACGCGCTTGGGGATCATATTGAAGAAGACGGGAAATCAAGTCGATTGCTTCGGGCTGCACTCTTGATCGAAACACCTTCGACGACGCGTGAGTCGTGGTTGGTGAGCAGAAAGAAAAAGAAGAATAACAAAGCTCCCGCCGCCCTTTACCTTTGAAAACGGATGTGGTTTGATCTGAGGGAACTTGTGGTCGACATACTGTGGATTCATCTTGGTGATCTCTTCCTTTGAAGGCGTGCCGAGGATTTTGATGATTTCGACGAGCTGATCAATGCCGCTCTCGCCAGGGAAAAGAGGCTGGCCTAAAAGAAACTCACCCATCACACAGCCCGCAGACCATATGTCGATGCTTGTTGTATAGCTCGTTGCACCAAAGATAAGCTCCGGCGCACGATAATAGCGTGAGCAAATATACGAAACGTTCGGTTCTCCAGCCACGAGAATCTTTGCACTACCATCATTGTATAAGTAAAGCCAAAATCTACCTTTTTCCACGCCCAACCAAATGAATGACACAATACCTTCCAAAATCGCATAACTTCAAAACGCCTGTGACAGGACTCACCAGAAGATTCTGGGGTTTAATGTCCCGGTGACAGATACCAAGAGTGTGAGAGTACGCAAGCGCGCGAAAGAGCTGATACATGTACAGTTTGACCAGTAGCATCGGAATGGGTTGCTTAATCTTTGCATAGTGACGTGACACTCGGTAGACAGTCTCGGGGACGTACTCCATTACAAGATTCAGGTAGACTTCGTCCTTCTTTGAAAACGGTTTCGGGAATCGCATTTTGAGAAACCAATCACCAAGGAAAAAAAAAAAAAAAGAATGAGCCCGCGCGCATGCATGTATGCAGAAATACATATCCACCTCCATAGCAACCCCTTTTTTCCCGCTTCGTGCAAACCAATGTTACCTTGGTATCGCCTTGTGTATAAAAATAGGCTCGCAGGGCGCATATATTGGGATGATTCATCACTTTCATGATCTGCAGCTCTCGGTTCTATGCATTCCACATCCCCACCCCCGAGTCCATCAGTCTTTGTGTTGTTCTTTTCCTTTCTTCCCGAACCTTAAATCGCTTGTCCTGCAAGACTTTCTTAATCGCTGCATCTTCACCGTTATGTAATAGCTTTGCCTGGTACACCACGCCAAACGATCCATTGCCAATCACTTTATGATTGGTATACTCCAATTGGATATCTTGGCCCGTACGGCCGTCTTTTGCTGCAACGCGGATTGTCCTCGATGCCTCAGCCGCATCGGCTTACAAAAATGGGCGCGCGCGTCAGGACTTTTGGATACGAGCGATATGGTATTCTTTTTACCTGAGAATCTAAACTGATTGAAACTAGTGGTTGACATTCACGCAGGTATGAGATGGCTCGAGAAAAAAGAAAGACAGTGGTGTTGAAAGAGAAAGCACTGAAAGGAGGAGGTGGGATTTGTTCACGAAGGTCTCTCTGACAGGTAGGTCAGTCTGGTTTGTACAAAAAAAATGTGGGGCTATGACAGGTCAAGGCAAACGTCAGCAAAAGAAGGCGCGTGCTGGTCAGACTAAGAGCGAGAGGACGAGTGGTGTGAATGAATCGAGGTTTTCCGTTGCAGAAGGGAACGATCAGGTGTGAAATGGCGGGCAAATTAGGGAAAGAGTTAAAGAAAAGTAGAGGTTATCCCGGGGGTGGGGGTTGGGGTGGAACGGTGGAGAGAGGAGAGAGAAAGGTTGGCTAGTCCGGGCTGTAATGAAACCAGTCGAACAGAACATGACGGAACTTGAATTTCCCTCTTTCTGTGAGCTCCACCAAAAATGAGGCTCAGAGCCACCAATAAAGTGGCTCACTTAAACCCAGCTCGACGATAAAGAACGAGAAGGATCATCGGCAATAAAAGATAACCCCATCCGCAAATATTTACTTTCAAGCCCTTCTTATCTCTAATCGACAACTACTTGTTGATCCACAGAGGGGAAAAGTTCGAAGAAGGCCTAGAATCATATTCTAAGCTCGAGCTCATCCCAAGATGTACCATTTTATCCTGCGTCTTACCTCCAGGAGTCTAATACCGTTCGCGACATCATCTACACCCCCAATCTCGCGGATCGAATGCATACTCAACTGTGGATTCCCAACATCTTTATGGGAGAAAAAGAAGTCAGCCTTTTTCCTTTGAATTCGCTTGTGTGTATGAATACCAATTGTCCGAAGACCCAGTTTGGCGCTTAACATGGGGCCAATAGTACTGCCACACGAGGAATCATTCCGTACCACAAATTCCTAGTGATCATTTTTAACAATGATGCTTGAATGACAGTTGCGCCACTCGCCAGTCATTTCTTTGTAAATACCTGAATGGGAACGTTACGTCGCCGTGCGATCTCTCGAAGAATAAGACTCGTAGGGGCTGTGGTTGCATACCGCTAAAGGCTTGATTGGAGACAGACCTTTACTTGTCCGTTCATGTACTTTGTACATACCTGGTTCGCATTTATCTTGATCACGGTGCCCTTGTGCATCGCAGGCTGATGATTCTCTTCATATTTTTCACTACGGAACATGTTCAGTTCTCACATACACAAACACATGATCAAAAAGAAAACAAAAGCTTTGTTCACTTGCACATAGTTCGGATGGACTGCGTGGGCCATATCTGCACTGACAAGAAAACTGCAGCGCATGGCTTGCTCAAATATCGATTTGGCTTGAGGTCCTTCCTTTCCGTCTAGATTTGCGGCCACAAGGCGTTCGAGTGTCGCAGGAAGCAGGTTGGAATTTGCACCATGGGCGGTTGTGCTGCCCACTTCTTCATTATCAAACAACGAGATCACCCGGATGTTGGGGTCGTCTACCGCTTGGTCAGCTGTATTGATCATGGCCTAATTGGTTGGATAATTAAACATGGTACGCATTCAGAGAAGCATTTTCACACATCTATATACCATGAGCGAGCAATAGGACATGCCAAGGTTATCGAGTCTGGCTGAAAAGATAAACTCGTCGTACACGCCACCAATGGTAGCAGGTTGAGTGTCGTACAGACATAGTTCAAAGTCGTGGATCTTGTCGACTTTTTATTCCAACCAAGTTCAGTATCAATTCCCCTTTTTAACCCGGGATGGTTCTCACCTTCGACCTGCAATTCTTCAGATAGTGTATCTAAAAGAGCACGGTGGTGCTTACGCTCTTGTTCTGATGTACCTTCGAATGCTCTACGATGCCCTCCCAATCCTTCACTGTAAGTTCGATTTGGTCTCTCCTTTTTCACTCCCCCCGCGCTCCTCACGTTTTGACGGCTGTTGCAAGTATAGGGACAAATTGGGTTTCCTTGTTAAATTTGAATGCCTCGTTCGCCGACCCATCGAGATGGATGGCTAGTGTCGGTATACGTAGCAGAGGTCTATCTCGCAAGTACACATCCATAAACGCAAACATGCCCCCCCACCGATTCATCGTTAACTGCAGCATTTAATACAAACGCTGGGTTACTGCTTACTTGTGGATCCGGGTGAGCGTATGCTGAAAGGTCCCATCTTCATGCTCCACCATCACACGTCCTGCCACGCTCAGATCGCGATCGAACCATGTATGCCAGATACCTCCACCGTACAGCTGCACGCCCAACTCAAGATATCCTGCCTTACTTTTCTTTGATATCGGCTTCACCTAGGTGAAATGGCAAGAAAAATAAGAAGTCGTTACATTGAGATACGAGCTTTGTTTTTTTCTAATCTACCTTAAGACACGGAGAGTCAGTATGTGCACCGACAATAGAGAATCCTTGTCCGGGCTTGTACGCACCGCCGACCACAAAAGCGACGATAGATGACCCGTTGCGCGTAAAGTAATACTTCCCTTTGCGTTTGAGTGACCACGCCGCCTTTTCGCTAAGCCGTTGAAAACCAGCATTCTCGAGCCGCACAGCGGCTTCATGCACGGCATGGAAAGGTGATGGGGAGGAGTTAACAAAATCAATGAAGTCGATTGCCTCAGCAGGAGGGGCTGCAGCGGTAGCGGACGCCGGGTACGCCATGTTCTGCTTTTTTAATTGACTTGCAGCCGTTGTGATAAGGGTACTTTCGCTTTTTATGGAACACTGGCGTCGATGAAGGGAATGGCGCGATAAGGTATTACGAAGGCGACTCCACATTGGCAAACAACCTGTCATGTGAGAAAGCGGCAAAAAAAAGAGGGGGTGGGTAGAGAAAGGGAAAAAATAAAATAAAAAGCTACTCCCGTAAAGAGCAACAAACGAAAAACTTTATTTCTTATCACGTAACTTGCGATGTGTTCGTATTGCTGTTGAGTGTTTCAACAACCTGCACTGCTTGTTGCAGCTCCTCCTCCGTGATGGATAGGCCATCAAGAGTCGTGAGGTTCGGACGGCATTTCAGGACAACTGCTCTGTATATCAACCGCCGCTCATTCCAGTGGATCGGTAGCTTTTCTACAAATTTTGTGTCCCGCGTCATCCACGTCGTGTCATGCTCGTTGGCAAGGTAACACGTGAGGTCACTTGATGCCTTGGATGCAGGGTTTTCCATGGTCTTCACCTGCGGATATAGCTTGGAAGTGATCGGGTTCTGCCGCAGGTCCAGAAAATGGAGTCGACTTAGTGACTTGATCGCGTCTATCATCTCAGTCAGAC
Source organism: Dichotomocladium elegans (assembly GCA_025716815.1). Classification (NCBI taxonomy): domain Eukaryota; kingdom Fungi; phylum Mucoromycota; class Mucoromycetes; order Mucorales; family Lichtheimiaceae; genus Dichotomocladium; species Dichotomocladium elegans. Next base: position 567,018 of record JAIXMN010000021.1, read on the forward strand.
TGTCAATCCGATTGTCAATCAACACAAGCTTGCGCAAGTGCCGTAGTTTTCGGACGGGTCGAACATCCTTTAGATAGTTGTGGCTCAGGTAAAGAACGCCCAGATTCGGAACCTGCCGTGCAAACTCCTGCGGTAACTCCTCAAGTTGGACAGCACAAATTTCGAGATACTCAAGGGTAAAGAAGTCAACCATGTCATTCAAATGTTTTAACGAGTTGCCTATCGTTGAATTTGTTTATGTCTTGAAGAAATTGGAGTTTGGGGTGGGCCGTGCATGTGCGTGCGGGCTTTCTCGCTTACCAGACAAATAGAGTTTGCGTGCGCCACGGAGATACTTAAGATTAAGCTCACTAAGAGTGATATTGTCTAAGCCCCATAGTGATCATATGGATACACATATCCCACTCGCGCGCACAAACTACTCACATGCGCTGACCTCCCTGATCGCGTAAGGAAAAGCTGGCCATCCGCGGTATACAAGAGAGGCCGATTATCCGCGTAATTTGATTGTCATCCATGTACAGTGTCCTCAAATCGGGGAAACTACTGCCGTCAAAAGCTTTGAGTCTATTGTAACTTATCCTCAAAACCTTCAGTCGTCCCAAGGGCTCTACGAGCTGTATCCATTTAATATCATTGTGATCTAGGTTATTCTTGCATTTATAAGTTGAGCTTCTTCGACCGGTGACTTTCACTCTTATTTACCAAGTAACAATGTCCGCAGATTCACAAGATTTTCAAGGTTTTCTAAACATTCAACTCGGTTATAAGAGACATCCAATGTCTCCAAGGAGTTCCTTTGCAGAAAGAGTGAATCCATCAGCACTTGGCATCTTGCTTTATTTACTTACATTGTTGCATATTGAAATCCTAGCTCCTTTATGGAATTACCCCGCAAATTGAGATGAATGAGGCCTCGCATGTTTCGAAACGGTCTGCAGGAAGTGATCTTGTTCGATTCAGCATGTATATGTCGTAAATTGGCTAAGTGAGATATTCCTGCGAAAAAAAAAAAAAAAACTATGAACCTACTTTGTTTCATGATCAGTAGATGTTAATCATATCTCTATTACCTTTGAAATCTGAGACGGCGTTATTGCATATATCCAAATACTGCAAGTTATTTAAATGTCGGAATGCATCGGTATTCATAAGTCTGTGGTGGGGACGTAGCCGGTGTGCGTGTGGCTTTTGTTTAGCAAGCACAACATGCTGATTTGCATACGCCTAGCAATAACTGAGAACAAAACATACTTGTTTGACTTTACTTTAAGCGATTGCAAAGAAGTGGGGAGTCGTGCAATGTCCGAGAGCGAGTTATTTGAAATGTCCAAAGCCTCGAGCCGAGGTAGAACATCTTCCAAGTCCAGTATGGCAGTGAGTTTCTGGTACGTTAGGTCGAGTGCGCGCAGGGTATGCCATTGATGATAAGGCCCAAATTGAGAAATGCGCCTGTAGATCAACTGCACGCCTTCATGATGATCTATTCCAGATTCAAACTTGAAATGCTCTTGGAGTCGATCCAGTGCAGTTCTGTCGACGGATGGTTTATTGTTGCTGCTGTTGCTGCTGTTGCTAATGTTTCCGATATTGGGATGGTCAAAGCGCTGGAGCAGTGTGTCCACAACTCTGTCTTCATGTGTGCTAGTAGTTTCCTCCTCATATTGTTCTTTCTCGATGTCTGCCGCTGCCGTTAGTGGCGCTGTAAAAATGTTTTTACAGAGATCTGAAAGACCTTGTTTTCCTCGTGTCGAACGGGAAAGTTGACGCTCCTGTTCATGTTCTTGCTGCTTTTCAAGCAAAGCATCAAATACTGTGTTGGTTGTTTGCTTGTCTGGGACATTTGCAATGGTCAGCAAGTATATACATTGATGGAAAAGAGACGTATCAGACAACCTTTACCTTCAGGTACTCCTTTTGTAAGCATTGGAATAGAGGAGCCAGCATGAGCTGATTTCCAGCTTGCAGATTGCTCTGCCTGAGATGAAATTTTAGGCATCTGGAACCTGTGTGCGGATGGAGCGGCTATGGGAGCATCATCATCGCTATTAGAAGAAGACGCATGGATGACCATTTCGTAGGAGCTCTCATTTTGTTCGTCTTTCTCTTGCTTGCAGTTTATATCTGCTGGCTCTTTGTCCTGTATCAGACCATTGTTATGCTCCAAGGTCCTGGCTGCTATTGTTATCTTTTTCCTTCGGATGGGTTCTTTGTCTTTGACGTCAGAAGCTAGATGCTGGTATAGCTGCTCATCCTGATCACTTGTCCATGATTGATTTTCTTCTTCTTCTTCTTCTGATAAGTATTGTTCCTGCCCGTGTTCCTGCTCCTGCTCCTGCTCCTGCTCCTGCTCCTGCTCCTGCTCCTCTTCGTGTTCCTGCGCCTCTTCTTGCGGTAGCTGCTCTTGAGAAGTTTTTAATCCTTGTAAAATTACCGAAGAATCATGATCATTAGCGTCTGCCTCATCAATGAAGAACATGCCGAGCATCTCGGATGAAACATCCGAGTCGTAATGGTCCGGAAATTCAGCAAAGCGATCGAAATTCAGTATCAGCGCTTCCTGCGACTTGGACGGACGTGGTGAATTGGGCGAAGAGCCCGATCGAAAGCTATTGCTATTGCTCCCAAGAGAGTCATTGGGAGTAACAGGAAGGTTGTTGCTGGAAGTAACAGTCGCAGAGGAGCTGTTGAAAAGCATTGTTCCACGTGCTCCAGCCTAGAGAGAGCAGTTAATTTTCACCGGCCTCTCCTGTACTTTTTTTTTTACTTGTTTTGGGGGTTCCGCAGTACCGCATGAATGAAATTTTCTGGCGGTGAGTTCCGAGTATGGACAGGACCGCCATAACCTCTATTGCAGAAATACCTCGACTCCTTGGGACTTACTAGTGACGTTATTTCATATTATATGTGCATGCTAAGGAACCTTCTCGCCCCGGTAATCTATCCCGCTTGACGGGTCTGAGAAGGGCCTCTTAGCTGTGTGTTTTATTTTTCTAGTTCTTGTTGTTACTGATATCCCTAAGAAATAGGCAGAAGTTTGAAATCCAAATGCAACCATATCCTATAGAAGCAGCCAGAGTAAGGCACTCTTGGATGTTCGTGTCGCTGTTATTAGCAGCTTCTCAATTGGAGATAGTCTAAGGATGCCTGATTCCATATTTCTTCGAATATAATGCTCTTGATATGCTGAGCAGATATGAATTTCCAGTTGGTCAGTTTAAAAAGTCTGATCTGTTTTCGGTCAGTGTACTGTACTTTATTTTTCAAAATAAACTTCACAAGCGAGGAAGATTATGATGCATATAAAGTAAGAAAATGTCAACAGAAAGCACCAGTCCCCTTCTTATTTTCAACTTACCCAGAAGGTATAGGTGTGTCATTGCGCTACCAATGGCGGAACAGAGAGGAAGGAACGAGGAGGGACAACGACGGACCAACGACAACACCAGCGGCAGAAGCAGACCAACAAAAGCACCTCGGCGAAGCCATGGTGGAAGACCCGTGCCGGTGCAGCCAAACCACGGTCCCACCCAAAGCCCATATCCTCTCCTCTCGAGGCACTTCAGTTAGGCTGACATCGTTATCTACAGAGGATCCGGAATATTAGAAGATTGCAGAATGGGGCAAGGTAACCCATTGCCTTTTGCTTTGCTCTTGACAAGTGACCAGAACTCCATAGTCGGATTGAGTTCAAGTGAGGATGGTGCAAGACAAGCACATCGATATCTTCGACTCTCGATGTATTTAGAGATATCCTCAGCCTCATGGATAGATGCATTATCCATTCTAAACTAACGCTCTTATGCTCTTCATAGGGAATACGTGAACGACTCCTTGCGGTAGGTTTCTTAAAGATACTGTTAGGGTATTTATCGTACTGTAATGCCTATCGCTGGGCTGAATGAAAAATTTGACCTGGTCTTGGTCAGTGTACGCTGTGTAACTGCGCGTGATTCCCACATCCGAATATCTGTATCCTTTCGCTTGGGAATGTGTCTGGTAGTAATATCATAGTTAACTCTACAAGATATGCCATGCAGATATTCATTGCGAGAACAAACAGATTTCAGAGAGTACACTTCTTCGACCACAACATAGCCATAGGTTCAGGACAGCCACGCTCATCAATAACATGACTTTGGGCCATCGTAGGAAAATTGGTTGCTCATTTCAGAATGTAAAAGTGTATAAAAGAGAAAGAGTCAAAGGAAGAGATGGAAGCGACATTTTTCCGTGGATGCATGTGACATTCAAGCGTACTCTGGGCAAAACGAGATTTTATTTTTTTTGGTGATCCTGCAACTTCAAAACTGGCAGGGTATGACTTTCCATAGCCCGGCATGTGAAGACAATCAGTTTCATCCTCAGCTCGAATGCGGAAAAGTAAGCAGAAATAGCTAATATTCGCCCTACCCTCTCTTCAGCTCCCTCTTTGCTCCTACGTGATGGCGTCTCACAAAGTAATCGCCATTGGCGAGCCTCACACTTCCTCACGCCGCCTTTATATCCGTATGTATCCTACCCAGTTCCATTCACCCTTCGCACATTGTATTTCCTCATACTTATCTGTCTCCTCTCTTTTGTGGGGTGATACAGATAGAGACGGCCACCCCATTTCGCCTTTTCACGACATTCCCCTCGTTGCAAACAATGAACAGGCCATTTACAACATGGTTGTTGAAATCCCACGTTGGACGAATGCCAAAGTCGAGGTACAATCCCATCGCACGCGCATGCACCAGCGCATAATGATGACGGTTTACCTGTTGAATTCTTCTGATGTAGATCGCGACCGGTGAAAAGTTCAACCCGCTCAAGCAAGATATAAAGAAGGGCAAACTCCGGTATGTACGCAATTGCTTTCCTTACAAGGGTTATATTTGGAATTATGGTTGTTTACCTCAGGTAAAAAAAGCGGAGGTTGGCGGACGAGAGCACGGTTGCTTCGCGATGGAGAAGTTTGAACTCAACCGACATAAACTGTAGACCTGGGAGGACCCCACTTCTGTTCACCCAGATACAAATGCGCGTGGCGACAATGATCCTATCGACGTATGCGAAATCGGCGAAGAAATTGGCTATCCTGGTCAGGTGAAGCAGGTCAAGATCCTTGGCGTGATGGCTCTGCTGGACGAAGGAGAAACTGACTGGAAATTACTTGCGATCGATGTTCGAGATCCGCTGGCATCCAAACTGAATGGTAAGGAGACTTGATATATAATTATCGGAGAAGAAGGGAAAGTGAACAACCAGACTATATAGATATTGAGGATGTTGAAAAGCACCTCCCCGGTTTGATCGCGGCCACCCGCCATTGGTTTAAAGTGTATAAAATGCCGGATGGTAAGCCGGCCAACCAGTTTGCATTCAACGGCGAATGTAAGAATCGGGTACTGTCTACTTTTCAAAAGCCACGTTGATCTTGTGTTACAGTCATGCTCATCTGTGCCGCCTTTCAATCCTTCCTAGGCATATGCCACTCATGTGATCAACGAAACCCATGAGGCATGGCTGCGGCTCATTCAGGGCAAGATCCCAGCCAAGGCAGACACACATGACATTAACGTGTACGTGTTCTAGTAACATTCTAGGAAGATGTTCTTGCTATTTTGTTTACATGCATCTATTAGCGTCAATACCTCTATCGTTGATTCCCCATACAGAGTCGTAAACCCCGAATTCACGTTAAAGTCGGTAATTATTACTGACCCAGAGGTCTGTAAATCCTGATTCGACCTTCTTGAGAGTATATCGCTAATAGCTGTTTTTCTGTCCCCATCATAGTCTTCCGCAGGAATTCCTCAAGAGAAAGAGGAACGCGAGAGAGGCGACAGTAAATGGTATTACATTAGATCTAACCTGTAGATTTGTTCCCCGGTGGGAAAATTAATCGAGCTTCTACGAAGCACCTAATATGAATGCATATCTCTTTGTTCGCTTACTGAATGGAGTCTTCTATGCAAGACAATGAGAATTATCGCTGCATCAGAGGCCAATTTAACTGCAATTGTGAATTTGGAGTCTATGCCATGGGTGCCAGCTCTTTTTGAAATAGGCATTTCTGTGTTGTCAATATAGGGTGTAGATATGGACGGGTAAACACGCCCTATAAGTAAATACACCATAGTGGGGAAGCCCCCCCCTTTTTCTATTCCGTACCAGCACAGCATATACAAAGCAGACCGAATGGACGGCATGATACTGATTTGATGAGGAGATGCACAGATGCATGGTGTTTTCTCTAATTTGATACAATGCAACTTACCCAAAGGAGGGAAGCGAAGGCAAGAGAAAGGCAGAGAGAAAAAGGCAAACAGCAGCAGAGGGTTGGTGAAAGAAAGAACAGGATAAAGGGGCCAGGAGGGGAAAACTGCGGAATTAGTGGAGGAGGGGTACGCAGAGCAGCTCGTATTTGTGTAGTTCTTTTTCGTCTCTTTATTTCTTTTCGTCCTTTTTCATCTTCTATATGCGACCATCGCACAGTTCCTCAATACAAACGCCGGAGAGCACAGAACATTATGACCCGTACCGCTGTCGTCGTCCCTCTGAAGGTTAGAAAGTTCTCCTTCTTTCTTGTGACCCACCATCATCCATTAAAATGTCTCAGCCAGCAATCGAAAGTGGATCCAACCCCAACACATCCAGGTGTCTTCAGATATATCCGCTGCAGCGACATTGACCATGGAGGAGCCCGCCGGCCGGACTCACTCTTATCTGCCCTACACCAACCATCCCCTTGATATCGAAAAGACAGAGCAGCAGCAGAAATGTATGATGATGGACGATGGTCCTGCAAAGAGTTTGACCCGATCATTGCCCCCCTTCATGAACACGTCGAGTCAAAACCTGGGGAGCTTTATTACCGAACCAGCAAGGACGCTACTTGACGAAATGGCTGTCACGGGCTTCCATACCGTGTCCGCAAGAGCTTCTGGAGGACGTTTTCAAAATGGCAATTCTGCCGCCTCCCTCACAGATTTTCGGCGGTACACATCGCGGCGGAGGACTTCCCGGCGCATCATCATACTGATTGCGTTTGCTGCCGTGATAATTATTGCTGCAATAGTCACCTTCTTTTGCTGGCCGCGAACCCCTCAAATTCGTCTGGCCGCACAAGGCGCAGGTGCACGTTCGCGGCATCCTGATGATGCGACAGACTGGGGACCAGACCAACAGCATCCATATCTGCGCACTAGCTGGCTTATCAATGTGACGCTCGATAATCATGAAAACTTCATCACCACCCATGTGAGCCGCCTAGACCTTGTCTTGTCGGATCAGGATACTTTGAAACCATTTGCTCGTGCAAGCGCCGAGAACCTGGTGCTCTTGCCGCGCCAAGAAAAACTCCTCAATTTGGTGTTTGACGTCGAGTACGAGACCCCTTCCCTCAAAGACCCTACTTTTGAACATTTGTATAATGCATGTGGACCGCAAAAGATCAGCGCCACCGCACCGCCAGCCCTTAATATCACTCTGCAGGTAAAAAGAAAATTGATTAATGGATTTGATAAGAAGAATGCTGTCGGAGAAGGGGAGAGAGACAGGCAAGGGAGAACCGTCGTTATTTAAGAAACAAAAAGAACTAATGGGACAAGGAATGGTACTTCATAGGCCATTTTCGATATTCCAGGCATTGCATGGAAACCCACAGTGATCATGGATTCCCCTTTGGCAAATGGTTTCCAATGTCCAAATAACTAATACTGTACCTTACGATCTTCTTGTACAACACATCATTGCAGCGTTACACATGATTTTTTAACCGAAGGAAGGTTAAATTTGGGGAATAAAACATGCTTTTGCGTTTTTTCATTTTATTCCTTTTATCACTTATCCCATGCTTATTTAGATTTATCAGCCTTTTACGTGCTGAACCACTACCTCTCATTATAATGACAGCAACAAAAACAATATTCCAATCTGCTATTCCATTCATTTCTGCAACCTTTGTCTATCGCCACCTGGATGGTAAACAATCGTGATCTTGCGTCTTGAAGCAAGAAAGTTACATGGGCTGATCTCAATCTTTTCCCCCCTCAGGTATTGACTTTTTTACCCGTGCGCTGGACTCGCTCGTTATATCGTTCATTGTTCTTTGGTTGACCACGCAGCTGATTGAGTCTGCGCAGGCTTTGGTCTCCTCCATTAGTATCGCGGAGCGATGTAAGACGACTGTAGCCCTTGTCAAAGACCAAAAGAATACTACGGGCGTTGTCAAAGAAAATATCCTTTTCTACGAGCTTACGCCGCCCGCAACGCCGCCCGCTACATTAAAACACTCAGAATCCATACCTACACTTGAGGCTAAAAGCACTACCACTACCGTTACCACCACCGCCACTACTATCCCTACCACTACTACAGAGTTATCTCCAACCTTTAATAGCACCATCACCAAGACAATCGGTAAGACGTCACCCGGATTCGCAATTGTTTCATCTTTAATTCACCACAGCTAACAGCGACGTCAAATATACGTTCAATGGTAGCACCCAACCAACCGTATGCTCCATCGCCTTCTGAGACGCCTGTATTGACTTCCGAACCCGAACAGATGATTGATCAGCCACCAATGTTGTCGCCATTGAAAGAACGTGCATATCAAGTGCGTAACACGGGTAGTGCTGCTGGTCGCCGACCTCGAGCACCTGTCATGTCCTTTTCAACACCGCTCCGGCGCCGTTCACATTATGATGTGTCAGTTCCTCTTCCTTTAGCGACTCCTATGTCCCCACCTGCACTGTCGCCCTCGCACTCGACGAGCTCTACCGGTTCCTGCAGCGCCTTTGAGTCCGACTTACTACGCCTACGCCGTGCGTCACGTGTCGAGGAAATGATTCATAAGTTCGATCACAATAATACCATGGCCAATAAGCGCGTAGATCCGCAACGTCGTCGGCGCTACAGTGTCGGATGTGCAGATGACTACCCGAAGGTCAAGCCTGTCATTCGAAACCGCACATATGGATTCAAGCCTACAGTTGGCATTTGGGAACAGAGGATAAAAGAAACAGCGGAAGTGGCCGACAAGACGACCACCTCATGACTAGAACGATAGCAAATTACTTTGTATTGAACTATGTCATTTATTTCTGGTGCCTTGTAGGAGTAAACATATGTTTCTCTAGTGTCTCTTTCTCTTTCTCTCTCTCCATATTCAGTATATAACGTTATTATACGAAAGGAGAACAGCAAGATTGAATAGAATGGGAGGTTGCCTTCTGTTGGGTTCTTTGTTATCATTTCCCCTGAGTGACATTGCCGTGGCAACAACTATGGAGAAGGGAGACAGGAAGACGAGGTCAATTGATGTAGAAAAGTACATCACCAACAGGAGAAAAAAGAAAAAAGAACAAAGAGAGAGGAGGACAAGTTCTAAGAGGGGCGAGGAGAGGGATGAGTAGGAGGAGGACGAAGAGGAAGAGGGGGGGATGAAGAAGAGGCAAAGCCTAAAGGAGAACGGCAGTACCCATTTTTATTCTTAATACGTTGCGGTGTCTCTCATGGAAACAGTTAGAGACAAGAAAGCAACCGAGGAATAAAATTCGACTGACCGGGGAAAATGGCCGATTGTGGGCAACAAGAATACTCCCCCAAAAAAACATTAGTATATAGAGTAGAGATTGTACTAGATTACAATAACTTAACGGGCAGCATGTGAGTTCATTGTCTCGTTCATCTTTTGTATTAGCCTGATCGATCATCGATCGCCTGGCTAGTCAAGCTACCCGACCTTAGAAAGATCTTCGTGTGTATGGCCGTCAACGGCCTGAACAGCTCCCACCGAGGCCCTTCTTATAGCACCATCTATGTTGTACGTATATGAGTTGTGCTAGGAGAAGGCACCAGTAAAAAGGAGCCTTGTTGCTTTTGCACCCGTTGTCAATAGCATTGAGCACACGCACATTCTTATTAGTATGGTAAAAAGCCGGGGATTTTGGATTACTATTTCAAGCACTTCGAGACACTAATACGCACACACTAACCATGGTCCTCGGATTAGGGGATTGTGTAATCCAACTATCTCAAAGCGCCCGGCACGGGTGTCCTTCTTCTTCTCCATCCCGCTCTATATAAATGCTACAATAGCTAACTATCTTGAAAACATGGACGCGTCCTCCTACACAGTTGAATCCTTGTTCTGTCTCCAAACTTCCTGTCCACAATGAAATCAACTGCTATTGACTTTATCACAAGCACAGTGACTTCTCATGAAGTAGATTGCTTCTATCGACCATTGGACCACCACCACCAGCACCAGAAAGAGTATAAATCAGCTGCTCTCTGCATCCGCAATCTTCTCTCACCCGACCCTGGGTCCGGTGATCTTGATGGAAAAAATAATGGTGTCGATGATAGCCATAAGAAGATGAAGCGCAAACGGGCGTCGCCTTCACAGCTTCTCGTCCTCAATCGCGTCTTCAACCAGACATCTTTTCCGTCCACCGAGCTACGCGCTCAGCTTGGCGAGCAACTCAGTATGAGCCCTCGAACTGTCCAAATCTGGTTCCAAAACAAACGCCAGGCACTTCGGACACAGGGCCGCAGCCGCAGCAAGAGGAACAATGGTCATAGAGGCACGACAAGACGTCAGCAACAAGTGCTGAGATCGCCGCCCCTGTCTCCCTTTCCTCCACAATCACACGCTACGGCAGCGCGAAAGCCGATAACAACAGTAACAGCGACAGCATCCGCCTTAAGTGATGCGAATGCCATAAAGAACTGCCTTCCTCCGATTCTATTTCCAACAAACAGCAACAACAATAAGAACCTGATAAATGTCACTTCAGTATCTCGTCACCACACTTATATGACTCCATTGTGTCTTCCTAGTCCGTCATTCATGGACTGATTATCATCCTCCCTTTTGCATAATACCCCGATCTTTCTTACATTGAGTTCTATCCATGGACAATCGCAGACTCTACAATGGTCCTTTCATTTTGTTTTTCCATTATCTCCTTTCTTTCATTCAATCATACCATTTCTCCTGAGGAATAACCGACTTATTGATGTATACACTTTCGTTCATACGCGCTTACGCTCATCCATCATTACTAGAAAACAGCTACTAATTCCCCTCCCTTCTCATCATGTGCTGCCGCCGTTACTGCCGCTGATGTGATCGTTATTATGCCACCCCCTTTTTTTTATGCACCGTGTTCCGGTACCTGTCTGTTAAACTCTTTGTCTTTTAGCATCTACAAGCAGTATGAAAATTAATATCGGATTAAACACAGCGACACGCTCATAGGAATGCGTAAACTTTTTAACAGGCATACGTACACATGTAATCCTCAACAGCATTTTGCCAAAAAAAACGAGAGAATTCATATCGATGGGGGTGTTTAGGGGTACTCTTCGTCGGCATCACAAAAGATGCCATTATTGTTGATCGAGAATTTCCCACCTTTTTTTGTATCATCTCCACCATGTCAAAGTGTCCTTTTTCTGGTGTTCAAGGCTTGTTACATGTTGCTTTTGGACAAAGCCCTCCTATTGACCGTGATCTTCCTATTGCCGAGAGTCTGCTCCTCCATTTCTGTCTTGGAGCCGCGTACGTCGAAAGCATGATACGTCCTATGGTTAATTCTTATACCTAGCACTCGGCCGTTGCTAGTTGTATCAGAACGTTTACACATTTCTTGTCAGATATAATAATCAAAAGCGGGACAGTCTTTCTCTAATCCTCCACACACGCCAGAAAAACATATGTCACCTCCCTTACATATGTTAGAGAACGGCCTCTATGCGCTTCCTTTTCGATAATGGCGTTCTTCATAGCTATAGCCAGCAGCTGATAATACATTTCTCTTTATACAGAACCAAATGTAGACAAGGATGACTATATAATTCTATCATTTAAATAATATATAAAAACTATAACCAATAATTCATTGTAACATTGGGTATATTACTGAGAGTTTGATTCGATTATTTTTATTCTTACTCTTCACTCCCAGTTTATTACTGTATGGCATTTGCATATAGCACTTTCATCTTCCGCCTGTGTTTTTATTAGTCAACCTAGCTTATTATTTGGTAACAAAGTAAGAGGCTTGCGCGCACATATATATATATACACATAGAGAGGGTAGTGCGTGTATCTTTGCACATGTATGACTGTAATCTTATAAGGCAAATCATTCAACTCTAATTTTTTCTCTCCCCATGTTCATAAGCTTATATTTTTGCCTTGGTCCCTTGCATCCGAAAAGTTATTAGCATATTTATAACTCGGCAGTCTTGCAGGCATGAACTCTTCCTTTTTTTTTAAAAAAAAAAAAGAAGAAAGGATAATGATAATAATAATCGGATCGCCGTGGTGTGTAGTAGGAGGGCTCAGTGCTGAGATGGCGAACCACGTGTTAAGGAGGGAGAGGGTGGTTCTGCCGAGCGGCAACCACAATATACAACTAATATAAACGTTTCATTTCTTGTGAGCATAGCGAAAAATGAAATTGGATATATCCTTAGAGAGGATTTACATGCAACGGACTGGAGCGTATTTTTCTCTTTAATAAAATAATGGAAATTAAAAAAAGTACACTGCGAGTCTTTCAACCATGAAAGAAATATATTAATTGTATAAAGGATTGAGCGAGCATGAAGCACGCGCGAGCTAGCTAGATAGGTAGGTAGGTAGATAGGTAGGTTGGTAGGTAGAGAGACAGACAAACGCTTCCCCCGTAATTTATATAAATTCGACATACGATTCAGGTATCAGACCAGTTTCATAATGCACGTCGGCAATTAGCCATCCCTAAAGTCACACATCAGTTTCTTTTCTGCAATGGAAAGAATGGGTGCTCTTACAGGGCATTGGCGGTATTGCACCCACACCACGTCTCCCTCATTCATGCCAATTTCGTACTCCGTCTCAGGTACAAAGTCATAGAGCGCCCGCGCTTGACGCCCTGTAAATTCCGAAGAAGATAATGACACTTGAGATAACCGTTGATTTGGATGGTTGCCATAGTGCAGTGGCGATGAATCAGGATACCCAAAATCTCGAACCAGGACCAGGACCGACAGTTGTTCATCGTCTGGAGATGCAATGGATCCATTTTCGTCCTTGGTCATTGAATCACTCATGGTCTTGGCTTGCTGACTCTTTTTCTCTTCTTTATCGTTCACATCAGTGCCATTGCTGCTATGAGGCTTGCGTGTCGTTGTACTAGTAATTGAACCATCGCACTGGACACGTGATTCAATATGTTGCTCAACAACAATTGATGTACTGTTGCTAGTGCTGGTATTACTCGCGCACTGTAGTAGAGGAATGGTTGGCGTCTCATAGTCCATCTCGAGTAGTGTCCATGTACCTTGTCAATGAGTAACGCTAACGGGACCGCAGTGGAGACGCTCATGTGACATGAAGGAGTGGAATGGGGTAAGTGGAGGGTGACAAAAAAATCACGGAATGGACCAGACCCAGCACAACTTTTTATTTAATTTCTAGACTGTACTGGCTGCTGTTGCTCCTCCGAGAGCAGAAGGAGGAAAGTGAGGAGAGAGAGAGAGGGAGGGAGAGAGAGAGAGGGAAAAAGAATGAGCTAAAAGAGATTTCTGCCGCTTTGCGAAATGCTCTCAATAAAAACTTTTTTTTCGTGTCGCCTGATGAACACTGACACGATTATTGCAATTTAACGATGCTTATTTTTGTTTCTCTCTTTCTACTTTTGCGCTCGGTTAAAAAACAAACAAAGACATAAACCCATGGTTTTCTCCTGAACAAGCCGAATTGTCCCTTTCCTTCGTTTAATCGTGTACGCAGCGAATATAGACAAGGGTTGACTCACCTTGTTGTGAGTGGAAGGTCTGTGTGGTTTTACGGACACGAGCGCCACCCAACCCTGTTTTGCGTCCAAACGCCATATATTTACGTGTAACCATCGATCATTTGACCCCATCTCCGCTCAATGTCTAGCAGACCATTTGGTTCCAATACTTCTTTTCTTTCTCAGGACCACGGTAAATTCATTTAGCCAGAGTGGCGGCTCTTCGGGCAGTGCCCGCCACAGGAGAAAGTAGCATAGTGATTTCTGTGCGTCCGTGCATGCCCATGTCTTCAGCAAAAAAAGGTGGATATTGCAGTCCTTCCGGTTTATTACAGTACTTTTTTTTTTTTTTTTAGAAAATGATGCTGTCGATCATTGTGCCTAGTGCCATGACAATATTGTTGCCCATCACTTTCTCCACATTCTCTTCCAAATGGCGTTTGGGATCCTGTTTGCCGACGTGTCTGGTCTTGAGTTGCTCTGGGGTCATCGTCAGTTCTTCCTGCACAGATTTGTTGTAGGCTTCTGCTAGAGACAGCATTTCCTAGAAAACGTGATAAAGGATGAGTCGGCGCAGCCAGGAGGCGATGAGGACATTTATTTACCTTGACACTCTTTTCATTGTCTTCAGTATGTTCTGTGAAATTTTCCAAAGTCAAGCCATGTGTCCAATTCTTCTTGTGCAAATTGAGCAACATCTTCTCTTCAAGCTCATTTTTTCGGTAGTTAATGGCAAGTGAATAGTAATGCCGGTTAAGACCGTGGATGAGAGCCTGAATGGATGGCTTATTGAGGTGGCCAATGTTTGAGGTAGTTTGTCGGGCTTCTTGTCCCAGCATGGCACTCTGGGGATTGATAGTGCGGAACGCATCAATGACGACCTTGCCCTTGACGGATTGGATCGGGTCAATGACGACAGCGACGGCGCGTGCATTCAATTGTTCGAAGCTCTGTTATTTTGAAGATATGCATCTGTGTTATGGAGAACGAGAATAACTGTCGGCACTATCACTTGTTCGGTTACCTGTTGCGTGTTGACATCGACACTGGAGAGCCAGCAACCAAAACCAGGGTGAGAGTGGTACCAGCCAACCACCATCTCCGGTCTATTGTCCACAAATCACATAAATCATGCGCTAGGTGAGGGCGTCCGAAAGTCGCTGATCGAATAGCATTTTCCTTACCTCCCAGTCTGCTTCAGCATGTCCAACATATTTGTCTGGAAAACAGGATCAACCGCCTCTACAGATACACCGGTACCACTTTGCGGCATCGCGAATACATCAACTACACGTACAGTGTAATCGTCGACAAATTCGCCTAACATCAGACCCATGACTTCCATGGGCACACCAGCGCGGCCTATAATTCAACAAATCGAAATCGGCATGAACCACTCAACTGATGAACAAGGACACATAAAGTCTCGTTTGCTACCAACCGTGCTTCAGCATCTAATTCGTCCCAATTTAATAAGGATTAGGAATCGATAAATCCGGACTTATCAGCAAGTTGAGTTGAGATCGCTCTTACCTTAAGCAGAGCCAATGAGGAGATGTGTACTGTTTCGGCATTGTCGACGATTTCCAAGTCGGCGCCAGGTTGCGAAGCCTGCATCATTGAATACGAGTGAATATCTTCTAACGTTTGCCGAAGAGTTGGATGGATTTACCTGACCGTATCCAGCAGCAGATCCGAGCAATCGTTGAAATCTTTCCATAGTTCTTCCGTGTATGTATGTATGTATGTGTATAAGGGTCGGTTGTAAGAAGACGTAATACGCGAGCCGTTCTTTTTTCTGGCTCTGCTCATTTCTGGCCGGAGTCCCAAAAGGCCTAACAACGACGCGCGGCTCTCTCAGCCAATCAATATAACGATACCGTAGGTTCCTGCAAGAGACGAGTTTGGAACCATCTTTTGTTGTACCTGATAGAATTCCTTTGTTCTAACTTATGACCGTTTGAATTATACTATACCATCTGTATACCATGATATGTGGATCAGAAGTCATATATGGCTCTCATAGACGCTGAAACAAAACACAGGGAAATGTTCATGAAAATAAATGCCTTATTGCTTATGATTCGAGGAGGATGTTATGGTTCTAAGGAGGCTGTCTATAACGACAATGCTATATTGTATCAGTAGGTCCAAAGTCTAAATAGTTCTTCTCATATACTCCGACATACGTACCACTTCGGCGCACCTCCAAAACCGGATACAATGTAAGAACCTGCCAATATCTAATACCATCAATGGCAGTACAGTTAGTGCTTGTTTTCAAGGTGCATTCTATAGGCTCAAATACCACCAGTAAACCGGCTACCGGTAAAAATTATATTATCCCAGTCCGGATGACCCAGGCCGTTTTTGTTGACGGTAAAGGATAGATACCTTATCCGAACATTTGACCCGCTATATGGCCATGTAACTGGTCACCGTCTGCTGAGATCAGCACGCCATTGTTGCAACCTAACCTAAAAAGAGTCAACATTTCCAAGACTGAAGCTACCCAAAATGGGTAAATCGATGACATTGCACGCGATATATTGCATACGGCAGAATTCGATACCCTTATGATGCTTAGTAGAAGTTAAACCACCTCAGATGAAGGACATGTTGACGCTTGTATACCAGCACACCTTTTGCTGCAATTCTCGTGAATGTTTTCGTTCCTTCAGGGTGTTATCCTATGAGAGAAGTAAGTGATAGAAATACTGGATACTGTGCTGAGGTCATTCATCAAACTTTACTGTTAGGTACACGAAAGGCATGCCGCACAAAGAACATGGGAGATCTTCCTCTGTGAAAAAGACGAAATGCAAGCGTTTCGAGTTATTAATTCAATAGACCGTCAAAATTCCCAACAGCAATCAATCTGTTTTATGAACACGGTCACGGCCACCTCGTTGATGAGCATGAGCTCATGGAATCGAAAGACTAGATAGTTGACGTGGAGGTATATTCTTTTATTTCACATCTACATGTATCCTAAACGAGGAACATCGCGGTTCAGATAAAATAAAGACGACTGCACAGTATAAACAGACCAAGACCAAGGTGACGATTTCCAGCGATACGTAACAAAGCAGTCAGGGATATATGAATATTACATGTTGCAGTATCCATTTACCAGCGCCGTCGGTACGTGGCATTTGTCTTGTTTTGTCTTTCTTGATATCAACCACTTTTATAACGGAGGGTGTGTGCAATAGAAATCATTATGGCTATCCCACCAGCTTTAACTTATACACAAACAAGTGCTCTCTGGAGTGACATGGATATTCACTTGCTTTACAGCTGGTTCCTAGCTATCTTTCCGCAACCCTTGGTGTGCCCGGTCGCATCGCTTCACCCGTCTTATTCGTGACCGTTTATGACTCCTCCAAAGGATCTTATTCAAAACGCCATATATCGGTCCCACGATCGATATCGAGGGCGTCCTCTACCATACTTGCTGTCATACAAAAGAAAGAAATTAACTGAGATCGTTCACTCCTGACTGTATGATCCTATACTGATTGTATTTATTACTCTGTCTACATTTATTTGATACTTTGAGTCACTGCAATGAACTTCAATATATGCCCCATCCGCCTTTTCATTTCATCCAGTAGAAAATACCCTCATATTATGTTATAATAAAACATCATCGGAATTACCATCGTCCCAACCATATCATCGTCTCAGTCCATTGATCTATTTCAACCGTCTTTCTGGTACTTATCTGGCTTGGTACAAGATATGTGATAGAAAGTACTTAATACCAATCTCCCGCCATAGTGTCGGTCTTCTCTTGCCCTTCATCTCTTGTTCTGTCAGCATTGATTTTAGAGTAACTTCTTCATCCTTCCTTCTATCTGTTCCAACGCTATCGCTGGTAATCCATTTCTCAGTCTGTGCCTACCTGTTCTCTCGCCTTGGTCTTTTCATGTCTCCACTTCTACACCGGGCTATACGTCCCTGGTCCCGCCTGTCTTTGCGACAATTACCTATGATTTTAATCTTACTCGATCTTTTCCATATGCGCCATTCTTGATCCTCATTGCAGTATTGTTGCTGTTGATCCTAATGGTAACTCTCTACCTCTCTTTTAGGTATGTCTGAGTTACTGAGCTCGGCGTTCGAATTGGTTGGGAGAGCGCAAAATCGTGAGATGCCAGCGGCCCAATGACACGCATAGCTTTAGGAGAGCATGGTCTAAAGCACTCGTGCACAGGGTGAGGGGTAAATTCTGTTCGGTCGGCAGATGACCTGAGAGGGTTGGCAGCAACGTCATTGGAAGTCACAGGTCACATTACCTGTCTGAGCATGAAATGAAAGAGGATAAAAGAGCGCGTTTTTCCTGATCTCAATTCTTTAGGCTTTCTTTCTTCAGTTTTTTGGCGAATGGACCAGCCCACTATTCGCATTTTTTCTGTTCTTTCCTTCTCGCTTGGCGGCAACCCTTGGCCCATCGGGTTTCAGTCGCATCCTTACCACTTGGTAATGGAAAGGAAATGGAACTTGAAATAAACGGAATAGGATGCGGCCGCTCCTATTTAATTTTTCAAATTTTTTGAACTTTGGCCCCGTTTGGCAGGTGCGGCTGCCAAACGGGGCCTTTTTTTTTTCCCATTTTTTTTCAATAAAATAATTTATATTTTGAAGGGTATGATATAACATTGCAAAGTTGGTAACGAGATGTGCTTGCTCGAGCGGATGCATGCCTGGGAAGAAAAAGATAACAACATTGGGTGGTCATTGGGCGCCGCATCGAGAGCCATCAATGCCTTTTGCGAGATTACCTTCGCAGATGAGCCTTCTATCGTGAAGCTCGTTTCCGCCATAGATTTGGAGTAAGCCGCAATCTACTCGTGCACATTATCGGCAACATGGAGCGCCATGGCCTGCACTCTTGTCCAGAAGAAGGATGCGGCGTGTAAGCCTGATCTGTCTCCAATGCAGAAGGCCGTCGCAGCTTTGCGACAACTTACCCGCAGCTACGCATCAAATGCCATTGACGAATACGTCTGACTTGGGGGAAGCACCGTCCCGATGTGCGATGATCAAGAAGTACAATGCCGAATGCCTAGGACGCCCCAATGAGGAACAATGTTAAGCGTCTCATGGCTGTTGACGAGAGGCGCAGTTTCTCTGCGTTCCCACGATTGGTTATAGAAGCCAGGGCGTTCCACGATCTGCGGACATTGCACTTTTCTTTTGGTCTTCCCGGGGTCATGAATGACATCAGTGCTGATCTTTCTCATGTTGACCGAAGTTCTGAGAGATAGTACCCTGTCGTTATCATCATTGTCAATGGTCACATGTACAACACCGATTACTACCTTGCAAATGGTATATACTCTGATTATACCGTCCTCTGTAGTTCATCCGCCACCACAGACGGGAAAGCTCGTGGTATACGATGAGGGCAGGACTATATTTCTTTAGATGTGATATCTGTCAAGGCTCGGGGATAATCCAGGGAAGACGTCGAGAGAGCGTTTCGGCATCATCCTATGACCAGCAATACTGTGCAAGATATCCCTGTCAGCAACCTCATGAAAGCATATGCGTTTTTGCCCGACATGATTGTGGAAGATCAGACAGATGATGATGAGGTAGAAGAATACCGGAGCCAGTGGGGGGTATCGTCATATCCCGACGCCAGAGGTATGAAATTCATAGAAGATTCGTCGGGATATGCGATCGCGACGCGCATATGATGAAGTTTGAGAGACGGCATTCAAGGGAGTCCAACGGAAATGAAATCTTATTTAACCATATCTTTCTTACACGTCAACTAGAATATGTTAATGCATGGGACTAGATATATATTCTTCGGCCGATTCACCTCGAAGTTCGCTGCTCTCTTCTTCCCGATGATTACTGCTGCCCTACACCTTTCGCAGACGACGCAACTACCGCTTCGACAGTATGTCAAAGGCTTCTAAGTATATGGGGTCAGTGATGATTGAGTGACCAAATGTCGCGAATTGAATATCGTTGCGTCGTTCCGTCTCCGTGGCGCATTCCCTCAGGTTTGCATAACAGAAAAGCGTCGATCCGGCATCGCTTTGAGGTACTCCGCCGAAGTGCGTTTGTTTTGAGCTCGCACCTTCTTCAGCTTGCTACCAGGAGAGAGTGCAAATACGGTGAGCCTGTGCGTTCTTCGCCTTCCATAAACACGATAGTATCTGGATTAGGTATATCAAAAGCTCCACATCCACATCCACACATCTACATGTATCTTGACAGATTTGTAAAGTATGTAGTATATTGGCGCTGGGAAGCCTACATAAGATAGAACATTTTATTGCTCAGATTTTAATGGTTTGACCGGTGAATCCCATCGACCACCGGTAAACACTTTACCGGTATATAGAGCGACCGGCAAATCGAGAGTTGACTGTACATAACTCGATGAACCAGGCATATATTTTTATTTTCTAAAATAAATCTTGTATTCAAGATAAAATAATGTCGTACCAACAGGTAAAAAGATTCGTTATTAGTCAACAGAAGACATTAGCCTATCACACCCGCAGCCCTGACTTACCAATGCGGCTTACCAGGCTTATCCTGATTTGCATCTGGCGATAACCATGGCAAACAGATAGTGGTGCTCCAGAAGCAATGGCAGGAGCAAGGGCAGTCAACAGCAGTCAACAGCAGAAGTAGCGGCGACACACGCTGGGGCACAAAGGGAAATTAGGTCGGTGAGCACGGACACAAAGCAGACGAAAGCAAAAGACAGGGGAAAGCACGATTTATGCCAGAAGCAACGGCTCCTCGGTTTAAATAAAAAACGGAAGGGCGAGTAGTCCAGTATCATTTTGACTTCTCTTCCACGGCTCATCAAGCACGGGTGTGGTTGGTTCAATCTACAAAGGACAGATGGTGTTAGATTCATCATCCCGCGTAAAGATTTCTGGGCAAAACCCAATTTCAATTTTTATGATCCTTGGGCTTCAAATGGTAGGGGCGGCTTCATTTATGGAAAACGGTGTCTATCGGCTGTATCAATGGGTGTAATATACGTTACCAAATAAATGCTTTTTTAGATCTATTGTATTCTTAACGAAGATGAAGTAATGTCCAACTGCATATCACTTGATTGTAACATCGGATTGACTTGCCCTCTTTCTTTCCATGGCCGTTAACAGCGAAAGTCTCAAGGGACCTGGTGCCAAGATCACTTCTAAAAGTATGCTTGATTTTGCTCTTGTTTTTGGTGCTGTGACCATTGTAAATCCTTTTTTCCTGGGCCGTATTATACCGCAGTCCATGTTCATATGGAATTCGTCCTTTTCAATGAAAACAGTGTCATTCTAAAAATCAAGGTCAGCCATGTTTCATCAGCATATCCAATCAAGGCGGTGCGCTTGGATTTTTGCTGTTTTTAATGGTAAGCTGCGCTTGTTTTTCATCAATCGGTGAAGGATCATTCTGGATACGCACTAGGACAATGGATGGATTTTCATTATTGAGAATCCATGAACGACCCCCTGTTTTATCGTTTCTTAGATACATTGTTAGGCTGCTTTCTATAGCTCATTGCCCATCGCTGTGGTGGATGAACATGTGTCCCCAACAGTTTTGCTACAGTCTATGCACTCAAAGCATTCTCATATCTCGACTTGAAAAACTCAATCTTATCTGGGCCAGTGGGCGACGAGTAATTGCGCATTGAGCCTGGTTCTTTCATCAGAAGTCTGTATCCTTTCGCTGGAGTATATGGGTAGAAATAAGCTCAAAGTTACCTTTGCAACAAGGTGTACCAGTACGCGGATACTTTGTGTGGGTGCAGACAAACTGAGGAGCGTGTATATTCCTTCAAGTAATGCCCGAATCCATAGGTCCAGAGCAGCGCGTATCAACAATACGGTCATATCCCATCCTGTAAAGAAATTGGTCGAGCATTTCAGAATGTCGAACGTGTACAGATCGACAGGAGCGTCTTGGTAAGCTCTTTGTACGACATACAGTTTAGTAAATTGTGTTATGACCCTTTTTTTTTTTAACTTGACCAGCGGAACTTGACCTTGATTTTTTGCCGGATTTCTCTTCTCTTTCATACCCGTTTTTTTTAACGCAGACGATGACTACCTCCGAACCCCTTCTTTCAAACATTGCTGCTCAGCAAATCGGGAATGCCTTGGCTTCGGAAGCCGGATCACGTCTCGGTTTTTTGAAAAAGCTCCGCCAGGAAAAGCTCTCTAACCTCCGGCCTTTAAGTGATTTCTTTGATAAGAACAGAATCAGCTTCACGACCTCCTTTTCAGAGATTACCAAGCGATGGAAGTAAGTGTATCTTCATGACGGCAATTCAGGAACCGTTGTTAGATAGGTGTGTATATGCATTTGCTTATATCTCTTTTCTTCTCAAGCTATAACCTGCAATACTTTGGCGCCAATTACCTCCTCATCGTCTTGGGATTGTCCATTTATGCAGTGTAAGTCGTTAAAGTGACCCGCTCTCAAAGTGCGGAAGTAACGACAGGAAACGTAACATGTTTCTCTTTATCAACAGTGTGACCAACTGGTGGCTTCTTTTTACTATTGCTTTCATTTTCGGTGGTTTCTATTTTATCTCTCGACGCGGTGAGGGCCCGCTCACCATCGGTGGCACTGCTGTGTCCTCCTCTACGTTATATGGTGCTTATTGCGGTGGGTCACTGATATTGCTTCTATTTTCTGGAGCGACGGGCACGATATTTTGGATTATTGGTGAGTGTCAAAAAAGAACAGGCTAAAGAGGGCAATAAGAGTATCTCTCATATACGTGGATGCGAAGCGCTAACCACAGCCAAACGACAGGTGCTGCTGCGCTCGTTGTGCTTGGTCATGCTGCCCTTCTAGAACCTGGCCTGGAGGGCGAATTTGGCGCAGATGCGCAGGTATAAAGAGACCGAGAAAAGTAGAAGAGGCTCAAGCAGTCCTGCAGACACATTCTTTACGGAATTATCGTCAAACAATACAACGCATTTTTGATATCTGTGATTTTTTCAAAGCCTTCAAGACGGAGTAGACGTATCTTTCAGAACATAGCGTTGTCCTCTGTTTGCTCTAAAAGATGCTCTCATTTGTCAGAAATGTTAGTTATATATCGAGCCATTACTACAGCAACAAAGAGTGATTCTCGTTACTTCATGAGATGATCTAATACTATGGGTTCTCACCAAAGTCATCCGATGACTTCTAAAAGGTTGGCAACAAAAGTGGGACCTTGGTTACAACCAGCCTTTGTCTTTGGACAACGGGGATGCAGTCTGGCCCCGTTGCTCCATAGCATTATAGCGATTAAAATTTAGACCATTTGCAGCTGAAAATACCATAGCATGGAATGGATCTCCGTATTCTAAGCATCATATTCCGCTGTTTGCACATCCATTTATGGACGAGACGCTTTCGCGGTGCCGTAGTCTTGATAAAGAGTCAAAGAAATTGACCTAGGATTGCATTGGAGGCAAGTCCACTTCAAATACAGATATCGATCTTTTATACTGAGAGACATATACTAAATGAGTCAATGGAAGCCATTCCGCATGTCGTCTCTATCATCCCTCTTTTTTTCCTTTGCATACCGTAGGATAGACCACACGTAGCTCTGTCACTACTCTCCTACTGCAAGCGGGTGCATCCATCCAACACCCATATAGAGTGAAAGATTGAGCGGCTCAAGCTTTGATTCAGATCCATGAAATTAGGGAATAGAGAATAAACAACATGTGTTCTACACCTAATATGACTTGCTTATACTTCCCTATTGATCAGCAAACCTGCGTAGAACAATTTATTTAACACTATAATCATATATATATATATATATATATATATAACAGGTTTATCCATAAACTTTAGGGTGCTTCCAAGATTGAAATTACTATTTTAACGCTTCGTGGCAAATCATTGAAGGTGATCCAGCGTATTTAGGGATATTCACAGCGGCATAGTTAGCTGTCATCTCCATCTCGTCCACTGTATGTAGCCATAAGGAACCTGGGATGAGTTCAATTGGATCATTTTTAGATAAGAAGACATTGGAAATACGATAAAATAGTTAAAGAGGAATACGCAGAAATCTAGGCTCTCACACACACAACACTAAGGCATTATGTAACAAAAAAGATGGAGTTATCAACCGTTAGCGTGGCATCCGAGTCGGTGTATATTTTAACTTGTATTGATGGACTTTGGCATATGAAAAATCTTGAAATTCGGCGTGCTTCGATGTCATTTAATAGAGACACTTACGCTTTGATATAGGGGAGATATTCCCTTCGCGTTGCGGGTGAGACAATGAAGAGATTAGGTGCTGTTGCCGATACGTCAGAAACGCGATATTCCACAAGAAACTCCACTGGAAATAAGGTGCCATTGAGATACCGTGTTATGCTGGTAATATCTGTGCTACGTTCCGTTGCTATTGCTATTGATGCTTCCATTTTTATGATTTTCAATATAGCGGGTTTCTCTTATCTAAACATTGGTGTTAGGCACTTTCATCCCATATCCATAGTAGCAGACAGCATTCCGATGCTCACCCCTGGTCATATGCTAATGGCGCCCTGAAAAAATGACAGTGGAAGAGCGAAATGCTGTGATGGACCAGTCGATTTTGTCCGATTACATAATCAATATTATCAAGCTTATCGCATGCTCTCGCCAAACAAAACACGGACGGTCAAGGTGCCAAGCTCTGGTATGCCCGTATCTGCAAAGCCGCCTTGAGATAGCACGCCAGTGACTCCTGTTCTCCTTTGTGTCGCCAAGGAACAACATGGTCTGCCATGGCTTTCGGACGAGTATCTCATGATGCGGAAAGGCGACCTTAGCCATCGAGACGTAAATGATTAGCCTTTAGGTTTTTGTACAAGTACTTTCGATGATACAGATAAAAAGAGTCCCTTCATTTTTATCTAAAGTGTGATTGTTATGGGTAAATACTCCATTCTATACATGATGTGTTTCCGTTTCCCGTTTCCCGTTTCCGTACCGAAGTCGTTGCCCATCGGACTATCTTCCTGTAACGAGAAGACATCATATATGATTTCGAAATACGTAAAATAATAAACAGCTGCTGTTGTATTCACCGTTGAATTCAAGGAACCGGACTGGATCCAACAAAAATGCCATCGCAATTTGAAGAAGAGAGTAATAGGGGCAGTCGTTTGTGTTGATCATTTCATTTGGTATTAGAAGGCCGCGTTATCCATGTCGAACTACCATTACTACTAGCGCTACTGCTAATGCTACCCTTGTGATCTCGCTGGTGACGATGATGGTCGTGGAGTTCGTATACATCTTGATCTGGCGAGAGGCCATTGACCATAGGAGAAAGGTCAAAGAAAGGCGTGTTCAACGTCGGTGAGGTCGGGCTTTCCACTTCAGAGTACTCGTAGTGCGTTGTCCGCATACTCGCGGTCCGCTTGGGTATTTTATTATGCTGTGTAAGATCGGACCGTGGCAGGACGCCTTTGTTATGCTGAAAGGAACCTAGGCTCATCGATCGCCGTACATTTTCTCGTAACCGATCCACATTAATTAAGTTAATCTTGGGGACAATTGGTGGCTGCGTATGGGAGGATCCGTCCGTCGATGTTGCTCTCCATTGACCATCGGGCATCATCATATCGTCCTCAATCAGTACCTTAGATGAGTCGAGGTCATCTGAATTCTCGTTAGACGGCGTGATGGAGCTCAAGAGTTCGGCGGGGACATGCTCTACACAGATGGTCGGAAATGCGCCCTTCAAACCTGTCATGACATTATATCCTATTGCCCAGCCATCATCAAATTCGACCGCAAGACATATAATATCGTCAACATGGAGTCGAAGCTCATCACCTCGCTGTGGTGGATAGGGATGCACGACAATAAATAAGTTTTCGAGACATGGCTCCTGAAACGGAGGTATTGGGTCCTGTATGTCAGTGGCAGTTGTCGGTGAAGTGGTCGAGTTGGTAAGGATCGGAGCAGAAGCATTGTTATTATGGTCGCTGTTGCTGAGGTTGCTATGCGACACAAGTGCACGTCGGCTACCGCTGTCCGTACGGTCGACTCTGGACTGATAGTCAGATTTTGGCGGTGGGACGTACGTAGTGAATCCATAGTTGTCCTTCCGGACACGTTTCCTACGCAAGCAGAAGCAGAGAACAGCCGCGCAAATCATCGCGACGCCAACCACGCAACCGATAACAATTCCAGCTATCGCACCAGCACTGAGTTTGCCTTTGCATGAGACGCTGCTGCAACATTCATCCGTGCTATTTGCACTGCAATACTGACAGGCTCCGTTCTGGTTATCCTGGAAACCTAACAAGACCAACAGCAAATCGGATCAATGACTTTCCTCCTTTTCCTCTCCCAAACCGATATCGCGTTCATTCTCCTCCCCCCTTTTTTTGTTTCCCACTAAGCCTTGCTGTTTGTTTGTCACGCACCGCAGTTGCCGGGTTCGTTCACGGATCCGGGTATACAACCTTCGGAGACGGTCCCATTGTATCCCTGCCAATACATGCACTGTGATGCTAGATCAGATAATGCGTCGGCTCGATTGGAGGACTCTGGACATAGTGAAGAGTCGTTCGAGATGGCTGTGACACTATCAACCCACGACTCACACGTGTACTGACAGAGCGGAGGTGGTGTAAGATTGTTCTGGAAGTTACAAGGCAGAGAGTCAGTTGCATCTTGTATCAAGCTAGCGCATAATCGAGAAAGCGAGTAGCGAGCATATGGGACATTGTCAGCTGGGCCGGAGCAACCGAGGGGTGTGAGGTAGTCGTTCGCCGTTTTAACGTATGCGAATAAGCCTTGGTCAAACGAATCGACGTTTGTTGCATTAGCCAGAAACGAGTAGCGATTGCTAAGCCCGGGTAAGCCGACGTAAAACTTGCTGAAGGCCGGACAAGCTTTGGATGACGACAATAATACGCATTGCGCTCGAGAAGACTGGACACTCCACAGCGTTGCAAGAGCCAAGCTCACCAGAGTGGCGCAAGATGGGCGTTTAATACGAAGATCGGCGGACATCAGGTTGATGGAGGGGAATATAGTATGGAGCTGCAAAACACAAGACCAGGCGAAGAGAAATCAAAAAGATCAAGAGATTGATATTGAAAAGCAAAATGGGAGGGGAAGGATGCTACCTCAGAAGGTATAGAGGTAGTAAAGATGGTGTGATGCGTGTAAGGGATGTGTACAATGAAGATGAGTACTTTAGCGCTCGAGCATAATGCTCTCTTTTGGAAGTTTTGGAGGTTGCTGTGTGAAGAAAGAATACGGGACCAGGGTATACTAGGTCACTTGGGACAATAGCAGTTTGGAGGTGAAAAATAAAAAGGACGGCGTGGGCCGGCCAGCCATTCTCTAGCACGGTCAGCTGTTCCACGGTCGTTCACCCCTGACAAGCCACCACTTCGTGCTGTCTCCTCCCGTCCGTTTACTTCGTTGATTAGTGCTACTTCGCTACGTCTTGGGTATCCCAGGATTTTGTCTCGGAATGGGCGGGTGACCACCGCTAACACGCACATGATTGTTGTATCCATGCATAGCCACGCCTATGCTGTATTACCTGCACCTGTTGGCGTTGTATGATGTGCCACAAGGAGTCGACTTTTCTTTCATCAAAGCCTCGAGGTGGACCCTCCACTACTCCCGGCTAACCCCCCTAAGCCCCGCATTCAACAGGCTTTGTATAATTAAAGGGTTTTTCTTTGTTCAACAGCCATCGCGCTACATCTCCGTTATAACGTCATCATTTACTACCGTGATTCTGGTTTCTTTGGCTAGATCCACCAATATCGCAGAAGGGGAGATCGAAACTATAAGGTATTAGAGCACCATGGTAATGTTTTATTTCCTCCGCAACCAGGTTCTACCGAAAACTGCATGAAGAACACGAGGGAGAATGACTGCAGAAGATGGGTAAAATAAAATAAATGAGGTTTTTCTCTTATCATCGCCGATTAAATGTAGTGTCTTACAAACGGACGGACGTCGATCTTTTCTGAGTAACGGACGTGCCAACCTTGGCATCGCTATGTCATTGACATTATAAAAGATCTAAATGGCTAACCCATCCATATCTTTTCATTATGGTCTTTGACCCAATGGAATTCTACACCTCGCATCCAAAAGGATATCGTTAGTGCCCTGTGTTTTCACCGATCTGAAGGGCATAACGGATAATACGTAATGGGAGATTTTGGGTGCTTCCAGCTAATGAACGGGGGGAAGGGGCTTATCAGTAGCTTCTTTGGTACGGGCTGAACTATTGGCTGCTAGGGGTTCTACCATCATTAATGTAGAACATTCATATGCCTTAAATAACTTCACGAGCTAACTATAGATAGAACCTCATTTCTGAGGGTACATAGAAGAACATAAAACTTGGCCGTGTGTTTAGCTGGCATCTCTTATGTTCATCTGTATTAAAATTTTCTCGACTATAGTCGCTGAGGGATAGCTTTTTATTGTGCATAACAAGACTCTTTCCCACGGACGTACAGGACGATGATAATGGAAAATAAGCTCAACTGGGATTCGGTCGGGATCCACAATACGATGGTCTTGTCCGAGATATCACCGCCCGGCCTTGCCAACCTGAATCGATAAATGAATACATTAATGGAGGTAAATTCGGACGGACAATATTCCTGGTATTCTCTGGTAATACATCGATTCGTTAGCATCAAATGAGCCCCCTCCCACTTGAGGTCCTTTTTTACTCTTTCCTTTCGTTTCCCCATACTTCCAGCTTATGCCTGGGTGATCTTCCCCTTGACACAGACTGTCTGATCCTGAAGCCCATTGCGTCATCGACAAATATTCTGTTCTGAATCGTGGCCATTCGAATTGCAATGCCATTACCTCGGCAGCGACCCTCACAAAGAGTGGTCTTATTATTCGGCGTTTTGCTAGCAGGCATCATACTGCTGGTATCATCCTATTTTGTATGGTCACCTTCCAGTACAGGTGGCAAAAAGAAATACAAGCCATCCAAAGGAGAGCTAGCAGATCTGGTCCAGTACCGGGATATGGACGAGTCGATAGAGGAAGACACAATTCGCGAGCTATTTCTACCTACCTCTCCAGGTAAAAATTCTGGGCATAAGAAAGATTTGTGCTGTCCCGTACCCCTGACGTTTGGGATGTGGCTAAATTGTATGATCCCTCCCCTCCAGTTCCCAATCGGCACCATTCTTTCGACGAGCTCCAGGAACTCGTCAGCACCATCGACACGGCTCTGCTACCATCTGTCACGATCATCCTGTCCTATAACGCTTCCATCGACAAGCTCGAATCGCAGCTTGCGAAGATTCATACGCAATCCATCCGACCTTACTCGATTTGGATCGTCTGTGAAACAGAGGACGGGAAGCATTTCGTGGAACGGCAGAAATTTCCATACTCTAATGTTCGTATTTTATTCCGTCACGACAAGACAATGCCACTGCCTAGTACCGATTACATCTGGGTCCTCGATATAGGTGTTCTGCCTGGGCGACATTATCTTGAGTTCCTTCTCAAACTCGGAGAGACAGCAGAGTACCGTAACACTCTTCTCGGTACAGGGTCCACCGCGCAAATAAGATGGCGGCAGGATGAAGTAGAATGCCGCAAAGGAGCCAAAGCACAGGGAACGACAGCACCCGCACAAATACTCAGTGGAGCGTGGCTCTTACACCGTCAGTGGCTACTTGCTGCAGCACTGGACTCTAGACCTGATGATGTGCCTCTCAGTTACTGGATCAGCCGCAATCTCGGTACAGGCGGAAAGGGGATCCCTTTAATCGCGCTACCTAAAGACAGCAAAAAACGAAGCGATTATGCCCTCAGAGGCGTATCCGACAAAAATGAGTGCACTTCGCTCGTAAATCATTTCAAAAACACCAGAACTCTCCGACTTGAGGATAAGCTCATGGTGGCTGGAGAGAATGCGTCGCCCCAAAAGACGGAAACAATGGTGTTTCTTGTAGACCGGGACACCATGGAAAGTGACTGGGTGCGACTCGCTTGTGACATGCACAGTAATACAGAGGATGAGGATTCTGCTATCCACATTGCCACCATGGCGGATACGATCGAATGTCCATCATTTCCATCAAAACGCATCCACAATATGAATACCCGTCCTCAGTGGGAGGGTGAGGTCGGGGTAGCAGAAATGGCTCAGCAGCTTATTCGACTATTCAGGATGATTGATACACGTGTGGTTGTCTATCTGCGCGATGGCGGTATTTTACATCATGCTGCTGATATTGCTAAATCGATTATTGGAGAGAAGGCAACGTTGATCGGTCTTCCCCGCGAAAGTCTTCCGTATATTGGATGGCTCACTGACCTACCGTTGAGCGCCCTGGCTCGTACGTTTTTTGTTTATGACCTTGGCAAAGATATCACTCGCTAACATTTTATATAGAGTGGCATTCTATCCTCATCAAACTCATAATTACGACGGAAGGGAAAGACCCCAAGCCATTCAACCGCCTCTACAACTCCATCCAGAAGTCGCAATTGCTGGATGACAGAATAGACCTGATGGTGTTTATGGAAAGTGACCTCGGAGTTAGAGCACAACGCCTTACTGAACATACTGTCTGGGAACATGGCATGAAAGACATCCGCCACCGTATTGTTCCTGCCGAACGCGCCTCCATGATTGTTGAAGCCTGGTATCCAGCAACCAATGATGAGTATGCTATTGTTCTTGATGATGGCATGGAAATCTCCCCTCTGTTTTATATCTGGGCCAAGTACACCATCCTCAAATATCGCTACGCAATGCCACGCGAAGATCACCTGTACGGCATCAGCTTGTTAACCCCGCGATTGTTGGACACAACAGAAGAGGCGCGTCAACTTTTCATGCCGCCCTCAGTTACCAGCCGTGCGCCATTCTTGATGCAAACCCCACCAAGCCTGGGTGGAGGAGCAATCTATTTTCCGGAGCACTGGCGGGAGTTTCACGATTACATGAATGCACGAGTCGCAGACAGCAGCGGTTTCCGGCTTCAGAGCGTGGAAATACCCGACTTGAAATCACGCAACTGGACCCACTCCTGGCGCCGATACATGGATGAGCTCGTTTATCTCCGTGGCAATGCGATGCTTTACCCTAACTTCGGCAACGGCGCCGGTTTCGCCACACGCAACAGGCTGCCTATTGAGAGCAAGACGAATGTGACGGCCTTTGACATCTCTGTGCTTCCGTTCTACACCGTCCCTCTCATTAATGCATCCTTCATCGACGACCTCCCGGATCAAAGACTCCCCGAATTCTCCAAGCTGCAAGTGCTCGATCTATGGGGAAAGACTGTTCCTTCACTTGATGCACTGTCTACGCGTGGTCGCGATTTTCAGAAGAATATCTCTGCATGCGCGCCCACTGAAGGGTATCTCTTTGATCCATCGGATCTCTTATGTCCCTTTGCGCGCGTTGTCAAAGTCCCTGCGAGCGAGACAAACGAACCACTGCCCACTAAGACAATTTATTTATCTGCCCACCGGACAGTTTAACGCAAATTCTTATGCCTGCAAATTGTTTTTTTATATGTCTTCTTGTATATATCATAGCTACTAATGCCTTCTTTGTGTTTAAAATATATTTTTGGCAAGTTCAACTTCTCTAGGACCAGCCATAGAAAAATCCTTCCTATGGAGTCAAAAGAGTAGTGGTGTAGTGGTACATCGATGTAGCGACAAAAAGGGGAGTCGAGCGTAGTCATTAAGATGATGGTGATGAGGATGAACACGCTTGGGGTGTGTGTGTCGACGACACCTGCATGCATGCATGCGTGCATGGAGCGCGAGACAACATGACCGTTCGCTTTTTGTCTTACGATGCTGCTCCGCTCTACCAGGATCTAGCCCCACACCATTTTCAAGCAGAAGAACTCATGAACAGAAGTGACACGGGTAGCACTGACGACGTGCTTTAGGCTACTGTAGTCCAGAGTACCTCAGGATTCATATTATCTCGTTTGGTTATGCATTACCACAGCTTTGGGTCCTCCGTAATATATACTAGAAAAATCGGAGAAGAGTTGCTGGAGTGTGTCTGATCGGTTTTGGTGGGTTCATAAGATGCACATTGGTTTTTGTTTTATTCCCGCATCATATTGTTATGAGTTATTGTAGATGGGAATCGATTAGTTTTACGTTCAACACCCGAGGAGGTTTCATGTTGGGTAAGCAGTAGATATTATGTCTAATATGCGCTCTCGACGTATGTACGTAGGGAGAGCGTGGAAGGGGGGGAGGAGGACGAGGGAGTTTTTCGCTTTTTGGACTATATCATACTTTTTCTCCTGTAACAAAAGGGGTGATCGGGGCCGAAGAGGAGCCATAAGAAGCAAGTGTCTGCTGGCCAAACCGTAAATTAAAGTTGACAATAATGGCAGCGACGATGAGCACGCAGAGGATGGCTGGGCCGTACATGTCGTCGTACCGGGCCGTGCTACGAGTTCGAATCTGCCATGCGCGATACTGGTATCGCCACAGGGAATAGATGGCAAGGACAGCAGCGATGACCAAAAACAGGCCGCCGCAGAGCTGGGCGATATGATCTCCAAAGTTAATCAAGCTGAGGGAGATGGTCAGCATCAAGCCGCAGAACTGGAGCCAGGAGATGAATGTGCGCTCATTAGCAAAAAATGTCTTTGGCTCTGCTTTAACTCTTGACGTCGACGGTGGCGGTAGCATGGCCATGCGTCGTGATGCAGCAGCATTGCTGCTGCTGCTGCTGTTGGTTGGCCATCGCCGGATGATCTTTTTCCGAAGCCATCCCTGAATACGTTTGGCGCGCAATCTACTTCGGGACGGTAGTATTCTGCCAAAAGCCGGCGCTTTGGATTTGACAATCATCGCAGCGGGCGAGGGAGGTCTGGCAAACAGCTTTTCGTTTTCTTCTTCGGCTGCATCCTCATCTACCACGATGGTAGCAACCGATGAGTTGCGTTTATCACTGTCGTACTCTTCGTCGTCCAACTGGATCGCGAGAGGATGCAGGCTTGGAACACGCGAGAGACCGGTGTAGCTTGTCTTAGGGCGGCGGCGTATATCAACACTGTTAAGCTCATCAGTCCACCAGGGCATGGTTGAGAGACGCGCCCCGAAAAATCGTGAAGCACCGTGGAGGTACTTGCTAAAGCGCGGGACGGGATGGACCAAGTGGCTCTCTGTCAGGGCAGTGAGCCAGTCGGGCGCTCTCTGGCCGAGGTGTGTTTGGATCTTGGTTTCTAGGATGGCGTATGGGAACAAGTACACGTCCTCGGCGTTGAGGTGGCGAAAGGGGTAGTCTATGCCAACATCCTCACGACGCCAATGTCCCTGCGGCCTTACGTCGGTCCGCCGCCTACTCCCGTCTTCCCTCACAAAGGCCAGGTTCGTATCTAGACTCACCCGCAGCCTGGGCTCGTTTACATGCTGGAACGCTGTCCGGTTGTAGTAGCATCGCAGCATCGGCTCAAGATGTTTTTTTCGGACGGACTCAATCACCCCCTGCGCAGTAAATTCCGCATCTGCTGCAATCGATTTCTTCTTCTTGTCCTGCAAGAGACCATCCGCAATCATTCGGGGCGTGTAGAGTCCGCTGAGGTAGTCATCAACGAGAACCTCGTCCAGTCGAAACCGGTCCTTGACAGACGCATGATTTGCACGCCACGGGGCATGATGGGTCTTGCGTTCGACATAAATATCTTTGCTTGTGCATGGACCGTACCTTTGAATCGATCGAATGAGTACAGAAGAAAATGTACAAAACACATACGCTAATGTACGCCTCTGGACGGATAGGCGTTTATTTACCATCTCAGCCGAATAGCCTCTGCGCCTTCTGAGCGCTGCAACCGTTCCGTATAGAGATCAAATGTCTTGTTATCAAAGTATACGCTCGATATGGCTGATTCGGTTGGGTCGTAAGGCGTGTCTGCTTTATACCGAAGTACGGGCAAATTCAGAAGCAGAATTGCTTTGACTTCTGCAATATGCTCTGGATGTACCCAGTACTTTTCTGTAGCGCGCTCAAATGCCCCTGCGTCATCATCATTATCGTCATCCGCCAGGGAACGATGCTTGCCGTCATCGAGGAGGGTCGTGATAGGCGGCCTTGGACGACAGACGTCCAGTAACTGGGAAAGCTTCACAAAGAGTCCATCCAATAATTTCTGTTTATGCTGAAAATCTGCATCGAAGGTGCTATATTTATCGTAAGATGACAGCCGAGTCCATTTGTCGTGCTTTTTAATCATCTTTTGGAAACCCGTGCGATTCAGGATCACGAATCGGTCCATGTCGTTGAGCGTATAGAGGGCTTCGACCAGCCCATCTTTTATGGATGCGTAGTGGCCGTCAACGCTCCAGTAGGTGCTCGCGTTGCGCAGCGTCTGCTCACAATAGTGCAGACGGCAATCAAGTTCCTGATATTTCTGGCCGATGAACCGAAGGACTTTGGTGAGTTCGTACGAGAGCGTCTGCGAAAACCAGTCTTCATCTTCCGCGTTCCACGGATGGTCGAGCTGCCGTGACTTCAACTCTCGTTTTAATGGCGTGTACTGAATATACTCAAAGCGCCATGGAGTCAAGATGTTCTCGGAAAGATGGTTACCAAATTTCATAACACAACAAATATGAAAAAAAACAAGGTGAAGGAAATTAATAATAATGAAGATATAAAATCCACTAAAGAAGCAGAGGGAAAGAGAGAGGGAGAACAAGGGAAAGGTAGTTGGATGGAAGGGAGGAAGAGGACAAGAAGTCTTTACATTCTTGGATGAGTGAAAATGGTAACTATTATAGAGTTACAGGGGCAGCAACTACATTACCCTAACCTTTGCCAACAAGGGTATATGCTCCTCATCTTCGCTAGCTTTTTTCTTTTTGGGCACCTCCTGCGACGAGCCCTACTTCTTGCCTACTCCTTGCATGATATGAAAACACAGCATCCTATCAGAGTTGAGTATTCACTGCATGCCTATTTGCGCCAGTGTATGCTGGACAGTGCTGTACGAGCCATTTTCTCTGCTCAACAGGCCTGTTTAAAGAAAGAAAGAAAAAGGTCGACGGGGGTTGCTGTGTTTCAGCTGCTGGGTCAAGCAGGATCTCCTTAGTATCCTTTTTTTCTCTCTCTCTCTTTTTTTGTTTCCCTTGTCAGCAGCTTACTAGAAAATAATAATAATATGTAGCTGGCATGTGTCCGGTATTGATAAAAGGGAGAGACAGAAAAAAAAAGGATTAGGTCACTTGTATACATACATTTTGCAAGTTAAATCGCGATGGCACTCCAAGTGTTCATGGCCTACATTGGCGCTTAGGGATAGCTTACAAAAACCAGAACCTCATTACCCACGCAATAGGAAACGGATGCTTAGTGTGAGAGAGATCAAGGTAGGCGACCCTTGCGTTTCTCTCTCTCTCTCTATCTCCAGCTATGTGCCTCGAAACATCGAAGCCGTACGTGCGGGTGTTCTGCGCGATAACACCATTATCAGCAAATCTGAGACGTGAAAATTACACTAGCCCGTTCCATATATCCAAGTATTATTTTAATTAATTAAATATTCGGTGGCGCTATCTGGGGTAAAATAGTGTAATGTGATCAGGCAATGATCCCTGAGAGCAACAAGGTTCAGCATTCTCGGGCTGCTCATGTTGCATGACGAACCCTCCCTTTTCGTTCATGGTGGACAGAACGATTGCTATTGGGGCAATCCCTCCCCCGACTGCCTCCTCCCTTGCGTCCCTCGCTCTCTCCCCCACCCAACATCCACGCCATTGTACGTAGCCGTTCAATACTTGTCGCTTGCTATTGAAATTCGGAATTTTATTGAATATTCGCTCGGTCATGAGAGGCGGTGTCCCATGATCATATCATTAGAAAGATGGACTTTTTTTTTTATCGAACAAGAGAAAAAGAAAAAAATGCAAGAGGATGAAATGGGATGGCTGAAGAATGGACAGCTGGAGTTATCATGGAATTGGCGTATCTTGGATGACGGGAAGACGGAGATAAAAATTGACACAGAGGGCAGTGACAAGACAAATACAGAGGACAGTGGGGCCATAGAGATCATCGTAACGGATCACATAACGCCCGGTACGAAGCTGCCATGCTCTGAATTGATATCGAGCCAGAGCGTAGCTTTTTTTGGGGGGGGCCAAGAAGAAAGAGAACATGATGAGCTACTGTTTAAAACAAAAGAAAAAAGATTCGTTGATACTTACAAGCACAGCATGGATGACATGACGATAAAGACACCACCTATGACGCGAGATATATGGTCGCCGTTGTTAAGGAGATTGAGGGCAACGGTGAGCAGGAGGGCACAAAACTGGAGCCAAGAAATGAAGGTACGCTCGTTGGCAAAGAAGGTCTTTGGCTCAATTTTCCGCATGACGTTCCGAACAGGAGCCCGGGGCTCAGCGGTCCTACTGCTTCCCGGCCATGGTAAAGAGGTCTCGGAGATTTTCTTTTTGCTCTTGTCGAGGAGGAGCTTAGGATAGAACCGTGACAAAAGATCACCTGTGTGCTGGCGTTTGGCTGGGGTATGTCCGTCGTGCTGACTGCCGGCGAGGTGAATGGTCAGATGCTTGGGTTCGTCGCGGTTACCACGAGCAGCAGCGGATGAGGAAGGCATGAAGAGCGAGTGACGATGATGGCCGTTGACGAGCGGCTGCAGACTCAGCGAGCGCGAGAGACCGACGCCGGGGATGGGGGGCTTGCGGATATCAATGCCGAGAACCTCGTCCCACCAAGGATGAATAGGCACCTTGTTCGGAAACAGCTGTGACGCGCCGTGGAGGTATTTAGAGAATCGCGGAACTTCGTGCACAAGGTGGCTGCTCAGGAGTTTGTCTAGCCACAGCGGGGTCTCCTGGCCCAGGTGCGTCTGGATTTTCGTCTCGAGCACAGCATAGGGAAATCGGTGAATATCCTTTTCGGGGACATGATGGAACGGATAGTCGATCCCCACATCCGACCGCCGCCACTGGCCATCGCCGATGCAGTCCTCCCGGATAAATGTCAGATTGCAATCGAGGGAGATGCGTAGACGCTGGTCGCCCGGGCGCTGAAATGCCGTGCGATTGTAGAAGACACGACACATGGGCTTGAGCCGTCGGTTTGTCATGGATCTCTGCACACCCTCTGCCACGAAGGCTTGCTGCTTGATGGACAATTCGTCCGCGCCGGCACGTCGCAGATCGGCGACGATATGTTCCGGAGTGTGTGTGCCGCGCATGTACGCGCTCACCTGGTGCTCCTTGAGCCGGAACCTGTCCTTGACGGAATGGCCATCCAGCCAGGGCGCGTGGTGGGTCTTGCGCTCGATATAGATGTCCTTGGTCTCCTGTCCGTACCAACGAAAGCGGATCGCTTCCGCACCCTCCAGCCGGGCCAAGCGCTCGGAATACAGGTCAAATTCGGGGTTGTCAAAGTAGACGGACGAGATGGCTGCGTCGTTGGCCTCGTATTGCTTCTTGCTGTTGTAGACATGGACTGGCAGATGGAAGAGAATGATCGCCTTGACCTCCGTAATATTGTCCGGATGGACCCAGTACTTGGCCGTGGCGCGCTCGAACTCAACCTGCTCGCGGGATGATGACAGCGGCGGGGCGGGCAAGGGATGGCTGTCGCACTGATCGTTCGCCTGCGAGATCCTTACGACGATCTCGTCAAACTGCTGGCTCAGCGCATCGAGGGGGTACTTGGCCTGCATCGTGCGCATGTACCGATCTCGGAGATTGAGCTGTGTCCAGCGGTCATGCTTCTTGACCATCTTTTCAAAGCCCTTTTGGTTGAGCTGGTAGAAACGCGCGAGATCGTTGACGAGCACAAGGATGTCCGCGAGTCTGTTCGCCAGTCGGCGCTTAGTCTCCGGTGCAGATGCACCAGGTGCCGCAAGCTCCTGTTCGCACGCGTTCATGCGTGGGATGATGCCATCCTGTAGCTTCTGGGCCACAAAATTGTACACCTTTTCCAATTCTGCCTCGAAAACCGCTACAAAATGGTCCTCGTCTTGCTTGCACCATCCATGATCCATCTGCCGGTTTTTCAAGTCCATCTTAAGCTCGTTGTACTTGAGATACGCGTCTCGCCAAGGCTCATGGATCCTGCTTTCTAATTCAGCGCCGAATTTCATCGAGTCGTAAAAAAATTGTTCGAGTACAACAAAAATCTCCTATGCCGGAGGGATCCAGTGGGACGATGAGTGAGTGAAGATATGGAAAAAGGCAGTGACGGGAAAGGGTTTGTACCAGATCAGAGGTGTGTTGAGGATGGGTGAGGGCGGCTGATAATAACTGAACAGGGTTGTTCGCTGTCCGCCCGTGGATGGCCAAATAGAAAAAAAAAAAAAGCAAGAGAAGAACGTAAAAGAAGAATACAACTTTATTATATTACGACAGATCGTTGAGAGAGAACAAACGTTGCAAATGCTGTTTGTTATCAATCTCCATTGATTTCAATTTCCAATAGGACTAGTGAAATATTAGCAGACCATCTCTAACGGGTACACGATTTCAATTGCTTGTTCTATCTCCCGAGCCACACCCAAAATTTTATTCTCGTATCCTTATTTCTATCCGCGCCAGAGAAGCTCTTTTTCATATTTTGTCTGTGTAGGCGTGTAGGTGTGTGTGTGCGTAAAAAGTGTAGGAGTGCGTGTGTACAGTCGGGGGTCTTTTTTTTATTCAAGAAAGGTATAGTCAGATATTGAATCGCTTGGATGGCTATCACCACCCGCGATTTTTCCCGTATGCGCATGCTACAAACAACACAGTCATTCGGCATCTTGCAACGATTTCATCATCTCATCAAGCTGCTCCTCGACAGAGGGTTGTTGACTGCTCTTTTCTGTCTCGAGCTGGTCTCTTGCGGCCGAATCGGCTATCATCTGTAGGAGGCTTGGGAGAGTTTGCTGGGGTGCAAAGTAAATGTCGGTAGTAGAAGCATCTTTGCTCGAGTGGACGGTTGAGATGTGCTTGGCACGTCGGTGATCCTCTCCACTGTCGATCCGCCTCCTGGGAGACCGTCTCGGTACGGGTGGCGGAGATAATGCTGTTGGCGATGATGGAGGAAGAGGGGAGACTGGAGCAGGTGTTATTGCTCTTGTTGTTTGCTGTCGATACTGTTGTTCTGGCTTCTCTATTCGCATTAGCGCATATAAATGCTCTTCGATCTTCTTGTCGACTTCGTCTACTGAATCGTGCTCCACAGCCCCGTCGCCTTGCATGTAAAAGCTCTTGCGATTGCCTTGTTTTTTAACAATGCCCCATTCCACAGTACCATCATCCATCTCGCGGAGTTCGAGCCCTTGAATCTCAGGCTTGCTTGTGTCGCCATCCTGATAATAATCATAGAGGATTTCGTCGCCGTAGTAATTGAGTATGTTATCCGTACCATGCTGCTGCTGCTCTATACTCTTTTTATTGCGTGCTGATGATGGTTTCTTGTCAAATTGCTTAACCTTGTCAACCATGTCCTGAGGTAAAGCGGGCGGGAATAGCTCCAGTCCAGCTGAAGGCTGCCGTATGCTGTTATACTGCTGTCTTTCTAAAGTTTTCATGAAGTTGATCGAATCGGGTGGGACGTAAATGATGGTTCGTCGTATTACACGAGATTTTGTCTTCCCTTTGCGTTGGTTGTCCAGCATCATGTTCGTGGTCTTTGTCCGCTTCGCTCTGCCTGCTTTAGCCAGTATATGTGTCAGTAAACCGCCATCATGGTGGGTAGGCGTGGTGTCCTTGGGCCCAATGGTTTCATCTACATTGTCGTGAACGTCCTTGTCATGCTGCATCACTGCCATTGCTGCTCGTGACATGCCTACATCCTGTAAGCTGCTGCTACCACTGTTTGAGTGGCGCATCTTGTATGCTCCTGCATTGCTCAAGTTGCGTACAAGGCCTCGGAAGGGTCTATTCCTACTGGCTTGCCGGAGACTGCCAAACAGACCGATCCCCTTGCTGGATCTGGGAGAAGACTGCGGTTTCGAAGCTGTAGCTGAGGTGGATGTCTGTAGCTGCGAGGGCTGCTGGCCTGACTTCTCTGGCATGAATTTATGCAAGAGTGGAGAGGAGTTGGACGGTGCCACACCTGAATTTCTGTTACAAAGCTCGTCAGTTGATGCACTTTCCTTTACTGGATCCATTGTCAGCGATGACTTGAATACATCATCACCCATAGCAGCAATATGGTGGATAGCATCCATGCTTAATGATTTTCGTACAGTCCGTTTTCTCTCGGCTTCCTTCGCATCCTCCTCCCTGACCTTGCGCAATAGGATCGAAGGGTTTTTATTAAGGTGTCGATCTGGCTGCTGGAGATGGTGGTTATTCATATTATCCTCCGGTATTGCCGGGATAATGGGATCATCTTCGGTGCTCACGCAGTCATCCTCATTAGTGGGGAGCGGTACGGCCATGCTTTTGCGTTTCTCAAGTAACTGGATCAGCTCCCGTTCCTCGTCCTCGGTGAGCCGGACATATTTGCTTTCACGGACTTGCATCATGGACAGGCGGTTTTCATGCAAATGATTGGCAAAGGCAGCCAAATCGAAGCGACTTTGTTTTTTAGTCGTAGACAATGGCTGACTGATTTTGTTACTAATCCGCCTTGACCTTCGTCGGTTGGCCGAGAAGTCTTTGAAGAAGAGGTCAACCGGGTTTGTTTCGTCATCCGAGTCAAAAATGGATTTCTTGCTCTTGTTGTGATATGGGTTGCAACTAATGTTAGCAGCCGATGAGGGTGGAGGGGACTTGCTGACAGGGATTATGGGTGGGCCGGAAGCAATATCTTGGAAGTCATCCTATTTTCGTGTACATTAATAAGTGAAGGGTGATAAAAAATAAAGGGGGGTGATGCTGTGTGGATGCGCGCCATGCGGACATTAATATATTACCCCTTTTATCGTAGGCCGAAACTTGGGACGCCAGGTACTGGGTGGCCCATGCTCGCTATTGTTGTTGCTGCTATTGCTGCTACTTGGAAGACTAAAAAGCTCGGA
Source organism: Dichotomocladium elegans (assembly GCA_025716815.1). Lineage (NCBI taxonomy): Eukaryota > Fungi > Mucoromycota > Mucoromycetes > Mucorales > Lichtheimiaceae > Dichotomocladium > Dichotomocladium elegans. The sequence continues at coordinate 607,792 of JAIXMN010000021.1, forward strand.
TGTGGAGGATGAAGGCGAGAGAGGCGGCGTGGTCAAGGGCTGTTTCAGATTTTGTGCAACGCTTGTTGTGCTGTTGGTAAGCCGAGATGATGAGTACCGTGCATCAGCGAACTGGTTGAGGATCAGAGATGCTCTGAAATCCCGAGTGAGGCTAATCTCGTCAAGCGGTTTGTAGGTGTCTGTGGGCTTTGAAAAGGTTCCGAAGACGTCTTCGTGGGTGCCTTCGTTGAGGCTCTCGCCTAATGGCTTTTTTCGGTGCTTGAACATGATATATAAGCAATTTATGATTTGGTATTGTGTTGTAGCATCCAAAGAGAGAGCACGGTGAGGAGGAGTGGAATGGGAAGAGGTGTAAAAAAAGAAACATCGGGCAGCAGGTTGTTAAAACAAGTTACACCAAATAACGCCTTGAACTCATCTTTCACCAGAGATATTTTGGTTTATGTGGTCAGCGCACATGCATGGTTTCACATACGAGCCAGGACGATGTATGGCAAGCTGGCATGTGTTCTTTTGTGTGTGACCCTCGATGAATTTATTTCTGCCACGTTTTCTAATCTTTTTTGCCTCCCCGGATGTCTTGAAATCCGCAATGGATCCTTGGAAGCCGAAACGATGAGACAGGACAGGCGGTCTCTTGTTCACTTCTTAAGCGGCCGGGATGTGCGTTACAGCTCCGGAGTTTAAGGATTGCTATACGTGTCTCATCGCAGTGTGACCCGCGCAAGGATCGGTGTTGCGCTTTGAAACGGCAGCGCCTAGCAATTCAGGAATGGATGTCTTGGAATCCTAGGAACTCTGATCCGGGCTTATCAACAGATCCATATCCGGCAATATTTCGCGTATGCTTTCAATTAAGCGAGAATAGTAGCAGGTGGCCGGTCCTTGTTTGCGGACGGGCGGATATGTTCACGTATCCAAGTCAAACACCTATTGGAACCCATTCATAGCACAGCTTATCTTTTATTTTTATTATTATTATTAGAATCAAACAGTGAAAGGGACCCAGTTCGACGACAAATTTGTCATTGGCGCACAAAGGCCGAAGTCGCCGAATACCTGACGTTTTTTTTTTTTGATCTCCACTGAGTTAGATATTCTGGACCCTCCGTACTGCAACAGACTTCACCCCTCTTTCTATCCCTTCTCTTTCTCCCATTCCTATCCTTACTCGTTGGTCCAAGAAACCACATACCCTCACCACTCGTTTATACTTGAGCTTTGATTGTTCTCAAAAACCTCACATCACTTTTCTCTCTCATATTCCAGGTCTTCCTGTTTTCTTTTCTCATCGAGCGGCCCTTATCACCGCTTGACACATCTACGTATAAATACGAATTCTCAGCAGACAGGCTTCTGCAAAGGCATCCTTCTACACACGAGTATGCGTATATCAAAGTCCTCAATTCTTCGTCTTGCGTGCACACTGTTGTCCATCGGCGCCGCTAACTCATGGCTTGTGTCACCCGTCATGGCCCAAGATGATGGTGAGTCAGTACACCGGGAATGAGAAAGCCCTGACAGGACGAGAAACGGAGGAAAAAGAAAACCGGCTGCGGTCAATGGCTGGTTTTTTTTTTTTACCTCTTCAGGAGATCCAACATCTTTTCGGTGTCGCTGTTTTAAAAGAACATGCTCCTCATCCGTTTTGATTCATATGTAGGTTCCATCTATGACGGCGATAATAACTCGGACGACGGTGATTATTCAGATGACGACTATTCAGAAACGGACGATGGATACGAAGACGGTAGCGAAAATGAATGGGACGAAGGTGACAGCGGCGAATATGACACTACGAGTGTCACGTCTACGGCTACTGCCACAAGTACAGAGGCATGGGCGACGACTGCGTCAACGGACGAATGGGGCAACACGATCACCTCGACAAGCACAGCATGGAGCTCCACGATGACTACGACCGATTTGGCTTCTGCAACCGACTCAGCGACGTCTACATACTCCAGCATGATGGATAGTCCTATCACGACTAGCGGACCCATGTCCACTACAATCTCAGACATGATCACTCCGAGCAGTTCAGCAACCGAATCAGCTGTCCCATCTTCCATTGATGACGAAGGGAGCAGCATCAATACCGGTGCAATTGTCGGTGGTGTCGTGGGAGGCGTAGGCGGGATTATCATTATAGCAGCCATTGCTTTCTTCTTGATCCGACGCAAGCGCAAGCAAGCGAGTCGCGACTTGGAGACGTTTCAGCCGCATAATGAGAATGATGATCCCAGACATTCTTGGTTTTCTTCCCATCCGTCGAGCCCGGCTAGTATGAGCCAGCCCATGATTCCGCCTTTCCAGCCTCAACCTCCTCTTGATAGATCTGCGTAAAAAAAGTTTCCAAGTTCGGCATTCAATACATACAACACACACATACACGCACTCATCCGGCGCGGTTTTGCCCTTCGAACCAACATTCTTCCTCGCCCACCCCCATATCAATCAACCTTAAACACTATTAATTGTATCCGCATGAATTTAGATTTGACATTATTAAATCAGCGTTTCAATCTGGATTCTTGCTTATAGGCTAGGACGATCATCGTCAGGCACTACGCCTATCGGAAGGGGAAGGAACGGAAGGGGATGGTCCCTTTTTTCCCCCCAGCCATAATATGTGCAAACAAATTTGGTCACTTATCAAAAAGTAGCTCCATGTGGGACAGACATAGGCAGACCTCATTTGGTATGTAGAAGCTACGTACCGTCCTCTTCGGTGGCTCCTGAGACTAACCCCCTTCCCCAATGAGCGGATTCCATGCTGAGCCGAAATCCATCCATGGAGTTCGCTGCCATGGATCCTTCATGATAATCTCGAGGGAGAGTGTCTTACTTTGGCTTTATACAGAATGCGACGATGGAAGGACCTGGTTGCAGCCGTTCGCTTGCACATCTACTCAACTCACCCATTTTTCATCCAGGGTATAAGCTTTTTCTTCATGGAAAGAGCCTATTGAGGGCCCGTCAGTCAGCTTTAATATGTACATCACCAGCCCGTCCCCTGCGATCAAAGATAACAATAAACATGAGTTGTTTTCTTAAACCAACCCCCCACCGCCAATTCGGACAGACCGCTGCTTGCTTTCTGGATAGTGGGCGGGCTCAGAAAGACGCGGGTTGGAGTTTTCAATCCCTCGAAATCAGCTGGCACGTCATTGATAGACCAAGATCGTGCCCAGGGAAACCCCACCCCCCCTTCGATTTGTCAATTTTCCTAAATAAAGGACTACCTTACACGCCCTTTCCTACCCCCCTCCCCTTGTACGAGAATTTCCCGCCATTCTCCTTATCTTCCATGCAAACCATCTATCTAATGAATGACATCATCAGCAGTGGGTCTTACGTCAGTCTGCTAGAGCCAACAGCCTATAGTAGAGTATCTCCAGCTACGGCAATGCAGAGATAAGTACAGTGTAGACCATCCAAAGTGGGACTTTTCCGTGTTCCAAGGAAGATGTGTGGCATTACATACTCCTTCCGTAGGATCAGCAATATCCAGCTGGACTATCGACCCGATAAGTTATGAAACGCATGTTGTTAAAGTGCGGAAAAAAGCAACGAGAGACAGAGTGCGTGGAGAAGAAAAGCGAAGACAAGGTCTTACTAGAGTTACATATGGAGATATACTTTATTACTATCAGAAGGTTTCGTCATCATACTCCTCTTCTCGGTGATGATGGCCTCCTGGTAAATCCTCCTCGGGGGGCGCCTCGAAACCGTCCTAGGGTCCAGCGCGTCAGCAAGAACCGAAAGTCATTTGCATCTTTGTGCTCTTACCTCGGTGCTGTAGAGAATTGTCTGGATATCCTTCAGGATGGGCATTTCAGGGAGGTCGATCTGCTGCTGTTCAGCCGCCTCCATTTCTTCCTGGACGAGTATTTCAATGTCTCTGAGTTTGCCAAAGTAGAAGTCGCGTTCTTTCTCGAGACCGTCGACGGTCATCTTGAGCTCCGAAATCTGTTTGTTTAACTCGATGATCATCGAGCTCGATTGCTTATCTATGGCAGACGAGCTGGCGCTACCTGCAGACACGCGGCCAGTGGCAGTACGGGTCGTTGTGCGGCCTACCAGGGGTGGGGTGTGGGAAGATCGTATAACATGACACGTCAGTCTTTTCTCTTTCTCTCTTCCTCACTGGATATGAATACACACTAGACAGATCTTCGTACCTGCAGCAGAGCCTGTACCAACTGCGCGACGCGTAGTGGCGGAACCCGCTGCCGTTCGCCCAGCAGCACCGCCCGCTCTCGATCCAACAGCACCAGTGCTGCCTCCGCCTCCCTTGCGGCGCGCAATTGGATCATAAGCGCCTCCCGGATAGTTTTGCTCCCAGAAACGCTTGAGCCATTGCAAAAACTCTAGGTTGTCCTGGAATTTGCACTTGACAAGTTTGTCAACAGGCACAATCTACCAAGAGAAAAGCAAGACGTATGTCATCATGTTAGTGATTTTTTTTTTACCCCATGCCCGGGCCCGAAAATGCACCTTGTCAACTCTGAAATATAACCAACAGAGAGAAAAAGAGACAAAGAGAAAATGTGGTATACGCATGATGAGGAACAGAAATAAAAAGAAAGTGTATATGCGTGCAGCTCATTTTTTTCCTTACTTGTGTTTGTTGAATGTATGCTGCAGAATTTTATAATTGTTGATATATTCGTATTCCTGTTTGGTATCGAATTTGACCTTGCTCATATGGACGTCCCCTAACACCACAAGTCAGAGTTGCAATCTCGGTACGTTTTCTACAGTACCATAGATGGAGTCCATCACCTGGGCGTACGCGGCGCCTGTGGGTTTTCATCCGCGATTGTCAGTTACCAATCCTTCGACACCTGTTATAATGCTGACCACATACCGGTACCGGCCTGTTCGACCTTGGTATAATGAAGTGCCAAGAGTTCATTCAGCCACGCAAGAAGTTCAGTTCTTGATTCACCCATATTGATCACACGCGTTACTGGTAAAAAAATAACACAACCCAATAACTAGCGGGAAAGAGGAAGGGGAGACGAAAAAAGGCAGCGGAGGATGAAAGGAATCAAGGTTGTGGATCCATCGCCCTGGTGTCATTGGCAAAGGCCCCCCCTGACGAGGTGTAACAAAAGCGATGACCGGTTTATTGCAGCAAAATTTCCCTTGGGGAAGACACGCGCTGTAACGAAAAGGACCGCTTTGCGCTTTCAGAGTTTGATAATATCGACCCTTATCCTCTCATCAACCCCATTTACTGCACCAGCATGCAAGGAAGACGGCGGATGAATAGTGAAGCGTACATACGTTCCACCAGCTTGTCGCCTTGCCAGCCGTCCAGGATTAACACAGATGGTCTCATCCATTAACTACCGAAAGCATATAATCATTAAGACTGTTGGATGTGCTAGCTCCCGCTCTATGTAGCATTCACACGGGCAATACCTTAACAAACTTGTTCAAGTGGGATGGCAGAACGAGCACATCCGGTTTGACCGGAATTTGTAGATACGGTAACTTCTCGGAGTCGATGGCGTCACCTGGTGCATGTGGAAAGAGCGGATAGAAGCTGATGTCGATATGGGTCATTAACAGCTCTTCGGGGATCCTCTCAAAGACACACATACCTGCGTTGTCGAAGGAGATGAGTCGCTAACCGCGCCAATCGAGAGGATGAATCGTAGCCACTGCAGATCTATATGTTAAGCACAGCGAACACAGCTGTCCGTTCCTATTCAGTACACACCTTGATAATTCTTCGCGGGCAAGTCGCATTAATATTTCATTGTTGGCGACAGCAAAAGCGACGCCGTTGATTTCAATCATACTAGGGTTACTGAGCATTTGGACGTCAAGTTGTGGTGTGAGCCCATTTGACATAGGCGGTTGTGGGAAAACAGGATATTCATGGATCATATCCTCTGCATGAGGAAGGAGCATCAGTTTTATGCCAGGGCAGCGATTTGCAAGCTCTGAGAGTTTCGGCACAATCTGATTTCGGAAGATGTCTTCAGGTAAAAGGTCCACGACGCCATCAACCAGGCTCGGATGGTTTTCGGGCACAAATGGACCAAGCTGTGTGCGCAAGTATGTCTAAGTGGACGTGATCGACTGCGCAAGAGGGGTTCTTAGAAAGCACTTACAAGGATTAGGACATCCGGCTGCTCCTTGGTACATGTCTTGATTAATTCATCCAGTGGCTGGTATGACATATCGGTGTCGAGGGTGTAAGGGCCCGCAGCTAACACAACAGCAGCAGGGTGGGTTTGCACTGGTTTTCCATGAGCGACACGCATTTCATGCGGAATAGCCGGCGGCAGTGGTGGCTGGAAATGGTCCGTCAGTGCAACCGATAAAGACAGATCGTCATTGAAACCCATACCATCAAGACATTATCCACAACGAAAACTTTGCCTGTATTGTTCACACCTTGAACACCGATTATCTGTACCAGAAACAGTCTATTATTCGTGTTGTTTATCTACACATATATTGCTTACGTATATAGTATTACCTGTCCAGGAAATAGCGAGTATTGATTTATCCTATTAAAGTCGAGAAGCACACGTCTTCCCATTCCAAGTGCACGTGATGTCTCAAGCACCACGGACTTGATATTCATCTTGCCGTCGGATGCATCGCAGCAAATGCGGCCTACTGCCGTTACATTATCCTTTCATGTAATCAGATTAAGTTGAGCATCCCATGATGAGCAAGTATTTACCTGATGCGGTCGCGTAGGATTAGAGAATCCTTCAGTTAGGCCATAATGCCGCTCGATTTGTTCGCCGAGGTATTCAATTTGATCATCCAAAGCTAGTGGTACAGTGTTGGTCTTTTCATACCCGGTTGCATATGTTCCGGTTCACTCTCACCTTCCGATTTGTCCTTCAGCTTCTCAAACATATAGCGATAACCACCATCCATAGAATGAACAATATCCACGATTAACTGGTTATTCTCTGGACCGGGTGTCTGTCGCAGAGAGAGATGAGCATTGTACTGTTCTTCGAGCGCGTTGCTCGTTGCCCGTTGCGCAAATTTGACAGAAGCTTGGGATCTAGCAGCTACCATGTAAGCGTATCCCATCATATAGGGCGCGTTCAAGGCATGAACCGCCACCTCTCTTTGCTTACTTTTCGATATGCGGTGATGATGTCGGCACAGACGGGCGTTGTTGCTGCTGCTTGTAGAGAGTTGCCACACTTTTTTATTTGAGTCAATACATGTGCAATTAGTCGAGAGAATACTTTCGAAGCTTACAATGACGCAAGCGGATCGCTGTCGTCGACGTCCATTGCATAATCGCCCAGGTTTCGCTCGCTTGAGCCGCTGACTGCTCTGGTTTTTGACTTCTCCTGGTGACTTCCTTGAAATTTCTGGTCAAATTCCCGTTGAAGAGTGGATTTCCACTGCCGAAGATGTTCAACGGTAGGCAAAGCAGGAATATGGGTCCTGAGCGAGTATGCCTCCCATTTAAACTTCATGTCAGACGGGGACAGGTTGTAGAGTCGACTTAATGATTCCACTTTTTTAAAGGCATACAGGTTCAGGACACCATTGATTTTCATACTGAGAAAGAAAAAATAAACTTACATTCGGCTAACACATCGGCATGTTCTTTTTCGTTGAGTGAAAAAATCTCACTCAAGGCTGATCGTGTGCTCATAATTAAATATATTTAAGGCAAAGAAACAAAAAAGTCGCGAAACCTTCTATGTGCACGCGAGTTCACGCGCTTGCGCCCGTGTGTCTGTGTGTTGAATTCCGCGATCAGGCAATCGGTTTGGGGTTCCGACTAGTCTTTTTTTTAGGCAAGTTAAGGATATGCATACAGAATGGGAGCGCGCTTTATTGCTTTATGGTTGGAGATCCGGCAAAATGGTCCGTCTAGTTGTATGGGCTTTGACGGATATACAGTGATACATGGTAAGAGACAGGTCAGGCCTAAAGTGGTAATGATTTTCCTCCTGATTCTGTGCGACAAGTTGAGCTGATCAATCTAATCGCAGAGGAGGTAAAGCCATACCTGGGGGGGGGGTTGGATTGTGCGGTAGAGAATATGGAGAAGCTAATAACCGCAGTAAATGATATTCTTAGATTCTTCTGTTAATGGGAGTAAGTGTCTGATAATTATGCAATAGACCCTTATGCCTGATTGGGTATATTAGCGGCTTCTCATTGCTCTGTGCAACAGGTTGAGCATATCTCTGCCCTTAAAACACATAGACATCAGCCTGCGTTGTCATAGAACAACGATAATGTACCCCCGAGATCGAGAAGAAGGGACGGGGGAGGCTCAGTGGAATTGGTTTGGATAATTCTTCCAAATGCCATATGATATTTTGGTAGCTTCAATAAGTTGCCCCAAAATGTATGTGCGTGCGAGATACCGATCTATCTCATTGACATCCCCCCTTCCTCTTACTCCTTGCTCCTTCTCTCCTTCCCATTTGGCCCTCCCCCCCGTTTTCACAATTTTCTTAAGCAGTTTCTTAATTGAGAAAAAACATGTAGCTTGTTTTTATTTTTTGTCCCGCTCATCGTGCCAGGAGACCTAATGGGTGCTCCGTTTCTGAACATATGCGTTCGCTCGCAACTGGCACTTTTTTAACAGCGTGCATGATACATCACAATCAGCAGAGGCAGAATCAGAGTCGAAAACAGAGCACTTGGTTAATTATATACGGTCCTTGGCAGGAAAGATGGGTTGGTACAACGGGCAGTTGAAACTTAATCGCCTCGATTTGGTTTACGTGTGGATGCTAATGCCTGATTTGCGATGTGAAACACGAAACAGAGTACACTATTGCCTTTTACATGCATCCTTTTTTACTCCTGACAGCTCCCCACCGAACATAAACGATAAACTAAACCAGACATTGATAAACGGCGCCTTTCCTTTGCAGCCGTACTGTCCTCCTTTCACTCCTTTAACGTCCAGCTTCGTTATATTTTCTTCCTCTTTTTCTTCTTCTTTCTGCTCTGGAAACCTCCCTCCGGTGTAAGTCTTCTTCATTCTCGTATGAAAACCTCCAACCATGGCGACGAGAACTGCGCCAAACTCCAGGAACGGCAGTAGAATCACTACTCCAACCGAACTTCACCAGCTCCGTTACGACGACGACGACGACCACTACCACCACAACCACAACAGCAACAACAAGCCATCCTCGCATCTCCACAATCTCAAAAGCCAAGATGATCAGCTATGGAAGATAATCAAAAAACAGCGTCTCGTCATCAAAGATCTCCGAGAAGCACTGACAAAGGTTTCAGCAGAGCGTGATAGCTTGCTAGCTCGTGCGGCTGCTGCAACACATAACGCCGAATGTGCTGTCTCTTCGCTGCATCTCCACCAGCCGGAACATATGACGGACGACGAAGACGCTCTAAGTAGCAGTCCTAGCACTAGTAGCTGCTGCAGCTCGTCGAGCAGCTCGACACCCGCTGGTCCTGTACCTCCCCCGCGTTCTCCATATCGGCAAAATCACCCGCAATTCCACCGGCGACAACAGCAGCAAGAGCAGCTACGAAAGAATTCGGATGATCTGCCACCTAATGGAACTGATTCCCTTACAGAACAGCGCAGAAAAAACTGTACGGCGCGTTCGTCATCTCTTCCTGTTTCGACCTTAAGCCGGTCGATCTCCCCTACACCTACAATGATAGTAACGTCCCCTGTGAATTCCATCGTGGATCAAGACGCCCATATGTTCGCCCATCACCAGGAACCCCTTCAAAGGGCCTTTGCCGATGGCAGCAATGATCCAAAAGAGGGGTACGTTACGGCTGAGAAACCCTATCCATCCTGGCCCTGGCCTGTTTCGCAGACGTGCGAGTCCAGGGACGCCGAAATCGCAGCAGAGCGCCATGTCCGTCGAGCATCGTCCCAGCCCGCAATCGCGTTCACGCAACGCCACATAGAAGCATCACCTTTCCAAGCGACAACGCCGCCGCCGCCACCACCGCCGACACCATCATCTCCGGCAGCGGAAAAAGCGATGCAGCAGCGGCAGCAGATATTAACAGGCGTGACCGTCAGGGTGCTCGGCTCTAATATCACGACCAATCAGAAGGGCAAAGGAGTCGTCTCGTTCGTCATCTCGGTCAGGGAACGCGACGAGAAAGAGCTTTGGTGCATTGAGAAGTTATACTCAGATTTTCTCGCATTGGATAACAAGGTATATATATATATATATATATATACATCATCTTTAGCTTTTTCCTTTCCTTTTCAATGCACACTCAATGACCCTTCTTCTTTCAATCGGATGCTCCGATAAAAGCTAAAGTCACAGTGCCGATCAAGGCCTTCCAAGGTGACAAAATTGCCCGACAAGGCGCTCTTTGCTACTCATGCTCCAAGCAAGTCAGACCAACGAAAAGCAGCTATCGAAAACTACCTCCAGCGTGTCCTTGCCATCCCTTGGTCGGACATTTCAGCCCTGAACGACTTCTTAAGGACAAACAAAATAAGTCGGAAACAAGCGACCCAGGTAAGATTACTATTTTGGTATCCTAAAAACGTGTTGCGCCTAAAACTCAGCATAACTCCTTGAAGACGACGCCAGGCTATAAGGAAGGGTATCTAACAAAGCGAGCAAAAACTTTTGGCGGCTGGAAGACACGATATTTTATACTCGAGAACTCTTCCTTGCGATTTTATGACAATGTAAGAAAAAAGAACATCCTTTTTCCGTGGGAAAGAGAGAGATAGAGAGAGAGAAAAGGTAAGCTTGTCTAACTCGCAGACATTGACTGGAACAGCAAGACGGCGCACTTCTAGGGACAATCCATATTCCAGATACCCGAATAAGACGGTGTAATCCGCTCGCGTCTTCAAACGACCCCCATCATGCGTTTCTCATCGAAGAACCCAAAAAGGCAGCTTCACCCACCAGTGGGGTCAACAGACATTTGCTTTGCGCGGAATCCGACAAGGAGAGGGATGACTGGGTTGAGGTCCTGACTAAGGCCAAGGACCCTTCTGACCTTGATCACACAAAGTACCACCCTCCACGTGCCAGCTCCGTGGACTCGGCTGCTCAGCTCCATCAGAATTACCTTTTGGATCAAAAGCAGCAGCAACAACTGCTGCAGCGGCCAGAGCTCAGACCACGTTCGAGCATGGACCATGCGTATCACCCTGTTCCTACAGTACGAAAATATACGATGCCGACCCTCGGCGTAAATAGGAGAGGATCGATGAGTAATGCATCTCAGGCCGTCGATGACTCGGAGATCCACGACGGGAAGAAGAAGAAGAGCAACAGGAAGACATTCTGGGCAAAGAAAATGGCAACAGGAATACCTTCAACGAACAGCATACGCGGGCTCCTGTCTCGCAACTCGAGTGAGTCATCCTCAGACCCGACATCTCCCCTCTACGCCCGGAGCTCAGGCAAGCCTTCAAAAGTCTTTGGTGTGCCACTTGAGGAAGCCATCCAGGTATCAAGAATATCCGACAAATGTGAACTCCCATCCATTATCTATCGGTGTATCGAATATCTCGAGGCAAACAACGCGACCCAAGAGGAAGGGATCTATCGTCTAAGCGGCAGCGCAGTCAAGATCAAGATGCTCAAAGAGCAGTTCGACCAAGGTGAATTTTGTCTCTGGCCTTCTTGCAATTTTTTGTGCTAACCCATTTGACAGCCGCCGATGTATGTTTACTTAATTCAGACGAATACCTCGACATCCATGCTGTCGCGGGGGTTCTGAAGTTATGGCTGCGCGAGCTCCCCGGAAACGTGCTCACGCAAGAGCTCCTTAAAGAATTCTTACCTGTCATTGGTAATATACAATATATCAAAACCCATCGAGGATGAAAAAACGTGGGATTTCTGACATTTTCTGAAACCAAATAGATCTTGTCGATCGAGATGAGCGTGTTCGTGAGCTAGGAAGACTTGTATCCATGCTACCGCTCGCCAACTACACATTGCTGCGCATTCTGTGTGCCCATCTCATCCGTGTTGTCCAGTACGCAGATCTGAACAAGATGACCGCACGGAACGTTGGCATCATCTTCTCACCGACACTCCAGATTCCTGCGGGAATCTTCAGTCTCTTTCTGAGCGAGTTTGAATACATTTTCTGGACCAAGAATGACAATGGCTCCGGCAAAAGCAGAGACGAAAGACCCTCTAGCGAGAACCAAGCAATAAGTGCGATAATGAGCACCTCGGCCGCACCTCTTCACCCTACCCAGCCCGTGGCTCGCAGATCTCATGTCTACCAAGATGAAGACGGACGGAGCAATAGGAACAGTGTACATTACATGGACAGTACACCTCTGTCTATTGTTGGCCTCGAAAAGGGTACGAAGATGTAGATCACGTTCACCGTTCTGGACATGCTGGCTAACAGAACCTTGTGTGCTGAATTGAATAGGCAACGCTGTAATCAACGATGACGAAGACGACGACGGAGCAGACGTCGATGATTTTGAGTTGCAAAATGCAGCTCTTTCAGACGATGACGACGACGTATATGAAGACGACGATAATGAGATAAACACAATGAACCAGGAGCAGCAACCACATGAAATTCATAATCAGGATTACAAAGACTCACCCTTTGCGCCATCTGGTCAATTACTTGCTATGAAATAATTAACTATATTACCAAACTATAAAATGGCTATACTTTCTTGGTCATAAATGAATTATTATCGTATATATTGTCCGTGAGATTGTTTTTCATTTTACAGATGTCGGAATGCTCCTGTGATACAACTAGCAATTGTCCATTGCTGAAAAGGCGAAAGCAATAACGTGAGTCTGTGGAACCCAAAATATGTGCTATATAGGCTCTCGGCTTCCGCAGCAGAACATACTCGTCTTCCATGGTTGCGGAACAAGTAGAAACTGACGATACAACCAACTTCGTGGGCGGCTCGTTCTCTCGGTAATATTCTCAGCCCGGTGTTCTGTTCCTTTTTTTTTCTTTTCGGTCTAAATAGAAACAAGTCCTCCGTCAAGGCGGACATGGATGACTTTCCGTTTCTCCGCGCGGAATGATCTTTCCTTGAAAGCTTTGGCAGCATGTAGAGTTGCAATGGATGTACTGGGGAATTCGGTGGACATTGAAGTAGCTTTGGAAGCTTGCATAAATTGCATTCAGAAAAGAGCAACATTGGCATCGTGTCAGGGCCAGTTCGTCAAGGCGAGACAGATGGCGTACCAAACGGTGGATATCGTCCCACTGCGAAAGGAGGGCTATATGTTGGTGGCTCGTATCCATTCTCTGGAGGGCAAGTCGGATAAGGCACTGACCATGTACCGGGAAGGCATCGCAAAATGTGGCCCCATAGCAGATCTCGAGCGAGGCGCTCAAGATGCTCAGGCGGCCCACCAACGCCGAATCGATTTTCTGAGCCGTTTTCCGCTCGATATCGTGGACATCATTGCCCAGAACTTGAGTACGCCTGATAAGGTGACATGTATGACCGTTAGCAAGGTGTGGCAGTCGAAAATCGGCGCTTGCTCAATGGCGTGGCAAAGTATCAATGAGTTTCCATTGGACGAGCCAAGTATACACCTAAAAGAGGTGCTCTTTGCGGATATTCGGCATTTACGTTTTACGCGTAGGCGATATACAGATGGATCTATCACGGCCTGTATAAGAATGCTGACCGACTATAACGTAACTTGGCTACATACGCTTGGTACATGCCTGCAAAGGAAACAAGAGCACATTGAAACTAAGGGATTCGCGTGATGAATAGAGCTTAACCCCACTGGAGATATGCCAAATGTCAATGCGGAAGATATCTTGCATGCGGTCCAAACAAACAGACAAACATTAAAATCCATCACGCTACCTATCCCGGGTGGTGGTCGGGCTACACGGACAGCATTGTTTGAATTCCTCCTTACAGGTTGTCCACGCCTTCAACGCCTTGTGTGCGGATTTTACGGATTGCGTGACGTATCTTGGTGGCTGGACCGCGACGAAGGTTGGCATGGACCAGGTGGAATGGCTTCGCCGATCGTGGAACTCGGTCTTTTGGATATGGCAAGACTGCAGACGTACGCCTTGGATCGCGTACTTGCAGTCTGTCCAAACCTCCGACGCCTTCATCTTATCGGGGCTTCATCTTCGGCTATCAACAGTATCCTAGAAATATGTCATAATCTTCGGATCCTAAGCTTCAACTTGCCATTTGAAGTGGAGTACCCTATGCCACCATATGAAGATGATCATGGACAAGGACTTCAAGTGCTTAATCTATGCCACGATGCGGTATTTCGAAGCGACGAGAGGTTGTCGCAGGCTGTTGGAAGCATCTTTGATCGATATCACAATACGATCCGCGAGATTGTATTACATGGGATGCGCCGTAGCTTTAAGTTGAACCATCTATGCCGAGGACTGGAACATGCGCATTCCCACTCTTTGAGACGCCTGCACCTGGCATTATCGTCTTTTGACGAAAAGACCATTGGTGCGATGATCAGCCGGTTCCCGAATTTGGAGGACGTTACCGCTAAGCTGAATTTCCTGGCCGACAGCACTATCTGTACAAGTTTAGGTCAGCTATCCAAGTTACGGTCGCTCACGCTGAGACACTGCCCAAGAAATAGCCTGGAAGAGGAAGTTGCTGAGGAAGATGACTGCGCAATTCATTTAGGCAACCTTTTTTGCAACCTTAGGAACCGAAACACGCTGAATACGCTTTGTCTTCATACTATGCCTTTCGAAACCAGAGTGTGCCTAAAGTACCTTCAAGGAATCTGCCTAGAGAAGCTCGTCATGTGGGAATTAGCATTCCCGGCATCCACTGAAGAAATGCATGGCTTTCTCAATTCATCCTTGACTGTGAGACATCTGGAGTTGCATAACACTCTGTGCATCACAGATGCACTATGCAAACAGATTCGCACTATCCGGGGGCTGCAAGAGATTTACATTCGATATCTATATAACGTAGGAGATGCCGGGTTCCTGGCCTTGACAGCGACGGACGATCTTCGATGGATCAAAGTGCGGAACTGCCGGCACATCTCACAGACAGCAATTGATAAGGCATCCGGATTAATCCCCATCTTCACATCCCATGCTGAATAGGATTTTCGATACCTCTCAGAAGATTTTCATCGATGCGAGAGACATTAAAGGTGAGGCGCATAAATATTATGTCAAGAGACTTCAGTATGACTGAACCCGCACGGCCAACAGAAATAGAAGTGGAGCCGTAAACTCACCCTTCGACGTTAATGACTCTCCTTTAAATCATCTATAAAGTGGATATTTGATGTCTATACAGTATTATTAATGCATGTCGAATTTTTAGCATATGCTCCGTAGCACAGATGACAGTGGTAAAGATAAATGGTGGATGCAAACTGCTCCCATCAACGTGATTCGCATATCCTCATTGAAGGTTCATCTTGAAGGTGGCAAAAGACTTTAGTGCCGTTGAAGCCGGGCGGTGAGGAGTCAAAAAAGAAATTCTCGTCTTCTTCCAACCTGACCACGAGCCAATGCCCCCATCCTCCTCATCATGCTCCTCCTTCTCTTCTTCTCCTTTCTCTTCGACGAGTACAGTACCAGACTGCTTTCTTTTTCTTTTTTTGAAACGAGTTGGTGTCGTGCACCAGCTTTAAGCAACTTGTATACACTTGATCCTTAAATTTCCCGGTGATGCAGTGCATGCATTATGAATATATCCTATTATATTCACATGTCTATGGCGTTTGGTACTGTACAAGTCGTTTGCGAGCCTATTGAATACACAATTTTTTTCCCGGAGACAAAGCCGCATACCACTCCGAGTCCAATTTGTGTTTGCCAAACCTAGGTCAGCGAATTCGCACCTATTATTCCATCACAGCGTGCGAAAGGAAGGCCTAGACAGCAGCGCATTCAAGAAGCGTAGAACAAGGGGTTCGCCCAATGGAGAACAAAAAGGTGTTATTTTAA
Organism: Dichotomocladium elegans; assembly: GCA_025716815.1. Lineage (NCBI taxonomy): Eukaryota > Fungi > Mucoromycota > Mucoromycetes > Mucorales > Lichtheimiaceae > Dichotomocladium > Dichotomocladium elegans. Next base: position 623,710 of record JAIXMN010000021.1, read on the forward strand.
ATGTATTGTTGAGAAATCCATGCATTGACCTAGAGCGAATTCTGGAGCATCTACTCCAGAGATTGGAGGGGGGGGCTTAAGAAGTATCTAACATGACCGCCCCGTCAATTTATGGAAAACGAATACAATCCATCATGCTCAATTTTAGCCTGTAGTGGGAAATGATGGTTCTGAGGTCCAAGAGCGTCTTGGCTGAGAGTGCCGATGGGACATGACTGTCATTGGCTTCCATGAGAAGTATGTACTGTTAGTCCATACATGTCCAAGATAAACTCTGGCGGAATCCTTTCCAGAAATGGTGAGGTTCTACGCCACGCATCTGTTCATGACTTGGCCTTTGCCAATCTAATTTGTTGATTAGCCCAGTCCGGTTTAGCTTAGCTTAGCATAGCAGCACTGCTCCACAAGATATTAAACCGCATTCCTTGTTTGAAAACGATCATCATCCGAAGCAAATTACTCACTCTTAAGGAGAACGCTGTCACGGAGCTATTCAAGGAGTCTGGTCACCGATATACATACCATCGCATTCTCTTTTTTCTTTTTATCTCAGGCTCTTTCCCGCCCATGTGCGTCTAGAAGGAGAAGATGCTCCGAAGGAGTGAAGAGTAGAGCAGGTCCAATATTCTTTTACCATATATATAAGCGGAAAAAGAGGGCGACCCAATTGATTTCCTTAATTTCTTCCTTCTCTTCTACTTGTTCTCCATTGCCACAGGCGCAACAACAACAAACAATAATGGACTGCTGCCTCTGCAACCGAAAGGTATACGTCACAGAGAAAGTGGACGCCAACGGCAAACAGTATCATAAAGTGTGCTTTAAGGTAAGACGCCGATAACGATGACGAAGGAATAAGAGTTCTAAAGCAGAAGCTGTAGTGCTCAGAACGTGGCTGCCGTCTGACCATCTCAAACTTCCATTCCCACGAAGGCCGTCTCTTCTGCCAAAAGCATGTCCCAAAGCTCCAAGCAGTCATAAGTCGTATGTGATATTTCTTTACGGAATGCAAGAGAATAATCAGGCTGATGGATATCCCGTATGTTTTAGGGACCGGCACCTGCAGAAGCAATAGCGGTACCCGTCGCCTCCGTCATCAAGAGAGTGCCCAAGATGAAAACTGACTTAATCATAACAATGGCTTTCCTTGCCTCAAGGGCATAAACTAAAAAAGAAAAAATAAAAGCCGTCATGGCTGATCATCGCAGTCTGCTTCGTTGTTCATTTCATATGCTTGCATGACCATGATGTAGCAAAAATGCATGCGGCTGCGAGCAAGTGAACGCGACGGGAGGGCGAAGTGCGTAATGATTTATGTGTATGTGCATGTTTCCTCGGCTCAAAGGAAAGAGTGAGTGCGCACATCGGCAGGAGACGAGAGATAGAGAGGGGGCCATTGGGGGGAGCCATCATCCCCTAAACCAGCTCGTGATTCTAAATATATGCCGATAATCAATGGAGCATGTATATCAAGAGCTTATAAATAATCACCATTTTCAGAGAGAGAGAGAGAGAGCTGTACTATGCAGAGAAAATGCTGGACGGTGCCTGTGACATCTACTGGAACTTATTTTCGTTTTCAAATGCGTCGTTACGCATTATGCTCATCCTGGGATGAAAAAAACGAACCCCAATGCCGCTTTGGGATTGTCCAGGATAAGAGAGATGCCTGTGCTTATTCACGTCTACCCCTAGGGTAATCTTGGTCACTCGAAATTGGATATCAAACACTCTAAATAGAGGATCACGAAATGTGCGAGGCAGGCATCTACCTGTTTTTCAGCAACCTATCTATATGTTACAAATATCCATACTGAAAAATCTAGACGTACTCACACCACTGTAAACGTGAGACCATCTTTTTAATCCGGCATTACTATAAGTGCAAAATCATATTACTGTACTGACCATCAAACGCATTCTTTACCATGATATCACTGTATCTTGCAGAATTATTTTATTTTCTAAAAATAACCTAAAGCCTACTCAGACGGTAACCTAGAGTACGGTTTACCCTTATCAATAGGCGCAACCTTGGATCCCCCCTGCTCTCCGCCTTTCCATACTAAAATCTCACATTTAATAATACTTGATGCCAAAAATGTCATTGTGTTTAGCACCATAAACGTTACCGAGATCCCCCTCTTGGCTCATGTTATGGTGTGTTTCCTGCTAATATCGGACACACTTCATCAAGAAAACAGAGTTTGTCTAGAGTCAACGTCAGCCATCTCTTCCAATCAAGCTGCATTTGGATCCATCGGTTCTCTGTTTCTTTAAAAATAATGCTAGATTCGTTTCCAATAATACAACCCCCGTCGCTATGCTGAAAGGGCTTGTATTCCTGGTTGTTCTGCAGCACCTGATGTGTTCAAAACCTTCTCAAATGTCAGCCTCTCCCGCACGCAAAGCTTCCGGCAATCCGCCCATGGACATTGTACTGGAAGTAGGTATGCTTCATCATCCCTTATATTATAAAGCCACTTTGTCCATATTGGATTCTCGGAGTAGGAGAGAATGCAGGAGAATATTCTGCCATCAAATGCAGGTCAGCCTACTGTATCCGACTACCAGCATGGCCGATATATTGTCGGCCACCCTGCAATTCACGACAGCACGAGTACTGGAGAACGTAGCATCTTATCCATTGGGGACTTGGATTTGCTCCTGGGCAGGAAAAAGATGGTTTGCGTCAGTCACATGTAGCCGTGGTGAGCGCAACCATACTATGCCGTCAGATGAATACCTGTTTCTCAGCGAGTCACAATCCCAATGACAACCTAATTCAGCTAAACAGCATGCGTACTCAGGATTAGACCTTATTTTACCCAATAAGTCATCTTTCCGAAGGAGATTCATTATGCGGTCTGCTATAACCTTTTTTGGTGGTCAAACGATTGAGAGTTTTCCTCCTTTTTTATCCCCCATCCGTATTCCCTCGTTAATCTCCGTATGCGATCCTCATGCGCCAGTCTGCTAGTAGAATTGATAAAAGGCAACTTCTGCGCTTGATTCCAGAGGAAGATGTCACTGGAAAATTTCAATGTGTGATATACTATTCTTTGCAATCAAGTTTGCGCCACGCGGTGATGGATATTATGCCAGCAGTGTGCAGTATTTACGTTTTGATAGAGGTAATTTATGTGTGAGAATGTTAGCAGAATGACAAACCAATTACGAAGTTGTCTCACCTTTAGAGTGCCTCCCCTCCATTCGTCGAATGGAGAGTGGCCTGAGGATCTTGCTTATAGCATCTTAACCCTGCGATAACAGGGTCGGGAAGTTCTTCTTGTCTGCTGCTGCTGTTGTTGCTGCTGCTGCAGTGGTTTTGGCATGTCGGAATCGCTCTGGAATCTCCCCGTTGGTCCGGAAACTCAAGAGGATGTGCCGAAAGTTGAGTACCGCTGCTGTGTCTCGGTTCCAAAGCCGCAAGCGAGAGAAAATTCCATGGACTTCGAACAATTTAGGTTTGTACACCTTAGAAGCCCGTGGCATTTGATCTCAGGACGCTTTATTCGCTGCCACGGTCGTGGATTGGGAATACGCTTGAAGGTCTCCAGGCGGTTCGAGCACTCGCGACAGGTCAGGGAGGTGCGGTACTCGTCTATCAAATAAACTTTGAACCCATGCCTCTTGATATCCCTCCAGCCCTTGCCGCGGATGGGCTCGTGGAAGCGGGCCATGGGCGCAGACAAGTTTCCCATGACAAGCACGGTGTCCTTTCCGAATCTTCGTCGTAGAGTGCGCACCAATCGAGCATCGGCCTGCTTCTGGTGTATGTAGGCAGAGAGGCGTAATTTCCGATGGAGCGGATGATTGTGGGCCTCATGGTCTACATACGGATGCATCTTTCGGGCTCGACGCTTTCTCCAGTCGCTCTTTGCCGGCCCGTACTTGTTGTGTACGGGATGGGTCGATGTCGTATGGGTTGTGGTGGTTCTCCTGTAAAAGCTGCTGAGCAGTGACCACTCCCTTGCGCGGGACTTGACGTAGAGATTGTACCTGGCGGCATTGACGGTGCTGTGGCATATCTGTCCAAGCCTAGTCTCGGCCTCGCGGATGCTGTTTTTGTTATCATAGCGATCCTTGGTAGTGTCGCGTATCTGACGAAACCGCACCATCCGTATTTCTCGGGCGCGTTGGTTGCGTGTATACCGGTGTATTTTAGGGAGCTCGGGCGTGCTCAACTCATGCATCCCATAATGGAGATCGCGACGGCCTGGATCAATGAGAAGACACTTGCCCTCGGTCTCTTGCAGCTCGTCGTGTGGGATGTCATGAATGTAGGAACAGTCTGCGGAGTGATGGTTCTTGCTCTGATCCCTCCGAGCACCCTTGTTTCTCACGCTGTCGGCAATGCGTAAGCGTTCGGGCTCCAGAGCACTGTCATCGGTTATGATATCACCGGTATCAGTCCGGATTCGCTTGCGACTAAGGTTCTTCTTTGCCTCAGGGGTCTTGAGCATGATTGATATAGACACTCCGTCTGTTTGTATTGCCCTAAAGAACCACCTGTCATGCCTATCCTTGAATGCCTTGGACTTGAGGTCAAGTACCTTCCCCCATGTCTTCTCAATCGGTGGGTCTTTAGTGGATTCCTGCCTTGATATATGCTGGCAGAGGATTCGCGTGTCGATGTGGATGTGGCATGGAATCCAAGAAGTCCGGAGAGGAAAACACTGGACTGACTTTGCCTCCCTCGTCTCTAGGAACTTGCAGAGCTGATAAAAAGCATTGAGATGTTTTTCCGGAGATTTCTTCACCTCATAGTAGATGTCATCTTTGGCGAACTTATAAGTGTCGTCGTACGCTTGAAGGATCGGTGCCAGTTCAGCGAGGATGAGATGGGCTTCCGGTGTGAGGTTGCTGTGATCCGGTTTCTGCGTCGCAGTGCCTCCAGATTCTCTCCTCACAGACCTGGCGGAACTCGTGTTCATCGCTGCTAACCATTCTTTGCGTATAGCTTCCTTCCGCTGACTCACGTTCAACAGACTGTTGACAACGCGCCGTAAACATTCGCCAAACCGCTGCTGGACATTAACCTTGTAGGCAGTCATGATCTCGGTGCTGACATAGGCTACGATCTGGGACATGTTGGGATGCTGTCTAGGCTCAATGTTGGCAGTCTTCGAGTAGCCTTCGAGGTGTGTCTTTATGAGGGTCCTAATAGCCTTGGTCGACGGCTTGACCTTCTCGCGCATGAACTTCCTACCGGCCAGGCTGAGGAAAACTTCATAAAAGAATGCTTGACCGATGTGCTCGCAGGGGTTAAAGTCATGGTCGCGTTCCAGTTCGTGGAGGAGGATCCAGCGCGAGAGCTGGTATGTGTGCGTGGTGAGAAAGTGGGTAGTCCGGACCAGGTTCTCCAGGTTCTCCAGATACTGCTGCTTCCACCCAATAGACCTTAAAGAGGTCTTGATGACCTGGTCTTGGCGTCGGCCTTGATCGGTACAAAGCAAAAGGAAGGGACACGTAATCTGAGACCGGTAGCCCGTATATATAGTAAAACTTGAGTTGCCAATTGATGGAAAGATGACCAATGATCAGTCGCATTTATGCCGCGCGCACGGTTCTGTGGCATTTCTATCACAAATCAGCACTTCTTGTGAGACTACAGCTCTGGCCGTCTGGAGTCGCTGTCCGTGCCACACTGAACATAGTCTGACTGGGTGACTGAGTCAGCCAACAGGCGTTTTTACTAATAGATACTCCTGTATCGGCTCTGCAAAGTCATCTTCAAGAATGTCAAATGATATTTGCGGCATCACGCAATTTAATATGCTATCCAACCGCTAAACTATTTTCATAACCCGCAAACAAAAAGTTCAACTGGCTGAATGGCTAGGAAAAATCCTGTAGAACCATCCTACTCTCAGAACCCTGTGTCTTTACTACCCTCTCAAATAGGGTCATATCTATGCAGAACTGCACAAGACTATGTTCTATTGCGAAATCTGTAGAGAGATGAGTGGATAGGTTGAGTGTGGCTGGCCGGGAGGAAATTGGGAGAGTTGGGGTGGGGGTGGAGGGGGATTAGAAAAGCGGAACGAGATTGGCGCTTGCGTGCATTTTCCCTCCGTCCCTTAATGTTTCCCTATCGGATAGTTCCAAAGCCATTCTGCCTTCAAGGCACCACCAAACGATTCTTTTCGCCGTCATGTTCAGCTTCCTCGCTCAACTATTATCTTGCTAAACCTCAGCAAGGAGGTATGCACTCTTCTACATTATCCATTGAATCGCCCCTGCCATCTGTTCGTGTCTGGACGACGAATGCTAAGAAGAAAGAGGTGTTTCGGAATAGATCATTTGCTTCGGCTCAATCTCACAAAATCCAAACAATTGCTTGGTAGGAAATACAAACTGACGCGTTGCTTTTCAAGTCCCACTCTTACTTTTCTTTCCTTTCTGTAGGCATTTACAGCTCGCGTGGGACCCGGAATTATAATGAAGACAGGTACCAAACGGTGACGCTCGAACTCCCAGAGGGAAAGCGTCTGCGCACCATGAATCGAGAGGCCAATAGAGTGTATTTCGGGATCTTTGACGGGCAAGTGATGGAAAGAAGGCAACGGCCATAGACTTGACAGGATATTAAAAGACAAAACAAACATGGGCGCGTATTATGCTGTCTTTATACCGCGACATAGACATGGAGGACCTGTCGTTGCTGAATGGTTGGTACGGGCGTGGGAGCTCGTGGATGCGTCGAATGGTGCCGGAAACACACGGACTTATCTCTACTTTTTCTTTTTATACATGACTAAGGCTGGCGGAGCAGCTTCATCACCGTCTGGAATCCATATCGCTCAGTGATTTACCCCATATCCTGGCGTCCCTCCGGAAATACGGTGGTTACTTTCGCCGCTTCAAGGTCCCACCGATCCTTCGTGACCTCGTTGATGATCAAGGGTGGCCTGTGATCAATAGCCCCGCGGATTTGTCTGTCGAGCAGCGTCTTACTCTCGCTTTTCTGGATGCCGATGCCGAGTGCCTTGATTTTCTGAGTGACGATGGGCCAGAGGGATACCACGAAGGGTCGACAGGAAGCGTTGCAATCATAGAACCTCAGGATGACAAGCCCTTTTGGGATAGTGAAAGATACGATATCGTCGTAGGCCATGTGGGCGATACTCGGTAACGTTTCAGCCTGACCAGGACGTTCGTTCTCTAATTTTTTTTTATAAGAATCTTGTTATGCGACGCTGATTCAGGAGAGGCAGTGACACTCACTACTGGCGATCATCATCCCGGCAATCCGCTCGAGCATGACCGTCTTCGCAAGTATGCTGGCTTCGTGACAACCGACTCATGGGGTGACGATCGGATTCTGGGCATGCTCGCGACAAGTCGTGCGTTTGGCGACGCAAAATTAAAGCGATATGGAGTATCAGCCGAGCCAGATGTGGTCCGATATAAAATCACAAAAGATAATCCTGCTGCCTTCATGGTAATGAGGCGGGGGGAATATAAAAACAAACATTATGAACCGAACAGATGAATTGATATGAGGTTTGTTCTTCCAGGTTTTGATCACTGATGGTTTAACGTCCGTTATGTCGGATCAAGAAGTGATTGATATTGTAAGGGCGCTATAACAGAGCACAGAAAGCGGAGAGAACTATTTTAAGAACTATGACGCTTTATATAGGTGAAGAAAAGTGCAGATCCAACCATGGCGTCTAAAAGGGTCGTCGACATTGCAGATCAGTATGGAACCGAGGATAACTGCACAGTGATGGTAGGCATGACAAGTGAAGTCAGAAGATACGGGATATCTAACTCACACCGGCATGGCGATTGCGATTACGACGTTAGGTTGTTCGGTTAAAGGCCTGGGGAACTCGAATGCATGACCTCACTCACGAATTACGAGAGTATCGGCTGTCGAACTCTACGATGAGTAGCCGGCAGTCGTGGTAGATGGAACTATATTACATTTATGAAAGATCAACCATCCGAGAAAATGGGAACTTCCTATAGCTGCAGAGATTCCAATGTAACGTCAATGATGATATCTCGTGCAATTGGTAATCTTGATGTCGAAATATCTGGACCTGACATGTCGTCTGCCAGCAGAGTTGCCTGTGTAGCAGATTCGGCTGGCGTCAGCGCGGCAAGTGAGGGACTCGGCAATCCACAATATAAAGCGCATGATGGATGCGCTGTAATAGCTGACTCACAATCAACCGCGTCTGTAGAGGAAGTAAACGAATTATCGGCAGAAAAAATGAGTTGGTCAATGGCCACAGGAATCTGCCAGTATGATACTGGCCTTGTGCTTGGCTAAAACAATCATCCATGCTTCTGATACATAAAGCATGGAAGAGTCGTACAAAGAGGTCAGAAGCAACCTTTTCATCATGTGAATATGGCTCTCATGGCGAGAATTTAAAGAATGCTATCCGTGTTAGATTGAAAAAGCAAATGACTAAGCTCCAGATAAGCAATGGCGCATCCTTTGAATGGACGTATCGCATAATTCTCCAGCATAGCAATGGAAGTTGAGGTGTGAGATGAACTACGATAGCCCCTTTTGGAAGCGTGGAACCAGAGGAAGTTCGTGTATTGCTGATGAAGAGCATATACCCATGATATTTAAAGGTCTTCAAAAAACAGGGCTTGATTCCAGTTTATGAACAGGAGTAGTGATCCACAGATGCAAGAGCACCACTTTTAAGTAGACGTCTCAAAGGTTTTTATTTTGGTGATCAGGTGACCACCTGACAGCAGAAAGGTGAGCCGGCTCCCCTGGGTGGCTTCAACAAAAAAAAAGTCCGTGACATGTTTTTTAAGGGATCTATCAATCCCCGAATCCAAAAAGAAAAAATTCCAACCATTTGACAGACAGACCTAAACCACTCCCCTCAGAACACCACATAAAAAATATACCGCCATGCCAAAGTCTAAACGATCCACCGTCGGTAAGCCGCAAACAGCACCGAGTACCATTCATCGAGACTGAATTCCACATTTACTTTGTCTTATAGTGTCTTTGACCAAGACGAACAAGAAAGGCCAGGAAGGAAAGGAAAAGTTGATCGATGAGGTAGGATCGCCCATTCTGGAAGAAAATAAAATACTCCCGCACCCGACGCTGGTTTCTCAATTTCAGTTGAAATTAGGTCCGAGCCTCGGTTGATCGTTACGCTTATCTCTGGGTATTCTCGGTTAAGGACATGCGCAACACATTCCTGAAGGAGGTCCGCAATGAATTCAAGTCGAACTCTCGCTTCTTCCTCGGCAAGAATCGAGTGATGGCCAAAGCATTGGGTACTACCCCCGAAGAGGAATACAAGACCAACTTGTCCACAGTGGCACAGAAGCTACACAGCGAAGTCGGTCTGCTGTTCACTGACGAGCCGGTTGATACTGTCGTCGAGTATTTTAAGAATTACCGACAGCCCGACTATGCTCGGTCAGGCGCTGTTGCAACCGATACAATTGTGATTCCCGAGGGCCCAGTGATGCGTGGCGTCGACCCCATGCCGCATAATATGGAACCCCTCTTGCGCCAATTGGGTATGCCCACCTCCTTGAAGAATGGCATTGTCACTCTCAGCTCTCCATATACTATCTGCCGCGAGGGCGACACACTGTCCACAAACCAGGCACACCTCTTGGTAAGCATCGGGATTTCCTTTTTTTTTAAAAAAAGGAAACAGTGAACAAGCGTGCGAGTGTTGATCTTTTTGCATATAGAAATTATTCTATCATCAGCTTGCAGAGTTCCGAGTTCAGCTCATGTGTTGCTATCACAATGGAGAGACGAAGGAGTTTTAATCGCTTTAGCATTTTTCATATACACAATTTTTTTTTGCATCTTATTATTCTACAACAATTTTTAAAACGCGTAAAGCAAGTTATCTTTCAGGAATGGAAAAGCTATCGACGCTTATTATTACGATAGAGACGGTCTGTGCGGTTCCTTTGCATGTGTCCCAGCTGCATATATGGAAAAAAGCTATGCCGGACGACGCTTAAAAGGCAATTTCTCTTGTTGTTCACTTCCCCTGTGTCACTCGCATTGTGGAGTCAGGACTTTAGTTTGTCGCGAGGAGCAAGGGTCATCCAGTTGCGTCGGTGACGCTTGTTTAATCGTTCAGGGTCACATATATAAATATACTTATGTAGATAAGAGCTTCTCCTTATATTGGAGTAGGTATTGTCATACCGAAACTGGATATTTACACAAAACCGAACCGAACCGAACCGGCTAGCGCTTATGCTTTGTACATATGAAGAAGGCTTTGTCGGGAAATTATATCTCGCAATTTTTAGCGTGAACAGGTCAGAAACGAGGGAAGACCCCGGAAGACCCATGTGTCTGGAGCTCTCAGGACTCTTGTTCTATTAAAGGGAGAGAAATGAATCTGACGAGGTAGTCGAGCGTGAGGATGGGCAAGGAGGTGTCAATGTGTGGTGCATTCCGTGACTGAAAGGCCAGTTACGCAAACAGGAAGAGTGGGGTGGGGTGCGGTGCATGCTGAAATCTGGCGATATGATGGAGGAAGGAGGACAATAGCCGCTCCGATCCATGGAAGCATCCCGCCCCCTTTTCCTCTTCTCCTAGATTGGCAGTGAGAGCACCAACGTGGAACGGGGAAAGATAAAAGGAGGACGAGTGCTCATCGTATAAAAAGAGTTTGAGAGTATAAAGCGTGCTTATTCCAATTACCAGACTGTCATTAAGGAACAATGGACATAAAAAACCTTCTTTGTTCTCCTACCTTCAACGACACCGCCTCTCTCCTGCTGCATCCTGGCAATCTCTCCGAGTCGCCCGTTTGGTCAACTTATTCTTCAGACTGCAGCCTGACTTCGCCATGCTCCTCATCGTGGCCATCGTCGCCCGTTTTGTTTCAGCAGAGTAGGGGTCCTCAGACACGTACACCCTGGACACCCGAGGAGGACGATCTGTTGCAACAAGGGTATATGGAAGGCCTGTCTTGGGCAATGATTTCATCAACCTACCTACCTCACCGTTCCCGCGGCTGTTGTTGGGGCCGTTTTAAGGCTCTTCAAACAAAAGCCGCCGAGCAGCGCGAGTGGACATCGACGGATGACCGCTTGCTCATGATGGCGGTCAAACGTCACGAGAAGCTCTTCAAGCAAGCATGGAAATCAGTCGCCGTCGACATGCGAAATGGCCGCACCTGGAGGGAATGTGAACTGCGGACATCGAAGATCATCAGGAAGAAGCAGCAACTACACACTTGCTGAACAACCAAGCCTTTACTGAATAGACGACCATCTTGCTCTTCTTCGTTTTATTATAGTTTCGCATTATGGACACACACATAAACCCACAGAGAAATAGAGAGAGACCCTCACTCTCTCAGCTAATCGATCTAGATAAACTCTATATTGTCCGTTATCTAAATCCGGTTTATACACGTTTACATGCTTACGTTTGTAACAAGTACTCTCGATTTGTATGGAGAGGTTGTTATTAGCTTTTCATTATTAGTTTCTTTCTACCTATAAATCCGGAGCAAAACTACTTATTGAACCTTGGAGCATGAGTAACTTTCATGACGGGTTGCCGGCTTGTCTCCTAAGCATCTTCTCCTTTTTCATTCCCTTACACGCGTAGAGCCGCGTGAAAAAAAGCCGTATTCCTAGCTCAAGGAACATAGCAAAAACATTTAGGAGTAAACGAACAAGTTCCAAAGAATGAAAGGCCGCCAATGATTACGGAGAAGATGTCCTGTCATCCGAAAGAAAACGTGTCCATCATGATGCTGTACAAAATGACATGTTTCAGCCGACAAATCGAAAGCTCCGCGTCTGCGTTTATGCATCGATCTATTTACGGCTTGCAAAGTCCGTACAAAAGGGATAATCAAGAGCCGTAGGAGGATAAACCCCGATCTATTAATACTCAGTAGGTCTAATCAAACCATACGCATATGGGACGGTCGAGATAGCCAGGAAACTCGAGCCTCAGTAGTACCCGTCACCTCTGGTCAGGCACCTCGAGGAGATATGGTTTCTCTCTTCATTATGATCTTTACTACATTGATGGCTGCAATAGACGCCGGGAAAGTCCGTGTGTCTTCTGTCAAACGCTTGGACTCTGAGTTAAAAAAAAGTAGGTCACTCTTTCGCTTTGCCCCTCCGCTTGCGACTAAAACGGAAGAAAAAAACTTAATTCCTGTTTACTTTAGGCAAGTCTTCTTCTTTAATTAAAGGAATACCGTCACTCTCTCTCTCTCTATCCTTCCGCTGAGGTGCCCGTTCACCGGCTGTCTTGCTTAAACCATGATGCAGCTTGTTCATGGCCCCGAATTTGCTATTAATCTCGAAACCGATCATGTTATTCTTCACGGTTCTGTGGATGAGTCCGCCGGGGTTATCCTCCGGGGCTCGGTCACTCTTAAATGCCACGAAAACGTCAAGGTCAAGTCTGTAGTGCTCAAGTTTCAAGGGAAGACAAAAGTCCACTGGAGCGAAGGTATACATAAAGTATCTTTACTGCGTATTTCCGAGATACTAATTGCACATGGTTCATGTCCAGGACATGGATCGAATCAGCGGCATTACAGGGAAGAAAAGACCATCATTGAGCACGCCTGGAACTTTTTGGAACCGAAGAAAAAGACATATCATTTGACGGAGGGTCAATACAAATGGTAAATGGGATAAGTTACGATGAAACATGGTTGGTTGACATTCAGCCGCCTCAGGGACTTTGAGCTTCCATTGCCCGGCGATCTTCCAAACACAGTTCAGCATGACATGGGTCAGGTGTATTATCGACTGAAGGCTGTTGCTGAAAGACCAGCGTTCTCCATGAAACTTGCTGCGAAACGAAACATCCTTGTGACCAGGCTATTGCTGCCGTCGGCACTTGAGTTGAACCAATCGGTCGTGATATCGAACGAGTGGACTAATAAACTCACGTACAACATCAGCGTGCCGCGGATGGTCTACAGTTGTGGAAATCAGATACCCATCAGCTTTGATTTACTTCCAACTGCGCCCGGCCTCCAAGTCCGAGCCATCTCATGTACTCTCAAAGAGTATGTCACTCTTGTCAGCCAGGAGCACTCGAGGAACGACAACAAGATTATCAAAACTATTCGCGACAATCACTTTGAAGGGGTTCACGATCGATATGTTCGGACAGAGATCCTCGAGGTTCCTGGAGAACAACAGGGACGTATACAATCGGATATAGCTAGTGAGCTGATCAAAATTAAGCACAAGCTCAAGTTTACTGTATCCTTGATCAACCATGATGGACACATCTCTGGTGAGTGACATGGGAGATAAATGCAGATGCGCCGATATTAAACAGTGTGTATGAATCAGAATTACGTGCTGCGGTTCCCATCGTTATTGCCTCAGTGGCACCTGAAGAGGACGCTAGCCAACTGCCGGCCTATGAGGATGCATGGAAATCTCTCCCATATGACTCTCAGGTTATTGAGGCACTGATTGCAGCAGGAAGTCTCCCCCGGTCCATGGCTATCGCCATTCCCAACGCGGCCGCAAGTAATATCCAGTCTTATGCTGATAGCGCCAATAACAGCTGCGACGAGGAATCAGCCGAAGGAAACCCCGGACGACTGCCCTGGGAAGGAATAGATTTATCCCGTGTTCCGTCGTACACAACAGCAGTCCGGTCTGGGCGACTCTATAGTTTTTCTGGTTCTTTACCGACATATGAATCGGTCGCAATCCCTAGCACACAAGCATGATCGCATACACGCATAACGCTCAGTCTTACCTAAATTCATTCCATCATCATCCCCACATCAAACATCCGCACGCAACCCTAGTCTCTCTTCATATTTGTTCACTCATCGCATTGCATAATATCGATATCTATTGTGTTACTTTTCCCACACTCATTTCTTGTTATTAAAATAAGTTTCATCGCTAAACGAAGCAATGGATCTCTCCAGCAGTTACACTCGCCTCAGGATCTGCAGAACCTTCTTCATTTGAAGTATTCCGCTCTGCTTGCTTCAGACTATTCCATAAATGAAGGCCACCGTCACATTTCTTTTTCTCTCCCTTTAGGAACTCCAATCGCGACCTTCAGTTATTCAACAGATAAATGAAGCGGAGCTCTAAGGCTTACACGCTCTTGCACATAGAGACACACACACACACGCACAAACTCTCTCCCACTCGCTTTCACTCCTTGTCTGGTTATTCCTCCCAACGCATCTCTCACTACTTCCCCCCTTTTCTGATGCCACAGCGCCGGCACCCGAAAAACCTTTCAGCATTTTTCTACGCCTATGGCAAGAAATGCGGAACTCGGGCATGCGCCATTTTCCTCATTTCCCTGATCTTCATTTTTATCTTTTCATATCCTATCGTCTCCCGTGCCATCCCAAGCAATGACCCAGATGACGTCGAGGGTCGTTTTTGGCAATATTCACCGCATTTGCAGCCCGAGAATATATCGTCATTCGATAGCACGCCTGAATTGATCATTCAGCAGATCCGCATTGTCAATGACAGATACAGTGTCAATGCCGATCTATTACTACAGACACAAATGCTACAAGAAGCGCTGATGAGTCGAACGATTCTAGTCGATGGAGAATCTGTTTCGCTTGCTAGTATTTGTTTGCTACGCCATAACCAATGTATCGTCCATTCGCCCCTTGATTATTGGCAAAAGCCAGAGTTTTTTGATCCAACGCGCGGCTGGAAAATGCATATCAATACGCGCCAAATCTCGAAATCATCCGGCTTGTTGATGCATCCTCGCTCGGTTTTTGGCAACGTTACGCTCGACAAAGATGGCCAATTTATATCTGCCGATTCAGTAATTCTCACGTTCTTGTTGCAAGAGACACCGTTCTTAAGTACCGCTCGCGTGTGGGATGCATTGTGGCAGAACGTTACGACCGAACTGCGCATTCATCCACTCACCCGGGAACAACAGGACGATGATCACACCACATCAAACACCATTCATTCATGGCAAACTCAAGTGGACGTCAGCACTAACTTGGTTCACTACAACGTACGTACGATCAGCATAGACTGTCTATTCATCTCCCACCATCTGAAAGAAGACTGTCCCTCCCTTTATCTCCAACAACTCACACAAAATTCATTATTCATAGTTCAAACCAATATCATTTCGTTTAAATCTCAAGGCTTACCTCTACATGGGAGGGTATCTCGCCGTCTGCTTTTTTGTCTCAACCTTGTTTGGTAACCCTCACTTGGTCCGTTCGCAATTAGCTCGGGGGTTTGCCACCATCTTTGCCATGATTGCTTGTTACACAACTACAAGAGGCGTCCTCGAATATCTCAACATCCAGCTATTGCTTGTTCCTTGGTATCTCCAAATTGTCGTACCAATCGTCTCAACGCTTGAAAACATGCTTCTGCTTGCAAATGCAGTTCTGAGCGCTGGATGTGACATGCACGTCAAAGAAAAAATTGGCCGAGGTAGACTATTTGAAATCGTTTATATCGATAAACTACTAAATCGACTTCGCATAGGCATAGAAAGCGTGGGCATACCAATCACCCTCACCTTAATTGCCGAATGGCTCATACTGGCTATCGGCACTTCGATGCATATTCCACGGATCAACGAATTTTGCTTATTTGCGAGAACGTCCCTCTTGGTCGGGTATCTGATCGACATGACTTTCGGCCTTAGTTTTCTCGCAATCAATGCCAAATATTTCGAGGTTTGAAAGCAGAAGATATCCCATAAACCATTCAAAAATGATTAATACCTGTCATTCAGCTCGCCGATTTAGATGATCGACAAACCACCAAACGATTAAGAGAGCTGGCCAAGTCCGACATTGATGCCGACGTAGCACCTGACTTTTGTCCCATCCAAGAACCTCAGGATGACAGCACTCCGAAGACATGTGCAGAGTGCAAACACTTTAAGACCCATCGAACTTACAATGCCTTGATGGTACAGTACAACCTTGATTTATCGGCAATGCTTCTCAGAACTTATCATACTTTTTTGACACCCTAGCTCTGTTTGATCATTCTTGCATTGACCTTCATTCGTCCTACTGCTCCATCGAATATGGCTGCGCAGGAAATAAGTTATACCGAAATGCACGCGGTCTCAACCCGTTTCTGGGACACAGTGAATCCACTTCACCAAAAAATAACCCTTCAAATCAGTCCTCCACATCTTGTTGCATATGCTCCGACATCTTCTGAAGGAAGGAAGCTTTTGGAACCATTCGAAAAATATTATCAATCAAAAGTCTCTACTGAGCAGCGCCCTACTTCAGCTCACCAGCCTCGGCAAATGTCTCGCTTTCGCAAGTTCCTGCTCAGTAGCATCGTCCGCGCAGTTTCGTTGTTGGCCCATATCAACGTCCCTAGCGTCTTGCTGACGCTCGTGCTTATCCTCATCATAATGTGGCGTGTACCTTCGCTTCAGCAAAAATGGCTACAGCCATTCCACGAAAAGCTCCTCGAAAATATCCAACAACTATATTTGATTTTGCTTCGACTATTGAGCAGATCATTTACCGATTATGACCAAAACGGGGTTCATCCCGGTGCTATATCCGTCCAAGAACGATTTGATCACCAGCAACTTGAGCATAATATTGGGAATGTAGTCGTAAAGACACTCTCCGGTCGTCATGTTGCAGACATCCGACGTCTGGCAGTTAATGCAAAGTACAGCACAGTAGTTTCTTGTGGCCAAGACGGACGTATCATCATGTGGGATGCTGATAAAGGAGACTGGATGGCCCGCCTCGATCGTGTCACGGAATTATGGGGAGAAGTTACAGAAACCGACCTAAATCCGATATATTGGAATGTACAAGACCGGAAGGAGGACTCAAATAAGAGTAAGGGCCGTGCAGGATGCCGCCAACTGCGCTCCGCTCGTTGTATCAAAATCGATGCGGGGAACAAATGGATTGCATCCGGATTCGACGACGGAACCGTTCGAGTTTGGCGAATATCTTCCGGCACTCTTGTGAGAGAAATGGGAATCGAAGTGTCCGATTTAGAGACCTCCAATGAGGGAAGCACAGTTATTTGCCGCAAGCAACATCGTCGAGGCCAAGAGCAGCACAATGACAAACGTACAGTCGATCGCGTCATTGCGCTGCAGTTTATAGGTGCTATCACTGAGCACGGTCAATCGTCTGAAGCCAAAGGTCCTGCAAGACAACATCAGATGAAAGATGGCTATTATGATCCCACGTCGCAGCATTATATTGTCTCCGTCCACAAGAGCGGTACTATCAGGGAATGGGATATTCTATCCGGGCAATGCATCCAGGCCTTTCCATCAGGTCATTTCCGCGACGTCGCTATCCTGCAAGTGGCCGAATGCAAAAATCGCGGTCAAAAATTAGCTGTCAGTTGGATCTTCACAGCGTCAAAAGACGGTGTTATAAAGTGCTGGGAACGGCATCTCATAGAAACAGATATCAGAGAACCCGAAGCGGCGGTAACCACTTGGACCTGTATATATACCATCGACGGGCATGGCGGTCATGCAATCACTGCGCTTGCCACAGAAGTCCCGGTTGGTGGGATGGGTGTGCTCGTTAGTGGCTCTAGCAACGGCGTTGTCAAAGTGTGGAACTTTGAAACGGGTGATGCAATCTGCACACTCTCTGCTGGTGGCGTCAAACGCAGGAATCCCGAGGTACACATGGGTGGTCCGCTTCTCAAGTTTAGCAAATTTAGCCCGAAATATGACCACAACGGTGCCAGAATCGGTGATTCTGAACCGGCCGTTCACAGTGTGTATGAGCTTCCGACGGCCAATTCAGGCGACCACCACGGGCCAGTGACACAAGTAGTAGTAACACGGTACTGTGAGGTGGACAATGGGCCTGGGCTTTGTCGTGGATGTGATACGTGTTTCGGCAACGGCTTTGGGATAGCATCCTGTGCGCTGGACGAAGCTGTTCATGTCTGGCGACTGGAGCGCGCAGATGGAAAGCATGAAGGCACTTGCACACTCTGCATTAAAAACTATCATCAGAAGCGTTATACCCGGACTCGACCCCAGGCATCACCGGCGACAGACGACCAACAAGATCCCAAGGGACAACGCCTGCGCGCAGGGACGCTGAGTGGCAGCAGGCGGACATACGGGGCTGCTTCTCCTTCTGTTGTTCCCAATGCAGCGTTGGCTGACGACTCGACAGCGGTAGATGGGGCGCAGGTCATGGAGCAACCCATCGGAGAAAATACTATTGTGCTCGAACCCGTATTCCTTGGTAAGATCAAACAGCTCGCTGGACGAGGATTGGTGTTTTGCAACAACATGGTGCTTGGAGGCGTTCGGAAAAAACCGACCCGAGGGTCTTCAGCGTCGGCTAGCAGCGGCAACGACTGGGAAGCATGGTTTGCTTCGCTAAAATATTACGCCAACAAAAACTATATCGGCAATGAGATACCCGTGGAAACATTCGATCTTGAACCGCCAAGTCCACAGAAAAATGCGTTTGAAACAAATACAAGCACCGAGACAAGCATGCTTGGTGTCATCAACCGCTTTACATGGGGAGGCAGCAAAACTCCCAATAAGAGCAGAATGACAGATGGTGAAAAGAGCGATGATGAATACGAACTGGTTTATGACGAAGCATCTGAGCTACTCCCATTCTCAATGGTTCGACACGTCGTTTCGTTGGATGGCTCCGGCATTGCCTGTGATTTTGGCAACTTTATAAAGCTTATTTATTTGCGTGACCCAGCTCCCAAATTACACCCACTCACCCTCGACGCGAGAACAGCTACCTCAGAGTTTTCCAGGACAAGCAATTGCACAAACAAAAAGTGTTGCGGCGGTAGCAACAAGAAAAGAAGCGGTAGTTGCTGCTCGAACACAACAAGAAAACGGACAGAACAACATGCTCTCGGTGAAGCTCGGCGCACAGCTTGTCAAACCGGCGGCGATTGCTTATCAAACACGAGCTGCTCCCGTTCTCCTGCATCATCTAACCAGCCCTCAACTGCCTGGAAATGGTAATAACAGGCAGCACGGGGACGCCCACAAATATACACATATACGCACATTCACACTCTCATCTCAATTGCATTTTATTACACGCATTATTTTCTCTTTCTCTCCTCCTCACCCATTCGATCGCCTTGTACCAATCATCTTTCTCAGTCGCGTTTCAAGACGATGTGTGCCTTTTCATTTGTATAAACTGACGTTGTTTCTGATACCATTCAAATGTTATATGGCGGGAACGTGATGTCAACATTACCGAAATGGAAGTTCAACATTTTACTGAGAGAGCAAGAGGTCATCTGGGTTTTAGCGTGGTGGGCGGTTGTCAACAACGATGACACGAAAGGATAGCATCAGATATGGCTATTGCAACCATCCACGAATGGGCAGTTTTAAACGCCGATTATAAATCAAAATCATGTAGGACGGTGCTATTTGTTTCGCTCTCTTTTGCACTCTCGTATTTGACGGGAGTACCCTTACCATAATGACACTTCGAGACATGCTAAGAGAGTCTCGCGTGTTGTGCGGGCGGGTGTGGAAGCGCAATGTCAATTTCCTTGAGCTCCACTATCTTTACATTGGATGCATGAGCTTTTTGCTGTCCGGTCTCTTTTACTGCCAGCCCGGCAGCGACTGGGCGTACATTGATTCCCTGTTTATGGCCACCTCGGTAGTGACGAACACGGGCCTCAATACAATCGACATGTCCAAGGTTTCCACATACCAGATGGTCATCATCTTTTTCTTTTCCATCCTCACCTCACACGTGTTTATCTCGGTCATTGTCGTCGGTGTCCGTAAATACTACTTTTCTCGGCGCTTCGAGGACATGGTTCTTTTCAACAGAGCCCTCCGGCTACGTGAAAATAACAGGCGTCTGTTCGAACACAAGATTGAGGCACTGAAGCAGAAGCTTGGCAGAGAACAGGAAGGCGAGAGCCTTGCGGAGGAAGGAGCACGGCAGGCAATCAGGAGCGCGACCATGCCCGCGAGACTCATTCGCTCGGCGACGTCCCGCATACTGCATCCGTTTCAACCCCTCAAAGAACGCAGCCTAGACGAGAAGCGCCTGGATCTTCTTGAGAAACTCCAGCAGATCAAACGCCCTCCCGACATCCTGCCCGATTCGACTACGAATACCCCTGCTCCGCCTGCTGAAACCCCGCTCTCACCGATGTCATTTCTCCAGCCTCCCACGCATCACAAAAGTGTCAATGACCACAGTGACAATAGCCACAGCATCTTGTTCGCCGACAATATCGAATACCAGCGTCAACAGGCTAGAAAAGAGCTTCGTGCGTGTGAGGGTCTCCTCGATAAGATTGCTTCGGTCCACGACGCCCAGGATAGTTTCCTAGAAACGGACGCGAAACAGGAAGCGGCCGAGATGGAAGAGATCATCCGTCGACCTGTCTACCCATACGAACTGACCCGCAAACAACGCTATTGCATCGGAGGTGTAGAGTATCGCGCCCTTGATTTTCTATCCAAGATGGTGCCCTTTTACTATATCTTTATCAATACCCTTTTCACGTTTGCGATGCGTATCTACATTGCGTGCTCATCCTATGCTCAGGACATTCTGAAAACCTCGAACCCGACGCCAGTTAATCCTTGGTATTTTAGTTTCATCGTCTGCTTTTCAGCTTTCAATAATCTCGGCTACTCGCCGCTCGACGCAAGTATGGTTCCTTTTCAGAACGCTCCTGCTCCCCTCCTTTTCACAGCTATCCTCATCATGCTCGGCAACACCGGCTACGCTATCGCCTTGCGCGCCATCATCTGGGTCGTATACAAACTCCTTCCACGCTCTCGTCAGATGGACCGCGATACTATGCGATTCCTGTTAGAAAATCCCCGGCGATGCTATACCTCCTTGTTCCGTTCAGTTCAGACATGGTGGCTGCTTTTTGTCCTCGTGGCACTCACCGTTGCCGAGACCGTCGTGTTTGTGACAACCAATTTCTGGCTTCCCGTCCTCCAAGGTATCCCCTGGGCATCTCGTGTCCTGGACGGGTTTTTCCAGGGCGTTGCTGTCAGAAACGGCAAGTATGGGTTATTGCTATCCGCAGCAAATATTGGACTCATATGTCTCGCCATATATATAGCCGGTTTTGCGGTCGTCAATCTACTCGATCTGAATCCAGGTACACAAATAGTCTATATTATTGCAATGTACATCAGCGTGTACCCTGTGGGAATATCCATCCGAAACAGTAACATTTACCAGGTAACAATAATCCGATAATATCTTTCAATGTTACTGATCAAACCGCAGGAAAGGGAACTCGGCATATACGGCGACCACAATGACGATGACGAGCAAGGCAGGGCGTCGTCCTCCAGGCTGTACCAGGAGAAGCTGCATCGGGTGCCAAGTTTAAATAGCGTCATGTCATCATCGCGTAAATTGCTCAACACCCGCCCAAGCTTCTATGTTATGACGCACCTTCAGCGCCAATTGACTCACGAACTCTTCTGGCTTTTTGCCGGCATTTTTTGCATCTGTGTCATTGAGAGCGACAAGATAATGTCGCGTTCGCCCGTCACCGCCTTGACCGTAATATATGAGTGCGTTTCGGCATTTGGTACTTCAGGCTCTTCTACTGGTTACCCCAATGCGAGCACCTCTCAGAGCGCACAGTACCACACGTTAGGGAAGCTCGTAATTATCGCGCTTATGTATCGAGGCCGACATCGTGGCCTGCCGTCCGCAATTGACCACGCGGTGCTCTTGCCGTCGGAAAAACTCAATGAGAAGGAGAAACAAGAGCAAGAATGGAGAAAGAAGCACATTGAAATCAACCAGCTCTATGAGCCGGAAATGAAGCACCGTGCGCCACGTTGGCGTGCACACACGAGCCATACAATGATCTAGGCCTCTCTCCTACATACGTATACCCTATTTCTGTAGTGCATATCCCCTCAGATTAACCAGGTTTTAAACTTCCGCATATGGTCACCACTAGAGCGCATCAGCATAAAGCCAGAAGGCCAAGCTTTTCTTTTTCTTTCTCTCCTTTTTTTGAACACACACATTCCCTTTTTTCTTTTCAGCCATGCCCTTTTTATTCAATATTGAATACGCCGGTGCCAGCGAGGACGTTTTGGTCCATGAAAGAGCAGGGTTGATAGCTATGGACGGCCTCAAGAATATGGTGAATAAGCGCCATATTATTATGATGCTGTAGAAGTGAGGCACTGACCTTTGTGACCAAGTAGATCTGCAGAAAGATCCCCTTCCTTGTGGGGCCTTTTATAGTATCATACATGCGAAAGGATGGCACATGGGAAAAGCTCCCGGACGACTCTCTCTATCTACCTTTTAGAGATTTCAGCTCCAGTGATGTTATCCGCCTCAGAGTTGTCCGAGTGGAGGAGCGAACTCCTCAGGAGGGCATCCAGCCAGAAACGGTTGCTTCTCAGGAGGTCCGGGAAGCGTTGATGAAGTTTGAGAGTGAACTTGCTTCACTAAAACAAAAAATTCAAGCAAAAGCTATGGCCGAGTTTGCCACAGAAGCTGCGGCCGCGTACCACAAGACCGTGACCCCGTCTGTACAACTGTTGCCAAGCGCATTGTCACCGAAACCACGTCATCCCGCAACAGCATCAGCAAGGCCGGCGAACGTGACAGCAGCCGCAGCAGCAGCCGCAGCAGCAGAAATATCAGCAATGCCCAATCTATGTGGTGACTGTAGCAAACCTATTGCAGGCGTGAGGTTCGTACCGACTGCGCAAAGAAATGCGGCGCGCAGCATGGAAAAAGCAATTTCTTGTACCTATACGTCGTTGGATGGTTCGCTTGACTAACAGATAAATGTAATAGCGCTCGAAATGTTTGTGAAAAATGCTCTTCAGAGCCTTCGAGCAGCACCCAAGCCAGCTCATCGCCAGTCGAGTGCACCTATATGTGTAATAACTGCAACCGACGAATCAACTCGGCTCGTCGATCATGCATGTTATGTCCAGGTACAAAAAACATTTCTCTGTCTATCCATGTGTACGATACTCACAAGAATATCTTCACATTGGTGCTAGACTATGACCTATGTGCAACTTGCTATGTCCGCGAGAACCACGGTCACCCCGATCATCCGTTTGAGCTCTACATGAACGGCACTCTCCATTCTGAGGAGGACAAACAGCAAGAGGATCCAGGTCCTATCGAGCACCAAAGCAATCCAGTCCACCACCCAAACATTATCTGTGACCACTGCGAAATGCAAGATATTGCAGGAGACCGCTACAAAGTACGCCACGTGGCTCACCACCGGGAGGGCATGGTTTAAATCGTCTGCTATTTTCATTTGTAGTGTGGTCACTGTAAAGACTACGATCTGTGTTCTAAATGCGAGTCCAGAGCCCATCTCTTCCATCCTCCATCACACCTTTTCTTGAAGATAAAGACGCCTATGTCTTTGCCGACGACAGAACCTCTACTGAAGCAGTTGGTCCGGTTAGAGATAACGTCCAACAACGCGTCTGAGGGTTCAAGCACAGAACACCAGCCTGCAACAGACCTCTCGAATAGCGACAGAACAAATACTCCCATGCGTGCGCCTTACAAGCTTGACTCCGGTTCCCTTTCGGCTAAATTTATTGAGGACGTTACGCTTCCGGATGGAGCTATGCTCGAGTCAAGAAAGGGATACCTAAAGGTATTCTACAGCAGAGTAGCACGAGGTCAAACAAATGAGTTGCCTTTAATGACGTTTATTCGCAATGATAGATTTGGAAGGTGATGAATGACGGATGTACGGCGTGGCCGGAGGGAACTGTCCTTGAACCGGTCCCCAGCAACGGTCAGTTTAAGACAAGCACCTTGAAGCTTCCTCGAGTAGAGCGCGGTGAGGTTGTGGATATTCCGATATTCATCAAAACGCCAGGCCGACAAGGACACTATCGCATCTCCTTCATGCTCCAGACTCCTGACCATTTGGGTTTTGGTGACACATTGTGGATCGACGCTATTATTACAGCAACACCTTTTGATACTTTCATCGTGTATCCTACCCTCAAAACCAGTGTGTCAGAAATCAGTGACGGATCTGCTGTGTTGACCATGCGCACGCCGACTATTCATGCGTTGGGAGAAGCGGCCGACGACGACGAGGTGTATGGGTCGGTGGTCAGCAGCTTTGATCTTGCACGCCGCCAAAGCTGTGCTAGCGAGGGCAGCATTGTGAGTGGAAAACCCTGCGACGGGTTGTCGGGTCGATCGTCTCGAGCAAGTGATTATGTCTTGATTGATGAAAGGAAGGAGGGCAAACACGAAAAGTCCTCCGAACCAGCCGATGCATCTCTTGGTGCCGTTCCATCTGCACATAACATAGCTACTGATCTCCCATCATCCTCATCCGCTGCTGTGCAGAGTGCTACTACCGTTGGATCCGGCCCTTTTGCAAGTTCCACTGTATATCCACAACAACAACAGCAGCAGTCGACGGTAGAGCAAACAGTAAGCATGCTCAATGAGGCAACATTCCCCCCTCCCAATATCGCTTTCAGTGGATATCATCCAGCTGCGGATACTGCGAATGCGCTCAATTTCCAACCCTCTTCACCCTCCTCCCAGCCACCCATCGTCAGACTTCCTCGCACCCCCAGCCGACTTCAGCAACCTATCCATCCATTTGAAGCACAACTAAGGCAGATTCACGAGATGGTAAAAACAAAGTCAGTCTATCATGCCGTTTTATAATGTGTTTTTCTGCTAGGGTTTAACATTCTGCGACGAGCTTGCTATCAGCTACTTGGCAAAGTATCAAGGAGATATTGATCGTGCTGTCCCTGAAATGTTGGAGCACATCTACGATAAATGATCTGAAATAACAATAATAATCATGCCGGATGATGGTCATTTCTTAAGTTAAGCTGTTCATCCACGCCGTTGCATATGGCAAGGCCAGGGCAAAAGATCTTTGTGAGTTCTATGGAATGATGAGAGCGAGATTAGACGTCTCTCTCTCTCGTACGCACTGTTTGAAGCGAAAGGTGCACCACAAACGGGTAAAGTAATACAGAGCTGTACTTTCTGTGGCACCTACGTAGCATATAGCCCGCCTTCCGTGGGCCTCCCACAGCACCACCTTCCTCGTTTTTCATATTGACCGTTCATTTGATACCAAGGTGCGGTGCTGGGGAGTATAGCCGCATTGCATTGCAGTCTAATTTTACGTGTCCAAGCTTCCCTGCTCACAGGATGAATTGTCCATAGCCAACACCCGCATAACGCTCTTCCCTCCAACCCGCCACCCTCTCAGCGAAAGACGCGCTTCGCGCAGAAGCGGGTCCCTCCCCGTCTGTCTTGTCCTCCAGCAATGACGAAAAAGGCTATCACATGTGGGGAGATGATGATGACTTATCTTTCTCCCGCGAGTTTATCGTTACACACGATGAGTCTTTGTGGGCACATGTTTGAGCCAAAAAGGCTTGAAGAGCAGTGCCGTGGTCCTACTGCAAAGACCATGGAATCCCGCTAATTAATAGTCCGCGTCCAACTTTAATTCTTTTCTCCTGTCACCTCCCCAACTTTTTCTACCTCTCTTTCCCTCCTCCACACTCTCTTGCCCTGGCTGAAAAGATGTCTTCCAAGGTCTACACGCGTGAACAAGTTAGCCGCCATGCCTCGAGCGATGATTTGTGGATTATCATTGATGCGGCTGTGTATGACATGAGTCACTTTGTCGATATGCACCCCGGCGGCGCTTTCCCGATCCTCGAATTTGCTGGCAAGGATGCTACTGAAGCGTTTTACGGTCTTCACCGTCAGGAAGTGCTGGTCAAGTACCAGCGGTACAAGATCGGAACGGTAGATGGCGAGAAGCCCCAGATTGAGATTCGTCAGCCTGGCAGTCTTTCAAAGGTGCCCTATGCTGAAGCGTCCGCATGGATGGGCTTCAAATCGGCTTATTTTAGGTACAGACCGTGGGCGGTGTGGTGGCGCTTTGTTGTGTGTGTGTGTGTGTAAGACTGGATTTTATCAAACCAAACCAAACGTACCTTCCTCCACCTCTGGTAGCGAAAGCCATCTCAAGTTCCGCACCGACCTGCGTGCGTTAATGGACGCTTTCGGCCCGGAAATCCGTGAGATTGACATGTCGGGCGAGCGTCCTCCGGACGAACTTGTCCAAAGGCTTGGCTCGTTGGGTATCCTTGCAGCAAATGTCGGTCCCGGTGCCTACCTCACAAAGTATAATGTCAAGCTGCCCTGCGGCATTCCTCCTGAGAAATTTGATTACTTTCATGAGGTGCGCGTCAAAGGGGGGGAGGGGAAAGAGTGAAGAAAAGCTTGGAATTCATGTGTATTGTACATAGCTCATCATGCACGAAGAAGTGATCCGTTGGGGCGCGCGCGGCGCTGACGACGGTATTTTTGCGGGAATGATCATCACCTTGCCAACCGTGATCAACTACGGTTCTCCGGCGCTTCAGGACAAGATCATTCCCGAGGTCCTCGCTGGACGCAAGCGCATGGCCCTCGCCATCACCGAGCCATACGTCGGCTCTGATGTCGCGAGTCTCCGCACTACGGCGAAAAAAACGCCCGATGGCAAGTATTTTATTGTGAATGGTGTCAAGAAGTGGATCACGTCAGGCCGTTGGGCAGACTACTTCTCCGTCGCTGTCCGCACCGACAAGGGCATCTCGATGCTGTTGATCGAGCGCTGCGAAGGCCTCGAGACAAAGCAAATCAAGACTTCCTACTCGGCCAGTGCAGGCACAGCTTATGTCACGTTTGACAACGTGAAGGTCCCTGTGGAAAACCTGCTGGGTGAGGAGAATAAGGGCTTCCAGGTCATCATGTACGTTTCAGGATATTCATACAGAGTTACCTCCTAAAGCCCAATTTGACATATGCACGCATGTGCTTGTATATTTTTAGGTCAAACTTCAACCATGAACGGTATACTATGCTTGTCCAAACAAGAAGGAGGACTTTCTAACCGGATGGCGTTTTTTTTTTTTTTAAAAAAAAAAAAAGATGGATGATCACCGCATGCGCAATCCCTACTGCTCGTCTTGCTGTCGAAGATTGCTTCAAGTAAGAGACCTTTTGCGTGAGAACACAAAAGACCGATGCAAATGTATGTATATATCATCTTAAACGAATGCACCACTTTTCTCTTGCAGATGGGCCATGCAACGCAAGGTCTTTAACAAACGATTGGTTGAGCAACCCGTGATCCGAAACAAGTTGGCTAGCATGGTAGTTATTCCCTCCTCCTTCTTCCAATCATCGATAACGGCTAAACAAACGAGTTTTGGTGGTGGATGGGGTGCTAGATCGCCAAGGTGGAAAGTGCGCAAAACTGGCTTGAGAATCTGACCTATCAAATGAACCACATGAGTTACAAGGAGCAATCGGACAAGTTGGCTGGCCCTATTGCTCTTTGCAAGTACTATGTAAGTTTTGTTGGCTGGATTGGGAGGGGGACCACACCACAGCCCATTCTCTCTTCTCACCGACATTGCATAGTCCACCCGCATGGTCCACGATATCAGCGACGAGGCCTGCCAGATTTTTGGTGGAAGGGCGATCACCCAGACGGGTATGGGCCGCTATATCGAGGCGCTCCAGCGAACATACAAAGTCTTCTCAATCCCTGGTAAGGCTCTCTGCAGGGAGGGGAGTGTCGGTTTACCTTTCTCACGTCTTGTCTATCCTTCCATTTAGGCGGTTCCGAAGAAATCATGGCCGACCTCGGAGTCCGCCAGGCAATGAAAAAGTTCCCCAATAACGCGCGCTTATAATGAACTGTATACTACAGTACTTATCTTTGATTAATTACCTGTGGCCAGATGTCCTTGAGGGGGTGCGATAATAATGCTCTCGCTTATTGATAGAAAGAGAACAAAAAAAAAAGAAAGGTCCAGATCACAAACATTGCTCAACGAAACTGATGAATGTGGCTTGTCTGTTTTTTAGTGGATTAAAAATGCAAATTGTTTCTGTTTCTGATACAGTATTTACAGCCGGTCTACAGTTGTTGCTTTTTTTTAAGGTAAAAAAGATAAGAGAATGACAAACGGAGAAACAGTAAATAGATAAGGAAGAAAGAAAAATGAGAAAGAGTTTTTTGTGAAATAAAGTTGTATGGTGGATGTGAGAGAGCCAATGTCCGGGCGCAGAAACAAAGAAAGTGAGCGAGCGAGATAGAGAGAGAGATAAAAGGAGAACGCGCATATGAGCGAATTGTTGTTGTGCTTGTGAACATCCGTTGCCATTCCGTTTACTTGCTGCGAACGTACTTGCCAACGACAACAGCGTGGTCTCTTTCGTAAGGCTCCAGTGTCAACTGTTCCTGGGGCTTGACGCGTTCCTCCTGAAGCTTCTTGACCTCACGAGCAAACACAGTGGCGGCATCCACAGTCGAATCGATACACGATGCCTTGATGGAGATGACAATGTGACCACCGTTCTTCAAAAAGTTGTGGGCGTTGAGGGTGATGATACGGGCCTGATCGGGCTGGGCAACATCAGCAAAGATGACATCGACCATCGGCACAAGCATGCGGTATTTGTGGGGATGACGGGCATCCTCGACAATGGGGACAACATTGGTGCGTTTCTTGGCCATGTTGATCAGATCACGGCCAGAGCGGTGGGAGAACTCAACAGCGTACACGGCGCCCTCGGGACCGACGATATCAGCAACGTGTGAAACGGACGTACCGGATGCAGCGCCGAGATACAACACCTTCTTGCCCGGAGCAATGTGGATGTGGTCCACACCGCCCAGCACAGCAGCAGCAAGCTTGGAGCGGAAAGGATTCCACACGCGGTACTCGATCTTGGTGCCTTCGGGGCCATCGACGGCAATGCGCTTTTCACCGTATACAGACTCTCCAGGAACAAGGTTCTTCGTAACCAAAAGATCTTCCTTGCCGCGAGCAACGAAGATACCCTCGTGACGGTGAGGTTCAATAATGACTTTGCTGCCACCCTTGGCACCTCCACCGCCACGACCGCCACGGCCGCCACGGCCGCCACGGCCACCGCCGCGCTTGCTGATACCACCGCCACGTCCACCTATAATGTTCAATCCCAGGCGAGAATGCGAATCAGCAACACACATACAAAAAAAAATTGAGGTGAATCGTTTTCACCAACGGCTCAATTACCTCCACGATCGCCGCCAAAGCCACCACGGCCACCACCGCGGCCACCGCCTCGGCCACCACCACGGCCACCAAAACCGCCTCGGCCACCACCGCGACCGCCAAAACCGCCTCGGCCACCGCGGGCGCTAGCACCGCCACGTCCACCACGTCCTCCGCCGTCGAATCCCATATTGTATTATCGAGTGTTGTTGAGAAATGGAAATGAAAGAAAGTTGGTCGAAATGTAGACTGATCGTCGACGATCCAGCAGAAAGGAAAAAAAGTGAAGTGTCAAAGAAAAAAAGTTTCCAAGTGGGAAGCGTCGCCACACTTTTTTTTTTTTTTACGTTGTCACCGCCGAATTAACAAGTCACTTTTTTTATTTCTCCTCTTGCCCGAGAAAATAGAAACTCCTTTCGGAGTAGCTTTATTGGGTTTCTAATTCTCTAGTACATCCTTCAGTGAGGCAGTGGCCGAGCCTCGCTTCTTGGGGAGCGGGGTCGATGGAGACGGCTTCCAGCCGATCTATCAACAAGTTCGGTCATTTAGCGTGTCTTTTCCAAATTCCGGACCACTTGGTTACCATATAAATAATCTGAAAGGTGGCAGGGACTGATCCGTCTGGATTGCCATGGAGTTCTATTTTATTTGCCGATGAATGGTTGTCCATGTTGTCCTGTTGGTTTCTTACCTTTGTAAATGGCCGCTGCGGCGAGAAGTGTGTCCCTGCTGAGCATATGTCGTCTGGGGACGAGGTGTCAATCAATAAGTTTTCCATTTTCGTTCAACTTCTTCTCACCTCGTCAAAACAGCGTTGTTCTCGCCCATCGCCTTGAGATCTTCCATCAGTTCAAACATGGAAGGATAGTTCACCTGAATTTCATCCACATCCACCGTTGTCAACACAAGACCTGCTCGGCTGAGCAATCGAGCGATGTCGCTGGAGTCTACGGGGTTGATGTCAGCCTTTTTTGGAATGGTGCGCAGTTCCGACCAAGATTTTTTTTGCCTGTCATGGGTGAGACGTGGGGCGAGACGCCGCTCTCGCGCTCGGATTCAGCCAGCTGCAAGGCCGTCCTACCGTTGCACCAACCCATCGATGTAAGGCGACCTTTCGATGATTTAAGCATTGTGTTCTTTACCGAAGTTCAAACAGGGTATCACCGCCAAGGATGGCTCCCACAAACACCCCGTCGGGCTTCAACGCCTTCCGTACTTGGATCAATGCGCCTATGGCAACAGCTCAAAGTCAATAAAGATCAAACAGAGTTCAGGTGCACACAACAGTACCTGGCAAGTCATTGATCCAATGCATAGACATGCTGCTCACCACCGCATCAATCGAATCTTCCGCAAACGGTAGATGCTCTTCATCCACCACACGCCGTTCGACTTCGACTATTGATGCCCTATGAGCACCTGCGTTCAACCCCTCCACCCACTCTCCCCTCCGGTCTCGTGCATTACCCGGATATGCAATGTCCTTGTCCCGTAGAAGAGCATAGGCTATGCAAATGTGACATGTTATTCGGATACCCATTCACCATCCCTCCCGTTCCACACTCTCCCGTCGCTTTACCTGACGTGTCACACATCACCAACTTCTTCAACATGTCCTTGTTGACGTGCTTGACAATATGCCCACAACCAGAACCAAGGTCAACCACTGTGTCGAAATCACGCTTGATATCCTATAGACAAAAGAAAAAATACATCATTGCATCATGAGCGACAAACCGTTCAACCCATCGCGATGCTCCCCCCTCCCTTTCTCCCACCCGTCATGCTTCGATTCTCTTACTTGAAGACGATCAGCCACGCGGGCTGCCACTTCGTCCTTGAGGTAATCGACAGTACGGCTGCTTTCCACGTCTTTGGCTGCCCGATCCTTTTGCATGCGCTTGGCTTCCCGATTAAAAACCTGGAACACCGGGGTATTGGAGGCCGATGGAGTGGCGTAAAAACGGCGCCATGGGATGCGAGCGGTGTGTTGGACGAGACGGGTTCGAAGCATGGGGAGGGAGGACAGTTGCTGAATGAAAAAAACAGAAATTTATATTATTATGGGGATTTTTTTTTATTCTTTGCTGTTTATTTGATAGATCTGTAAAGGTTATGGCATGGTTCGTTTTTCGAGCGGAACTGGCGCTGGGGTCACTCGCAGTTGCCGTCGCAGTTCGTGCAAGGGTGTATTGAAATGTTCTTCAAAATAGACGCACATCATCGGTACCGCGTTCCTAGCGAGACAATTGTTTTTTTTTAAAAAAAAAAATTATGAGAACCGAGGAGGAGAGGGTGTTGCATTGACGGCACCCACTCCCTTAGGTTGTCGAACTTACGCGCCACACTCGAGGGCCCATGGGATGTACGATGTCAGCATGCGTTTCCGGGCTTCCCAGGGCAGCAGGACAGGACCAACGATGGATGATAGCTGTGTCATCGGCAGCCCGGTCTGCGCCCATTCAAACCACTTCAGTGCCAGCTCTTCCTCAACGCTCACGCCGAGACCTGTCACTGTGTGGAAGAAATCATGCACTTGACGATACCGTTGCATCACATATCCCAGCTCCTCGTCGTCCACATAATGAACCGGTTCGCGGGTGTCGGGTGTCACGCCCTCGTGGTCGAGCCACTGGACGTAGTGATACCCAAATGTCCCGGGATCGCATGTCGCGCGCAGCTTTTCAAAGTCAATCGTGTCCGTGTGTACAATGGGTCTCTCGCGCAGAATGCGCCTACCCGTATCGCTGGATAGCATCTGTTTTCGGATATTCTCAAGCGTACACCCAGCCGTTGTCTCACCCAAAGCAGCCACCATGTCTAAATACATTGATGTACGGGATGTGCTATTATTAGTTTAAGCACCATTCAACTCAAAAAACCGGATCTCGATCGTGCGAGACACAGAAACGGTGGAAAAATATATATACCTCCCCGCAGCGGATCTGCTAAGGCCGCAAAGGCAGAGCCAACAGCAAGCATAACACGCTGTGGGGCGGTGATAGGAATGTGGGTCTCATAAAGCTTTCGCCGTGTTCCTGTCATAAGCCAAAAAGGAATCATGAACACTATGTCCTACCCAATGTCATCGTGCATAACATTACCGCGTTGTTGCTGCCATGACGCCGTTGCTAAAGAGCGTGCGGCGATGTGTTGTAGGTGGCCGCGTCGGGAAACCGTGCTTGCCAAAGCCCATGACAGCGGTCGACTGGTCATGGCGACGATGTATTGTGTACAAATTTTAAAAAAAGTAAGCACACGAGGGTCGTCAAGCAAAATTTATGACGTCGGGGTATCACAATCATGCCACGCACCATAACTTACTACTACACCCCCTGGAGCAACAGCCTATCCTTTTTTTCCCCTTTTACTTTTGATATTGTCGGTGGAGTAATGCTGCTAACTATCAGCGCTGATATCTTCGTCACCTGATGAAGAGTCATCCAACGATATATCTTCCAGGCGACTATCCGAGAAATCGGCAATGATCTCATTCGGCGCCATGTGCACCGCCCGACCATATTCTTCACTCTCTCGGAGGATAACCATCGCTTCATCGTACAAGTCTGCAAGCTCCTCTGATGTTGGATACCTTTTCTTTGCTGTTTTTCCGGCTTTCTTGTTATATAAATCTTGCCGTATTAGCAAAAGAGCTGCCTCGGGTACAAGCACTTGCTGGATGTATTCAACCGGATACTGCGGTGCAGTCATTGCTTGTGTCAGATACCCCGAATTGAGAAACATGTGATTCAGCGCATCTGCGATAACTGCGTTGCCTCTCGATCCATAGTATCCTGTCTGTAGCCCGATGGAATCAATACGTATCCCTTTTCCCTCGCATCATTGCTCTTGCTATCCTCTGCCCTCCATTTTACTTGCCATAATTCGATCAACACGGGAAAACACTCCCATTGCGCTACGTGCCTTATTCTTCCCCATATCTTTGTATGCGTCAAGCGCAATGTTGCGAAACTCGCTCTTTGTTTCGTTATTGATGATCTTTTCAAGCTCGCCTCGCTGGCGGTTGAGGCGTGCAGGGATGCCTTCAAAGTTGATCTCCAAAGGATAATTTTTGCGTTTACCCAACTTTTTGTATACCAACTCGGCCCGGTGCAAGCAGCAGAAAAAGTGCTGTTCCAGACTGTCGACCGGCCGTCTGGGTCGCAACTCCTTGAGCAATATCTTTTTATGTGTCTCTGACGTAACGTTCTTCATGTGTTCTTCGATCGCTTGTTTCCTGTACTCCCGGTCTTTCCGCTTGACAACCTTGAGTGCCCGCCTCAGACGGTCTGTCATTGCCTGTTTTGGGAATTCTGTATGGCAATAAGGGCACTCTTATAGATATAGAACCATTGGTGAGCATATATAGAAATAAACGAGCCTTAGACAAGCTCACCAAGTGCATCTGCCTTTTCTTTGTACTTCGCCTCCAGTTTCTGTCTTGACCTGCTGAGAGAATTGATGAGAAGATCCTTTTCTTTAATCCGATCCTTGTCAGCCGGAGTATTCTTTAATTTCGCTGGATCCACGAGACTGTCGATACTGATTCCCTTGCCAATCAGAAGCTTTGGCACCTCCTTGGGGCTGTCCTCCTCTGTCTTTTCGCGTTTGCGCTTTCCTACCGAGGATGGATTATTCTGAAAATCATTGTCAATCGGATCGCTGTCGCTCCATAATCGTGTGCTCTGACGCAAGCGCTCGCTGTTTTTCCGGTTATGGTATGTCAGTTGCGTCCGTCGTTTAATGTCTTGCGCATTGGCGTTTGCGAAAACCGCGGCTAGACTCTCTCCAGCGCCAAATTTTTGGCTAGATCCAATGGAATTTTTAGCAAGATCTGAACCATTCTTCTTGGAGAGACTGAGTCTGGGAGCCCTGTTTCGCGACATTGTCGACCAAACCCAATTCGCGGCTGCAAAATAAGATGGGTATGTACGTAGAGCATAGCCAGGGCCTTTCTCTATTGAGTTCTTTCATCTTTTGGAAGTCCGATATAATTGGCGGAGATCCACATCTTGGCTCCTGCCATGGTGTTCCCCCGCCTCCTTTCTTTTAGTACCCCAATTCCTTCTTCATACCATGTCAGCCGACGCTAAATTTCGCGCTCTAAGCAAACGCGCTGCCGAATGCCAACGGCAAATTGCACGCCTCAGCGTTGTCGACTCGATTCGTCTGCGTGAAGAAACTGCAAGCCAAATCAGAGACAACTTGCGAGAGATTGAGCAGGACATTAAGGTTAACCTTTTGTTTTTGCATAAGCTGTTAATAACGTCTGCTGTGCTCACTCGACAATGTACTGCAGGCGGTGCAACAGATCGCTGACCTGGAAGATGAAGAGACTACTCGAAAGGCTATCCTCAGCAAGCTCAAGGAATATGATACTCAGTTTCAACAGTAAGCTCCCTTTTCAGTCTTTCGCTCTTCTGCTGCCCGAGATATAGTGATTATCAACCCATCCTGCGTTACTTTAATTGAAGGCTTCAGTCCTCTTCACGAACATCGTTGTGGGGGTCTAAAAGGCGTCTAGACATGCAGGAGCAACAAATGCGGATGGAGTTATTCGGCCGTCAGCGCGACGGTGACAATGACTATGAGCAATACGAATTGAAGAGCCGGAGGAATCGAGGGTGAGTAGATGGTCGTGCGTTCAAAGCGTATGTGTACTGAAACTGGTTCCGAAGACAAGATGAGTCTTTGCTTCGCGCACATACCGATGTTACAGATGCATTGCGACGGACAGCTACCCAACTGCAGCAAGAGCTTGAGAAAAGCTCCATCTCGACAGATATCCTCGGTAAGAGATCTCATCTGCAATCCTGTCCCGTATTTATTCCAATTATATGTCATTAGCGGATTCATCTCGGTCGCTTCATTTGACATACACCGAATATCAAAATTTTGGCTCATTGTTGACCATTTCTAAACGACTTGTTGGTCAGCTCGAAACTGCCGATTGGATCGACAGACTTTCTTTGTTATTCGGCCTTTTGGTGTTTATCACTGTCGTCCTGTATATCATAAAGAAACGAACCTACGATGTGGGTATCTCCTGGGTGTCCTTCATCATAGGGAAACATGAAAAGGCTGCTACAATTGCGGTCAGCAAAACAGCTGATGCTTTCACCACCACCACAATGTCGGGCGCGATCAATTCAATCACAAATACAGCGCCCGTGGAAGTCTCGTCTTTACCTGCGTCAGCTTCCATAGATACCATAGAAACAATTGTCACTCAGGCCATAAAAGTTGAGCTTTAGAGTCAAGAAAGTTAAAGATATGAAATACTCTACAACTAGTAATAATGTACAGATCTATCGGCAGCCACATGATGGCCATGTCTTTCTGATTGACAAAAAGGTATATCATATCTACTTCTTCAGGCCTGGCATCAGGGCCTGTCGACCCTTTTGTGCCAGCACACCCATTGCTGCGATCCTTGGGGGATCCTTCATCAGGAGTTATCCTTGAGCGAAGTAAATGATAGACATACTAGATACCGTGTTGAGGTTACAGTGGCCGCCCGTTATAGTGATATTCGTTATAATGATAATTCGATATAGCGATACACTTTATGAAGAACAAAATTGCCGGTTAGGGCTTATTCCAATTCGTTATAGTGATAATTCGCTATAGTGATGCGATATCCTGGAATCGAGGGTATCACTATAACGGGCGGCCACTGTATTCAACCAACTTTAGTGTTAGGTATACCTTATGCATGCACACCCTTACTTCCCAAAATCATGAAATGCAAGCGTTTCGAGTTATTAATTCAATAGACAGTCAAAATTCCCACATCAGCAATCAATCTGTTTTACGGACACGGGCACGGTCACCTCGTTGATGAGCATGAGTCCATTGAATCGAAAGACTAGATAATTGAAGAGGAGGTATATTCTTTTATTTCACACCTACGTCTATCCTAAACGAGGAACATCGCGGTTCAGATAAAATAAAGACGACTGCACAGTATAAACAGACCAAGACAAGGTGATGATTTCCAGCGATACGTAACAAAGCAGTCAGTGATATATGAATATTACATGTCGCAGTATCCATTTACCAGCGCCGTCGATACATGGCATTTGTCTTGTTTTGTCTTTCTTGATATCAACCACTTTTATAACGGATGGTGTGTGCAATAGAAATCATTATGCTATCCCATCAGCTTTAACCTATATACAAACACGTGCTCTGGAGTGACATGAATATCCACTTGCTTTACAGCCTGTTCCTAGCCATCTTTCTGCAATCTTGGTGTGCCCGATCGCATCGCCTCACCCGTTTTCTTCGTGACCGTTTATGACTCCTCCAAAGAATCTTACTCAAATTGCCATATATCGGTCCCACGATCGATATCGAGAGCGTCCTCTACCATACTTGCTGTCATACAAAAGAAAGAAATTAACTGAGGTCGTTCACTCCTGACTGTATGATCCTATACTGATTGTATTTATTACTCTGTCTACATTTATTGATACTTTGAGTCATTGCAATGAACTCCAATATATGCCCCATCCGCCTTTTCATTTTATCCAGTAAAAATACCCTCATATTATGTTATAATAAAACATCATCGGAATTACCATCGTCCCAATCATATCATCGTCTCAGTCCATTGATCTATTTCAACCGTCTTTCTGGTACTTATCTGGCTTGGTACAAGATATGTGATAGAAAGTACTTAATACCAATCTCCCGCCATAGTGTCGGTCTTCTCTTGCCCTTCATCTCTTGTTCTGTCAGCATTGATTTTAGAGTAACTTCTTCATCCTTCCTTCTATCTGCTCCAACGCTATCGCTGGTAATCCATTTCTCAGTCTGTGCCTACCTGTTCTCTCGCCTTGCTCTTTTCATGTCTCCACTTCTACACCGGGCTATACGTCCCTGGTCCCGCCTGTCTTTGCGACAATTACCTATGATTTTAATCTTACTCGATCTTTTCCATATGCGCCATTCTTGATCCTCATTGCAGTATTGTTGCTGTTGATCCTAATGGTAACTCTCTACATTTCTTTTAGGTATGTCTGAGTTACTGAGCTCGGCGTTCGAATTGGTTGGGAGAGCGCAAAATCGTGAGATGCCAGCGGCCCAATGACACGCATAGCTTTAGGAGAGCATGGTCTAAAGCACTCGTGCACAGGGTGAGGGGTAAATTCTGTTCGGTCGTCAGATGACCTGAGAGGGTTGGCAGTAACGTCATTGGAAGTCACAGGTCACATTACCTGTCTGAGCATGAAATGAAAGAGGATAAAAGAGCGCATTTTTCCTCATCTCAATTCTTTAGGCTTTCTTTCTTCAGTTTTTTGGCGAATGGACCAGCCCACTATTCGCATTTTTTCTGTTCTTTCCTTCTCGCTTGGCGGCAACCCTTGGCCCATCGGGTTTAGTCGCATCATTACCACTTGGTAATGGAAAGGAAATGGAACTTGAAATAAACGGAATAGGATGCGGCCGCTCCTATTTAATTTTTCAAATTTTTTGAACTTTGGCCCCGTTTGGCAGGTGCGGCTGCCAAACGGGGCCTTTTTTTTTTCCCATTTTTTTTCAATAAAATAATTTATATTTTGAAGGGTATGATATAACATTGCAAAGTTGGGTAACGAGATGTGCTTGCTCGAGCGGATGCATGCCTGGGAAGAAAAAGATAACAACATTGGGTGGTCATTGGGCGCCGCATCGAGAGCCATCAATGCCTTTTGCGAGATTACCTTCGCAGATGAGCCTTCTATCGTGAAGCTCGTTTCCGCCATAGATTTGGAGTAAGCCGCAATCTACTCGTGCACATTATCGGCAACATGGAGCGCCATGGCCTGCACTCTTGTCCAGAAGAAGGATGCGGCGTGTAAGCCTGATCTGTCTCCAATGCAGAAGGCCGTCGCAGCTTTGCGACAACTTACCCACAGCTACGCATCAAATGCCATTGACGAATACGTCTGACTTGGGGGAAGCACCGTTTCGATGTGCGATGATCAAGAAGTACAATGCCGAATGCCTAGGACGCCCCAATGAGGAACAATGTTAAGCGTCTCATGGCTGTTGACGAGAGGCGCAGTTTCTCTGCGTTCCCACGATTGGTTATAGAAGCCAGGGCGTTCCACGATCTGCGGACATTGCACTTTTCTTTTGGTCTTCCCGGGGTCATGAATGACATCAGTGCTGATCTTTCTCATGTTGACCGAAGTTCTGAGAGATAGTACCCTGTCGTTATCATCATTGTCAATGGTCACATGTACAACACCGATTACTACCTTGCAAATGGTATATACTCTGATTATACCGTCCTCTGTAGTTCATCCGCCACCACAGACGGGAAAGCTCGTGGTATACGATGAGGGCAGGACTATATTTCTTTAAACGTGGATGTTTGTCAAGGCTCAGGAATCATCGAGGAAAAGCGTCGAGAGAGCGTTTCGGCATCGTCCAACGACCGGCAACACTGCGCAAAAAGGTCGACGTCAGTGCATGTGTGCTTTGCCCAAGATGAACGTGGAAGATCAGACGAATGACGATGAGGTGGGATAAGAGCCAGTGCGGGAGGGGGATATCACCGTTTCTTGCCATCAGAGGTATGGCACTGGGGACATCCATAGCAGATTCGTGAAGATATGCGATTGCGATACGCATGGCGAAGTGTGGCATTCGATTGAGTCCAATGGAAATAAAGTCTGATTTGACCATATCATACACATCAAATAGAATATGTTAATGCGTGGGAATAGACATATTATTCTTCAGCTACTTCTTCTAGGAGGTTGCTGCTCTCTTTTCCCCAAAGATTACCGCTGCCCTATCCCTATCGCAGACGAAGCAACCTCCCCTTTGACAGTATGCCAATGGTTTCTAACTATGTGGGATCAATGATGATTGAGCCACCAAATGTCGCGAGTTGGATATCGTTGCGTTGTTCCATCTCCGTGGCGCATATCTCTACGGTTCGCATGACAGAGAAATGTCAACATGGCATCGTTTTGAGGTACTCCGTCGAAAGACGTCATCTGCAGCCTTCGGCCTGGAGGAGGTGCACATATGATGAGGCAGTACATACGCTCTTTAACCTTCCGTGAACCTGATAGTATTTGGTTTGTATATATTAAAAGGCTCCACACACATACACAAACACACGCACATATCTACGTACATATCCACAGGTTTCTAACGTATGTGCTATAGTGGTGCCTGGGAAGCTTAGGCAAGATAGAACAGGTTCTATTGCCCAGGTTTTAACGGTTTGACCACTGAATCCCGCCGCGGCCATCGGTAATCATGTTTATTGGCGTTTCTTACCAGTAAATCGAGCGCTGATTGTGCTGTGTGATGATCTTTATTCTGATATTCAAGTTTAAAATAAGAGTTTGAAGGGATACCCTCCATTCTTGAATTTGAATAAATTCAGCAAGATGCTAAAGACAACTACATAGGAGGTGATCCACACGTAGACACAGATACGTTGGTGGTTCTTGTCCGATATCTTTGGGACAAACACCGCCAGGGCGATCGTTCCCATGGCAAGAAGACCATCTTTATGTATAGCTTCCCTCGTCAGTAATGTTTTCCACTATGACATCAGAATTCTTTAAACTTACAAATTGACGCCACAATGCGCGATTCTAGACCAAGTTGTTGCTGGAAGCTAAGATCGATCCGACACATCAGTACGTCTCGTCAGTTTTGAATGAACCAGCCAGCTTGAACATTGGTAAATTACCCTCCAGCAATAAAATTCATCTTGCCCCCTGGCCCAGCAGCCACGTAGGGCGGGTTACGGATCTGGTTCCACATTTGACCCGAGATCATGATGACGATAAATAGGATGGAGAACGACGCCCAGCTGTACTTGTGGTGCAGGATAAGGCCAAAGTGTTGGTACATTAACTTGAGGATTGCTGCTCCTCCAACAAAGAGGAAGATCTTTAGGCCGAGTTTGATATAGTCGTAAGGTCGATCCACTGGCACAGGCGCACCGATCTGCTGAGAAAGGAACTGCGCAAAGCTTTCGGCCTGAAATCCACTAGAGATGAATATATATAAAAAAATTATATAGTTACAAACTTCTACTTCACGAACACTTGCTCATCCTTGCATATACCTTCTTGATAAATCGTATTTGGCTGGCTCAACCCGCTGGCCAGGCTTAGCGGGAGGGAAGTAAAGGACATTCGGCGCGGTTTGAAGGTTCAGCTACAGCGAGGACCTCATCCTTATCAGCGAGAATGACAAACAAGGAACGTTGTAAATCGTAGAGACAAAACTCGGCATTTACCTTTTGGTAAATAGCCTGCCCATCTTTGAAGTCTAGATGACCGAAAAACACGCTGTTGGGATTCTTTGTTTTTTGAAAGCTTGCAGCGACCAGCTTGAATTCAGGGTCGAACTCGCTAATGGGTTTCATGGTTGTATATGTGTGTTTGGTAGCGTGTCACATCGTACGCGTTATTTTGCTAAGAATCAAAAGGCCAAGAACAATAATTACCGGCAAGGAATGCAGTTGAAGTTATCGTCTAGAGCCGTCAGCAAAACGACTATGCCGTAGTTGCGTTTGCCCTCGGTGTACTGGCTGAAGGTATTGCTGGTGAGTTTGACAATGCCTTTGTTTTTCTTCGCCAGATCAGCAAGTCGTTGTGTTTTGGCGTCAGTCTGTGCTAAAGCGAATCCTAAACATTGCAGCAGCACAACGGCAAGAAGCAATATCGATCGCTTCATGATGGTTTAATAGACGAACAAAGCGAGTTCCTTGCTGGAATAATTTTATTGGGTGCTAACGTGTATTTCAGCGCCCGTCGCCTGTGTGTGCGCCCGGTGGATTGGGGTTGGGCGGTTGCCGAAGTTGTTAATGGCACACTCCATACCCAATCTCATGCTAGCAACCTTCATATCGCATACAGTTCAATTTCTGTAGAGAAACGATTGGATGCGCCGCGAGGGATGTATCAATAAATATATATGTATATATTCATTCTTGTATGTCTATTAGAAGGGAACGAGAAGAAAGACAAAAGACAGGGAGCATTATGGTGGATGTGGATTTATGTATTGGTACGTGCTTCGAGACGTTGGAGAAGGAGGGAGGAGAGGCCACATTTTGGAATGCAAGGCACGAGAGAGAGAGCGGGGTGGTCAGAGTAGATAGAGAAATAAATATACAGGTCGCCTACTCATTCGCTCGCTTGCTCATTTGCATCGCCAATTGTATATTACCGAATGCGACCGATGCGACTAGCGTTGCTGGTTCGACGATTGTCTTCCAAGTCTGAATCATTCATATCCGTTAACCCAACAGCATCCTCATCATTGTCAAGTAAGTACTCCTCGTCCTCGCTCTGTGCCTGGGAATGGCCAGTGTTGCCATTGGCAGCGCCTGCGCTACCTCCACGTGCAATCGAATCCAGCAAATAAACGCCCGTGAAAATAACGATAAAGCCTGAAATCAGCGATATCACGTACACCGGACTATCGACATTGAAGCCCTTGAAAAGGATGGTGGATGCGGTAATCGTCGCGGTGGTGAAGCACACAAAATAGATTGGATTGACTCTAAGAAATCGGCCGTCAGGATTTCGACAAATCAACCATCTCCTCCTCACTCTGCCGCTTACACATTAGTAGAAAATTGCTCTAGAGCCTTGTTGAAATAGTTCATCTGCGTGACAATGCATAGAGCCACAACCAAACCGAAAGCGTACGTTGATGGATGGGTGAACTGGTT
Organism: Dichotomocladium elegans; assembly: GCA_025716815.1. NCBI lineage: Eukaryota > Fungi > Mucoromycota > Mucoromycetes > Mucorales > Lichtheimiaceae > Dichotomocladium > Dichotomocladium elegans. The sequence goes on from JAIXMN010000021.1 coordinate 665,472, forward strand.
GTTGCCTGCAAATGTGAGTTTAAGAGCAATACCGAATGCTTTGATGGACATGACGGACACGGAACCGACAAGAGAGCAAATGGATACATAGACAAAAGGGTTTTTCTTGCCATATTTCGGGACCACCTTATATATCATGAAGAGCGAAATAATCACAACCATGGCGCAATACGTCATGAAACCTCGAGAGTGCAGACCTGTCAGTCTGCGTGATCCACGATATCCACTCGGTATTTTTCTTTACCAGGTTGAAGTGCATAGAAGAGCAATTCGTCAATAGATGTAACGTTCTTGTCCTCCGGAGCATGAAGCACCACAATCAAGGATCCGACCACAGAGAGTAAGCATCCCACCCGGCCAATCGGTCCCAAAGTTTCTTTAAGAAAGATTGAGGCAAATATCGCACTATTTCAGTATGATGGATCAATTTTTAACGGCGTTGGTCGACAAAGGAGAAGGTAAGCCTAGTTGTCCTTCGCTTACCCAAGAATTACACTAAGGGACCCGAGGGGCGTTACAAGAATGGCTGGTGCGAACGAATAGGCAGAGAAGTTCAAGACTTCTCCGACAGCCACTGTAAAATCAAGTAATGAGGACAACCTCTAATGCTGATCAATTACGCAAGAAGACTTACTGGTGCCGATGCCCGCCCACCAGGTCCAATTCTGGAGATAGTGATGTTTACCATCGGCTGCAGACACACCTAAAATAAACTCGCCGCTTCGGTTATGAATTCTGCGGTGATCAGCTGTGTTCCGCTTGCGATAGATACCGTGCCGACGCTGTGTATTTATGAGGCCCTTCTTTGTAATAATGAAGGACAACCCAATGAAGACACTCGAACTCATTGCGAGAATGAGGCCAATGTATTTGTCCTGGATCATGGCGCACGGCGCAAGGAAAAAAAAAAAGAAAAAGAATAGGAAGGAAAAGGGGGATTTTCTTTTTGTGTATCTGAGAGTGGAGGAGAGAAGGGGAGATTGTGCGAACGTGCGTATGTTATAGAGAAAAGAGAGAAAGAGAGGAGAGTCAAGAGGGTTCTGTTTGTACTCGCTTGAACCCAAACATGGGAATTCAGGGTGTCACGACAGCCTTTTTTATTTTTTCTTTGAGATTTGCAGGAGCGCTTGCCCAAGGTTATTTTCTATTTGTTGCAGAGCAGACCAGCCTGAAGTCAGCCAGCTTTGTGTTTCAAGTCCTCGTTATCAAATTTGACCAAACTCGCTCTTTCCAACTAGTCCACAAAACAAGGGGAGGGGAGGACATCAAAAGTTCTACATGTATGCTAATATATTGCAAAATTCAAACAATAACTTTATACCATATAGAAACAGGGGGAACTGCTTCTTCCTCACTGTCACATTGACCCCTTCCAATCACCACGTCAAATTCATCGTTGTCTGTCCTTCCCCACTTGGAATAGTATACAACTTCTCATGCTCTTTTCTTGTTTTCCCTCGGTTACAGTATCTGTGACTACAACATATCTTTGGCAACTAATTTGTACTATTTGCAGTACACGATAGCCGCCGCTACCCAACGAACGAAGAAGGAGAGAGGAGTGCATGCAAAGAGACATACCCATCGGTCCATCCTTATATCATATCGCCATATGTGGTGGGAAGTTAGACAGAAAAAGGAGAGGAGTGCTTTGGTCTTATGCACTAGGTTAATAATACAATGCTGTTGCTGCCCGGCGCGTTCCCTCCCAGACAATATCTTCCTTGCTGCTTGTGAGATGGACAGCTATTGAATACCTTTTGCCGAACACTTTCTCGTATCTATCGAGTGGTCCATGCTATTTACATCCCATAGTATTTTCGCACTCTTTACGATATTAACGACAAAACACTGACCTTGTATGTAGGCAGAATGGGAGGGGGTGGGGAAAGAGGATGGATTTGCGTGACTTGCCAGACCCCGATTTAGAGCATTATCGCAAAGACACATATTTGAAGGAGGGAGAGCTGCCTTCAACGAGACCGCGAGTTTTCTTCCGTCCCTTTCTGTTACATTATATCCACTCCTCCATCAATTTTCTAAACCGCTAGAGCCGATGGAGAGTACATGGACACGAGTGCAAAACATTTGCGATCCTTCCCTTGAGAAAGCATCTCCAGTGTCGGCGTTATGTTGGGATCCTTACTTTGAGTTATTATGGGTCGGCAATGATAGTGTAAGTATCCCTATCCTCTTATTTTGAACCCTAAACTTAATGGTATAACGCTCTTTTCGGTTAATAACGATAAAAGGGCCGGGTCGCTTCATATTACGGAAAAGGTCTACAGCGCTACACGTCTTTTAAAGCGCATAAGGACGAACAGATCCGGCAAATTCGACTTACCGATCGCGGCATTATAAGCATAAGTCCTAAAAGTATACAAATGCGAGACCGTCGTGGGTTGGTTAGATTCAACATTAGGTATTACTGTCAGGTGGAAATTAGTTTTCAGCCCTATTGCTTACTTAACCTACGCTCTTCAAAGTAATGACCAGACGCGAGACCTCCATTGCATGACAACCAAGACACTTACGAACAATAGTGAACTGTTGGTTGCCGGTCAGCAGGATGAGATGCTTGTCGTCAATATGGCCCGGGGTGCGGTTACTCGAACGATCCCGGACGCGGCTAATATCGTCGTCATGCGGAATATGGCAAGATCAATTTGTTGCGGATCGCTCTTGGGCGAAGTGACGATGCGGGATACGAGAACGATGCGCGTCGAGCAGCGGATACAGGCTCATACAGCGACGCTCTCCGATCTTGATGTTTCCGGCAATTTGCTTGTCACCTGTGGTTTTTCACAGAGGTAGATCGCGCTTCTCAGCATGAAGGAAGGGGGAATGGAATAGAACAATGGAATATCTTATTTTTGAATGACGTATTCTCATCCTTGGAGCAGGCAGAATGCACTTGTAATCGATCCACTCGTCAAAGTATATGATATCCGAATGACGGCACGTTCCCTCGCACCCATTCCATTCCCTAGCGGTCCAATGTTCCTGCGAATGCATCCGACCTTGAGCACAACCTGTCTTGTGGCATCACAAACCGGTCAATTTCAAATGTGTGATGTATCGAGCTTGGCAATGGGTTCCTATGCCCCACCAGCACAATTTTTCCAGATTCAGAGCTCGAGCTATATTACCGCCATGGACATGTCCAGCTCGGCCCAGACTTTGGCATTTGGTGATAGTGCCAGCTTTGTTTATCAGTTCGCAGACACCGAGGATTTTGATGTAAATCCTTACTCAATGCCCTTAACGACCCCCGATGGTGTACCGCCGCCTGCTGTGACAATGTCGGAGGACAGGTAAAGCGAACGGATAAAGGGCTATGTTCGGTTAAATTAATTCCTCTCGCATGCTCCAGTCCATTGTCTTCTGTTGGTATGCCATATTATACAGAGCCTCTTTTATCAACTTGGCCATCAAATCAAGTGTTTGAAGTCGGATATCCCCCACCTCAAATTGACGAAGATATCCTACGCAACATGAAAAAGATTGATTTCGTTGGATATGCACCAAATCCAGGAAACGTTCGGCGGAACCAGGCGCCTAAAAAGAAACGACCTGTCAAAGACCGAAAGGATATTCCCAAGTTTCGATCCGAGCAAGAGCGAGAGCTTTTATCGTCAGGAGATATTGTCTTGGATGATCTAGTAGACGGAAACGTAAATAGTGGAGAGATATTGCTAATCTCAAAAGGAGAAGCTAAACCAACATATGTTACATTGATAGTATAATGGTCGACGTTCTTCCTCTGTTGGCGATCTCGGAACTACAGACCCGCAAGCTTTGATTATGCCAAATCACTATCGTCGAGTCGAGATTCAATACAGCAAATTTGGTATTGAAGACTTTGATTTTGGGTAGGATAGGCTGATAGGATATTTAGATATTGTCCTGACGCTTCTGTGTAGATACTATAATCGTACCACCTATGGTGGTCTCGAGACACATATCCGCAATTCTTATTGCAATTCTCTTCTACAGATGCTCTTTTATGTTAACCCACTCCGGAAAATCGCCGTGTCTCATATCAAGATTTCATGTGCTAGAGAGAACTGCTTGTTGTGTGAGCTTGGTTTTCTCTTTCGAATGCTCGAAGATTCCAAAGGGCAAAACTGTCAAGCGACTAATTTTCTGCGTGCTTTTAGCTCCTTCCCTCAAGGTAACTATGGTATTTCATACAGCAACGTTGAGGCTAACAGTTATTGTTGCGTTCAAAGCCGGTGCACTAGGTCTCTTTGAACCAGAAACCCCCGATTCCAAGCTATCATACTCGATGATGATTCAGACTTTCCTGAGGTTTTTACTCGAACAACTTCATCTCGAGACTGACACTCCTATGAACCCGTTGATATCCAGTACGATCCTTCAGCTGGAACAGCAAGACTTCCCAATGCCATCCACCATCCAGCAGGTTTTCGGTCTTCAGACGCTTACTCAAAGTCGATGCAGCAGTTGCAACCATGATGTATCGAGGATTACTTATCCATTTGTCATTGACATGCTTTATCCAAAGAAGGACCAGAAAATGCGCAAGAGATCATTTACCAGCATTCTTAAAGGAAGCATGTACCGTGAGAATCAGACGAAGGCCTGGTGTGTCAACTGCCGACAGTATCAGCTCATGTCTGTCAAAAAGGCAATCCAGAGTTTACCCAGCGTGCTTTTAATCAATTCCGGGGCATTTAAGACTGAAGATACAGCTGTATGGCGGCAAAACGGGCCCAATATGCCCAAGAAACAAGGCGCAACAACAGTGGAAGGACAAGAGAACAGCGATATAGATAGCTCGATGCAGTCATCATGGGTCCCTGAACGTTTTGGTATCCATATCAATGGCGCTGAAATCGTTCTCAAGGCACTTCCGCGCGGAAAAGAGATACCAGCAGAATTTAAGGACTCTCCAAAGACATGCGCGATTTATGAGCTTACCGTCAGTAAACAGAAGACCCAGCGTAGATCGCATCGCTTTACTCACATGCAATCACACCGCCTTCTATCTCACACATAGTCAACGATTCTCCAAATCAATACTGACGAGGAGCTGCCTCATCTTGTCGCTCAAGTGAAAGGTATTCTTAGGAAGATATATATATATATATAGAAGATATTTGGCAATTAATCCCTTTGTAGTACCAGGCGCCGAGTCTGAAGAAGGTGATAAGAGTCCTTGGTATGTATTTAATGACTTCTTGGTCCGCAGGATTCGTCAAGAAGAAGTATTTTCCTTCAAAGGTTCATGGAAGGTATGTGTGAAAACAGGAAATGCGAGCATGATGCTTAAAAACGGATGTATACGTAGACCCCATGTATCCTGCAATACCAACGAGTCGACACAAACGAAATATTGGATCTAAGCCCTCTTCCTTCCGAGGTGGACTATTCCCTTCTTTTCGACGACCTGACAATTGCAAAGTACGATCGAACTAAATTGTAGATGGAAGATATGCTAACGACTACTGCAGGCAACGGCCTCAAAATTCCCATCACCAGGTTCTGACACCCGAGGAAATGCCACGGAAGGGCATGCTAGTTGCCATTGATGCCGAGTTCGTAGCTTTAAATCAGGAGGAGACTGAAATCCGCAGTGACGGAACAAAATCTCTGATTCGGCCAAGCACACTCATGCTGGCGCGAGTGAGCGTGGTCCGAGGCGAGGGCGAAAAAGAAGGCGTTCCATTCATCGATGATTATATCGCAAGTACCGAGAACGTGGTGGACTATTTAACTGAGTTCAGCGGCATTCATGGTATATATTTGCGATTGGTTGGCGAACATAATGAATTTCATGGACTAAAACATCTTGGTGTAGCGGAAGACCTTGACCCGGATACAACAACACATATATTGGTCCCTCTCAAAGTTGCGTATAAGAAACTAAGGCTTCTTCTAGATTTGGGCTGCATTTTCATCGGCCACGGCCTCTCAAAAGACTTCCGAATAATCAGTGAGTTTGGAATGCTACGAAGATATCTGGTCGACTCATGAGCTTTTGCTATTAGATCTCCTTGTTCCGCCCGAGCAGATCATCGACACAGTTGATATTTATCATATCCGCAACAGACATCGAAAAATATCATTACGATTCCTTGCGTGGCATCTATTGCAACAAAATATCCAGTCAGTAGAGCATGACAGTATTGAAGATGCAGTGACGGTAAGTTAAAAAGAAAACTGAATTCGAGAACAGTTGTCGAGTACTGACTTTGCTTGGAATGAAGGCGTTAGTTCTCTACAAGAAATATCTTGAATATCGTGAAAACGGCAAGTTTGGTCAAGTATTAGAAGAGATTTATGAGGCTGGTCATCGAGCGAATTGGTTGAAAGGGCCGCGCGAACAGCAGCTCCAGGGCAGTCTTTCAAGAGCACCTAGCGCATTCCTTTCACCTGCATCCTCTCGTCCGGCGTCGTCGTCTTGACGATTTTGTGCTTTTCAGTATACCGGTCCTCCTGACTAAGCAAATGTAAATAACAATAAACAAAGTTTTGTCCATGTGACCTTAGCCGTTTGTGTGAGTCCGCCGCAAAAATAAGCATGTGTAAGCGGAGATACGGTTACACAAACAGCATGAAATATGGCACAGTGCATGGGCGCCACTAGGCGTGCCTACTATTACCCGTGAACTCTTCGTCTTACCGTTGTTTTGCCGGCTTCCCTTTCTTTCTCTTCTCTTTTTAACTTCTCTCGGCGTTTCTCCTGATTGGGAGCAATTCCTTCTCCCCTAATGCCGCCCAAAGAAACAAACAGCTCTGCGAGCCAACACGTCAACATGAAAGTCGCGCCCGCCTTTTCGTCCGAACGACTATCGGATACGGCAGGTGTCGTTCGCGAAGTTGCGAAGAAAATAGGTAAACATGGACTCCCTTTCTGTACTGAGAGCCAAGGATGAGTTCAAACTAACTCGTGCGCCGTACAGGCAGGGCGAGAATTAGGTGGGACAATGTCAGTTCGATTATGATTATCACAAAGCCAGGAGATCTTTCGCTGGTGAGCATGACACGCAAGGTGGCGCTCTGGTTGCTACAGTTTGAGCAGTTGGTTGGATTGACCGTGTAAGGTTCTGCTGTAGCGGTGTGTGGCAGGGCTGGAGCCGAAAGAGGGTAGCAGGCTCGGGTGATGGTCGTTCATATGACCATAGGTGGCTGGAGAGGGGCGAAAGATACTGAAGAAAAGCCATGGAGCAGGTTTGTTGACGAGAAATTGAAACACGCCAAACGATTCGGGTATCAGAAGATGAAGGAACGATACCCGAATATCAAGCTGAATTTCTGGAATCCTGAACTTTGCACATCGAATCCAAAGGGGTTTGACTTGATTATCACTGTAAGTTGGATCGATGAACAAAGCCCATCCCCGATGCTCATACATATATCCTTTACCAGTTGGGCGGCGACGGGACTGTGCTGTTTACCTCATGGCTCTTTCAATCCTATGTACCGCCTGTTGTCCCGTTTAGCCTTGGCTCGCTTGGATTCCTGACGCCTTTTGATTTCGAAAATTATAAAAAACACCTCACAACGATCATTAACAAAGGTGTACGGATCAACCTCCGTGGGCGCCTGACGTGCACCGTCTATCGACGTATTCCCCAGTTGGAGTCCGACAAGCTGGCACGGCCACCACAATTGCGGAACGTGAGACGAAATCCCGTCACTGGCAAGATCGTACTTGGCGATATTCCTGAGGACGGGCGCAAAAAGTTCGGTGAAGTGGATGGCGAGGACATGATGGAGTACGACCGAGAGACAGTGTCCGCCATGATGGAGGAGCGTCGAATCCCGTGCTTCACCACCGTCCCGGTGGAACGTTACCACGTGATCAATGACCTGGTGGTGGACCGTGGCCCGAGCCCGTTTGTCAGTATGCTGGAGCTGTTTGGCGATGATCAGCATTTGACAACGGTGCAAGCCGACGGATTGGCTATCTCGACGCCGACAGGAAGCACCGCATACTCAGTAAGTTGGAGTCAGCGAAAGGAATTTTGGAAAGCGAAAATGACCGCAGAACATAGCTCTCAGCCGGTGGATCGCTGACCCATCCGGAAATACACGCACTCCTGATCACACCCATATGTCCACACACGCTTTCCTTCCGGCCGACGTTAGTCCCTGATTCGATGGAACTGCGTGTCTGCGTCCCTTATAATTCACGAAATACGGCATGGGCAAGTTTCGATGGCCGAGGACGAATTGAAATCAAGCGTGAGTAGCCGCAAGGGAGCCTGCAAACACAAGGGAAGAGAATCCACTGATTTTTCTTTCTTTTTGGTGCAGAGGGCGAACATATCAAGATTACCGCGTCCCGACATCCTTTTCCCACTGTGAGTTTTTCATCTTTCTCCCTCTCTCTCTGTAGATCTCTTGATGGAAAAGTAACTCCTGCTGCATCCTGATAGGTCTGTAGGGCAGATCAAACCACGGATTGGTTCAATGCCTTGCAAAACTGTCTACACTGGAACATCCGGCAACGACAAAAGGCCTTTGCAGTAGTCGAGGCGCATCAATCGCGCATCGGGCCACGAATTGCACACAAGTCGCCATCCGACAGCACCCATTCACCTATGCCTGCTATCAAACCAGCGTATAATGGGAGTTCTTCTGACTCCCCGACATCCTCCGAGGATGTGTTTGGATTGCTGTGGGACAAAAGTGATAATAACAGGAGTAGCCTGAGCAGGAACGACGGCGAGTTGGGGAGAATGAGAAGCCCGAATCGTTCTGTAGATAGCCTGATGGATGATGATGAGTACGATAACGAAAACGGAGATGATAGCGAGGAAGATGTCAACGGCTTGCCAGCTTTCAATGGTTGGACGGACGAAGAGATTTTTAAGGCGAGATTGAGAGTGTACGCAAAATTCTAGGTACACCACCAAGGTTCATATATATATATATATATACGCTGGGGCCATTCTGAAGCAAACCAGTGCTCCACTTGGCTTTTATTAGTGTACTACTATTACTTAATGCAGCTTTTTTTACGATATTGGATGGTTGGAAAAGAAAAGGAGAGCGAGCCTATGTGATTAGATGAAAAAAACTACCAGACCGGCAACAAGCGTGCCTAGCACCATCTCGATAGCCGTTTTTGGGAGAGAACCGGCTCCTGATGCGTCCTTAACTGCATTGTGCTCGGTGATCGTCGAAGATGCGGACGGAGAAGCCTTGGCCGAAGCGCCCAACGATCCTGCGAGATGGCTTGAACTCGCCACTGGCTTGGAGGCGCTGCTCTGCGAGACCGAAGCGCTTGCGGAGTATTTCGCAGGCGACGCTGATCTAGCAGAAGCGGCCGCGGACGAAGGGCCTTGAGCTTGGGAAGCTCCACCGGATACTGCCGGACTACCCGAAAGACGAATCGATACAGGCTCTGCGAGGGAAAGAAGATAAAGAAAAGGTTTGGCGTGTTGAGGGCTTCAGGAATGATATTGAGAGAAAATATAAGCCAACTTACTGGCGAGAGAGTGGGTGTCAACCGTGCCTTTGCCTTCGAATTTGAATATGTGCGAGTAAGTCCACTTTTCGCCTTGACCGACGCGGATCCAATAGTCTCCTGGGGTAAAGTCGTTCAAAGGACCGACCTGTACATCTAACCATTGTCAGCATAATAGACAGTGCATGAGGGGACCGAGAGACTTTGCCTTTAATTCATTAGCAGTACAGGGGATGGGCGCCTGGGGCTCTGTGATGTGGGCAACAATTCTGGAGACAGATAGAGAAACATGGTACGCTAAGTTTTTGGAATGTCTTATAGCGGCGCGATAGCACTTACTGCCCATTGGAAGGATTGCCATTCATCAACTGAATGTTACACATGACGTTCTCGTATTCTTTTGGATCAGAGGTCCATTGAATCAGGCCTTCTCCTCCGGATTTCTGAAACATCATGCCCAATTAATTATGGAATGCTGTTTTGTATTGTATTGCCTACATACCCATGTACTATCTGACCATGGCTCAATGACCTACGAGAAAATAAAATTGTGTATTCCGGTCAGTAACTAGGCATGCGAACTTTCACATATAAGCATGGACGACGAACCGCGATAGAACCGGCAGCGCTGGAGACGGCGAGAGCGATGATTGAGCTAATAGCAAGCGATTTCATTATTGATGTAGACCGGGATAGGTGGACTGCGGAGGAGGAGCGGGTGCCGTGTTTAGCGCATCTTTATATGGAGCAGAGGCATCCCGAAACATGCGCAAATAAACATACATAGTGAAACGAGAGTCATCATAAAAGAAAATGACCGATGGGATATCTGTAGAAGACCCTGAGGGCTTCTCGATGTATGGTGTGTAAAACTCTCTAACAAATATTAAAGTTTGATCTTGGAAAGACACAGCAGCCAAAAAAACAATTGGTTCCTCGATCCGAGCTAAGCCGTACAGTAAACAAACACAAAACCAGCAACCGTTCACCAAAGGACAATCCTCAAGATACGCAATGAAGCAAAGATGATGTTGTGGAGAGGGGGATGTCATACCAAGATATGTCCAGCCGCAGAAACGCCATTTTTAGGTCCAATGTGAGGGCAGGGACTAACGTCAGGGACTATGACTTAACCATATAAAACCATGCCCGGGAATCCCCAAAATTCGGCGATAATGCGGCAGGTGGCCCTTTTCACCGCTGCGAAACGCACGATCCAAGTTACTGCTCAAAGCCTTCAACGCACGTCATCCTCTATGAAGCGAAAAACACTCGAAGAAGAAGCTGGTATATTTGAAAGCACTTATTTTTACACGTACCCGTACACGTGCCCCTTTTCCGCCCTCCACACTTTTTCTCTGTGATCGATCCTAATTGTGTCTCATGACCCATTCTCGCGCTCAAGATGCCTGCGAACAGAATCGCAACAAGCGCGTCCATCCATTTTTCAATCAGAAGCAACGGTCTTTGCGCTGGATCTCAGCTTTGCCCACTGTGCTTGTTGCTCATTCAGCAGCAGACCAGGAACCGCTGGCAAGAAGTAAAGTGGCTGCATTTGATCTTGTGAGTATATGCCCCATGGCCCATTTCCGCAAAAGAAATTGATGCTCACTTAATTTCTTTGAAAAAAACAAAACCAAAAAGGACTCCACCTTGATCAAGACCAGAACAGGTCGTGTCTTTGCTAAGGACAGTACAGATTGGCAATGGTGGCACACGAGCATACCCGAGAAATTGGAACAGCTTTATAACGATGGGTCAGAAACTACATGGATACACAGAGAGAAAGAAAAAGCGCTAGCTAATAGCGAAAAGGAAACAGGTTCAGAATTGTTATCCTCTCAAATCAAAATGGACTTCAAAATTGCCAGCGCATCAAAGAGTTCAAGTCAAAAGTGGAGGCAGTGTTTGGTCAGGTACAGGGAAGACCACGAGAGAGGGGCGAATAGGGTTGATGAAGGAATCCAAGCTCATCCATGTGCTATTGGACATCAAAGTTGAAGGTGCCAGTATGGCTTATGGCAGCAATGCAAAAGGACCGGTACCGAAAACCCATGCCAGGCATGTGGGAATGGCTTGAAAAGGAAGCCAACGAAGGCATGCCAATAGGTAGTAGAAAATGATATTCTTGACATGGCTTACCCCTTCAATGCTGATAAGTGGACATAGCCCATGAAGAGAGCTTTTTTGTCGGGGACGCGGCCGGTCGGCCCGATTACTGGAAACCGGGCATGAAGAAAGATCATTCTGCGGCTGATAGGCAAGTGATTCTTTGAGAGAAAATTAAATAAGCTCACAGATGCGAATTTTTCCTGCACAGAAAATTTGCAGCCAACGTGAATCTCAAGTTTTTGACACCAGAAGAGTTCTTCTTGCAAGAGAAACCTGCTCCGTTCTCTTGGGGACCCTTTGTCCCTTCTGAATACCCTGATACTTGTAAGTAAAGCCGCCAAACGCAGTGCATTGTATTACGAGTCCCAGATTGTATCTGACACAATAGCAGTGCCTCTGTTTGCTCCCACATCGACGCCCCTTGTACCTCTCAACAAGTCAGTCGAGATTATCGTCTTCGTCGGCAATCCTGCTTGCGGAAAATCCACATTTGCGAAGAAATACTTAATTCCCAAAGGCTATGTGCATGTCAACCAGGTCTGCTTTATATCCCCATTTAACCGATTTTTAGTCGTCTCAATCTCGTATATATGTATTATAGGACACACTCAGAACCAAGGAGAAGTGCGTTGCTGCATGTCAGGCTGCTATTAAAGAAAACAAGCCCGTTGTGATTGGTAGGCAAAATCATGTCGACGACGATAATATGTACTTACGATTTAGATGCAGATAACACGAATCCCGACGTGGCCACACGTGCCATGTACATAGACATTGCTAAGAAGGCCAAGGTACCGATCCGATGCTTCGTCTTCACTGCTAGTGAACATCTTGCCAAGCACAACAACTATTACCGTGGTCTAAAGGATAAGGATGCGGACAGAGATGTGTTGAGTGACATTGTCTTCCGGTCATTCAAGTCCCGGCTACAGGAACCAAAGCTCTCTGAAGGCTTTGAGGAAATCAAACAGATCAATTTTGTGTTTGAAGGGTCAGATGAAGACAAGGTCAATTGGTTGAGATGGTGGATATAAAACACATCGTTTATAGATAGTTACAGCGAGAGAGGAACACACACACGCTTTACCATAACTTTAAAGATACAATATCCAGATGTGCCCGAGTGACATGTTCCCCGGAAATCGTAGCTTTTACCAATGTAGTCCTGGTCTTCTTGGCCGGACGGATCTTCCCTTGTTCCATCCTTCGCTTCTTGACCTCGGATAGTCTTGTCTTATCTTATGAAAGGCTTTGTAACTTCGCCAGACGCTTGTCGAAACATATCTGCCATCCTGCCATCGAGACAAAATCTCCCCCCCCCAATGAAGAATAGCCATGTCTCAATCGGACCCATCGTATGTCTACGAGCAGTGTTGACAAATCAAATGGGAAATAAGGTGCCGCTCTCTTCTTTCTTTCTTTCTCTCTATAAAGATGGGGCAGGGTCATGTGCTTGACAGGCACTCCAGTTCTGTGGCATATAGGAAATGGTATTGGTAAGGAAAAGTACTCTTGTCAATCCTATTTTACTCCCGCACACGGTACCTGAGGAGTCTCTCTGGATGAGCATAAACGGACCGATAGGTCCTTATTTTAGGTCCATGCAATTCATTTATGCATAAGACCGCGGAAATTTCAACGGATATTATCCGCCGCGTTTGTTACCTGGATAGGCTTTGGTATTGAGGCAGACGGTAAGTTAGAGGGTTGTCGAGCGAAACATTTCCATCTAAAATACCATGTGCATATATAGTCGCTCTGAAAGCAAGCACCGTAGAGAAATTATACAGCATTCTGCGCCACCGACTTGATCCATGGGCTCAGGACAACCACGCACGTCTGCAATACCGCCCAAATTTTCTCGCGCAGCAGATTTTATCGGCAATTTCACATTGAAAAAATGGTGCTGCAACATCTGTCTTTCAGTTTATTCTCGTTAATATAAACAAGGGAATTACGAAAGCTAGTCAAGAGCACACTCTCCTATATGTATTCACCCAGTAGCTTCATGAGGCACCCATACTGGGGAGGGGACACATCAATACGCATCGAAAAATGAAATCATTTTCATGCGGAACACTTACTCTTTCCAGAACCGATGCCTCGGGATGATCCTCGGCCACGACCACCGCTACCTCGCGGTGAATACGTTCCACGTCCGCGACCTCTCCCACGTCTATAACCTCGACCTCGGGATCCGCGACCTCTGGCCCCGCGACCACCTGATTCACCTTCGAAGCATTCACCCGTGTCTTGGTCATTCTCGCCGTCGAGACTTTCAGTTTGGCGAGAGGGTTCGCCATCAGCGCCTTCGCCACTTTCATTCGGATGCTGGCATGTTCCTTCAGTAGTTTCGTTGTGACTAGAATGCTCTTCTTCAGTACTTTCAGTGTGGTGATGCATATTTCCGTGAACGCTTTCGTCATGATGTGAATGGTCGTCAGGAACACTTTCGTTTTGGCGAGGATCTTCGTGATTTTCCTTGGCAGCTGCGGATAATACGGGAGATGGGTTATTGCTATCGACGACTTGAGCAGGTGGCTGTGGAGGATGTGTGCCAGCCGTTGTCTTGGCTGGGTATTTTGGGTCGACAGCTTTAACTTTGCTAGTATTAATTGGGGTGCTGAATGCTGCTACGGATGATTGGGCTTGCTGCTGGAAACATTGCTGCTGTTGCGGAAGGTCAATCATACTGTTAAAAGGCACGACCACCCATACCGGTGGCTGGAGTGTATTGACCGATTGCTGTTCTGATGGATGCAAAGGCGGATTAAGTGAAGCTTTTATGGCATGCTGCACAGCGTGTCGTATTTGTGAATAAGTAGTCGTATAATTCGGACCCACCGGCTCATCGACACCATCATGGAGTTTCCGCAGCAGGTTAAATACCTGCTGTTCAGGATTGTTGTTTGGGGCTAGAAAGAGGGAGCTTCCGACCAATCTGTCACAAAAATAGACAATGGCCTCCATCTCTATTCCTGCAAACATATCCGGCACAAGCGAGAAAAAGCCTTTCTGAGCAAGCCGCACCATGTAAAAAAAGTGAAGCATTGTCAACGTCTCATCGCTCGTTAAACCATGGTTTTTTGGTGGTAGCCGAGCAGGAGGTGGTGTTATTGCACTCTACGATATATCAGCATGCATAAGCAATAAAGGATGCATTTTGATTTACCAGCTTTGCATAAACTTCCTCGAGCTGCTCAATGGCATATTGTGTTTTTTGATTTTCTTCTTTGGTCGCCGTTGCGGTTTGCTTTGGAATATAAATGAAACAATGATATCAGTTGGTATCACGTCTTTAACGACGTTATCTTTAGTGCTCGCGAGTGATTACCAATTGATCTTTGAGCAGGTTGATCTGATCACGGACAATCTGAGTCTGATCGCCCAGGATAGCGACTCTTGGCTTGGGTAATCTCTTTCTCGGTCCCTTCTTTTTCGGTTTTCTTGAACGATTGTCCAATTGGTCAACGTCGTCGCCGTTATCGTCGCGATCAAGTGTGGTGGAGCGACTTTGGGATGCTGCGGCGTTGATCTGCACAGGTGCTGGTATAGGCGATACTGAGGAGATACTCTTTTCATCCAAGTTCATGGTCGGAGTGCCTTGCGATCCGCTAGCTGATTCGGCAGAAATTGCCATTATACTTTGGTTTGAGAGTAAAGAAGAAAGGAAGGTTAGAGAAAAAAAGGGATCGCGTGTGGAGCGCCTATGCCAAGTTGGAAGAGATTTTCATCCCGCTCTCTCTCGTAAAAATTTGACAAATGGTTACGCACATGAAGAAAAATTAGGCCTTGTCTTTTTGGCACCCCTCTGTTGCTCTCCATTAAGGCTCTTTATTCGGGACAATGATTTAATAATAGACTCCGGGCCATCTTGGAAGATCGAGAATCGAATCAAGAGGATATTAGTTCGAGTTTGGGCTTGCAATGGCTAATGAAAGAACAGTAGCCACGTACGAAGACCCTCACCAACATAAGCGTCCCTGCTTTTGTGCATGATATGTGCAACCAATGATGAAGAACACTCCCTATCCGACAATAGGGTAAGTGGATTAGTGTACATCGCCTTCATTTACAAGTGAAGAGAAACGTGCCTAGGCCTGGACCAAACAGCAGAAAAGCTTGTGCAACTATGATATTTGATGAAATCATGCCGTAAATGCTCAAGAATAACCCGTATTTGCCTGGAAACCTTGACACGCAATGACAAGTTAGGTCGTACAAGGAAGCTCGGCAAATCTATCCCGATGAAGCATAGCTACATTCTGGATCCTTTACCTTTCCTCCCTTTCTATTGACAAAAATGGCAAGAGACCTATGTAAATGCGTGTAGCTGTCCTGGGTCTAAGGGCTACGCCATCGATGGGGTGAAAGCATATTCTTAATATTCTTGATCTCGCACAAAAGATCTGCGTAAGAGATCTATCCTGTAAGAGTAACTCTGAGCTTATTGTTACGTATATTTACAAGCAGGGGAAGCACGTGCTTTTTTCAATCTGATGCTTATGAACGATTTGAGCACCATCAGCTTCAACAGCGCAATACATGTTCGTTAAGTGCAAAGACGAGCATTGCAATACAAGATAATCCTGATTGCGCTTTAACAAACATAACATCAGGCGGGCCATCCAGATATACTCGAAGAGATCAAAGTGCTATTTTAGAATCACTTGATAAGCAACGGCTCTACAGAATCTACCGGCTTAGATTATTCGAATCCATCGTTTTATGCTAACAGAACCGAAACGTGTCCCTAAAAGAGGATCCATTTCAGTCTGCATACAGGACCAGTGATGGTGAAGACTATATCCAGGAGCGACTTGGCCGGATATGCTGATGCGAAATCACAGGCGTTGACTTCAGAAGAACCTGCGCTATTCTTGATATATCAAGATTTAGTACTATGAACATAAAACACAGCCTGACATTGGTAAAAATGAAGGTAATTCTGCTGCGACCAGTATCATAGGCAACAACAAGGACAAGCGCAATCTTGGGAGGAGCCTCCACATTAGGCTTATTAAACAATCCGCTACGTCTCACCATCACCATCCAAGGAAAGAAACAGATTGGGTCGATCTGAAGTTGCAAGTAAGAAAATGTCACTGCATATCTCTCAGCTTTCTTAAAACTTCGCGATCGACAATATGGGAGATAATATACAAATGACCATTATCTGGTGGCAAATATCTCACTTGCTCATATGGGTTAATACATCTCTGAGTGCGTCCGGTATCAAGAACATATCTTCCGGTAGATTTTAGAATACGTATATTTCACCACGGGGGAATACACAAGGTCCATAGACTACAGAATTCTCTTGACGATAGTCCTACTGAGTAGTTTACTCGCTCTCGAAAGTTTTGACTCTTATTTATAAGCGATAAAAAATAGCAACCATGCGAATATGAGCTGATGTTGGGTATCTGTGGCAGTACGAAGATAAAAATGCGAATAAGGCACAGCGTACCCCAAATTCAGCACCAACGGTTAAATTAAAAGTTTCAAAGCAATAACGCAATTTGGGAGAATTCAATGCTTAGCTGGTAACTAAGAATATGATGTTCCTATCTTTACTGCACGCATATAATTCTCGTGGTAAATCGAAACCAAGTATGTTGCTCTTGGCTAGACCTCATTTAGTAAACAGAACCACCGCTTCTGTCATTCCGAAAAATGAACTATTCATGTTGCAATCTTTTACAGCAAAACACGCCCACCTCTAATTATTGCGTGTGGATGTGCAACTGAAGAAGGTGTGATATATTTTGATAGAACCAGATCGGTAGCCATGAGATATATGCTCTAGTTATAAGGATAATACGTTGTTACTACGGATTTGACTAGCACCGACGGCATCGCCATAGTGTGTCCACGTAAGTACGTGAAAAGGTCCATTTTATAATCAATTCAAGCAGGTCTGATACACATTAACGTCATATACCGTAGATAGAAATATCATTGATGAGCGTCCTGCATATCATATTTATTGAAGAAGAGTATGCTATAATATATCACGATATTTGCTGCGCATTGTCAATCATAAAGGAGTCACCGATTATGGGGCCCTATTACATATGGGTTGATATCAATAGGTAATCGGAATCCCTTGCAAACTATTTTTTATATCACCCATGAAAAGAGATCTTGAAGATGGCAGACTCTCCGGTAGGGCTGCGATTTAACTTCAACATGCGGGTTCAATTCCTTTTTCCTTTATCGAGTCTTGCTGTTGGTTTGCCTTTGTCGTTGCCTCGCCGTATCTCTCGTATGCGATCCCGTCTTGGTATTATCTGCTCTCCCGTTCTCTCACCTGCATCTTGTCACCCGACATCTGCATGCTTCATGCTGCTGCTGTGCTTCATTACGTCCCTGTCGTTACTTCGGTTCATTCGCTATGGTTTTCTCCATGTGCATATACCTGAGTATTGTTACTTTTAGTGACAGGGTCCAAGCCATTAGACTATTCCATTTTCAGATTGGTACCTGCGCATCATTTGACCACTGTCACTCAAAACAAAATTCAGAATCTCACTTGCGCCTATCATGTGGAGCGCCGCCTTAGCCATCTTGTTCAGCCATATGCTGGAAGAAATGTAACACCAAACAAGGATGATAAAACACATTCCACTGGCCCCAGCCATAGCTTAAAGAAAGACCCTGAATCTACAAGACGGACCATTCTGAGATTTTTGTGCATTTACACCAGTTTCATCGTATATGGTTTAAGTCCTCCTCCGTCTCGGGATATTAAAATTCGCGTGTCATATGGATAATCGGAAAGAAGCGAAAAGATAAGAACTCTCGCTTGCTTTGTTGCGGTAATACAAGCTGCTGTTTTGTCTCTGGGCTGATGCGTATTGCAGAAGAAGCATGATCGTGAAGGGTACAACAAAAGCTTCCTAAAGCAGAAAGCCTGATTGAGGAGAAAAGAGAATGGGGGAGGCTATTTTATCCGATTTACCCGCTAACTAGTAAATGAACGATGATTGATAATGTCTCTGTACCTGGAAGTCCTACCCGCAGACGGGAAACTCCGCGACCCAAGGCTTACCCATTCCTTTTTTCCGTATTCAACCAACAGCGCCTCCCTCATTGAGACACAAGTCTGCTCTTTCATCTCGGTTCCCAACTTCTGTTCGGTGCTTCATGGGGATCTTCTACCATTCATCCCGGAGAGCCTATGTGCTCGCAGCGGCCCTTCTAGTCATTTTCCTCATGGCGGGTCTCAACTATACAATCACTTTCACAGAGACATCGTTTGACGATGGCCTCGATAATACCACAAGCCCATTGTCAGCATCGGCTGATGATCAATCCAGTGCCGATCCATGGTACTGTTCATGTACCCCTTCTTCGACAGACAACCTCGCGATGGCCGCGCAGGAGCAGAACACCACGCTTACACTTCCAATGGACAATGAAGATTACAGCAGTAATAATAATAATGACTATCCTGCCCACCAATCGACGCCGCTAGTAGTGCCTGAGGTTTTTATGCAGCCTGATCCGGAATTGATAAAAAAAATAGACCAGAATCTACATCAGAACGGGCGGGTACTGATAGTTGCAACCGCGAATTACGGCATGCGCGACCACGTCTACAACTGGATTGAATCTTTACGGAAGACGGGAGAAAGCGACAGATTCTTGATCTTTTGTTTGGATGACCACCTGTACGAACACCTGAGCGTGGCTGGGTTTGAGGCGCATGCGGCCAAGATCCCTGAGAGCTGGTTCCACGATGACGTAGAAGCAGGCTTCGAAGAATACTATAGCGCAAAGTATCGTATCATAACTCACGCCAAAACCCTTATCGTCCAGCAACTTCTCTATCTCGACATCACTGTCCTTTTTTCCGACGTCGACATCGTCTGGTTACGACCTCGACTACGCGAGTACATCCACACTTTTCTGCAAATACGCGGGGCCACCCAAGCTGTCTTCCAACAGGAAGGCAGCGATCAGCGCAACATTAACAGCGGTTTCTACATGATACGACCCACCGAAATAACGAAACGGCTCATGGCAGAGACCATCTATCTTGCTGATACAGACAAAGATCTTACACAACAGGCTGCTATGAACATTGCTCTCAGCCACCTTGATCTTGATCTACGCTCTACAGGAGTGGTGCTCTTGGACATTCTTCATTTTCCTAATGGCTTTATTTATTTTGAGAATAACTGGTGCAATAATCACGGCATTGAACCTTATATTGTCCACGCTAACTATTTGGTAAGGTTTGCGAAACAGTATAGCGACGAAATAGAATCTTCTAAGGCTTTATTCGTAGGTTGGGAAAGATAAGAGAAAGAAACTTGAAGAGCATGGTCTCTGGTACGTCAGCGACAAGTGGCTCGCTGAGATCGATGGTTATGTCAGTCCTCCGAACGATGACCAACGCAGCAACGATAATGAGGACACTAACAAGCACGAACGGGATTAAGCGGTCCGTTTCCATTATTCCTTCACCCTCTCTCCTTCTCAGCACCAGAAACTGGGCTTATACATCCCACGACATGCATACATCAATCTTCCTCCGACATCACCTCCACGAGCATTTTTCTTTGACGTACAGAAAAGACGGTATACCTAAATGGCGTACGGCGCCTCTGTGCTTTTCTTATGTCCTATATCTATCGTGGGAACAATAGCCGGATTTCTACTTCCGGATATTTCTACGGACTCTTCGTAATTTGTAGTATCTGTACACATTCAACAACCCACACTCATATTCACACCCTTCCGATTCATGTCTCCTCAACGTCCTCCTTCGTTTCATTTTATTCTTTCCCCAGCCTATGCCGGGTTATACTTTGTAAAGTTTATACATAAAAACAGAACTTAATGATTTTTGCAATTTATTTTGCCCTGGGCGTTTCAACAGGTGCAATTAACCTGCCTGTCATGCTGTCATGCCCCGCCTTGTGCTACCAGGAATCATTTTTTCTCTTTTTGCGCCAACCGCACCCGCTCTTGATTTTAAGGAGAGAGACCAAACAGATCCATGGTTGACGGAGCGAGTCTTTTTTCGGTTAATGCAAAGGGGTTAATAAAGGAGCAGAATGACTCTCTTTAGCGTGCGAGAATCCTTTTAGATGATGAAAGGGCTCAACATACATGCGCGTGTGGATATGCGCACATACACATTTGCTAGGCAACAGCTATTGTTGCGTTTTTCTTTCTTCTCTTCCTTCTCTCACTCCTCTTTCCCTCCTTCTTTATTCTCCTGGTTGAGATTTGTTGCAAAAGTTAAAAAGAAAAAAGAGGACGCATACACCGACATACAAGAAACTCGACTAGAAAGAATATGAATGAAGCGACCATAACCCCCAGGTCTCGGAAACCAAGACAGTACCGTTCACCCCGGCCTCGATCTGGATCGTGGGGAGACCAAGAGTTGGCATACTACAAGAACTTTGAAAATTCTTCTCCTTCTTACCCTAGCAAGTTCTTATCGATGTCCAGCGCTAGCAATAGACGAGGTCTAAGCAAGAGTCCCTCGCTTCTGCCGGAAACGATCCAACCCGAACAACTCTTCTCAACTCCTGTGCAGGTTGGAGTCCCTAATACCAAAAAGGTACGTACGCTATGATGCGTAATCTGATTTTTTGGTGTTGGTGTCACTCAGCTTCTCTCATGAATGACATCTCCAGCGATCCATGCGTATTGGGAGTATCAGTCAGTTCTTTAGATCATTGAGTAGTAAGGTACCTACATTTCTATCGTCCTTTCTCAGGAAGTCGACAAAATCTTATTTCCAGCCTTGTATATTCTATAGCCCACGACGACATCTCAGATTTACAGAACGAATTATCATCGAGAGGAGACTACTCCCCCACCTGTTCCTCCGCCAAAGGATTATAGCCCTTGTATTATACGACCTGCAGATGGTGGACAGGAACAAACCGTAACACAAAGCAACGTTGAAGAATTGATCTCAAATCTCCCACAACCTGATATCCATAAAAGACTTCCTAAATGCCCAACATTTCACGGTTCACCTGCAATATCAGGGTCTATCAAACGGCACCAACGTAGGCCTCCTCTTCTACGGCATAAAACGTCCGAAGATAACTCGATCACGCAACAAAAGAGGAATGAGAACAATAGCGCCGTCGTTTCTTCTCAGACTTTTGAATCAGACATCTCAGATGAAGACGGTGGCCTCGACGAAAGCATCCAATTAAACATTAGTCAGGCTCATGACAGTCAGATTGCGGGTGACTATCTTTCGAAACGATTGAGTGGAGGCCATTTTGGGTCGGCAGGAGGACTTATCATCAGCACCACTCCAATGACCACCCCCAGCAGTATGAGGGATGATCGAGATATCAAGAAAACGTTATGTGATTCTCTCCTCATGGTCACTACACCACCACCGGCAGATCCGCCTTCCCCCACAGCTACAGAAGATTATGAGGATCTAGGAAAATCGCAGTGCCAACAGGGAAATGAGGAGGAGCAAGCGGCGGAAATAGCAAAACGTATCTGGGAAGACGATCCGACCGTGTATCATAATTTAGAACACATTGTCGAATGGATGGGTGACGGGTATGTGCGTTAAGTCGCATCAAACAACATACAAATATCCTCACATCTACCCACTATAGAAAACCACTGTCGATGTTAATTCTAAAGCATTACTTTGGTTACTTTGATTTCACAAACCAGAGACTCGATGAAGCATTTAGGTAAGTATAAATGCACACCGCCTTTGTTTTCTATCTCGACACAAACACTTAATACCACGTCGCATCGGCAGGAAATTTTGTTCCAAGCTCCATTTGAAGGCCGAGACACAGCAAATTGACCGTGTGCTTGGGGAATTTGCCCATCGTTACTGGGACTGCAATCCATTCACTATTTTTGCCAAACCAGGTGCATATTCATATTATTGCACTGTTTACAGTGGTCGACAGTTGTGCTGACTACAAACCTTAGATGTCGTCCATGCGATTGTGTATTCACTCGTGCTTTTAAATACCGATTTACACGTAGCACAGGGCGACCATCGAAAAATGTCACAAAATGCTTTTATTCGTAACACAATCAACGCAGTTCAAGCCCATCTCGATGAAAACAGCTGCGACGCTCCAGTTGCAATCGATGTTCAGAGAAACCGGACATCCTTCTTTTTATCCTCGATACGGCTGGATGAAGATGAACAAGTATCCTCTTCTTCGACGGTCAAAGGCTCGCCTTCGCTCGGAAGTAGGGAGTGGATGCTCGAGGTTGAGGCGTTGCTTCGGGATATGTACACATCTATCCGTCATCGCCAAATTGCAGACCCATTCTCATCCAAAGCAGACGAGGCAGGGGCCTCCTCCTTTAATAATCGCCGGCGTAGCTTGCAGATCACTGCAGGACGAGTTGGCGCGCTCAAACGCAGCGTGGGGACCATCATGTGGAAGTCAACATCGACCTCGTCGCGTGAAAGCATGATGATTGCCGAGGTGGTCGAGGTACGGGAAGCTTTTTTTGGGGGGAAGGGCAGCTTGTGTAATTTCTTTTCTACGCTCCAATTTAGCCAGAAGAGTCAGACGTTGCTACCAGTCCCTTTCATCGTCGACGTTCCATGTCCTCTTTGAAGTCAAGTGCTTCACAAACTTCTCATCTTGCACAAACAAAATTATCTGCACACTCTGTACCAGTCCCGAATCCCTCGACAGCTGCACAGGAACAGCCAAATAGCCTTTTGTCTGAGATGCTACCACCAACAGCCAGCGGTGTGCCATACTATAAAGAAGGCGTGATTGCACGTAAACACTTACTGGAGCGTGCGGGCCAAAAAGCCAGACACAGAGACTGGAAGGAGTGCTTTATGGTGGCCGATCGCGGCGAAGTCCGCATGTATAAACTCGAAAACGATCACCGCAAAAGCATCATGTTGCCAAGGAACAGTATCATGTTGGGACGCAACTATGGAACAGCCGAAGGATTACCTTCAACGGATTGCCAGATGATGATGGGCGGCGGTTGTCTGGTAATAGCAACAATTTCTGCCAACTCCAATATGCTAACTAAATTCATGACAAGTCACATGCCGAAATAATAGGCACCATTGATTTGAAGCATACGCTGGCCAACTCACTTCCATCCGGATATAACCGACATCGCCCACATGCGTTTGCCCTGCAGCAGTCGAATGGAGGAGTATACCTCTTTCAGGTTGGATCGGCCGAGGAGGCAGTCGGATGGGTGGACACTTGTAATTACTGGGCAGCACGAGGGAGCAAGGAGCCGCTCATGGGTAGTGTGAGTAATATCGAATACGGATGGGGCAATGGTTTGGACGACAACGACAACGATGACAACCACGACCACGCAATCCCGGCAACAGTCATTGTGCACGAGTGGCATCCACCAATACCGCCTACAGCTCAAAGCACGCTAGATGAACACGCTCAGCTCTCGTCGTTGCACAAGCACGTTCAGGCATTGAATGAAGCGTTAGACCAACATCGCGATCTAAAACGGCGCACCGAAGCGCGGGTAAAATTTTAAAACATATGTTTGAGGAAATATTGCTTATCACGATACCTCTAGTTCCCACCCAAGGCCACTCAGGCAGGCAGAGCCCTAGTAAATTGGGAGAACAAGTCTCAGTATCTCTTGCATGAGATCATAAAGTATCAAAACTACTGCGATGCAATAGAACAGTCACTTGCCTTGCAGGCCAAGGCCGGTCTCCATGCTGAGAATGAAGAAGAGGAGTAGAAACTACAGAAAATAATACCAATAATCCCTTTTAATCCAGAAAGCGTGGTGCGTGCCCTAAAAAAGAGCGACCGACGGAAATGAAAAATTGCAACCGCCGGTCTCCCTTGAAGCGTACATACACAAACACAGACCGATTCCCATTTATGATGGCCATATCTGCTCTAAATATAGCGCTTTCTAGCTCGCTGAATGACGCAAGAACGTGCTAATAGACTATTCTTTTCTCGATGTCGAGTCTTTGCTTTTCTCTTTCCCCCTCCCTTTCCTCTCCTTCTTCTTCAACAGACCTTTCTCTAGTGCTCCTTCGACTTGTAACGAAGAAACATGGGTCGATTGAGATATCACTCTTACTATTTGACATCACTCCTTGTTGTCCTTGGCCTTACGCCTTTTGCTCAGTCAAACCTTGCATTTGACCTAAGCAATAGTTACATAGTTGAGCTTGCACGTCCGCCCCACGAGTGTGGCTCTTTGTTGCATCAAGTCGAGGTGCGCTACGAATATAACTCTGACCTGTTCTACGGCGCATCGATTATCGCGCCAACGCCTTCGATTGCAAATCATGTCTTGTCCCACCCGGATATCGTCAACGTTTGGCCAGTCCGACATCATTCACGACCGTATGCCCAAGAACAACCCCGCCAACTCGTCTTTGACCCCGATACACCCGTGCGTTGATTTCCAGGCATAAAAGCGCGCACATGCACGCATGAATTTTCATACTTGAATGCATCTCACTCAGATATATTTTATCTTTGTAGAATGTTATTCCCACATTGACCGAAGACTATCGACCCATTCGGAGTGCCAATGGATCTGGTATAAACATTGGCGTCATTGACTCGGGTAAGGTCGAGACCGTTTGTTACTCTTTGTCTATCTATGTTAAACGTATATGGCTTCAAGGTGTGGACTACCTCCATCCGGCACTAGGCGGCTGTTTTGGATCAGGCTGTAAAATCGCATACGGTTATGATCTCGTGGGTGACGACTATGATGGAAGCCCCGGGTCACTCCGCCCGGATGATAATCCGCTGGAGCGGTGCCCTTCAAATGAGCGTAAGCATCTATTTTTTTTTTAAAAAAAAAATGTTAGTATGCCAATTTATTTGCTTACATATGGTCTTTATCTACCATTTATCCTAACATGTAGGTGGTGCGACAGGCCATGGTACCTTTGTGTCAGGTATTCAGCACTCGTCTTCGTGCTATAGCGTTTAAATGCTCACACATTTCCGGCTTAGGTCTCATCAGCGCTGTTGACAGCAAATATGTTAGTGATCCAGCTTGTCTATTCGCACATATTTTGTTTTATTTGGCTAATTTTCGGTGCCACATAGAACTGGACGGGAGCAGCTCCTGAAGCTAAACTTGGCATGTGGAGGCAAGGAGTAAAAAGAAAATGTAAAGGACAGAATATGTGAATTAACTCATTTTTTTTGGATAATACCAGAGTTTTCAGTTGCAAGTCGCAGACAACCACTACAGATATATTCATCAAAGCAATGGAGATGGCCTACGAAGCCAAAATGGACATTCTCAGCTTGTCGTTTGGCGAACATGGCGGATGGTCTGAAGATCCATTGTCAGTGATGGCCGACCGTTTAGTTTCACGCGGTGTCCATGGTGTGTATTGTCAGATTGAATCGAAGGAAACTGTATGAATGCTAAAGTATATCCTCCAAACTGAAATTAGTCATTGTTGCCAGTGGTAACATAGGTACTAGCGGCGTCATGCTTACTGCATCACCTGCTGCTGGCAGGAATGTCATTGCTGTAGGGTCTGTCGGGAACACGAACTTACCAGCCTTTTTGCTCTCTGTTACCCACAGTGATACGTCCATATGTAAAGTAGAAAACGTACTGCAAAAGTGAATATAGGCTTACGATTCTCTTTTGTTATTCTTGTCAGCTTATCGGACTAACGTGGACCAACCCATCACGAGCAATTTGACGTATTCGCTTGCATCTGTTAGCAAGACATTTGGTTCGCCAGACGATGGATGTGAACAGATTCCAAGGATTAAAGGCAAGGATACAGTTTTGCTACTCTATGGAGACACAAGCACATGCTCCATATTTGTGAAGCTCTCGCGCGCAGAAGAAGCAGGAGCGGCCGCTGCACTTGTCTATACAAATTCAAACGATACCGCCATACCTGAGACCACAAATGGTATCAACATTACTGTTGCCTTTATCAACTGGAATGATGGCAAGAAGATATTTGACAGCATTTCCCGCAGAGATGACAAACAAAACTATGGCGTAATTTTTTCGCAGAAAATGGTCGCTCTGCCATCACCTGCAGCAATTGGAGGCCGTGTATTAAGCTTCTCGTCACTCGGCCCAACCAACGAATTGGACCTGAAGCCCGAGATTATGGCTGTTGGTGGTGATCTCTTTTCTACACTGCCCTTTGGTGGCTATGGCATAGTATCTGGTACGTCCATGTCAACGCCCTTGATTGCTGGCTCAATTGCCCTATATCTCGACGCCACGGGCAATCGACAGCAAGATCCTTCTCTGGTTAAGACCATGCTTATGAACTATGCCCAGCCTGGTATGAGGGACAGAAGACGTTAATCAGAGAGAGAGAGAGAGAAATTAAATAACGCGCATTTGATCTAGTGAGCTCACCTATCACACGGTTTGTCGGGTACGGCGATGCGCCTGTTCGTCAAGGGGCGGGTAAATTGAACCTTAAAAGGGTAATCGATGGCTCAACACGGTTCCATGTTACACCTGCCAAACTGAGTTTTAACGACACGGAGCATCTGATCAAGACGCACACACTGACTGTCCATAACCATCAGGCGGATAAGGACCTGAGAGTCAACCTCATCCATGGTTCTGCCCAGACTGTGTACAGCTATGACCCTTCTACACACGTTGCGCGTGAGCCAATTCTTTTTGCTACGCGGGACAACACCACCGCATCTATCCTGTTCTCGTCGAAAAAAGTCTGCGTTCCAGCTGGCAAGTCAGCCGAGATAGAAGTGACTATTGTGCCTCCAGAAGACGCTGAGAGGAATGCCATCTACGGTGGCTATATTGGGTTTCGGACGGATGACGGCGAACTGAGTGCCTCTGTCCCTTATATCGGCATGGTGGGCAACATGTCAGACCTGCCGATCCTTGACAGATCCAGCTCGGGAATTTACCCGTTTCCGAGCGTCGGAAAGCCAGACGGCACCATACAGGGAGAGAAGGAGGTAGTTGCGTATGGCCCGGGCTACTGGCCAACGGTTCTTGTCCGGCTGCTTACGGGAACGCCTGAGCTTGTGTTTGAGCTGTATAACGCCAAAGAAAACAAGAAGATCGGAACCATTCCATTCGATCCTGCCACCCGCTTTTGGGTCCCACGCAACACTCTTTCACCGTCACCCAGTTCCACTGTTTATAAGCTTTACGAGTGGCATGGAGACTATCTACCGATACGGGATGGAGCCAACAATACTATTCTAGACAAGGTCCACGATGGTGCCTATAAGGTCAAGGTTCGCGCTCGCCATGTGTTCAGCACGAACCAGTGGGATGAATGGACATCACCTGTCATGCAAATGTATACTAGCAAGCCCCATATTACTGCGGAAACCGCCAAAACTGCTACAAAGCTCACTGTCGAGTCATCATTCACCTCCATACCCTCTGCCAAAAAGCATCAGCAACTTCGGTACAGCCAACCTGGTCATATGCCATTGTCGTAGATCCACTCTAATCTTTCTGGCTAAGGCATTAATAACAAAGAAGAACTACTGTTTACTTGGCAAATGGTGCTGCTGCAATTGCTGTTGTTGTTGTTGCTTAGGCCGAATCCCCAAATCCATCTTTGCGAATATCAAATAGCCTGCCTAGGTCTTTTCCGTCTCGAATGAGGCGGATGCTTTTGAATGCATTTCCGTTCGGCCGCTTATCTTTGCTGACTTTGCCATGACGATCGAGGATCTTTGTCTCAAGCGCAGTGGGCGTTTCAAAGTCCTCAAATATCTCCTTGTCTAATTCAATTGAGATCCCTGTGGCACCGTCCGCCTTGACGACCTTCAGTTGGATGAGACCCAGTGTCAGCTCTCTCCGTTACCGGTCTTTAAACGGTTCACAAAGCTTACCCTCATTGATTTGGAAACTACCACCTTACAAGCACTAAAGTTCCGCTTGTATACTATGACGTCCTGTTCCCGGATCAGTCCTTTTCGACACATGTCCTTGAGAGTTATATTCTTTGAATCCCTGAGTAAACCGTCAAAATCAATAATTAGGATATACACCCGGGAAACAGCCCATATGTTTCGGTGCCGGTATCTCAGAGCGCTCACCCTGCGACGTTATGTAACTTGTCCCGGTCGTTCAACTCGCCCCAATAGCTTTCAAACCCTTCCTCCTAAGTACACGATGACATCGGTTTCTTTCTCTTCTTTTTTATCGTCGTCTCAAAATCTGTTGTTCTCTTTTCCTTTATCTTTACCTTATATTGTAAAATGGGGTTATTAACGTTGCTGGCTGCAGTTGCTGTTGTCGAGGATGTTTCACGGAACACCTGAAAGGTGTTGTCAGGATTGTCGATTAGGTTACCTTGGGCCAGCATGGTCTGCCAGTCTGAAAGTGCAGCCCAGAAGATGGGGTTATCCTCCTTGCTGAAGAATGAGGGATCCAAAGGCACAGGTAATAGTTTTGCAAGCTCCGCATGATCTTGGGGTGAAAGTTGCCGGAACGTCTCGTATTGAAAAACGGACTATTCGCACACATAAGGGTTATCATGCGCGCATATGTGCGTAGAAGTGAGATAGGAGCAGCCCTTTTTTTTTTCTTTGCGTAAAAACTAGAGTAGCTCTGCTATTCCCCAAAACCCTTCTTCCTTACCTCGAGCGGCAGCGTCGCCAGAGGACTTGAAGACTCGCCACAGAGATAGTTCAATGACCAGGGATCGTGCCTGAATTTCTTGTACATATGCTGATGGTCATCATCGTTGCTGGAGCTGCTGCTTATTGGCGATCTGATAACAAGCTGATTGGTTTCCATTAGCATCGCGTCGTCCTGGTACCGTTGTTCTGGGCTGTTTCGTTTGACATGACTGGAAGAACCGAACAATGTCATTTGTATTATTATGCAGATTATAGCAACTGGGAAAATATGAAAAAAAAGGTGAAGTGTTGTTTTGGTTGAACAACGAAAGAAAGAAAGGAAAGAATGAGAAAAAGGAGTCAAGCGAGCGAAAGGAAGAAAGAGGTAAACAAGCTGAACAGAAGGAACTCACAGCAGTGCACACACGCACGCACACACACGCAGAGAGAGAGAGAGAGAGTACAGCAAAACACAGCGCAGCTCGCGCTCACGATCCAAAAATCAGAATGCATCCTTTTTAGGACACAATGCATGGAGGCAATGGAAAGCGGGGCAAGTGAGGATAGAAACGAGTTTAAGTTCTCTTAGTCGCCCCTCCTCCAAAAGTCACCCCTTTCTCAGTACAGGGTCAATCCTGCAGCTGCAGAGAAATCGTTTTCCTTTTGTTTGTTTCTGTCGGTGTGCGCTAAGAGCTATTCACGCACCCCTTATTGCACTCATTTATTTCATTTTCCCCTTTTCCGTCTCGGCTCATCGATGTATTATGCCGCTATTTCCTCTGTATCAAATATGATAGTAGACAAGCTATCTCCACAAGCGAGGCACCTCAAAAGTCAGAGACCTTCCAGTTTTTATTCCTTTTTATCATCATTTGTTTTACCCATTCTAGCTTTATTCTCGCCTAATCCGGAAAGTCAACGATGCACAGTTGTATTGTACGGGTCCTTATTCGCATGCTCGTCCCTGCCGACCAATCCTCCCTCTCCATTCATTTTTTCCGCATACTATCTTGTTGGATTCACAGATACCTGCAGCTGAACCGGATTTTGGCGGATACAAGTGATCTCACAACCCTAGTAAGGAATGGCAAAAATATAATACTCATTCACAGTATATAGCGCGCAAAAGGTGCTGTAGACTAGCTGTTAACATGAGGCAGGTCTGGGTAACGAAGTCGACTTGTTTGCTAAAACAAATCGACTTTCATGGTCCTGGTGAGTAAGCCATGGCTAGTACATATGTGAGTTCGTGGAAGGAAACACTGCGCGTCGAGATGCACATGAAATTCAGAATCAGATCATATCATTTAAACACCATCTTGTCGTTCCGGACCCGAACTGGACACCATATGTCATACGAGCAGGTACTTTGTATATCATTTAGCGTTCCGTTCAAGCAACCCTTCTAACGGATGAGATCTTCAATATTTATTGTAAAGCCAACACGAGGCACATTGCTTTCGATGTAAACAATAATACAAAGGAGCACCTTGACGTTGATAATCAAGATATCTCGTTCCATCCATTCGGACATTGTAAATGAAAGATCCTGTGCAGATGGGTGAATGCGCGCGCACCCACACATACAGACATACATGCATTTATTGAAACACTAAAAACAGAATCAACTAGCCTTTCAATTGAATGCATCCCATGTTTCCGTCCTTGAACTGGTATTCTGTTTTAATAATATACTTTTTCTACGGAACCCACTTGATGTTCAGTGCCCGTTTGGTGGGTTGGCCAATGTCCAAGATCATTGTGTAAGCAACTTAGACAGCGACATCATCTCATAGTACCCATGAGGCGTTTGTTACCACGATACAGAAAATCTTCTAAAAACCTGCATATGAACCATGGACAATTCCGTATGTTCGGTGGAAGGTTTAACCGGTTGGAATTCATCCTCTCTTCCGCTTGTCCGTAGTTATCTAGTAATTTTCGAAGATCTTTCGAAAAGTGAAAGGTGATTATGCCGGAAACAAGAACTCACGTAAAAAAAGACGATATCACTCCGTGCACAAGAGCCTCATGCACCACCCTGCGCGCAGAAAGGACAATTCACAAAGAAGCACATATTTCTCAACATCATTTCAATTTTTAAAGCTGCCATTTGGAATCCTTTTATTTTGCCACCCTGATATCGTTAAACAGTACGTACTATCATTCTCGAAATGCAGATGGATATTAATAGCAGTAAATATCTACAGTAAACTAAATATGTGCACAATTATTTATGGGGATAATGTTATAGAACCAGTATGAGATGATAAGGTCATATTCTGAAGGTAAAAAGCAAAGACTAATAGTATGAACACATGTATTCATACAGTAATTCATTTTCAGAAAATGTAGTCCTTCATGACAAGACCTTGTCAGACCTTTCACGTACATGATCCTTTATTGCACTTGTAACGTCGTCATATTTTTTTTGGACATAGCAGCTATCAACTGCAATAATTTTGTTGATAAGTAAAATTATGCGATCAATACTAGAAAAAGAGTTCGTGGACTCTAATAAAATGATCCTAATTACAGTTGGGCGTGACTTATGGGATGAAGGTAAGCCTAAATACAAGATAACAAAAAAAAATGCATTATACGTGAATGATAATACTATGAAATGTAATGAAGAGAATGTAAAACAATGGAAATATGACCGCAACCTTTATACAAGCGCAGATGTAGACCAGTCTAGAATAGCTATGTCTAGCCATTTGGTTTCTGTAAGCTTCTTAATAAGTGTAGAGTTAAAAGCATCCTCTTTTTGACTGCACACTGTCTGCGATATATTGTCCCTATAAGATTGACGTCTTTCATCTTTGAAACTCCAAGCTTTGTACTCTAAAAGTTGTTGCTGACATACTAAGCGCAAAAAAATATGAGCGTTGGATGGGAAGATGACACAGAGGACAGCGTCCAAGATCTTGTCTTCATGTGCCGCAAATATACCCGGATTGTTTGCTGAAACATAACTGATTACAACATCTCCAATACCCACGTATATGATGACTCATTTTCGCCCGAGAGAAAGACAGCTACAATGATATTGTTGACTGACGTGAAACTGCTAATGCCAACCGGATCGAATGGCACTTTGTTTATGTTGGATCTATAGGGCGTATTGATAATTACTATGTACCCTGGAATAAGGATTGACGTCCTCAGTCTATGATAAATGTGTGATTGAAATGACGATACGAGCCAACTTGATGCACTATATCAAATGTAAGTAGCATCTTCTTGCCAAAACATAATCATACACCATTTGTACGTGATTTGTATGAGCCTTTGTACTATTTAACATCAAGTATCATGTAGTATAAATCCATAGCTGTCATAGATTAGATTTCTATCGAGATTGTCTGCCATACGGATGGTATGTGTTGGCTTGGTTTCGTTTATATGGACAAATAGTACCACAGAAAGAACATCATTCACATACTAGCTATCATAGTGATGAACCTATCCAGCTTTATAGCCCCCGCCTCCAGTCTCTCATGTAGTCTATACTATCCAGAGCAATCCATATATGTTGATCATGAATACTGTTGATGCCCATACAGACATACCTGTCACTTTTAGCTATTTTAGTTTCTCAAATTCAATAATAATTTTACTACATGTTGTCTTGTTATCAGCTAAAGTTATTGATATTTCTCTCCAGCTCGCTTCTTGATGATTCCGGTAGAGTCGGAGCTGCTCTCTATGGATACGGTGAAAAGAGCCCCACCGGCTTTGACGGAAATGCTAAAGCCAGCATGTCACTGACAGCGGCTTGGAGTTCGTTTAGAGTACAATAAGACATGGCGTGAATCTGAACCGCGTCTGAGAGGGGTAATGCATATAGCCGGGTTTCTCATGAATATCCAGCTTCTATGGCTTCATAGCGATGTTGGCTAGATAGCTCCATACCATTCATGACTCATGCTTACAGCTACGTGACCGGCTTAAATACGTCAATGCTGCAACAAGCTCTTTCCAGCGGACCACCCTAACCAGAAATTTCATTTCTATACTGTAATTCCATAGTAATGTTGTTTTCGTTGAAGGAAAAAAGAAGACTGCGGGCTGTTCTGAATCCTTGAGGCTTGCTATTATCTGTGCATGAGACCATGTGCCATGACGCTTCTCATGTTATTATTTTTTGCTGTGATAATAGCGGACGCAACATCTCTGATGATTGGCAGATATCAGTCGATCATTTTTGTGTGCGCGTGAGGGGCATCGTCAACTGCAGCATCCAGTTTTTCTGCGCGTAGTAATTCCCCCAAAGAAATAATTATTCTTATTAAAGCCACGGATAACTCGGCTAGTGGCAAAGGTGCGGGTGTCTTCTTCATAAGCCGTAGCATTACAACTCCGTTCTCGATTAAAGCCAACACGGCCGCAGCGAACACGGCCGCAGCCAAACCAACCACCACCACCGCAGCATAGTAATTACGCAACAGCGCCTGCGGATCTCACGCATGATTATACAGTAGTACCGTTATTTGAATCCCCGTTTCCCTTGATTGTCGAAAACTTGACAACTTGGGAACTCCCCATTTCGCTTTATAGAGCCCTTACCTACATCTTGCTCTTTCTTTCTATTCATTAACTTCTGTCATGCCAGCTGTTGCCTTTGATTTTCTCGGTACTGTCGGTTGACGCTGAGGCATGAGCTAATCCACATGGTCTCTAACTTACCAACTGTCAGGTACCCTCTTTAGCTTCGACAAAGTGATTGACCTTTTCGTGGACGTTTTTGGACCTGAGTTTTCTACACGACAGAGTGCTCAATGTTTTTTCTACGATTGGTTTTGGGCTGGGCTACGCGATTACGTGGCCGCGTCCCACTCAGGCCGCTATTGTCCTCTGGCCACTGCCCTCAAATCAACCTTGATTCGCGCATGCTTGGTACATGGTCTCACTTTACTTCCCGCAGCAGACCAAATCGATCAGATTATGGCGGCCTTTGGAGAGCTTGAGCCGGCTCCGTCAGCACTGGAGGCCTTGGGTCTCTTGAAAGAAAATAATTGGGATATATGGATTGTGACAAATGCCAGTTACGAGGCGACTGTAGCCATGCTCGAAAAAAATGCAATCACAGACTACTTTCGGCTGCAGGTCAATGCTAGAACGATGTCATATCCATCTGTAGAGCTCAATATCCTTAGCTGCGATGACTTGGGTGTCTCAAAGCCGCACCCCAAAGTATATTCGGAGCTGATGCGTATGGAAGTTCATCGTACGCAAAGGATCGAGGCAAGTGCTAAAAAAAAACAATAGATGGGACCCACCATTAGCAATCGTCTCACGTTATCCTTTCCATTAACGATATAGAACTTCTACCTGATTTCATCGCATGCATGGGATCTAGCCGGTGCAAAGAATGTGTCCTTCAGAACAGTCTTTCTGACATCAGAGGAAAAAGTGTATCCAAAACAAATCTACGATGACATAGGTCCCGATGTTCAGGGCGATACGATCCTTGAATGTGTCAAGGCAATGATTGATCTCGAGAGCAAAAAGAGGCATTTCCTGTAGCAAATTTACTTTAAATTCCTAAAAGAATCTTATAGATCCCGTATCAACCTTTGCTCAAAATAAATGATACCATGAACATAGCAAACATGTTATTCCGGTCAGAGTGGTATTGTATTGTACATGTTATCTTTTTATTATAATGATAAAAACGTGGCTCACCGAGGTATGGGAACTTGGGAGGAGTCAAGGCCAAGTGCGTGAAGGAAGAGATTTACATTGGATAATCTGTGTTGTGCCTGAGCTTCGGGGATTTGATTGTGGTGAGCAAGAGAAACATTCTCAATGATGCGCAATCTGCAGGGATATTTACAGGTTTTCATTAACAATCGATGCAAAGAGACTGAAGAAGTTAGTAAGTTATTGGAGGGGCCATACCTGTTTTCCATCACCATCAATTCTTGTTGAGGTGTAGCCGCACCAACTGCCATAGCAGCTAAGAATTGCCAGACATACATATCATCTAAACTGTACAATAATTGTCTGTCGGTGACGTTGGGTTGCGCAGGTTCAAGGCAGTAAAGGGACGGGAACAAAGAAGCAAAATTGCCTTGTAGAGCGGTAAAGATCTTGATGTATTCCTGCTCCCATTCGATCAGCTCCTCGGGTGATGAAGCGAATCCGCCTTGCTTTAAGATTTCAGCTCGTGATAAGAGCATCGTTAACAAGGCCAGACCGGGCTGATTGGAATCCCAAAGGTTTAGACTCGACTGCTTTGTAACCACCACCAATATGTCTGCAGGATTACCTTTGTTCGAGCGACGGTGAGAATATCATTCTTTTCCATCAAAAGTTTCATCAAGTCGTTGACCATTTTCAACGAAGCTTCCGAGATCAATCCAAGGAGAGGAGGAGCAGCTGTGTTCATGAAATGCTCAACTTCTTCAAAAGTCACAAACTTCAAACTTTTGGCCTCTTCCACGTTGGCCACCATCGACCCAGGATATATGACGCGGTGACAAACGTTAAGTTGTGAATAGTTTGCGACGACTACTGAAAGCAGCTTCATATTTTCATCCGCACCGAGGTGACGCACAATACGTGGCACAAGCTTTTGACCTTTCGCCACGGACAGGACCAGGATTATAAGCGGCGGGCTAAATATAATATCATAGGTCAGAGTCTTCTTCGACAGTCTCGAAAGATAGAGAAAATACCAACCTTGCACTCGGTTGTTCCATCAGTCTGAGCGCGTTGAATAGCTTCTTCGCATTTTGCGCATAGGTCTGATTCCTGAATATATCCATGTTACATCGCATAGCTAAATTGACGAAAAACTTCATACCATTTCTCCACTGCCTTCGCATGCTCGTCTTCGTAACCAGCTTTTGCAACAGGTACACCATGCCGGCGCATGTGCTCCAGCTCCAAAACAATCAGGTACAAGTTTTCCACAATCTTCAGTGTCCGTCTCCTGTCATTCACAGTCGGAGCTTGGTGCTTGGCACCCTATGATAAGGTCACTTAGGATAAGGACTCTTGCTGTATACCGGATACTGTACATACGTTGCTCATTTTATCAACAGCCGAGCCATCTTGCGGAGAGGGGTTGTTCTTCTTGTCTTGGACTTCCAGAACTTGACGGGGATTGCGTACAGTTAAAGAGGCAATCTTTCCGAGAGCACCTTCCAGTGACACTAATGCCGTCCGAAGTGAATAAAAGCATTTCAGACTAACAAGTAAAAATACCTTGCGTCTGTCTAGGATGTCTCTTCGCGTTGTTCACCATCCGCTGCAGTTGCTGATGAAATCGCTGCATTCCGTGTTCTTCCCTACGGCCGCGCCCGCCTCTCATTCCATCATTTGCAGCCGACCATGTTGGCAAACCAGGTCGTTGGCGAACTGTCGTGTACACCTGGTAGTAAAAGTCGTCCAAATAGGGGTCACTAGTTGCAATCTGATTTAACTGGATTCGATTGATAAAGTCTTTATCATATTGTGTCATGAGCCCATCGTACTTCGCCTAGGACAATGTGTATCAGCTTTCCACTTTCTCCCTTTCCTGTTCATTGCAGTGTTTACTTACTTTACGACGTCCCTCAAGCTGTTGCTGGGCATTCAGTTGCTCAGCTAACTCCTCTTCATGCTGCTTCATGGCGAGAAGCTGGAGAGCTTCGGGCGAGTTCAGTCCCACCATGCGGAGAGCAGGGTTTTGATAGAGCTGCTGTTGCTGGCTTTGTTGTTGCTGACCATGCTGGAACGCAAGTGTACTTCCACTTGCAATACGACTGTTGGCGAGCATTGCAGCCTCAATCTCTGAGAGACTCTTCACATTACGCATGTCGATATCTACTCTTCCGTCTTGCTTGTATTCACCGTGGAATGAGCCACGTTGCAGTTGCGCCTCAATGTCCTCAAGGCGGACAGGTTGCATTCGATGTTGCTGCTGTTGCTGCTGCTGGTGCAGCCCAAGAGACTGGGACGGAGATAGACCGGGAGGAGGCGATGGGTTAAACGAGGATTGCTGGTTACGGACGAATGGAAAGCTGCCAGACCCACCCTGGAAGGACCCGAATGGGCGATCTATGCCCAAATATTTCGTAATGTACTGTCGGTTAGGGTCCCTGAGAAACATCGCATAGAACGGGGTTACCTGGAGACAAGCTCTCCCCGAATCCTCCCCAAATTGATGACACATTGCGGGCAGGCGATGCCTTATCGACTCAACTTTAGTTTACACTTCCCTTTCATTTAACAGTCCAAAACATACCTCTCGAAAGCTGGTGGAAGAATTCAAATAGCTACCATGGAAGTCGTTGTTGCGATGGCCAATCAAGTTATTGGCTGTACCAACACTACGAGCTGACGTGCCCCAAGTATCCAATTTTCGCGTCCCCGTTGCTGGCATACATGTATTAGCAATCGTATAGAAACTGCGAAACGAAGCTTACGTCGCTCATCTGAACCATGTTGCTTGATAAAAAACGCTTCCTCTTCGCTGATTCTGCTATTATCGAATCTGTCCAAATTGCCGCTCTTAGATGACTCGAACTGTGCGGTATGTCCAGCGAAATCGAAATCCTTGCCTATTACTTCTTTTAGCTTCCTAGTCTAGCAAAAGAAGGTAAATAAATTCTTCATACCCACTACATCATCACCGAAGGTTTCATCGTTGAGATCGTCGCCTTCTTCAACTAATAAATCACCCAGGTGGTCGTCATCGGCCGCTTCGTCATTATACTCATCAAGATTGGCTCTTAGGGAGTCAAAGTCATAGATTTCGGCTTCCTGGGAATCAGTTTCTATCTGCTGATTCCTGCTGTGTTCTGAAACACTTCGTTGTTGTTGTTGTCTGTCCCTTGGACCGCTCTCCGATTCAAGTTTCCTCTGATCCTCTTCCGTTAGAGGAGGCATTCTGGTGCTAAAGCTACAAGCAGAATATTGTGATGAGAACACCGGCAGTTTGTTTTTCTTCTTTTCACTTCCACTCCTAACACGAACCCAAAGAAAGAATCACTCATTTGGCTATAAACTTAATCACCAGATGCAGCTCAGGTTAGTTAAAAGCGGTTTAAGCTGCTCACGAAAATTTCGTTGCGGATAAATGGGCATCATCCAATCACAGTAAGTGAACGCCCAATCATGTAAAACCGTTCACTGCTTTAGTCTTTGCGTGTAATATAATGAAACTGTTGTAGAGCACAAGATTATGGCGTGTGTATTGTGAAGTATATGTAAATTATGAGCTCATCATTGTAGAGCAGTTAGCATAAGTAGCAGGATTTGACTACAAGTTCTTCAACAACGGTGGCTGGCGGTGTCATACCATGGCCTCGCTAAACAATTATGACCCGTGCAGTCTTTTCATGATTCCGTGAAATGTGACGAGTTGAGTTATTGGCTGGTATGCGGCTATCGTACTTCTTCTCCTGGCGGAATTGAATACATAGCTTTGTTCATCATTGCTCACACTATATGCCGTGTTAGCGTTCAACTCTGACGTGAACGACTTTTCTAAGCTTTTCCTTATCTGCGTGCTTTCTTTATAAATAGATCTATGTACAATCTATCATAGAAGCACGGCATATCAAGCACTCCGGCCCTAAAAAAAACCTGGAATCCCAGGAAATCTACACAGAAAATGCTGATGGCTGGGATCCCGTCGGTCGCCAGAATTTCTGTATGCCGCTCCTGCCCAAATTCAATGGCCATCAAATGATTACCGAGTCAAGCATCGCACAGCGCATCCATCTCTCGTTTCCTCATCGATCATGGTACGTTATGAGAGAGAAAGAGACAAAGCCATAGTTGGCTACGTCTGTGGATGGATGGATGGATGGATGGATGGATAATTAGGCTGTCGGTTTCTCAACAATGCGTGGTTCATAGACCTGCAAGAGAAGAAATAACGGTCGTAACAAGCACAACCGTGGCCACAATAAGTTTGTCCGCTGTCTCAACTGCTCTCGCTGTGTTCCCAAGGTTTGTGGGGAATGCGCAATGTTTGTTGCAAAAGACCGTATATCAATGCATATCGAATAGGACAAGGCTATTAAGCGCTTCAATGTCCGTAACATGGTCGAAGCTGCTGCTGTTCGCGATCTTCAGGAGGCTTCGGTTTATGAGGGTAAATGTTATAATATGCGGTATCGTAACAATATGCTAATGTTTTTCCCATTACTCTGAAGAATATGCCATTCCCAAGATTTATGTTAAGCTTCATTACTGCGTCTCGTGTGCCATCCACTCCCGCGTTGTTCGCGTCCGCTCGGTCGTCGACCGTCGCAACCGTCTCCCTCCTCCTAGATTCCGTTTCACTCGCGTAAGTTTCAAGTGATAACCGTAGATAACAGAGTATGGCTAAATAGTTGCACAGAAGTAAGCCCTTCTATCGCAACCGCATCGATTCGACGACACGCGATAGAGATAGACACGATGAACCAGCAAAAAAAGTAAAAAAGGAAGAAAGGAATTGCTCCAACAATTGAATTATTGTATGGGTTTGTCGAGTTCGGTTATAGATGATGGACACTGCGTTGCATTGAAGGAGCCTAGATATTACGGTTTTGTTGAGTATGTACATGCTTTATGATAAAGGGATGTTTGACCACGTCCCGCAGTGGAATGCGATTGACGGCCTTGTATACTAGGAGCTAAAACAAAGGAAAGGTTAAACATACATGATGGCCATTGTCATTTTAGATCGCCCTTACTCTTCGTATCAGATCTGATGCTTCTTTGCTGACAAAAGTTGGTATTTTTAAATCAACGCTGATGATTCTTCGATAAGTTGCTTCGTAGCCTTCGTTTTCCTCGAAGGGTGGTTGCCCGCATATCAGCTCGTAGAGAAGCACACCTAGAGACCAAAGATCCACTTTCTCGTTGTGCACACGCCCTTGTACCATCTCTGGTGGAAGATAATCCAAAGTCCCGCATACTGTACTCCTCCGACTTCAGCGTAGATTTTAGCCATGCAGGAAGGTCATAAGGGAGAGACAATCAATAGGCTTATACATACTCGGTGATTCCAGTCCGAACGGACCATCCAAAGTCTCCTATTTTCAGTTCGCCTTTGAGCCCAAGGAGCAGATTTTCTGGTTTAATATCCCGATGTATGACTCGTTTGCTGTGGAGATAGGAGAGTGCATTGGCCATCTGCGCGATGTACTAGAAAAATGGGGAGATTAGAAATGCTTCTTAAGATAATCACGAGAGGAAAGCATACCTGGGCAGCTGTTGATTCGGGAAGCATTTGCTTCTCCTGGAGTACTTTGTAGAGCTCTCCCCTCGCGGCATATTCCAGTATTAAGAACACACGTTTTTCATCATGAAAGTATCCGTAAAGGCGAAGAATGTTTGGATGCCTAGACGCGAAGTCGTCAGGTGATACGTGTTACTAAACTGGCGTAGAGCAATCGCACATACCGAAGGTTGCCCTGGATCTCCACTTCTCTTCGTAGTTGCCGTTCAACTCCATGCTTGGCGAGTTCTTTCTTGTAAAGTACTTTAAGCGCCACGACAAATCCGCTCGCCTTCTCACGCGCGAGATAGACGCGGCCAAACTTGCCTTCGCCAAGTGCTTTTCCAATCTCGAAGTCCTTCAGCGACCATTGTTTGTACTCCTGTGTTGTACTGGAGACCGTCCTTTAGCCTCCACACTTTAAGAGATAACCAACAAGATCCAAGCGAACTGAAGCGAATAGTTACTGCGTATTTGCTGCCGTTTGTGCAGTTACAAGTCTTTTCTTTGGTCTACTGAAATGGATGTAATCGCTGGAATTACCGCCTGCTGCGCATTGTATAGCAGAATCCTCAGCGTGCGATTTTATGCCGGTAGTAGATCTCATTGATATATCATTGTCTTGTGCTTTGAAAGGTTGCTGCATTTTTGTCAAACTTCGCACTCCAGAGGTTTTGGCAATCGAGGTAGACGAATTAACCGCTTTCTTGTAAAATTTAATCTTGTTAGACGGAAGTCATTATTTTCTGATTCTCCATTTACCTTGAGCACGGCTTTGGTATCTTCTGGGATCACACGATTGGGATTTCGTTGGGGAAGCTTGGTCATTGGTAGTAGCAGATCGCAAAAATGAAAAACCCTAAGGACTTGGTCGTGCAAATATTAGGCACAAAGACCCCGTACGAATACAAATGCCCAGTCTCAAGTTAACTTGGCTATTTAGACCCAGATTAAATACGGTTCACGGCCGTGGAAACACAAGCTATTCAGCGAGGAAGTATGGACTATCCATTTCTTTTTCAGTAGGCCGCTTGCCTTTTAGAGGTAAATATTCACACTGATTTTCTTTCATTCCTCATGATCCTTTTTGGCCGGTCGTCTATGTACACAAAAAAGCGAAGATCGTATCTGAATGCTACTAGTACAATTAATGCATGACGCTTGTACTACCAACCGCTCTACCATTATTCCATAGAAATGACATTCCCCTGTTTCATACTCATTCACTTTCTTCCATTGTGGTGTATACAATTTCCCAAGATGCCGTTCAGAAAACGCGATAACGCAACCCTATAAAGGTACGCATTTTTAACCTTATGTCGCCTTTTACGAAGATGGACAGGGCAATGTTGATGACTATGGTTGTCCTGAGCCTATTAACGATACCTTTTGATGAGGAGATATTTGTTCCCAAACTAAATGATACAGAAATTCCAATGAAAGAAACAGGCTCTAGGCGCCGCTAAACAATTTACACTGAACACGATAAGGTCAGACTTTTGAACCTGATGCTGGGGAAGGTTACGAGTTTATCAGCTGTTGCGAAGCAACTAGGAATATAAGCCCATTCAACTCAACGATAGGAGTTACGGTATGAAAACTTCCCACGCAGTACAGTGATTATAAGGAACGATTTATGATGAGCCATCCTCGTAGGTCAATGAAGAGCAAGAGTTTTATTTATGAGAATACTCAAGAGATATGAGGGAATTAAAGTATCGAACGCAACATCTGTCAATTTATTAAAAATTAAAGCAGCATGTCATTGAAAAGGGCTTGATTTCAGCCTATAGACAGCAATAGCAGTGTAAAGATCCAAGAGCGCCTTGACTGGGTGCGCTGATGGGACATGAATGACACTGACTTTAAGAGAAATTGTGCTTTGCTTGATAATTATACGGTTCCGAAGGCCAGAGCAAAAATACATCAATAGAGGATGAATCACAACATTAGGTCCTATTCAATATAGCTTAAACAATGCAGCCACCAGCCAGGAAAATAGAAAGAGCGGGAGCAATGCATATCTGGATAGAGGTGACTTTGGAGTTGAGCCGGGGACCGTAAGTCAAAGAATATGGAGAAAAGTTTGTCTACTGCTACGAGATTTATTACTCGAAAGACACTGGAACGTTGCTACCAGTTGGATTGCCCTTCGAAAAAGCCATCACTTTATAAATCCTACCCATCATGGAAGGGTCTATCAGTCGTTGAATGCTCTTGACTAAGTTGTGCCTTGTCTCTTGTGATTTTGTGTTTTTAAGAAGCATCTCAAGTCGAGCCTGAATTCCCAGCGATTGCAGGAATTTTGACTGCGTTACTGGACCAAAGACATTAACATCTAATGCAAAGCACATTTTGTAAGCGACATGAGAATTGGCACCGACTACCATGAGGAGAATAAATTACCCTTATATTTCCTCATTGCCTCCCTTAAGGCAGCAAAGTCAACATCTGCACTGAGATCTGCGCTTCCTGGATCACTCATAGGATGTACGATTTTATGTCTCCTTATAGCCTTGAACATAGTTAGCAACATTATTTTTCATGGCTGCCGAAGAAGTTATATATCTTACACGAAGCGTGCTGCCTTGAGGATAGTTTTGGCCATAATCGATAATTAAACCTGAGCCTCCGTGGATGTGTGCACGCTCTGCCATAAGACGCACTGTATTCCAGCTATCTGGCGAGATTTCAACGCGTTCACCAACAGCGATATTTTTGAATAGATCGTTGGCGTCCATGAAGGCTTTGCTTGCAACAGTCGGAACAGGCGATCGTACAAGCCGAAAGTTGTATTCACTAAATTTTCACTCACATTAAGTACATAAAACCCAGTGGCATCTAG
This sequence comes from Dichotomocladium elegans, assembly GCA_025716815.1. Classification (NCBI taxonomy): domain Eukaryota; kingdom Fungi; phylum Mucoromycota; class Mucoromycetes; order Mucorales; family Lichtheimiaceae; genus Dichotomocladium; species Dichotomocladium elegans. The sequence continues at coordinate 708,641 of JAIXMN010000021.1, forward strand.
CTAATGCCGCGTTACCTATCCTCTGTATCGTCAATATCGATCAAAAGCTCTCTCCATCCTTCCTCCGTTTTCTAGAAAAAGCATACGTAAGTCACCAGTTAAAGCGGGTTATCGATGAACGCACCTCAAATGTATGAATCGCTAAAGCATCAAAGAATTCATGAGCCATCATAAGCGACCATTGTTCTATAGAGAGTTGTTAGCAATATATGGTATTTTCAATTCTGCGCGCCACTTACGTGGCACAAGTTCAAGGCCATCGTGCCAGTGCACTGGAATGCCATCTTGTCGTGTAGCAGATTCTGTAGGATTCTCAGTATCGTCGCCAGTAAGTAGTTTTCGCTGCATTTTCCGTAGATTAGGGCTTGCTTCAACGAGATGAATGCCTGTGATTGTCTCGTAGAAATGTGGGAACCTGGAAAGCGCCTGCCAGTTCATTTAATCGTCTTTGTTTAGTGAGTCATTGATGTTACGCACCCGAAGCATATCGGACATCAAAGTGCCACGGCCAGGGCCAAGTTCTACGAGTTGTGTTTTTTTGGGTTGGCCGAGTCTCATCCATTCAGTCAAATACCAGATCCCGGCTAGCTAGAGTTTATCGTCAGTGCAAGTCTTATCGAAATTGAATCGGTCAATAAAGGAGAGCTGCTGAAGGAGGAGGGGGTGCGCGAGCTACGATACCTCTCCGAACACCTGACTGATTTCAGGGGATGTGACAAAGTCTCCTTGCTCACCAAACACGTCTCTATGCATATAAAATCCACTCAGAGGGTTGACTAGCACTTGGCGCATGTAATGGGCTGTTGTCATGGGTCCTGTGAGCTGTAACATCCAGATAAATGATGCTGATTGAAGTGAGGCCACGCCGCATTATTTGTTCACCTTGATCGAATCGTGTAAATGCTTTCCCAGAGGCGACAATGCTTCTTTTTCAAAAAGCCTTGCCGAAGAAACTGAAAACTTTCGAGCGTTCTGTATGCATGGCTTCTCAAGAAGCCTCACGAATTTGAGCATGGTCAACAGTGGCAGACAAGAAGATGCTGGGAGGGGGGTTCCAGGAGTTGGTTTGGCGGGAGAGCAACATAAAGGTAACGCCAGTCACGGGGACGCTCGTCCCAGTGGGCGGACGCGAGTGTATTAGTATTTCAGTGTGTGCACTGTATTAAATAATCCTTGTTGTAGTATATAAAAGACTTCTGCGCTGATGATTGATATGATGTTCTGGTATGATACAAAGTTCTTTAATGATATGAATTACATTTTTATCGATGATATCGAATACGCAAACCAGTCAATTACATCGAGCTAAGGCCACCTATACCCAGGGGTTAGGAAAACCATCCACTGTCTCAATGGTCCATCTACTTCAAATAATTCCATATTCTTTGACTTACCATTCCCGGCTCAATTCTGAAGCCTATCCAGATCTGGATTGTTCCTCTTCCTTTCTTTTCTTGGCTGCTGACTGCAGGAGACTTAAGCGACATTGAATACAAGATTCATGCTCTGATCTTTGGAAGCATAACCGTTGCGGAGGTCCCTTTCTTGGACCATGCCATGCTGCGCTTCATGTTAATATGGAATCCAGACTCATCAAGAAAAACGCAGTTTTTTCTAAGGTCGATGTCGGTCCTGTCCCGTCCGCGCACCCAGTCAAGGCGTTCTTGGACCTTTGCATCGCTATTCCTGTCTACAGGCTGAAACCGAGCCATTTTCAATGACAAATTGCATTCGGTTTTCATAAATCGATAGAGCGTCGTTTTGGTTACTTTGAGACTCTTAAATCTCTGGAGCAGTTGTTCCATCAGCTGCTCTAGGACAATTGACGGATTCTCAACAACCCATTCTAAAATAACACTCTTATCCTCTTCGTTGAGAATACATGAACGACCTCTGCCTCTACGTTTCTTAAAAATGCTGTCAGGGTCCTTTCCGTACTGTGATGTCCGTCGCTGAGCTGAACGAACATGGATTCCTAGCAGCTGATGCACTCAATACCTTCTCAAACATCAGCTTGAAAAATCTGATCTTGTCTTGGTCAGTGTACGCTGTGTAACTGCGCTTGATCCCCGCTTTTTTCATCCGAATGTCTGTATCCTTTCTCTTGGGAATGTGCGTGGCAATAAGCTCAAAGTTATCTTTGCAAGATATGCTAAGCAGATATTCTGTATGAGAACAAACGGATTGCAGAGTACATTTCTTCATCAACGACATGGCCTTGACCATCGTAAAAAAATAGATTGCTCATTTCAGAATATAAATGGGTAGAGATGAATTTGCCAAGTTTCGCCGTGTATTGCGACATTTGCTTTGTCATCATGCGTAAAGATTTCTGGGCAAAACACGACTTCTATTTTTGTAATCCTGCGACTTCAGAACTGGCTGGGGTACGACTTTAATTTTGGAAAACACTGTATGCATGGCATCAATACTATAGTGAATGTTGATAAATGGACTACTGTCAAATCCTGTGTGAGAACAAATAGATTGGAGAGAATATGCATCGTCGTCAGTGACACAGTCTATAGGCTCAGTGCAGCCACGATCATCAACAACATGGCCCTGTCTATCTTCATAGAGAAATCGATTACTCGTTATAGAATGATGAATGTATATGAAAGAAAAGGTTCATTGTTTAAAAAGCTGGGCAGATCCTACTTTTGAATCGGGTGGCATGCAACAAAAGCCTTCCAACTCTCCCGGGAGATCCAAAATAATTATTAAAGGCTAGCATGTGTGACTGGTGCAGCGGGGGGGGAGGGGTGCAAATACCCCGCGACCAGGCAAAGGGAACTAGCCCAAGCCGTGTTTGACAATCAGAACTGCTAGGAATGCTGAGGGTCTCCAGATTGTACAAAGCCAACCCAAGCGGACAAGCACTTGTGGCCATCACAAAGGTAATCTATCAATGCCTCATGCATGTGCACTACCGAATCTAAGTGCGCAAATTGCATTTCCCCCCCTATGCCCTTAAGCGCCATGCAACTTCATCCGCAACGGCTAGCCAACAAACAACAAAGAGCGGCTCGATCGGTCGGAAACTTGTCGGAACGACTCTCATGCTCTCTGCAGGCGCAGGTGGATTAGTGTACTATGCGATGAACGATAAAAAAGCCCATGACGCGTTCGTAGCTCATGTACCCGAAGGCGAGAAGATCCTCGGCTTCTTTGAAGATTTGCGAACAAATAATGATATTGATAACTATAAGAATCAGGCTGCAGCGTGGAAGAAGCAAGTCGAAGAATACGCGTTAAAGGCGAAGGAGTACAGCGAGCAGGCGAAAGATACAGCCACGGGCATGTACACATACGCAAATGAAGCTTATCAGAAGCTGACTGGCGAGCTTGAAACACCCAAGCTTTCTCTGGAGGGGACTTCGCCCAATGAAGCTCCTAAGCTACCTCTGGAGCGCGCTCCGTCCAAGAAGGCAATTATCGAGAGCGAACATCCAGTCAAAATTAAGGCTGGTGAAGCCACCATCACCACGGATGACCCCGCCAGCAAACCAGTCATCAAGGTCGCTATTGAAAAGCCTGAGCCTATCGTCGTGAGGCGGATCAACTCGGACAATGCTGTCGTCCGCGAACTCACGCTCGTACTTCATGAGCTCGCTACCATTCTGAACGATGCCGGCCTGTCTTCTATGGGCCGCAGCATCATTTCCGATGCAACTGATCGACTCGAAGCGTTGAGCAAGACGTACAAAAAGTATATGCTTGAGCAAGGCGAGGTGCTGAACGAATTGATTCGACTTAAGGCAAAGAGCGACAAGCTCGAGGCCGGTCTTTCTCAATATCGCAGTGAGGCTGCGAAGGTCTTGGACAGCACGCATGCCGAGACTGCCCGCCGAGTGAAGGAAACGGAGAGCGCGCTTCTGAAGGAGTTCGAGATGAACCGTGCTGAGATGCAGAAGACGTTTTCTAAACTCTTGGCACAGGAATTGGACACTCAACAAGCGAATCTCAACCAAGAGCGACATCGAGCGCTTCTGAAGCAAAGCGAGGAACTGAAGCGCGACTTTATCCGACAAGTGAAGTTGCTTGTCGAGCAGGAACGTGCGGGCCGCCTGGCTAAGCTTGAGGCGATCGCGTCCCGATTCAATGCAATCGAGAAGCTTTCTTTCCAAAACTCAGTTGAGCTCGACCAATCGCGCCGATCTCACCTGATGCATATCACGTTCGGTGCCCTTCATGACGCCGCAAGTGGCGTACACAAGTCGGCATTCATTAACGAACTTGAGGCCTTCCGTAACAGTGCTAAGGATAGCACGGTTATTGAAACTGTGTTGTCATCGATTCCCCGTGAGGTAGCAGAAGAAGGCATTGAGTCAATGGGCGACCTTGCAAGTCGTTTTGAGACCGTTGCTGACAACGTCCGTCAAGTCGCTCTTGTCCCCGAGAATGGCGGTTTCGGTGCGCATATTGTTAGCATGATAATGTCCAAGCTCATGTTTCGAAAAGAAGGTTTGGTGGATGGCGCAGACGTTGAAGCTGTCCTGGCACGATCAAAGTATTACCTGAAGAATGGCGATTTGGAGAATGCAGCTCGCGAGCTCAATCAGCTCAGCGGCTGGCCAAAGCGACTGGCAAACGACTGGATCGAGGCCGCTCGCCACCATCTCGAGGTGAAACAAGCCTTGGAGGTAAGCTCGGTGTTATGCCCTATAGAACATTAAGCTCATGAACTTTCTTCCATTTAGGTTGCCGAGACAACAACAATCTTGAACAGTTTATTGGAAGCTTAAAGTTGTCATGGGGAGCGTTTCATATATTCATTAGATTTTTATTTTTTCCTAAGCATTCTCTCCCTAAGAGATTAGGTTGGGGGAAGGGAAAGAAGGAAATATGTCCGGTTCATCAGCGTTGGACTTTTTTTCGATTCTGAAGATGCATGTTTTAAATCTTTATTGTATATGTGTATTGTATGACCACAGCACGCACGTGTGCGTGGGCGTGCTTTTTTTTATGGGCAAACTTTCTTTGTACAGCAGCGGAATCCAGCAAACACGTAAGGATAAGCAGCCTGATACCAATTGCGGAACGAGATACGCTCGGCAATGCGCGGGACGGTGGCCCAGCTTCCGCCCAGGACGACGTGATGCTTACCATCAAAAAAATCTGCAGAGTATCCAGGATACAGTTTAGAAGGAACAAAGCCTTCATGTCGATCCCAAATGGTCTCTGTCCATTCCCAGACGTCGCCAAGGACATGTATCTCGTGATTGGAGACGTCGGTTGGGTGCCAGCTCTTGAACCCGATATTGGGCTCCTTTTTCCTATAGTTCTTTGCGCTACTTGCTGTTGCCCTGAAATGAATGAGCTCGGGCTCGGTGGGAATCCGAAGATTATAATGGTCTGCATATCGTCTCGCCTCGATAAGCGAGACCTGAGCGGGCCAGTGCAAGGCGCGATCGATGGGACACAAACCGTAGACTGTTTTGACAGCGAGCTGCCCGGGGGTGCCTGGCATATGACCCCAAGATGCAGGGAGAGAGGCCTCTTGTTTGGTTTCCTTGAGAAATTTTAGGTACTCGCCGTTTGTAACGGGCCGTGTCTGGATCTCAAAACTTTCGACCATGACGGTTCGTCTAGGGTGTTCGTTGTCCCATCCAAACCCGTTGCTGCTGCCGCAATCGACAGCATCCTCAGGATCATCATGACCCAGGGTTACCAAACCACCCATCATGGGCAACATCGCTGCAGGAGCCAAGCACTGTTGCTTTGGGCTACCTTCCATCCACGTAATGCAACGCTGGGGTGGAAGAACGTTGGGGCTCTGAACCAACATGTACAACAAGGTTTCAAGATGCATCGCTTCGTGCTCATAGCACATCCATGTGACCCTGGCCTCATGTCCCACTCTTGACCATAAAGACGATGCATCTTGAGTCTCCCAGAATGAAAGCAGATTCAGCAGACGAGCTCGGATTTTGTCCTGGTACTCAAGGATAGCGCCTACGGTTGGCCAGTCGTTATCCTCTTCAGGAACCTCGGAATGCGGATTGACAATGGTAGGATCTTCCATATCAGGATCTATCCCACGCTCAAAGATGTCTGCGTAGACGGCTGGCTCCGTCAAGCCTGACCCTGGGAAAATACCCTGGTCGGCCTTGTTGCGGCTCATCTGGATGTCTATGAATGCGGGAATGTGACCAAGATAGAATATGAATGGATGCCGCAACGCAATTGGGCGTTCAAAAAGCATTGTGTCGTGGTTAATCATGCGCTTTGACACCAGATCCCATGCATTCCAGAGTTGTCTCCATTCGTACTTGGAAGGGACAGAGCGCGGCCATGTGCGGGGACCAAGGAAGCTGTCCTGGCGTTCAGCGTAATCTGCATTACAGGTGTCGCAATCTATAGCGTCTGTGGCCTGAGGTCGCGGGAAGAGAGTTTCGTGGACAGACGTTATAGCGGACGAGAAGGGACATTGCCGATGCTCTGCCAACACCATTGTGTAAAGACCCTGACGCCATTCCCATTCATCCACCTTGTCCAGCTCTGCAGCAACCAGCATCTGGTGTATTTCTTGGTCGGAATACTTGTACGAATATTCCACATGTATCAATTCGCCTTGTTCTATAGGGATCTGGATGGTTTCGCCGTCAGGGTAACGATAAGTCACGATGATCTCCTTGAGGGCCTTATAATGCGCGACATGGCGGCCGATGCCAGGTTGGTAGCGGCTATCATAGCTGAATTGGGAGCGGTCCAGAAGCGGCTGGCCAACAATACTATTAACATGGTCAAGGCCATTCATGATGAATTCGCGGGTTATGCCTTGGCTATCATCGTAAGCGCGCTTAACCGACATTGCATTTTTGCGCTTGTCAAGGCCAATGAGGAATAGATCGCCTGGATTCATGCAGGTTTGCTGAATGCGGCGCAAAAATAGCACCGACTCGTATCTGCTAAAGTTTCCGATGGAGCTTCCAAGATAAAGAAAGATCTTTTGAGTAGAATTGGAGAAGTCTTGCTTGCTAATCCATGGAATGCCTTGGTCGAAGGTGCCCAGGAGCCCAATGAGTGTGATATGCTCAAAGACGCCAAGGGATCGGAGCGAACGGTCCAACTCATGTTCGTCGAGATCAAGAGCGTAGTATGTCACCTTCTTTTTCTGGCGTTCGATCGCGTTTAGGATGATGGATGTCTTTCTCAGCGAACTAATTTTTTTATTGCGTCAGAGTAACGTAGGATAAGCAAGCAAATCGCAGCCATTGTTTTTTCCTTTTTACCCTGCACCGAGTTCGATAATGACACTCTCGTCATTTAGACGCGAAACAAGGGAGTCTGCGTGTTGCTCGAGGATCTCCATTTCTGCGCGAGTCAGATAATAGTCATCTGCGTAGGTAATCTCATCAAAAAGCTGCAAGCCGCGTTTATCATACAAAACAAAGGTTGGTATGCTCTTGGAGCTTTCAGGTTTGTTGAGAGCGTCCACGATAAGTTCGGCTAAATCACTGTCACCAAAGACATCGGTGGATCCATGATCGCCTGCTGCGGGCGGGCTTGGGGGCTTATTTTGATGCGAAGATCTGTCGAGCGACCTATGGTCGGACAACTTGACTGCACCCTTTGTGGGGTTGCGAACATCGAGGATGTGGTATCCAGCAGGAGGTGTATTCATGATTCAGACGAAGAAAGAAGTGTTGTAAACGAGACCGCAGGATATGGGGCCGTGAGAGATTATTTATATTTGGTAACCGGCGGAACTAGCACGGATCATCTAGACGGGGGTGTGGTATGTCATCGCGCTCTTCTATCATTTATTTTCACACACGAGGGTTACTAGAAATGATTAAAGCGGAACTGCAGTAGAATCAAAAAAGGGTATAGCATAGAAACCTATTGCATAAGGTCGTACATTTTCTGTCCCATCCATCTCCCGTCTATTCCTCCCCCCATCCAACCATCCTCCGCATTTCCCCCCAACCCAAAACCATACATCCGCAGATTCTTTTCCACGCTCCCCTGCCCCCCCCATTTGCTGCTTCTGGCCCAAAAGCCTCCGCAGCAACGAAATGGGTAGAACAAGATGAACGCGGGCGCGAGTGGATGGTTTGATTAGTAAGCTATTGAGCCGTCGCCGTCGATTTTCGCCGACCACCAAACAAAGGCCAAAGACGCCATGTTTTCCGACGCGATGCTGCTTCTGCTGCGGCCTGAGCATTTCTTTGTTCTTCTATTGCAGCCAGTTCCCGTAGCCTTCTCAGTGCGGGTTCGTAGTTTTCTGCTGCTGCGAGTTTGTAGTATTCGGATGCAACCGTGTAGTTTTGAGGCCAGCCCTCGCCCTTAAAGAACCTACAGGGCATGATTGATTAAATTATCATCTATCACCCACTCTTGGTATGCATATTTACATTTCTCCAAGCATGAAGCGTGCATAGTTTTGTGGCGCATCTTGCTGACTAGCTGCCTTTTGATAGTATTCAAATGATCGCATCAAGTCCCTAGGAACGCCTAATCCGGATCGATACATATCGCCAAGACACATTTGGCAGAACCCAAGTCCGGATGGCCAAAGCTCGTCGCCCTTGATACACCACTCGTGTGCTTGCTCGTAGTCCCGTTTGATATGATTCGAAAATCCGAGAAAATATATCCGCGATAGTGTCTCGACCGCAAGGGGAAAGCCCTGTTCGCCTGACTGGGTAAGCCAAAAGACAGCTTCCCGAGCATCTTTGCCGTTGTCATTGCTATTGCTGCTGGGATCTTGCTCTCTGTTAAGAAGAATATCTCCAACAATGTACTGGCAATATTGTTCCCCTGTTGTCTCGGCCACGCGCCGTGCGTATCGGTATGCCTTTTCTAGGTCACGCGGCAACGACGTATCATCTCCTTCATAATAGAGCCGCGCCAAGTCGGAAAGTGCACGTGCGTCAGCCGAGGTCAGCCGCCGAGGACTCCTGTCGCTGTTATTGATTGATGTCGCTGTCTCGTACAGAACAACGCTTTGCCGCAAGTCGTACACGGCCGGGTACTTGTACGCATCCCCAAGGATGGCTGCCAGCTCCACACCCGCACTCTCATGCCCAGCGTCAGCCGCCCTTTGTAGAAATCGGACACCCCGCTTAACATCTGGCTCGATCCCAACACCATCAATCAGAGTGAGCCCCATGAGATGACACAGATTGGCCGAAGATGCTGCCAATTCATCATGGCCACCTGTTCTTAGCATAGCATCAAAGAGACCAAATGTCCGGTGCTTTTCGAGGTCGGGAACGCAAGCGCCCAATGCTACTGACAATCGTCGATCGAACACACTGCGGGCCCAGATTTCCGCCTCCCTCTCATCCTGACATGGCCCTTCATCCAGAAGCACTGTGCTGAGCTTGACCTTTGCTTCCACATTCCCCTTTTTGTTTTTGTTTTTGTTTTTTGTTTTTGTTTTTTCCCTTTTGTTAGCATAAAATTCCTGTGGTAGTAGACTTGGCGAACGGACCGCTGCCAGGGCCTACCTTTGCTGCCCGTATCCGGAGGTATGTGAGTGCGAGCAATATCAATTCCCCGCGATCGCGCCCTTGGAATACCGGATGGAGCGCCGTATGAGCAAGAATCACTTCGACAGCTGGAATCATACCGTCATCTCGAGAGCACATGGACCGAAAACATATCTGTCTGCATTTCTACGTACCGGTAAAAAGAAACAGTTCTGTTGGTATGTCTCCGGATGCGGCTAATGCTTCGAATTCCATGGCATCACCCGAGATCAGGAATTTAGTGATGGGCGCTGACCCTATTTTCCCTCCGTCATGTTCGGCGTTAACTCCAGCCAGGCAACACGTGACAGGGATGGCCAAGGTGAAATGGTCTTGGAGCAGAAGTTAAACTCCTACAACATCACTTTTTATTAAAGGAAAATTGTTTGAATCGGGCAAAATAGAAACACCTTGATTAAACATAACGGAGGAAACCGGCTATTCATTGATTCTATCTGCATAATACACTGGTTTGCACGACACCTTCAATGCATAATCTAGACTTTTATCATCACGACTCATGATTCCTCTAAGTACAATTCTGAACACTGTACTTTATTTTTCAGAAACCATGTTTCTTTAGGAGAAAAACAAAATACAGTACGCAATAAGCAATTTACAAACTTATTTACAGGACCGGGGATTTCTCACTTTTGGTGGAGGAAGACTGTCTCTCTCTAGGGTGCTGTACATTTTTTTTTTTCGTGATCCTCAAGCACGCCTATTTTCCCAGGTATGATGGCCATTGTCGCCTAAGAGTGGTCTTTGATGTCCTGTGCTACCCCCTACTGCCACATCAATCATCTTTGTGTGGAATGGCCAGTAGAGAACGGGAAAAAGATGGTTTTTTACATTATTCTAGTGCGTCAAGAGGTCGTTAATATCAACGTTTTACTGTGGTAGGTAGGTACCTTTGTACTCGTACAATTTGATTTCCACGATTTGTTCACAAGATCCTGAGGAAGCATTGACCTGATGAATTCGGTTAATAACCTCTGGTCTCCCGCTGCACATCGCCTCTCGCCCCGTTTTGAGAACACACCGTTTCATATTCTTTATAGTAATGTCCATGTGCTGACTATCAAAGTTCTCCCAGCTTTTGACAGTGTTTATAAATTCGTGCACCTGCCACACAAGGTTCACTTTCCGTGGACCTGCTGTCCTGTCTATATATAACGTTTGATGAGTTGATGCGGCAGACCTTCTCTGTTGACAGGTTATCTACCTGTCTTGGGTTCTACATAGAGGCCAATGTAGAACGTAGTTGTGTACATTATGTAGTCATCACTCGGATTGGCCTGTGTGTCGGTGCCTAAAGGAAATGTTATCTCGGGTACGAATATGCCCTTGGCAGCATCCTCCCGTTCCTTGTCGTCACGACAATAGTGCACTTTATCAAAGCGTTTTATATATGGGTGTGCCAATACAAGCATATCCACCAACTCCAACTTCAACACCAACTGTCTTAGTTTCGCCTCTACCATGCGGGACCTGGGCCATTTGACCAGAAAAATATCCGGTTACGAGGGATGATGCTCGGATTCAGCTTTTTTTCTTTTTGCTTACCAGGTGAGCTGCTTTTCGGCAGAGTCCGAACTTGCAATAACTTGGAGATAGTGTTTGTAGGCGTGGAAGAAATCCGTTGATTCAAAGAGATCATGCCATTTCCCTGAGTTCATTAGGATCCGGTCTGTTGTATCTGCACCGCGTTTGAACTCTTTGACCATGATAGCCCGAGTTGAGTCTGTAACATTATGAGTTGCACACATGGATGGATATACAGGCGTAATCACCGGCATTCGATGAAATCGGTCTGCAGGGTATATCTATATATCAGGTCCCAATAGCATAAATCGTCCGAACCATTAATCTAGGCGCAATGAGCTACGTGTGTGCGGAAGATCCTCCTACCTTTGGGTTCCACACACGTAGTTGCAGTGGGCTCTCCTCCATTTCCTTGAGTATAACTGGCTCTGGCCAATTCCAGAGGTTCATAATCCTAAAGAATTGATTGACAATGACCGCTTCGCAGGCATTCGGATAGAGCTGGCAAATTTTTGCAACCAGCATTGCCCATGCTACACCGCCCAAAAAGCCCATCACATTGGAGTAAATGGCGCGCCGTGTTGCCCATAGCTTGATGGTCCGTAGAGATGTACGAAATACGGGGATGTTGGGAACCAGCCTTAGTATCTCATCTGTCACTCGCGAGCCATTCAATCCTCGGACACAACGGTCATCGAGGTCTCTGAGCAAATTGTTATCCGAGAGGTCAAGGTTGTCGGGTATTTGTGGAAGCATCAGTCGAGAGCATACAAGATCGATCTGAAAATAATAGATCAGCCCAAGAACCTATTTTTTGTTTTCCTCTTGCCCTTCAGTGCCTCCATACCGCTATCCCTGAGAATTGTAACTTGATTACAGGAACAAACGCCTCTGAAACAGCCTATCGTCACATGTATATGGATTAGTGACACTGATTTCACTCCCTTCTTTTTTACATGATCCCATTACCGTTAATTCTGTAACCTCTGGTCGAGACTTCAGCATATCGTATAAAACCGTGAAGAAGTGCTCTCGTTCCACATGATAAGGAACAAGGCACAGGGTATCGATATCGGCATCTAGCACACTTCATTTGAACCAACTCGTACACTCGTAATCTTTGGATCCTATTCTATTCTCGTCTCTCCTATTTACCAGGCGAATTGACTCCCAGGCGATAGCTTCCGAATGTGACGATCTTGCCTCCTGTTTCCTTGGCGATCGATTCGGACATGCCCTTCAGCATGCCTACCCGGCACACAAACTCTTTGACAATGCCATCCAATCTCTCGAGAACGATGCACCTATAGATATATAAATCGGTGTAATGCAATCGAAGTTTTTTTTTTATCAATAAAACAGAACATGGGTCAATCCATAAAACGCGAAACGTCGTTTCATTGCGTCGTTGCAAGCTGCAGGTCAAAACTTTACCGCATCTTGGCCATTTGTTCAGTCTCAAAGAGGCCATACTCGTGAAGTGTTCGGACAAGGTCACGACTCAGTCTGAGATCGTTGTCCGTTGGTAATGCCGTTGATACTGGAGGAGTTACGCCCCATTGGCGTCTCGTTTCGTACGACATGGACTAGAAGTCAAGCTGAGGTGGCGGGAAGAAAGCAAAAAAGGGCCGTAGCACACAAATTTTTGGTGCGCTTCTCAGCTTTGGGGGGGGAGGGCAGGAACATCGCGAGCCCATTGTACATCATTTTCCAAAATCAAGTCGCACCCTGCCAGTTGTGAAGTCGCAGGATCGCAAAAATACAAATCGACATTTTGCCCAGAACTTTACGCGTGATGACAAATCGAATGTCACATACGTACACGGAAAGATGCCGCACGAAAAAAGCTTTCTCTTTTATACGCTTTTACATTCGAAAGTGAGCAATCTATTTTTTTACGAGGATGGCCAAGATCATGTCGTTGATGAGCGTGGCTGTCCTGAACCTATGGACTATGCGATTGATGAGGAAATGCACTCATTTCAATCCGCTTGTTCTCACACTGAATATCTGCGTAGCATATCGTGCAAGTATAGCCTCTGAGCTTACTGCCACGCACATTCCCAAGTGAAAGAATACATACATTCGGATGAAAGAAGCGGGGATCAAGGGCAGTTACACAGCATACACTGACCAAGACAAGATCAGATTTTTCAAACGGATGTTTGAGCAGACCATGAGTGCATCAGCTGCTAGGACTCCATATTCATTAAGCCTAGCGATGGGCGTTACAGTACGAGAAAGAACCTGACCGCATCTTTAAGAAACGTAGAAGCAGAGGTCGTTCGCGTATTCTCAATGAAGAGCATAAAAGTATTATTTTAGAATGCGCTGATGAGAATCCATCCATTGCCCTAGAGTAGCTGATGGATCAGCTGCTCCAGAGATTTGAGGGGCTCAAAGTATCCAAACGGCGCTCCATCGATTTATAAAGAACGAATGCAACTTGTTCATTGCAAATGGCTCGGTTTCAGCCTGTAGACAGGACTAGCAATGCAAAAATCCAAGAGCGCCTTGACTGGGTGCGCAGATGGGACATCACCGATATCGACTTTAGAAAATACTGCGTTTTTTTATGAGTCTGGATTCTATATTAATATGAAACGCAGCGCGGCATGGTCCAAGAAAGGGACTCCTGCAGTGATTACAGTACCAAAGACAAGAGCAAAGACAATCACAATCTTCGGAGCAATCTTAACATCGGGCATCGTTAAACGTAGCTTGAGAGTCCCGCAGCCACCAACCAAAAAAAGAAAGAGGACAGGTCAATCTGAAGTTGCAAGCAGAGGAACTGTAACTGGACATGATCTCAGCTTCCTTAAGGCAACAATGGACGAGATGGATAAGTATGAACATATGAAGCGCCATTATTTGGCAATGGATAATGCATCTGTTCATAAGGCTGCAGATATCTCTAAGTACATCGAGTCTCGAGAATATCGATGCGGCCATCTTCCATCCTACTCGCCTGAACTCAACCGTATTGAACAATTTCTGTCTTGGAAAGCGAGACACCGATGACCCGATGATGAAAGAATCGTTGAGATATAAAGAGCAGTATTTCTACCGGCAGTCATGCAGTATTAGTCGGGTCTCGGATAACACGAAGAAATAGACTTTATAACTACAGTATGACGAGTGGATGGATATTTGTCTGATTTGTATAGAAAAACTCATCATCGAAACAGGTCATAAAAGGCTTTTCATGCAGAGGCTGCTTCTCTGGGGTATGTATTGCTGTTTATAATTGACAATATGAACTTACACAAATGTTCAAATCAAGCTTTGTTATGGTGGCAGTACAAAGAACTGCAAACTCCATAAATGCATTGCATACGCCGGATTTAACGAGAACAACTTTGATACGGTGAGGTTGCGTAATACATAAACCACAGGTCTCAGTATGGTCTCTCTCCACTAACAGCGATGAGCGTCGCAGATTTAACTTTTCTAAAGGAGGATATCGTATGATACACCATGGTACTTGTTGCTCCGTTGTCAATCATGAAGAAAGTCATGCATGGTCACCCAGCGCCCTTATTCCGCCTTGATTTCGCATCAATAGCAGAAGTTCTGCGCAGATGATTGCGCCATTATCAATTCCATCCTTAGCCTCTCTTCTATGGCCATATCCGGTGTGAATCTTTACGATATTGGCTTGACTTTATTCTGTGCCTGGCTCTCATTGCTGATTCTAGATTAGCCAACCTTACCCGTACCCAAGGTCAGAGAAAGGTGTGCAAGGATACCGGAACCTACAGTTGGAAGGCAATTTAGCTGTTATGCGACAGTACTCTTCTTTCCTTGCGTCGCTGCTTCCGCCGGCGGTTTTGCCGTTGTTCCTCGCGCGTCCGCCGTGCTCCTCATGCTTTCTTTTGTTCCTCCGGGTTCGCCTGCCGAATTGCCAGCCGGTCCTCCGCGCTTTCTTTCTTCCCCACCCCCAATCTCGCCGTGCTAGTTATCGCCGGCACACATCTGGCTAACTCCGTGGACGTAGGTGTATCTTAAGGCGTATGGGGAAGAATTAACATTTTCGGTTGCTATCCATGGTGCGAATCTTTTTACCTGCTGATACGAACACTTTTATTTTATATTTTGAACGAACATGGTTCATTCTGTATATGAAAATTATTTTGGAAAATAAAAGTGAAGAAGTTGAGCGTCCTCTCGAAGCCAGCAGACCGCGCGTGTTGGTTAAGAACGACCGGGGGCGATTGACAGTGCACAGGGCATTTGGTCCAAATAAAGTAACAATTCTCATAGTCACACGACCGACGTCCTCGTCTCCTTCGTTGTCGTTGCCCGACTGGTTTAGCGAAATCAGTCTGGTCTCTGAGGTTGGAAAGTAAAAGGCGTAAACCACACAAGCATTATGCCTCCAAGCAAGGCATCATCAGCGGCAACAGTGACAAGTAACAAAGATCTTAGTTGCCTGCGATGCCGTAAAAAAAAGGCCAAGTAAAGTATTGAAAGGTGGAGTGCACGGAGCGGGAAGGGATTCACCAAGGGAAAAAAGTGCTTCCTTCTTAAATAACGCTCATGCTGCATCAAAAAAAAGATGTTCCAAGACACGCCCGGCATGTACACGATGCGCCCGATCCAATCAGTCTGTAAGTCTACCGATAGGCGCGCATCTGATCAGTTCGTGATTGCTTGTTCTTCATCATCTAGTGTGAGTACCCAGACGCACCACCCAATCTGTCGGATTTGTCACAAAAAGTTCTCGGGCTATATGACACATTGCGAGAATTGGAGAACAAGTTTATACTTCAGTACGCTCTGAACGTGCAGCAGGGCGAAGATGCGAATTGCGAATCTGAGGCAGCTGCAACTGCAGCTGCGATCCCCATGCTTAGGCCACTCGATGACGCGTTAATACCCGGCACATCAAGAGCACAACAGACGGAAAAACAAAAGGAGGATTCGCCATCCGCTTCAGAACAGTGTGTCCTTCTCGACGAAAAGGCTCAACCGGGCAGTTGGTCCATGTCTCTCACTTCCGATGGGCTCTCACTCCACGCCGTCGCACGAAACATCGCGGAGTTCACTATGTTTGCGAAAGACTTCACACAGCAACTGCGGTATAATAACCCGACAGGGATTCCGGTTCTGGACTGGTACGAGGACGATGAAGAAGGCGACGATGAAGACGAGGATCCTCTCGATGAAGATGAGTACTTGGTCACAGTACCTTCTTATCCCATCAAGCCTTTACTTGGTCCGTCTGTGCACAAGGAGAAGATCTGCATAAATGCAAACACTACGACGACCAATGCGACAACAGAAGATATCCTACATCATACACTCGATGCTAGCATCGAAGAAATGCTTAACTATCTATCTCCCATATACGACGTTATATTAAGCGACACGTATCCCGCTCACCAACTCCACGCTGCTATGTTACTCAAACACCTCCACGACGCATCTCCATTCTTGTGTCAGACGCCTCTCGAATTAAATGATCGAAACACCCGCTTTTGCATCCTGACTGCCTATGCAGTCTCTTCAACCCTCCTGTCTTCGCCTTTGCAGGCCAGGACGTCAAGGCGTTTGCCGTCTGCCACGGACTGCACGAACCTTGCAATAGACTTACTCAAGGACATAATGCTCCAACCGTCACCGCAGAGCAGCCGTGCTATTGCGGCTGGTGCCACCCTACTGGGATGGGTGACACAATCACCCGAACTGATACGGCTTGCAATCCAAGCGCTTTGTTGTGAGTTTTATGGGTACGATTCGATGGACCAAAGCTGGCAGCAGCTGGCGGCGCTAGTGCTCTATGTCGAGGCGATGATATGCATTTTTAGTGGGATTAGTAACGATGATGAGCGACAGACGTATAGAATAATGAGTGACGATGTCAAGGACTGGCTTCTCCGAGCCGCGGGACGGCTTTGTACCCATCCGTCGATGATATCCGCCGTGCTAGGCCTTGAGGCGCAGCTGGTTTGTTTCCTCAAGCAGGTGTATATGCTGTTCTATGAATCCCAGCCCACGGCGATAGGGGTGCGAAAGATCGACGTGGACGACGTTCTTAATCTTGTTCGCGACATCGAAAGTTGGGAGCAGCGTCTTCCGTGCTTTGCACAATGGAAAGCGGCGGAAGAGAATGACGAGGGCGATGAGCGTCGGACCTGGCTGAGGTTGCATATCCACATCATCCACAATTGCGTCAAGATCCTCTTATTCCGACCGTTCTCAACGAACATGCGCGCTGGTCGCGACGACCTTGATAACAGCGACCATGATGCGCTTCAGACGCATACCCGGACCACGTTTCTGGATCTCTCGCTTGCCTCAACTGACCGCCTCGTCCTCTGTCTGGGCCACCTAAAAGAAGACGCCGATAGTAACGACAACAACGTCTGGTCACGAGCAGCGCATTGCTTGGCCCGAGATGTCATTGATCGTGCGCGACTCGCGTTTCCGTGCGACGAAGAGCTACTCAAAACCCTGGAGGTCACTGAGAAGCAGTTGCTTCGCGGAGAGAAAATGACCGAATCAACGATTACTTGATTTAGGAATCTCCTATGGGGGATGGGGCGAAGAAGCACTTGACATGTGAAAGGCATGCTCCTTCTCCTCCTTTGCCGCCGTCGCCCGCCAAACCCCCTTTTTTTTCCGTGTACAGCGTAAATGATAAATGTATTCAAGGTTATTGCATACAAAGAAATGAGAACAACCGCAACATTTTCTGGCTGTACTGTTGACACATAATATTATTTCTTTTGACCATGATGTCCTTTCTTGGTTCAAAGCAACCCGATAAGGCGCATCGACGCTTCTCATTAACCGGGAAAATTCGGTTCGGGAACATCCGGCATGATCCTCCCAAACGACTGTGTGTGTGTGTGTGTGTGTGTGTATAGTGATGATGTAACTACATGATGGACTCTATGCGCGCGGAAGTGTTCTTTTGAAGAGGTGGAGACAGCTCTACAGGACGACAATCGCGTGCCAGAACCGTAGACGATGGATTGTTCTGCTTCAAAGGTCCGGATGATCGAGGGAAGAAGCGGGGATCGCTGGATAACGTGGAAAAGGTATTGTTTGTTGCTTGCTCGACGGCATTTTGCGGGGACAAGAAAGATATTCGCTCCTCCTCTACGGACGTCCCATTGCCGCTGTTGCTATCACTATCATCTTCGTTCTCTGCGTCAAGCGTTCTCAGGGGAGACTTTTCTGCCGTGGTCTGATGGTGTCGGTGCTCTTCGAAGGTGGGCAAGGCAAGATCGATGTCGTCCTCTTCTGCCGCCATCACCCGCCGATTGGTACGTCTTGTGCGCTTGTTGAGGGCCTCTTCGGCCTTTTGGATTTGGTTGTTGATGAGCACGCGGATCCGAGTATCATAAAGCGGTTTACTGCGACGACTGTCGCGGTCCAGCTTTTTGCACCCAAGTGTGAAAACCTTGTTGGCGATCTGCCGAGGCGACATTTGAGATTGGGAGAAGATCGTGCTGGGTGCAGCACGATTTTTACGCATGGACCAGCAGGCAGACATGAGAGCTCTGTGACGTTAAAATGAGGAGCGTGCTTGAAAAGAGAAGGGAAAGAAAGTAGTGATGCATCGACGCTCATTCGGCAAAAAAAGAGCCCTTCCTTTTGTCTCCCTTTCCCACCTCCGTCAAAAGAAGGTCATGTGAATCCGACACGCGCTCTTGTTCACCCTTTCAACAACAACTCACACCCCCCTCCCCCGACGACCCCTTCCTGGTTATCCCCACATCCAACATTCTTGATACGCTTGTTATTATTGGCGCATATACGCGCACAACCATCTAGCCGGCATGACAATATAACAAATCATTTGACTTTTTGAATGGCCCAAACGTCTTAAAACATCCTGTGTCTTCCCCTCAACCATTCAAAAAGAGCATTGGGCAGCGCGAAAAAAAGAAAAGAGAAAGGAAAAGGAAATCGTCTCCGATTCCTTTAATTTCAGCCATGCGAAACCAACCGCTTTGCACAGCCGATATCCTCGGAATGATGTCATAATTAAAGCATTGATTGTCCCACATGTAACCGACTGAGGCCATGCCGCGCCAGTCAAATTGAGCTGTAGTGCTGTGGTCACTGGATTCCATCTTAATTGTTATCCTTGCCTTTGGGGCTTCAAGGAACCTCAACTTTTAAAATGAACCATTCCATCGATTGCCCTACGACAATGGTACAGCTTTTTTTCGGTATTGATTTCTGAAAATAGTGTATACAAATGGAAGGATAAACAAAAAGCGGTTTAATGTTTCGTTTGTCAGTTGCGAGCGGTTGGCAACGTCGTAGGCGGAAAACTAGCGTTCGGGGCTTCGTCATTGACTGGTGGAGACTCACGCCCTTGCTCACCAGCTGATGACATGCCTTCAACTCCATCCATGGGGTCGTTCGTATGTAATGCACCTTCTTTACTGCCATTAATTAAATGATATCGACTATCATTATCTTGCTGTTGCTTCCTTCTCTTCTTTCGCTTGCTAACACAACTTTTGAGCGCTGATTTCATTTCCATCATTGTGAAAGGTTTGCTGATAAAATCATTCATCCCAGCATCGATACAGATCTGTCGGTCTTGTCGTGATGCAGAGGCTGTCAGCGCAATAATATATACTTCAGCAACATTAAGTAGAGGTGACCTGCTGTTATTGTTGCTTATGTCATGATGCTGAAGACGCCCTGACTCGCGCTCGGATATGATTGCTCGTGTGGCCTCAAGGCCATCCATTTCCGGCATATAAAGATCCATCTTTTTGGAGTAAAATAAGAAAACATGAATGAGACGATGGTTTGTTTGAACTTCGTTCCCATAGCTTACAAAAATGATATCGAACTTGATTTCGCGCATGAGCTCAAGGACCTCCCGTCCGTTATTGGCAACTACTACATCGTGGTACCCGAGTCGCTTGAGTATGCTGATAGCAATTTTCTGATTAAGAACATTGTCTTCAGCTAGCATTATCTTGATAGGATATAACATAGCGAGATTTTCGTCATTGCTGGGTGTCTTTTTATGATGATGACAACGTGATTTGCTATGAGCCACACGAACAGCTCGGGATGGGGTGTGCTGCTGCGGTTGCTGCTGCTGCTGCTGCTGCTGCTGTTGTTGTTGTTGTTGTTGTTCAGTGTCACATGACTTGGATAATTTGTGATGATTTGGTGTGGAAGGAGTCAGAGGAGTAAATTCGTGGGAAGAGCTATGAAGGTAGTTCTTGCTAGGATCATCATAAGTCTGTGTTGTTATTTTGGGTATACGATTATGGCTGGTTCCAGTTTCGCGAGCGGCATTATGATGTTGTTGTTGCTGCTGATTATGCTTCAGCTGAGGTGTCATATGCTGCGGGAAGAGGGCCCATTGTTGTTGTGGAGATGCTGTCGGCGGCGGTGGCAACGCCTGTTGATCTGCTGGTAAGCTGGTGAGCTGAGGAGAAGAAGATATGGAGCTGTCAGCTGCAGAAGAATGGTCCCGCTCACCAAAAGCCGAGTGGATACTGGTATTCTCGTCAGAAAAGGTTGATACTGGGGAAGGGGGAGAGGTGAGAATACTGGCCGAGCTTGCGCTCTCATTGCCCGGCGTGTCATCCATCATGTCATTTGTTGCAACGCCGAGAGGCAAGGTCAATGCGAAACAAGAGCCTTCTTGCTCCTCCGACTCAACCCAAAGCCCACCACCCATGTGATTAACAAGTGTGCTTGAAATCGCAAGACCAAGACCAGTGCCGCCATACCGTCGCGCCGTCGAAATATCAATCTGCGAGAATGATTTGAAAAGCTGTGGGAGCCGATCTGCGGGGATACCGATGCCGGTATCGGTTACAGAGATTTCCAGGATCGCCTTTTCCATGTCACCATCCTTGTCACCACTCTCGTCCTCAGAGTCATCACCTTGTTTCCCGTCGCTGTTCATTCTTCGCATGGCACGGGACCACATATTTTCAATTTTGGCGTCATATCGCTGCTTGAACATTTTTACCGTTTCTTCCTGTGCGGTAGGTTGACAAGGTGTGGGCACATATCGTTTAATGCGCACTCGAATGCCACCTTCCTTTGTAAACTAAAAAGAGAGAAGGCGAAACCATGAGCTTGGTCATGTCAAGGACCCTGAAAAAGTCACCGTTCCCAACTTGCCTTAACAGCATTTGAACACAAATTCAGCAGAATCTGGGTCAAGCGCATTGTGTCACCCATTAGAATATCGGGTACATCGGGATCAATTCTCCACAACAGCGGTAAACGCGTTTTGCCGGTTGGATGTATATGTGAAGGAGGTAGATAGCCGGACCTCTCGAGGTCCACAATCATTTCGCGGAGAGGCATCCGATCATTCACATTGGATGGGTACTCGAATACGCTCACAACCTTGTTTTGCTGCGTCATAGACGCTTGGTGCCTTGCCATATTAAGCGCATCTATTTTCCTTTTAGGTCAAAATGGCACTCCGATCGTTAACTACTTCGTGCGCACCTTTGACACATTTACGTAAGCTAAACCGTCTGGTTTCCAACTTAAACTTTGGGTCATGGTTGATCTTGGACAGGTCCAAGATGTCATTGATCACCTGATAACATGTATTTGTTATTATAAAATGCGTGTTAAGATCACTAGAATCAAGGTTTGCTTCCTTTACCGTCAAAAGATGGTGTCCACTGGTCTGAATGACCTCTAAATGCTCTGTCTGTTCGGGATTAAGCGATGCTCTTTCTTGAAGTAATAGATCAGTCAACGCAATGACGGCGCTCATCGGCGTTCTATGAATTTGTTTGTTCATGAGTATGTTCGCAGGATGGAAACACACTGACCCTCCACGTCTCGCCATACCTTATTTCGTGGCTCATATCCGCTAGAAATTTGATCTTATTTTCTGCATCCATCTTGGCCTCGTTTTTGGCCCGAACCAGGTGTTCATCATGAATAACTCGCTCCATTTCTCGAGTAACCCTTTGCTGAACAACATCCAGTAATCGATGTGCATGCTCCATTGCTTCCCCAGACATCCGTTCTCGGGTCAAGAGGCATAACATGCCTAAACTGTATATTTCCTTGACATTACTAGTTGCGTCAAGTCGTAGACCCAAAAAACCTTGACTCATGGGAAAGGTAGGCGTGTCCAGCATCGCATTTTCGGGTATAATACAGGCCGCGTTAAGTAGCGTACTCATGTACGGAGTGTCTTCTATGGCAGCCAGTTGTATGGCAAAGTTGGTCTGGCTAGATTTGAACAAGACAGTTAACGCAAAAAAAATAACATTATTAAAGAAAAAAGAAGAGAACTACTTACTAACAAGGTGACATTAACTGGGAATAAGACGCACGCACCATGAGCATTTCCTCATCAGTCCCTTTGACTGATAAAGATGACGCCCGGCTACTGCTACTGGCTTTCGGTGGAGAGCTACCGTCATTGAAGACGAATGAGGGCTGGACTGGCGATCGGTCTTGGTTTGGCGTTGCTGATGCAGTTGAAAGTTTACTGCTTTGTATAGTTGGGCTAATGCTGTCATGCAATTCTCTTTTCAAATATTGCTCGCGTGTCATGAGTTGATATATCACCACGGTGTCCGCATGCGTCCATCGAGCTAGTTCACGCACGACAGCGCCCAGAAACTCGGGGCCTATTAAAGAATAGGTGTCGGTATAGATGGCTTGGATTGCAGCGGTGGTTGACGGTGGTGTTCGATGAAGTGCAGTGGTCGAAAGGACCGGGGTGGATTGATGAGGAGGGGGCAGTGGCGTCGTCGTCGTATGGTTATTGTTTTCATTGCAATCCGTTATTGTCGTTTCTGTTGATGGGAGAGGAGTAGGAGGAATGTTCATCGTACTATGTGCGTATGTGTCTTTATATGTGGAATTGCGGTTTATTGTTCGTGTTCGGCTTTATCCTCTGCTGGTATATAGAGTTGCGAGCTAGAGAGAAAGAAAGGAAGAAAGAAGGAAAGAAAGAAAGAAGGAGGTGGGGAAGGGTGAAAAAACAGAAGTGCTACCGGAGGAACTAAAAGCGGTAAGTTGTAAAAATTGTTTGCGGGCCAAAAGGTCGCTGAATGTGTGTACCGAGCTGGCTTAATGGCCATGCAGGCAGGCATAGACAGTGCATTGGTTTGGGTCCTCCAACAAACTTCCGTCCGGTCCGTTCACGTGCAGGCACTAAGGCTCTAATGACATCATGTCTCACTTTCGCCCATCTCCTAGTTGCTAAAATTACGTGGCCATCCCCATCCAATAGCCCAGATTGCCAAACTGTTTACTTCTCCTACAGAGGCCCTATTATCTACACATTTCTGTGAAAAGCGGCTGAATCACGCACGTTTTATGTGGGTGTCTGAATGCAGTTGCAGAGTGAGAATTTGCACATGCAACATTTCGAGCTAGGAAGTGATAACTGTAGCTCAATAGATTAGCTCTACACGTGGACCGGTGCTAAAAACTTCCCCACCAGCGAGGACAATCATGCATACCGATATCACACATATCTTGTGGAGGATAGCATAAAAGTCAGTGGCACTGTCAACATTGACAGAAGCAGTAATCTATCATTTAAGTTCGAAGTCAACGGGCATATTACTCAAGGAAGCCCAGTAAGGCTGTAAGGACAAATCCTCTGGAAGAGAAAGCTGCACGATCACCTCAGATACGTATATGAGCTACGCATCTTACAGAAAGGGCGGATGCTAAGGACTTATTAAAATGCACTATAAAGCCAGACATCTGCTTATGGTTTAAGAATTCTCAAGCTTTATATGTCTAAAACTCGACCGTAAGTCATGTCAGTAAGGGTATGGGTGCCCACTACTCATTTCGACGCGTCAAGATAAACTTTTAACAAATTGATTGGCTCGGAAATATTTCTATGGATGCGCACCCCCAGAGACAGAACTCAGGGGCGGGACTCAGCCGTAGTTGCGGCCACGCTCTAACCGCTCTCAACAATGGACATGGACGTAGAACAATGTCCCAAATGTCCACCTCCTTCCAGCATCACCTCTCTCGACATATGGGTTCAGTGTGACTCATGTAATGTCTGGTACCATGCAGCGTGTCTTGGTCTTTCCAGAAATGACTGCGACGAGATCGAACGCTACCACTGCCCAAAGTGCGTTCCAGAGCACGGCCCGTCTACTTGTAAATGCTACCGAATCAAAAAACAGAAGCCTTGGGACTTAAAGTTCTGGATTTTCTTTCAGATAAACCAAAACAGCGCAAGTCAAAACGAGAGCGCACGCGCCTTAATTATGCGGATTTGAATGAAGGCAAAACCGCCGACCAAGCGATTTGGACAAAAATCTTGAATGTCAAAGCATTTGCTAAAGATCCCTTTCCACGTTACAAGGGAGAACAAGTGACCCAAGCGCTACTGAGGGAAACAGGTTTTCGGGAACCAATTGTTATTGAACATCCCGATGGCCTTGGTATGACGATGCCATCACCTTCAATAACGGTCCAAGACATTGCTAACGCTGTGGGTAAGACACCATATATAACATCCTATGGACTCTCTAGCTAGAGTACAGGATCTGTGTACTATCTCTCAATATATTATCTAGGTCGTGATCACCCGGTGGAAGTGATAGGTAACGCATTCAAGCTTCTCTTCTCCTGCAATATAGATACCCATAAATCCTCCAATCTTGTATAATGCAGACGTCGCCACACAATCTGAGGTCCCAGGGTGGACAATGGATCGCTGGGCCAACTATTATTGCATGGCTCCTGAAGATCGAGACAGGATACGAAACGTCATCAGCCTTGAGATCAGTGGTACCAAGTTTGCCGAAAGTATTGTTCGGCCAACCGTTGTCAGGTACTAATCGTTTTGCTGAAAGAATCAAAAAAGAAGCACGTTGACCCATGCAATTCTTTTCATGACAACTCTGTCTCCCCTTGGCGAAATTGCGTAGAGATGTCGACTGGATAGATCAGATCTGGCCCAAAGGACTCAAACCCATTGAATATCCCAAAGTGCAACTCTATTGCCTGATGGGCACAGAGGGCTCTTATACTGACTTGTAAGTCGTGCTGAATCAGAACGGGCACGATGAAACTGTCTATTAACCTTGCAATCGCCATCTAGCCATATTGATTTTGGTGGAAGCTCGGTAAATATCATCCATTCATCCATAACTTTTCAACTTCTTAGACGTATATTTTTGTCTTGAACAGGTATTTTATCACGTCTTTAAAGGATCGAAGGTCTTTTACTTTATCGAACCAACGTCTAAAAACCTCCGGAAATATCAAAAATGGAGTTCTTCACCTGACCAAAATACCATCTTCTTCGGAGACGAAGTGAAGAAATGCTATGCAGTGCACCTGAAGGCGGGAAATACTATGTATTTTGAAAAATTGTGCTGGTGTGGATCATTATTAAAAGTAATCCACAAACTAGGATGATACCGACAGGATGGATACATGCTGTCCACACACCCGAAGATGCGCTTGTCATTGGAGGCAATTTTCTTCACAGCATGAATATCGGAACACAGATTCGTGTTCACGATATTGAGGTGGCGACCAACGTCCCTCAGAAGTTTCGATTTCCGTACTACAAACGCATCAACTGGTATGCTGCTGCTTATTATCGTGATATCCTCCTGCATAGGCAAGGTAAGCGCTATTGCTACTTAGCAACATTTTTCTAAAGCTAATGTTCACGATCCAAGACATTGATCCCGCCGAAGCACTTTCCACCTACGAGCTTTCGGGCTTGGCGTCATTAGCCCAATGGTTACAGGCTGATGTTGCAAAGTATCTAGGAGAGACAGAAACCAATCCGGATGTTCAAAAGCAGATTCGACACGACATCCCATCATCTGTCAGCGACCCAAAAAAATTAGTCACAGAGCTTATCAGCGGCGTAGAAAAGGTCGTTGCTAAACGTCTCGCTATGGAACGAGGGCCAGAAATGCCAGAGACTGAATCGAAGTATCAATCAGCGGCTTGTGACTCACCCAAGGTCAAACTCAAACTGACTCCGAGTACGAATGGAAAGAAGTTGATAAAAGATCAGTCACCGACACCCAAAGTTATACTTAAAGTTAAGCCCGCATCTCGGCAACTGGAGGAGGAGGAAGAAGAAGAAGAGGTCGTTGCACAAGATCTCATCAGAGACGATGACTACTATGAATTGTCCAATGGCGAGGAACTTTCCGAAGACGATATCCTCCGTGATGACTTGGACCTGAACAGTAGTGATGATGAATATCAGAGTGAAGAAGAGCACCTGGCATCAAGTGGATCCACTTCAAAGCACCGCCAACGCTCCAAACCTAGGGCAAATACCAGGCGGAAGTTGAAGCGAGATACTGAACCTGAAGATAGCAGCAGCGACGATGATTTAGGAACGACATCGTCCAAAGTCAACAAGAAGCAGCGCTTTAGCGCACCGCCAGGCAGGACTGTGGATGTGCGAAAAGGGAAAAAGATGACCACAGTGAAACAAAGGCTCCTAGAACGAGTGATCAAGAGCCGGCGTTAGCGAGCAGCATATCAGCTTAAGTGTCTTTTTTCTCTCGCCACTAAAGAGATTCCAGGAAATCAACCGAATGCGTGTAAATATACTGGGCTACGGTGATATTGTACAGATAATATCATATTAAACATCTAGAAATATATCCAGCGTGGATGAGGTAATCAATCTATGGGATTCTTCCCGACTTTTCAACCACCGGAATGTTTTGTTCGCTGGAGACATATGTATATGGATATGTATATGAAAAGATATTCGATTCCAGGTTACTTGGAATATATGAAAAGATTGTTGAAATATGAAGATCATCATCACCTCCACTTGGTCCCTCGGTCATGGGTTGGGCCAGTACACCCGTTTTTAAAACTTGGTTCCGGTTCCAACCAGTCTCACCACTCCGGGACCGCGCCATCTGGTGCCTGGACCTGCTTCAAAGCTAACTGTCGGGACATCCGCACAGACACCACGCAAGTAAGATAGCGTTGGTCCCCTTTTGGTCGCCGATGTAGTCTCTGGGATGGGGGAACGTTATCTCTTTGTAGAGGCTATATCCTGACATGTAGTTGAACGTGTTGTCTATGCTTCCCGTCTTCCTCTCGACTCTCAACCACCGGGATATCTTGTTGAGGAGCACTTCCTCCGAGTAGTATTCGGGTAGGAGTTCTCTCCCAGGTGTAAACCACGGAGACCCATAGTCGCTAGACTGGCGAGCGTATATCTCCAGGCGTATATCATCTACCTTGTCATTCGCGTATTCTAGGTTGTGTTCATCTGGGTCCATGACTATCTCGTATGCATCCAGTTCATCAACAGAGAGTGTACCCAGGGCATGGAGGCCATCCATGTATCTCTTGTCGAAGAATATATCCTGCAGCAGATACATGTCCTGCCCCGCGAGACGGGCAACATCCACAATTCTCTCGGGTGGTGCATACCCTATCAGATCCTCCATCGTGTAGAATATGGGGCGTTTCGTCTCTCCGATCTTTCCAACCAACGCTTCCAGCCGCTCCCTGGGACAGTCAGCAATGTCTAGGACCAACCTTTTCGACTCCCCGAGCAATGGCCTCTTTTCAGCAGGGAGCCTGTCCAACAAGCTTGGGTGGAACATTGATACTCGCTCCCAGTCTACCTTCTCCCATTGCTCAGACCTGACATAGTACATCTGGAGGAGCACATCGTGGTTCGAGATCTTGTTGTGCCCGATGTGCTCCACCCCCCATCTCCAACCAAGTTCCGCCGACAAGATGTATCCCTGGGTAGAGTTAACGGAGCCTATCTTCCACACCTTGGCAATTCTCTTGACAAGTTCCTCATCCATTCTGGCCACCCCTTTGGCGATGGCACATTCGGCAGGGATGTGTGGGGCGAGGGTGGAGAGGGTGATGGGGTCGTCCCCTCCACGGGATAGAAAGTTGTCCATGACCCTTCCTGGGCCACCAAACTCTACCAACTCATCTTGACCGAGTGGGAGTCCAAGGGTTGCCTTGGGGAGGATGTCCTCGGTGGTGATGAGGTGGGTTATCTTCTCGAGTATCTCTAACGGGACCCGAAGCATGTTTGCTCATCCAACCAGCCCCATCACCCCGGGTCAGGTCCAAGTTTTATAAACCATAAGCCACGATCTATCCAACCAGTCTCACCACCCCGGGTCGGGTCCAAATTTTAAAACCCATACGGCATAAATGTACCAGGTGACTCTTATCCGGAGCATCTGGTACCTCGTGTGGAACCAAGGAATCCCCGGTGGAACTTGCGAGTGGAATCTTTAATGGACTTGATATCGGATTCGTAGTAGGCGGATGTTCCAGTCCTGGGTTGGAAGCTCTTCATGGGTTCAAGCTTGAACATGGTGTGGGGATCGATGGCGTACTCCAGCCCGGGGTGATCGACACCACTGGTGGGGTCCGACTTGTACACTTCTGGCTTTTGCATTCTCGTTGTAGATGTTGTCACACACCTTGTATAACCTCTCGTACTTCTTGATCTCGGCCCCAGATGCTTGTTTCTTCTCCAGTGCCTGTTGACGCTTGAGAAGAGCCGTGCGAAGCTTGGTCATCCCAACACGGAACATGTTGTTGCCGTTGCGGAACTTGAGCTGTTCCATTGCCCCGATGATCTCTGCCACATGGAGATGTAATCGGATGAACCCAGGACCATGCGAGTGACGTCGATCATGGCCTCGCCTCCCTCTCCCGCATCTGGAAACATCGTCAAGGCTTTTGGTGAACACATCCAGTACTACCTATTGGAGGTCAGCCTCGTTGACAGAGATGATGTCCTCGTCAGAGTGGTAGTCGTCAAATGGCATGTCCACCCAATCCTCTCCACCTAGTGCTACCCCATCGTCAAGGGCGTCGTAGTCAGCGTCGGATTAGAAACTTTTACGATACTCCTCTTTTATCCTGTCAATGAACCTGACGTGGGATTTGGCGGTAATCTGTTTGTTGATCTTGCTTTTCCCTTCCTGGAACCAGATCGGACTGCCCCGATTCGATATGGACATCCAAGGTGGATTAGCAATGTCCTATTGGAGTGTATATTGTTTATCATTGATAATATGCATATATTCTTGGATATGAGACAACAAGATTGATGCAGTAGTGGTTTAATACGCAGCCCATGGTCAACAACAACACGGGCCTTCTTGCCACCTGTATGGATCTTTGTAATTTTAGTGCTAGATCCCATTTATCGTTGGGCGCATTCTGATAGATTGCATTACCCTTGATGCAATGCTCATCTTGATCATCAAGGAAATGTCGTCTGTTGGCGACGCAATCAGTTTTACCTATCGTGGAGTATCATGGTACTTACATCGTCCTTGTCAATCACCCAACCCTTTTCCACTTTGATTTCCTATAAATACTGGATAGTCGAAAAATCTGCTATCTCACTGAACTCTAACCTGACTCTCTCTTCCATGTTCTTATCCGGTATGACGCTATAGTAAGAGTCATTGGAAAGAGTAGTCCTTGGACATCCTTCTGCTCTTCCGCTGCCACCTCTTCGCTTTTCGCCCTGATTATCTCCAGGACACCCAAACTACCCTTCGAAGGTGAGTGAAAGAGTATGAGGAAGTGTCACTGTTTTCAGCTGACTAATGAGTATCGATACGAACTCTTAATCTATTGATACGACAACTTCATAGAAATTATTTTGGAAAATATAGTGCTCATTTTAGAATCTTACTCCCCACTGCTTCTGACTACGTCTTTCTTATCCTGGCATCACAATCAAATTCCTCGATAGAGGCATTGAAATTGCAAGGTGCCTCGGCATATGTCATTGTCAGCGGCGAAGGCTGTGTTTTTATGTGCTTCAATGACTTGTCAGGAGCAGTTTTTATGGGGTCTAAAGGTGCATTAGCAAGAGCCTTTAAGGATGATATTATGTGCTTTGTTAATAGGATCAACTGCCGTGTCAGAATGACCTATTACTACATTTTTTTGGAGGTGTAACTTTCATGGCAATGGCAACCGTTTACCACATGCGTATAGTGCACGTAATAGTGCTTCACTCCTCAGTGGCATATGCTTGATATTGATCCAGGACATATGCCGCTCAACTTGTTGCTTGACGAAGTATAGATGCCTGTCAGAAATGTTTCGCGGCAATCTTTTGGCAGGAAAATGGGATAAACACTACTCTAATAAAATAGCATTTACTCTCCCAACGGAATCATAGCTCGACCTCGCTGCGCTGTAACCGATTCTCACTTTCTGCTAGCATCATCATTTCATTGTATGCTCATCGGTCCACACGCAAACCTACGCGCAAACGGCTCGGCTTATTAGACGCATAAATCGCCTCTATTGCACCGCAAGTACTATACATTTACAGCGTGATATTCATGATTGCATGACGCAAACTTGATTGAAAATTAAGTAGCCGAAGCCCATCTGTATACTTTAATACGTTATATATTATTCACTCACAGCAGCGAAAAAAAGAGCGAGAGAACACGCATCGTTAATCCGTTAGTCCATGTAAGTGTATTCGAGAACAATGTCCTCTGCTGATAATGAGCTTGCCTAAGAAAGAATCCGATTGCCTATTAGACCAAAGAAGCCAAAGCACGTTTTCATTGGGAAAACGGCGATACAGAGCAGGCTGAACCCCCCGTCTCATTCGTTAGCCTATCACTCTAGCCATGACGGGATGAAATAAACTCCGACATCACAGAGCTTCCGGCGGTTTTTGGGGGGTGGAAAGAGCACTTCAGCTCTCTGTTTCTTCAAGGTGCAGCCCAGCCTTTTGCCAACCTCCTTTTAACTCGACCTGTGCTGGCACAACCGATTCGCCTGATTACAGTGATTTGTAACAGATCACACCTTAGTACTGCTATTCCTCCAGTCCTCCGATAACCGATAGACCACCTTTTTTTTATCTACGCGTTCATTACACTTTCCTGAATCAAAAAGGTAAGAGCCAGCGCAGACGTAGGACCCTTCTGAACGGCAGAATTATGTTTTGGCGTATGGCAATTTAATTGTCCACAATGACCACCATCGCACCTTTTTTCCCATTTAGCAGAGCATCCTGGTGTTTTCAATTCCTTAATTATTCAATGATCACAGCGATGGAAGGGCGACCCAAGCGACAGAGCGCAACCGACAAAGATTATAGAGAGCGTAAGCGATTGCGAAAAGAAAAAGAGGTAAAAAATAGATAAGAGAAAAACAGGGAAACTTTAGATTATCGATATCCGAAATTGAAACAAATACATATCTTTATGTAGGCCGCGCTTGGTGAGGTGGCGGTCGACGAAGCCCATATTAACTCTGAGGAAGTTCAGAGCCAATGCAGACAACTCTACAAATATATAAAAGATTATCGTGATCCAGACGAGTGAGTATTGGTTATCTCACAATATCCGCGTTTGCTGACCACAATGACAGCGATGAGTACCTGTTAAGCAACTTTTTTATCCAACTGCCTTCCAAACGTCAATATCCCGATTATTACGAAGTGATTAAACAGCCAATTGCCCTATCAAGCATTAAGGTATCCTTCCGTCGTAGATAATATGCTTGTTTTGTAGTAAACATCTATCATATCATACTAGACAAAACTGGACCAGCAAGGATACCATTCTCTAACGGATATGAAGGCCGATATGGAGCTTATGGTATCCAATGCAAAGAAATACAACATGAAAGATTCACAAGTATATATCGATGCTGTCAGGATACAGGTAAATCTTGATCTCGTTGAAGGAAAAATCACTGCTAACGAGACAGTCGCTTTTTTGTAGAAACTGGTCAAGCACTGGCACCCAAGGATAGAGAAAGAGAAAACCAAAAAACATAAGGATAAACATTCTCCATCTTTGCCTCAAACGCTCTCACCATCATCTGATGGCAACAAATCGAAAACGGTCCTGAAGCTTCCTATCGGTGCCTTTGGGAATATAGCTGCACGCAACAATAATAACAACAGTACGCAACAACAACAACAACAAGAGAAACAGCAGCAACCGCAGCAGCAACAGTCTCCACAAGAACACAAAGTGAAAGCAATTCGGCTAAAGGCTGTCGACAAACATGCGAAGAAAAGGGGTATTTTGTCATAAGCAATTGAGACATAACTCTTGAGGGCTAATCTCATCTTCTTCCAGCTTCCACCATAAACGAATTGATGGGCGCTATCACGGCGTCTGATGTGAAGAAAACAGTGGAGATACTGGATTCGGAATTTTCATTTAGCGTAAATGAGCTTGTCGAAGTAGAAATGTTCAATGACAAGTTCTCATGGGGTCCTCTCCATGCGGCTTGCTATTTTGGTGATCTACGGATTGCGCAGGCACTGCTGCACCATCAGGCGAACGTCGAGCTCAAGGACACCTGGTATTCGGCAACCCCGCTTGCTTGGGCAGCATTTGGAGGTAACACGATAGTGTGTGTTTGTTTCGGCATGACCTTATACTCTTTCCAGACAATGATAAGATGGTTCGCTTTCTTGTGGAGAAGTACAATGCGAACCGAAATGCCAAGAATATCCATGGTCAAGTTCCATACGATCTTGTTGCGGACAAGGACGATCCTCGCTGGGCGGGTCTTTTGAAACCACCCTATACAGTGTGTATGATAAAAGATGTGGTAAAACAGAGATTTTTATGAGCATGGATTTCTAGGTAAACCCGGGAACGAGCACAGTAGTTAGGCTACCGAGCGAAAGCAAAACGGCTGTTCACCCGCCAACGACTAAGCAAGTTGAACGTCCGACGCCTGACGTCCCAGAGCAACCACCAAAGAAACGGAGAGGCCGTCCTCCAAAGGCTGATAAAGAAACCATGGATGCCTTGAATATGCCAGTTGAAAAGGTGGATCTCAGTGGATTTGACACAGTGGCCTATATGACCGACCTTTTCCATGCCATTCGGGTGCATACCGATAATGGGTAAGTGAAGCACTGTGCTTTGGGTAAAGGCATCTCCTAATTATCTCTGTGGGCCTATAGAGGACGGCTTTACTCTGAAATCTTTGAAGACCTGCCCGACCGCGAAGAATACCCGGATTATTACGACGTGATAAAATTACCACGATCGCTTGCTATGATCGAGGTATGGGCTCGTGTTATGGCGTTATTGGTTATGTTTTCACACTGCATCGTAGGACAACATGGTGCATCACCGGTATGCACTGTTACAGGATTGGTACGATGATATGATACGCGTATTTGACAACGCAATGGAATACAACGAGCCAGGCTCGCGCGTTTATCGCGATGCCAAATTGCTCTTGGTAAGCGAAACCCATATACGATATCCCTCTCTCAGCCATTGACTCTTTTTCTCTGCGCCAGCGCCTTCTCCATCGTCTAAAAGAAAGGTTTTTGATCAGAGACAACATCCCGCTCTTCCAAGAAAATGAGGTCATGCGGTTGCCTCTGGGCAATCGTCCGTACGAAATAGAAGATAGGCGTCGACAGAAACGAGCACCAAGCAAACCTAGGTCACTTCCTGATGATAATATTTCCAACGCAATGCCACCCATAGGTCCACTGCCTATTGTGCCTTCCGGATCTGTAAATGTAGCACAGACCCGAACACCGGGCCATACTGGCAATGTTGTAATCCCACGAGGCGTGATGGTACCGCAGCAGCCATTTGGAGTGGTTAATCTCTCTGCGTTAGGCAATATGCTACCTGTTGGTCATCTTGCACATCTTGCATCGCAGACATTCGGGACACCACCAGAGATGATACTCCCCGAAGGTACGGAAGGGAATCCCTTGCTGACGGCGAATGGATTACAACCGGATGGAGTAGCACAGCTGGCAGAGAATGTCAACGGGCAGTTGGCATACACAAATCCAGATTTCATGTCTGTATTCAATGTAGATATTCGAAAGCGTAAGTTGAGCAAGAAGTTGCATGTTGATATGTACACCAACTATGTATGATACGTAGTACGACCGTTGAAGGCAATTGTCCTGGAGACGCCTGACGGAAGTTTTAGCAGGTCGCTAGGCGGTACGGTGGTTGGACATAGTTTGACAGTTCCTTCAAAAGTCCGAATTCTCAAAATCAAACCTCTGATCCGAGATGAGCTACTGTCAGAACACAAGCGCATTTCAATTGTCATGCTTCAAAACAACGGAAAACTCAACGTAATTGAAAGCAGCATTGATCCGTGTGAGCATCCTCTGCCCTCGTGGGAAAGTGCACCACTTCAACGCGGGATTAATACGATCAAGGTTACGGTCACAGCGAATGTCACCAAAACAAATACACCCAACATGGTCGTTCCTGATTACCGTACTCAGGTTTACTTTCTATTTATTACTCAAACTTGGTAGCATTCTCTCCTTTAATAAAGCAATATTACAAAAATTCCAGCTGAAGCAGAGAGAGATGGGCCGAATGTTATAAGCTGTACAGTTCCTTAGGCATTTTAGAGAAAAACGAGCTTTGGACTCTTCCATGACCAATGTTCGTCCTTCACATTCGAAATGCGATATGGATACGCTTTTTGCTCCTGGATGGTTTTGCTTACGAACCTCAGCGCTCGTTGACCAATACTCATTATGAAACAACGTCCTCTTATCCGGGCCCTGAGGGGAAGCAGGAATGATATAGCCTCCAACTCTTGGATGATGATAAGTATTTAAGTACTATACATGCCGGCAAAAAAAGCATCTCCTGCTCAGTGTATGTTTGTGGATATTCACCTAACGATAACCAGATATATAGACCATGGCTGATGGGCACCGGGTGGTATCCAATGATACCTGATGACCGAAATTGCTTCCAAGGTTTGTTCATTGTTTGTTTTGGATGTATTAAGCAGTACGGAAGTTCATTTAACTGAGCCATGTCACGCTGTGTTCCATTTTAAATATGGCAATCCAGACTCATCGAAGGAGGAAAAAAAATCGCAGTTTCTTCGGAAGTCAATATTCATCAACGAACATCCAGTCAAGACATACTTGGCTCTGATATTTTGGTCTCTTTTGTACGGGCTGATTCACACGAAACCTTTTCAAGTATTGTACATATTCAGCTCGAAACGAATTGATGTTGTGTTGGTCAGTGAATGCCGCATCGCTATGCTTGGATTCTTTGTTTCTTTTTTGCTCAGGGTTGCGATTTCCAAGAGACGCCACGACAGTGTTGTGTGTGTGGAGGTTGGGGGGTGGAAGCAAAACAGAGTTGAAGAGAATACACATTTTGTTACCAACGCCATTGTTCGTATGCCACAGAAGGTCAGTTATGTTGAATGTGTATTGGGGTTATTCACCCATCACCATCTCCTCTTTGTGACGAGGTTGCGGAGAAGTGCAGTGGTCATTTGCTGCCAATAGTGACGAGGGATGCTTACCGGCGATAACAAAAAAAGGCGTCTACACAGCATGGTACACCCCCCCACCTCTGGAGTATGCCGGTGGGTGTGTATGCATCATGAAATGCGCAGCATTCTTGGATACGCCAATGAATGTGCTACAGCATTAACATGTTGCACCGAGACCAGATTTACAGGTCTGCGTGCCGGGACACTTGTATGTAAACATGTCAAAGCACACTTCGGTACTAGGATCCGAGAAAGTTATCTTCAAACCAACTTTTCCCCCACCACCGCTGCCCCCTCCCACAACTCCTGCTCCTCTCTCGGGAAAAAGTGCGGTTTAGGAGGTCAAAAAAACCCTTCTTCTTTATATATCTGGTTCCTTGTCTCCACACCGAAAAATGGATCCAGCCATTCAAAGTGGATGGGTGAGTGAATGGGGACTGGGGAGAATGAGCCATGGAAAGGTACTTTTGTACTAGCCTTCAGCCTCTTTCGCCCATCTGTTGACTGAGCCCCTCCGCTACGCTACGTGTCAGTCACCTCCTGGGCTTCAGAGAATTCGGCTAGCTGGGGGGTAAACCCCCCTAGACCCCCCGCTGAATCACGTGGAAAAAGCTAGAGATGAATTTCGATTTGAGTCTGTCATGAAAGAATAACAATATACTTTATTGCTGAAAAAAGCATAATGGAATGGAGAAAATCATAGAGCATAAGTTAAAGGAGTGTATACATGTATCTGTGCATAAATGACATAATGACGCTAATCATCGGCGTAGCAGGACTTCAGGATAGACGACGTTGGGCGTTGTATGGATGTCAGTGCTCCCATCCATAGGAACGGAAATACGCAGGTTGCCTGGGTCCGTGGTGCGCGAGAGAGCTACATATAGTTGCCCATGAGCAAACACCGGCTCGTGGAGACGAAGACCGACACGTGATAATGTCTGTCCTTGAGCCTTGTGGATGGTCATGGCAAATGCAGGGCGGACTGGGAATTGGCGGCGGCAGAGAATAAAAGGCAGCTCACCTTCATTGGAAGACAACGGAATCCTCGGAAGAAAGAGCTCTGGGCCATCGTTGCTTTGCGCTAAGAGCCTGACGCCAACGCAATTGTCCAGAAGCCTTGTGACAAAGAGCTTAGTCCCATTGCAAAGCCCTGCATCTGGGTCGAGGTTGCGCAATAGAACCAGTGGCATCCCGACTTTGAGCTCCAGACGATGTGGAGGAATACCTGGACAGTCAAGGGAATTGAGGAACTCAGGGGGGAAATCTCCTGTGGCAGCAGCTGGATCGTCACCGTCCAGAATGCGGTCATTTGAATTGTAATGTACAGCTTCGCCTGGGAAGATTTCGAATGCCTGATTGATCGCATCCACGTCGGAGTTCTTGGCGGCAAGGATGGCACCGTCGCGGAACTGATCGGGCTGTGGATTTGCTACGCGAATGTCAGGATAAATAGCAAGGATTAAATCCATGCTATTGTCGGTCCGAATGAGCCATTCTGAAGGGATCTGAATGCTCTGATCATGCGGTGGTCGGCTGTCACCGACGGCAAGGAGGAAATCAGCAAAGTTAGCAGCTCCAGGGCCAGCATTTCTTACGCGCATGTTGATTGTCAGTGGGAGGATGCGAACATCCTCCAAAAAGAAGCTGATTGAATTGTCCCAGCGACAATCTCGGAGCGATTTCCCTTCTTGATAATCGGAAGCAGCTGGCGAAAGTCCCCACCGAACACGACAACCTTACCACCGAAAGGAACACGTTCGCAGGCGGAGTTGCGGGCACCCATGATATCCTTGAGCGTCTTATCGACCGCCTCAAAATTGTGCTTGATGCTCATGACGGCCTCATCCCAAATAATTACAGAAGCTTCTTTTATGAGATGGGCATGCGAACTTGTGAGGCTGATATAGCAGGTACTATTCTCGTCAGCATTCAATGGGATCTTAAAACGGCTATGCGCGGTCCGACCACCGGGGAGCAGGATGGCAGCAATTCCAGAAGAAGCAACCGGCAGAGCAATCTGCTGCTGAGAGCGCACGTAACTCAACAAAGCCTTGAAGACCTGGGATTTTCCTGTACCGCCAGGACCATCTAGGAAGAAGATGCGGGGAGCAGGAGGGCAGGCAGACTGCTCACGGATAGCAGCAACGATTGTATTGTATGCAGCTCGCTGATCGTCATTGAGTGTATTCACCAAGTTCGTGTTGATGGTGGATTGTTCATCAGCAGGGTACTCGGCAAACTCGGCGTGGGCAAGTGCGTGGACAGGCAGGACATCCTCGTAAAGGGTTGACAGATATTCCTGAGGCAAGGAGGGATAATCTGACAGCCGATGTCCTGCGGCTTGTAACCATACGTCGATGTCGCCAAGTGTGCGCTGGTAAATCCGGTCAATGTCGGCTTGCTCCAGGTCTTGTTCGTTCTGCAACTGCTTATCCCGTCTGAGCTGAAAGAAATAATCGTCTGCCATCCTCTCGCGGTGCTTGTCCCACAACTGAAGAGGATCGGCAGGTGAGCAGTACATCAGGATGCATGTGAAAAGTCTGCGTAGGATGATGCCGATCCGGT